>CM039430.1:8182451-9382451 GCA_022379115.2 Bauhinia variegata
TATTATATATATATGTATGCAGGTATTGGTAAGGTGAATATTGCGTTATCCATCTCGGCTCTGAACCCATAAAATTACTCATTAAATCCTTATCTCTATCCTCATACATAATTTTTTATGCCCCATTCTTATACCGATAAGGTAAAACTGACCGGACCCTATCAGATATGGGTCAAATTGCTATCCCTAGTTAAGGTAGAAAATAATTAATGATTAAGGTGAAATAAAGAGCAGGTAGTTAGTGAGTTTTTTATTGGAATTAATTTTATATATAAAGAGTTGAACTTTTTAGAAGGGTTAAAAAGAATTATATAGCATATTTATACAAATTTTTTATATAGTATTTTTTTATTAGAAGAGATTAAAGAGAATTATATAGCTTGATTAGGTTTGTGAACTTGTAGTTTTATCTTATGTCATGACTTGGTATTTCTAATGTTGTTCATTATGTTGTTGTGACTTTGTAATTTTAAGACTTGTAGTTTTAAATTATATTGTGATTTATGTTTTTGTCACTTTGTATTTTTAATCAATTTGCATAACTTGTAATATTATTGAAACAATAGTTGGTTTACATTAATTTTAGAGCATCTTCTCCATATGGGATTTACTATTTTTATTTTTGTAAACATCTACAATTTAAAAATGTTTACGACTTAAGAATGTAAAACAAGGAGGAAAGGTACCTATATAAATATTTTTTTTAAAAAAAAATACTTTTAAAATCGAGTATAATACTTAGATAGTAGAACATTAAATAGAGATAGATTGAGGGGGCTGCGATTTAGCAGATTATGAATTAGTTTTAACTATTATCAGTCGTTTGTATGTCCTTATATAAAGAGACTTTGCCAAAGGATAATGACTTTTGAAGAAAGTAAAAGTCAAGGGAAAAATAATACAGATGCAGAACGAAGTTAGAACTAAGAGAAGCTGTAGAGAGAATGATGAAAGAGATGACAAACAAAAGCTCCGAATACTGTATTCTGAACAGCGTTTGGCACCAATTACAGCATATAGAGATACAGAGATAACATTTCAGCTGGAATAACTACTCAGCTCTATTTGCAATAGCTGTACTAAACAACTAACCAACCAATCACTATAATAGCAAACAAGTCTGTTGCAACAAATGAAAACCATTGATTTGATAGAAGCATTAAAAGAGAATAAACACACAAGCAGCAAATAAATTGGCAGGTACGTTCAATTTGTACACATGAGCAAAATTTATAGACATACTGTTTAGCTGTTTATATGCAATTCTTTAGTTGATCTCCAGCTCCTTGAAAGAAACAGTAAGAAAGAACAAAATCAGCAATAAAGATGCTCACCAGAGAGATAACCACAGCCGACGTTGTTGATTCTCCGACACCTTTAGCACCTCCCAATGTAGTAACACCCCATGCACAGCTCACTATAGATATGATAGCACCAAAAACCTGTGACTTAATCATTGCACTAATAATATCCCATGGTCTGAGAGCTTTCAGAGCAGAATCCAAGATAATATTAATGCTCACTCCATAAACACTTTCAGCAAGGAGGGCACTAGACGCCATCCCCAATGTGAAACATAATAGAGTCAAGAAAGGTAAGGCAACGCAAGTGGCAATTACTCTTGGTGCCACCAGATAGTCAACAGGATCTGAACCAAGAACTCTCAGTGTGTCAGTTTGCTCAGAAACCTGCATAGTTCCTAACTCTGCTGCAAATGCACTTCCAATGCGCCCAGCAACCACAATTGATGTAATAACAGGACTCAGTTCTCTTGAGAAAGCCAGAGCTAAAACCCCACCAATAGATCTATTTAATCCTAACCTAGTGAATTCTCGCACAAATTGTATTGTGAAGGCCATGCCAACAAAAGCTGAAGTTAAAAGACAGACCCCAACTGATTTTGGACCAACTCTCTCTAGTTGTTGAAGAGTATTCCTCCCATGGATCTTTCCCTTGAAAACTTTCATAATTACCTGGCCTGCCAGAATCAGGACTGATAATCCCCGCCATATGTACCTGGGAGGTGACCAATTGTGGAGAAATGTTTTTGATATCCCATTAGGAGCGTTGTTTGTGTTTACATCCTCATCTGTTACTGAAGCAGACGGATGGCCATCATCTGCATTGGGAAGCACAGAAATTCTACTTAGTTTTGCGGGATGCAGAATTTACAAATCAGAGGTCTCCCATTGAATGCATTTTTATTATCAAGCCAAGAGGGATTTGTGCATGAAATTTCACGTGACCAGTCTTTGCATTAGTACCAAAGCCTCTGCAATATGGTTGTTCCAATCAGAAGTCAATTATCATAACTTTTGAAAACAAACATTACTACACAAGGCATAAAAAGAGAATGGGATCAAGCACCTGCAAGAGAAAGAGAATAAAAGCTGACTATGAGAGATTGTTTGCATGGTCAGGTCCTTGATTTGCAACCTTTGAAATTTGGAGCATAGTCTAGTTTTGCTCGTTGGATAGAGAAAAACACCACTGTGATAGATCAAATATCTACTATCTGTTTGACACATTTCGAAACACCAACAGAAAAAACAAAAAACAACTGATTGAATGAATATGAAAATAGCAAATAAAGCAGTAGCCAGACCTAGGCAAATCAGGCACGCCAAATATGATTATTGATATAACTTGCTCCTAAGAAAAATATACATCATGAGCCTATCTATACTTTAGCATGCATCACATCCTACGCAAAACTAGTAAACTTCAATTTTGTGGTAAGCAAAATGCAGGACAAAATCATTTGATCTTTAAGTTCTTCCTTGAGGCTAGGTAAAGAAATATATTTAATATGATTCTCTGATAGGTGTTTGAGTGGTCATCAGACACAATTTGAGATTTCATTGATGGTTCAAATTTCTGTAAAACTGAATGGAAAATTGTAATGTTGTTGTGGGTTCTTGAAAAATTCGACAAATGATCCTAAGGATTTCTATTTTTAGATTAAAAGAGGACATATAAATGATTTACATTTCTTCTTTTTTTGTCAAAATAATGAGTAATATTAAACTTTCAAACTTATGAATATGATTTAGTATCTGTTAGTTAGAGATGAGAGAAAGAGAGAGAACTCACACACACACATAACTGAGAGAGATTTTAGTAATATGCTATTGCTTCATTCATTCACTATGCATGCATTCCCGGTATAGCAGTGCCTTTATATAGGCTTACAAAATATTGTAACTTAAGAGCTAAGAAACACAGACTAGAACATGGTAGAAAGTCGGCAACATCCACTTGGTTTACTGTCAACAAACTACTGAACCAGCAGCCACCATTTTTGACTAAGGTTTACTGCTGCGTACCCTTTAACAGGTTTACTTCAAATAAAACTCTATCTCCTTTACAGCTGTATCTTGATCAATTTAATTCAACTTGATTCAGCTGCAACTTGCTTATCTACTTGTGTTCAACTTGCATCTTATCTTGATTTACAGCAGTAGTATTTTTACTTGCTGTCATAACAGTATCATCTCTGTTCAAGAGATGAACTTAATGTTATCTTTACTAAATTCTGAAACCAGATGAATTAATGAGTATTATTTTGGTGATCATGCAGCAAATTGATTTGACCCACCATCAAGAATCCCGGGCTTAGGACATTGTCACCATTCAAGTACAAGCAGCAATCACCTTTGGAGCATTACCCCAGTGTGAATTTTAGTTTTGCAGATTCTATAGGTAAGCATTTCTTACAGATTGGAAATCAAATCCATATATTATATGTAGGTGACTGGTGCTACTATGGAGTATAATGTTTGCACATCATCTCATTCTCTCCATCAACACCAGAAAAATGATGCTCTGATGTCAAAATCAAACTAACATTAAAAATACAATTGAACTGGTTAGTTTCTTTTAGTAAAGTTGAGATCTTTCAGATTTTTGGTATTATTTCAACCTTAAACAAAAGTTTCTGGACCAAGAATTTTATCACTAAGAAAGTTTTACTCCCACCCTCGCAAAGAACCATACCTTTCGAAGTGACGATGGAAAGAGGGGATCCGAGAGCAGCGGCGTCTAGCTTCTCCCTCTCCGGCGCCGGCAGTGCGGATGGTGCGTTCTTTTCACACTATGCGATTGTACGAGCGTGCTATGGAGAGAGGGAGGGATCGGAGAGTGGAGGACCTGCGGTGGCACCTTCTCCTTTCCCGGCACCGGCAAGGGGTTTGTGGGTTCTCTTTTGCTGAAGGAAAAGAGTGAATGCAAGACAGAATATTATGCGATTGGAATTTGGGAGACGACATGAGGGGAAGAATTTTTTTTTTTTTTTATAAAAAAAAAAAAGTTTTTGCGTCTGACACTTTTATCAAAATAAAAAGAAAATTTTCATGTTTTAAATTTCATAAATTAAACCTTTACACAATATAATTATAATAATACAATAGGTTAAATTTAGTAAACTTTTGGAACGTGAAAATTTAATTTAAAAAATTTAAAATGTGACTTTTTATATGAAAATGTGATAGTTTTTTATTTTAACAAAATGTCTATATGCAAAATAATGATTTAAAAAAATATAAATGGGGATTTATTTATTTAATTATTTTTACTAGAAGATTTCAGTACGACTCAACTAGATTTTTTTTTCTAGTCTTCTTTCTAGTGTTAAAAAAAAAAAAAACTGAATTCTTATTTTATTGTTTTTCCCTATACAATCCAAGTTTTTTGACATCGTAGAGTGCATAGATATTTTTGTTCCAAAATTATTAAAATTTAAAATTTAAAATTTTTAATGAATTAAGGAATTCTTTTTTAAAAAAAATTATTAATTAATATAATATATTGATTATAATATTTTTATTTAATTCCATTTGTTTCATTTATAATATATTTTCTCAATATCACATATTTATTAATTAGCCCTCATCTTTACGAATTCTTAAGCTTTCTTCTCAACTTTGTCTTTATAATTTCCTATCTCAAGGTTATCTTATTTTTCTATATTTTTGAACGCTCTATTATTACTTAACTTTTTTATCATAATTTAATACATCATACTTTTTATTATAATTTTTATTTTATTCTTAATAAGTAATGTAAATTTTACAATTATTTTTTCTTTACTCACTTTTTCACTTATTCTTATAAAATTTTTATCTTTTCATTTTCTATCGCTATAAATATTTACTATAATTTTAAATTAATATATTATTAAAATAAAAATAATTATATTAATTTTTAATTATTTTATTACTTTTAAATTTTAAATTTAAAAACTAACTTTATCAATCCATTATATATTTTTCAAACATTTCTCACTTTTATTAAAAATTATAATAAATTATATAGCAAATTATGTACCATTCTCTAAGATGAATAAAAGGTACTACTATTTTATTTTTTATAATTTCTTAATATTTTAATCCTCTAGCATATTTAATTTTATCACAGATATATATATATATATATATATATATATAGTAATTATACATTTTAAAATAATAAATCATTTATCTTCTTGAGACTTTATTTACTTATTTTGACATTAAATTAATTTTTAAAAAGAGATGTATAATTCATTATGATAAAATTAGCTGCACATTACGCGAGAATAAAATTTAATTATACTTTATTTCTCATCAACAAGCCCTACTACTACTCAACTTTTTACCACAATTTGACAGATTATATTTTTTATCACAATTTTTCTATTTTGCCGAACAATATAAATTTTATCATTGCCCTTCCTCCGCTCACTATGCCACTTTCCATTTATTCTCATAAAATCTTTATCTATTCATTATTATCACCATAAATGTTTATTATAATTTTAAATTAATATATTATTAAAATAAAAATAATTATATTACTTTTTTAATTATTATTTTGTTGAATTATTTTATTACTTTTAAATTTAAAAACTAACTTTATCATTTGATAATATTTTTGTCAAATATTTATTTACTTTTATTAAAAATTATTACAAATTATATTACAAATCATGTATCGTTTTTGGAATGGATAAAATGTACTACTATTTTATTTTTCTAATTTTTTTAATACTTTATTCCTCTTAGTATAATTCAATTTTATCCTTTACATAACAATTACACATTTTAAAATAATAAATCATTTATCTTCCTGAGATTTTATTTGCTTATTTTGACATTAAATTAGTTTTTTCAAGATAAAATATATAATTTATTATGATAAAATTGATTATACATTAAGCGGGGATACTATCTAGTTATACTTTATTTCTCATTAGTGAACTCTACCACTGCTCAACTTTTTATCACAATTTGACACATTATACCTTTTATTTCAATTTGCTGCCCTTAATGAGCAATATAAATTTCACCGTTGACTTTCCTCACTTATTTTTCACTTTTTATTTACTCTCACAAAATCTTTATCTTTTCATTTACTCTCATTATAAATGTTTTATTATAATTTTAAATTAATATATTATTAAAATAACAATAATTATATTATTCTTATTTATTATTTTACTATACTTTCTTTGTCATCTATGGACTCCACCATTACTCAATTTTTTAGCAATATTTAACACATCATACATTTTATGATATTTTTCTTATTTTGTCTTTAATGAGCAATGTAAGTTTTACCATTGTCCTTCCTCCACTCACTTTTTTATTTTTTCACTTTTCATTTACTCTCATAATATCTTTACCTTTTTCATTTACTATCACCATAAACGTTTTTATAATTTTGAATTAATATATTGTTAAAACAAAAATAATTATATTACTTTTTAATTATTATTTTGATGAATTATTTTATTACTTTTAAATTCAAAAACTAACTTAATCATTCCACAATATATTTTGTTAAACTTTTTTGCACTTTTATTAAAAATTATTATAAATTATATTTCAACTCATATATCATATTATAGATGGGTAAAAGTATTACTATTTTATTTTTTTAATTTCTTAATACTTTATTTCTCTTAACATATTCAATTTTATCCAATACATATATTCACATAACAATTACACATTTTAAAATAATAAATTATTTATATTCTTAAAACTTTATTTACTTATTCAAATATTAAATTAACTTTTCATAAAAAAATATATAATTTATTATGTTAAAATTGACCATGTATTTCACGATGATACAATCTGATGCTAATCTTATTTCCCACCAACTCTTGACATTTTACTGGTTTCTTTTGCAATAAGTTTTTTTTTTTATTTCTCTCCAAATTTGTTTATAAAGACCCGTGTATGCCTTGAAACAGACATGAATATTGATTTGACATTGTTTAGGACATCAATGGAGGAAAACAGTATAAAGAACCTTTAAAATGGGGAGAAATTTACACACATATATATAAAAAAAAATATATTATCAATATATATCACTTTTAAAAATATTTACTAATATATATCACTTTTTCAGATATCGCATTCTAATAATACCATATTTAAATAATATTGCATTATTGTTATGTGATATTTGACCAAAAAATTAGTAACTTACAAATATTGCATTACTGTAATGCGATAACATTACAATAATGTGATATTAATTAAAAAATTAATTAAATTATTTTTTTACAAATAAAATATAAAAAAATTTAATAAATTTTCTTATACACATATATAACATTTTAAAAATTATTACCAATGCATATCACTTCTATAAATATTTACTAATATATACTACTTTTAATAAAATTGCATCATCCTCTTACAAATTTAATTTGTTTAATTTAAATTTATTATACTTTATAATTTCATTAAATAAGTAATTAATTAAAATAAAATAAAATATATAATCAAATATTAATGTAATTTTATAAATAAATTAAAAATTAGAAAATGAATTATTTAATTTTTGTTTTCTTTTTTATGTTTTAAATCACTTTCGTAAAAACTTTTTTTATTATATATTTTACACATTTATTTTATTTAATTACATGTTTTGAAGAGTAAAAATTGAGAGAATAACACTATTAAAAAGGAACTATGGAGAAAACATATAGGCAAATTACAAATGAAGAAAAATGAGGAGGGAAGGATACGTGAAGATGAGAAATGAAGAGTGGAGCTCATGCTTTTATAGAAGAAAATTGAGGAGAGGAAGAAGATTTCTAGAGATTCTTTTCTTTTTTTTTTAAAAAAAAAAAAGAAGAAGTATACTTTTCTAGTTTTGATTGGTTTATTTTAAATTTTAATTAAAAAAAGTATAAAATTTATTTATAACTGACCTATAGTCATATCACAACTTTTTTAATTTTTTTTGTTTATTTGAAAAAAAAAATCTATAATTAATTAATACATAAATTTTTTTATGTTTTATTTTATTTTATTTACACAAATATAAACTTAAAAAATATAATATGATAAGGTGAGGTGATATTTCACTCTACTCTTTCCACCTAAAATTACTTTTTTATATTATATTATATTTTAATTTTAATTTTAAAAAAATATAAAAAGGTTCAGTATGAAAGACATAAAGCTGCTTAGTATGTATTTTCGCATGCCTACTCCCTGACTTCCCTCTTTCTAGCATATTTGCATTAAAAATATTCGTTTCAGTAGTTGGCATAATAATTTATGGATCGAGCTTACTTTTATTTAAAAATAAAAAAATAAAAAATATAAAGTGTAAAAGAAGAGAAAGACGTAAAGATATATTTTTTATTTTAATTTTAAAAAATAAATAAATAAATAAATAAATAATATATATATATATAATATATATAATATATATATATATATATATATATATATATATATATGTTAAAAGAAATAAAGATAAAAATTTTAATATTTTAATGTATTTTATTTTACTTTAATTTAAAAATAGTACATGTTGAAAATAAAAAAATTGATGATAATTTATATAAGTGGTATGTATTAGCGATAATTTTTGAAATGTTGTATATGTGTCTAAAAGATTTTATAAATTTTTTTATATTTTTTATTTTAAAAAAATAAAAACAATATAATTTAATTAATTTTTTAATTAATATCATAGTACGGTGATGTGATATTTGTAAGTTATCAGCTTTTTGGTCAGATATCGCATTACAATGGTGCGATATTTTTCAGATATCGCATTATCGTAACGCGATATCTAAAAAAGTAGTATATATTAGTAAATATTTTTAAAAGTGATATATATTGATAATAATTTTTTTTTGCGATATATGTGTGTAAATTTATCATCACAGGTTTAGACAAATTGAGAAAAATGTAAAAATAAAAAATAAAAATTCAAAAGAATGGTAGAGTAACCCACTTTTAAGACAACAGAAAATCATTATATTAATTTGAAAAAAATTCTTTTTACCTTATCATATTATTAGTTATTTTAAAAAAAAAATCTTCATATTTTAAATTGAACAACATAAATTTTTACATTCTAAGTCAAAAATATAAGTAAATTTTATTGAGATAATTGTTTGTATGTACCAATATTTATAAGAGAAAAAGAAATTTCTGTCCAATAACTTTTTATGAATTAAAAAGAAAACATGTAGACCTTTTTCATTGCTGTGGCAAGCTCTTTCTTTATTCCTCTTGGATGGGTGTTTGGTCAACTTTACTTGAAGCAATATAATAGCAGTTCACTTTGTAATACTCTTTTAAACCTACAAAAATTTAAACAAAACATAAATAGAGAGATCCAAATTTTCCAAGCCATTGGACGAATGTGGTCCGAAAATTCCAAACAAAACATGAATAAAGAGATACAAAAATTTAAATAAAATTGAAATGTGAATAACAGAACCAAAAGAAAAGAAGAGAAGAAACATGACAATCAATAGTGTGGAAAATTGCTTCATCTTCCCCTTCTCAAAATTAAAAATATTTATCTTTGACTGTTAGATAGAAAAGTAAGAGTAGAAGCATATAAATTGAAAAAGAAAAATAAAATGGGTCAACATCAGCAATAATACCATTACAAATTGGAGCCCATAATGAACTGAGAAAATCTGTCCCTTCTGCAAGCCATGTGTTATGTCAGAGGAGATTAAGATACCCACACCCATTATACGAAAATGGATTTCCTGCAGTCGACTACACGGTGCAGTCAGCTGTAGGTCATCCGATCTATTTATTACTGTGTAGTCAATTGTTGACTCTGCAATAGTAAATAAATCAGACGGTCTGTAATTGATTGCAAGGTCGACTGCACAAATTTTGACTACAGAGAATCCAGATCCCCCATTATACTCACTCCATTTTTGAGCTCTCCAACATAAAGAATCTAGAATCACTAAAAAAAAATCCCAAAATGTAGAGCTCTCAAACTATGATGTTCTTATGAGGTGCTATGATTTTCAATGCCATATTGGTTAATATAATATGATAATTCTTTAAAATGCATATCTTTATGAGTCTATTTGCTGCAAAGTAATGGAAAGAAATGATTGAAAAAGGAAATTGGTCAAGAGAAAGAAAAGAGAAATAATAACTAAAAAATTTGTTTAGTATATCATAGAAGAGAAATATTCTCCTTTTTCTTGCAATGTTTGGTATGAAAAAAAGAAAACCGAAGAAATGAAATATCTATTTTCTTAAAATTACAAATACACACCACTTTTTTTTTTTATCTTTTGTCTATTGTACATAGTGAGAGGGGTATGAAAAGAAAAACAGGGGAGACAGACAAAAAATAGTCATACAAAAACATACGTGTAATGTATCACATGGTTATACGACCATATTTATGGACATTTATTTCTTATAATAGTTATAACTCTCAATGGCATTATTTGACATTATTTTTTAGGTTATAATTTATAAGGCTTTTATTCTCTTTTATATAACTTCTTTGCACAATTATAACAAGTATTTATTGTATATTACGTGCCATGATGGTTGGGGTTACAGGTTTGTGCCTACAAGTAGGACACCACATTTATTTCGTATATGCACAATGAAATAAAGAAAAAAAAAAAAACTTTTTTGTTCATTCTATCCATGTGTCTTCTTTACATTACTCTCCATTTATATCATTTTACAACATATTATCAACATGAATCTCTCACTAAGGGTGAGGGTTGTAAAGCTTCAATTCCCTTAATTTCGTGACTTAGAGGTATGTGTGAACTTTGAATATTTTATTCCCTTGATGCATATTATCTTCCCCTCAATCATTTGATTGTTTTTTCAACTTATTGCAAACATTGACCTTGAATATTCTATTGGATTTAGTTTCAACAACCGAAGCCTATGGTTATTTTCATGCATATATATAATATTATCATATGTGAAAGGTGCTCATTCTAAATGTGTAGTCTTATCATTATTCCATTTAACTATCTTGTTTCTTTGGCTAATATTGAATTTTAATCATATATTGGAACAAAGTAGATGATTCATTGGCTTTGGATAATTATCTTGTCCAAAGAAATCAATGAGCCCAAAAGTGTAATAAGTATAAATTTATCCAAATAGATCTATGTGTCTCAAAGAGTCATAGCATGGATTTTATATAATTTTTCCATGATTCCAAAAGCACCATGACATAAAATAATAAGAGAATAATCAAAATGAGTAATGTGTCAAGAAGAACCATAGCAAGATGACTAAGAACCCCACTTTTGTGATTCTAATTATTTTAGTCTATTCTTCTCATCATTTAATAATACTATTGTCAAATATAATATCATGATTAATTTTAGTTGTTCTTTATGACTATTTTTACTTCACACTTAGAATTTATTTATCCTCTTTATCTCATTAGATTATTGCTTCTAGTACATCTTTACTTATTACAAATTTTATGAATGATATTTATCTTGTATATTTCCTAATGTTGAATTGTAATTTTATAATAGTTTCAAATATGTCAAATCTTGCAAAATTTAAATTTGTGGCTTTTAACATTACTGACAAAAATTATTTGTCTTGGGTACTAAATACTGAAATTCATTTAAATGCTTGGGTCTAGAGACATCATTAAAGAAGGCAATAATGCATCTAATTAAGATAAAGACAAGACTATGATATTTCTTCACAACCACTTTCATGAAGGGTTAAAAATTGAATATCTAATGGTAAAAGACTCACTTGTCCTTTTGAACAATTTGAAAGAAAAAAATGACCACCCGAAAACTGTAATCCTTCCCAAAGCTTGTTATGATTGGATGCATTTATATTTACAAGATTTTAAGACTATAAATAAATATAATTCTACATTATTTACAATCAATTCTCAATTGATATTGTGTGGAGAAAAATATTAATGAAGATACATTAAAGAAAAATCTCCAATTTCCATGTATTTAATGTGCTCCTGCAGTAGTAATACTGTGAAAAAGACTTTAAGAAATATTATGAGTTAGTTTCATGCTTGTAATGGCATATGACCATTTTAATTATGTGCAAACTATTGGCCGCGGCCATAAACATGGTGGTACTAGGAAAAATGAACAAGAAAAGGGTGGGCAAAGTAACAAGCATATAAAAAAAGCATGTTACCATTGTGGTGATAAAGGCCATTGGACTCGCACTTATCGTACACCAAAGCATCTTATTGATTTGTACTAATAATCGCTTAAAAATAAAGGTAAAATGGGTTGAGACAAATTTTGTCTTTGAATATAGTGGTTCTAATTACGAGAACATTGATGTCTCATACTTAGATGTTGTTGATTTCTTTGCCAACGTAGATGAAAAATTGATCACTCAATTGGTAATGGAACTATTAAAAATGAACTTATCATTCAAGGTTGTTTTTGTGAGTTTTTCCTTTACTTTAAGCAATGAAGAATATATGTGTAATGTTATTTTCAAGCATATTCTGTTTAACACTTCATTTTGCTTCAAGTAAGATTATTAAATTGCTAGAGATGATAACTTTGATGATAGTGAGGAAGATGTTACTTATTATGCATTTGTTGATAGTGTTCCTGTGACATATGAGGAAGTAGCAAATAATGATCATTGGATTAAAACATTGAATGAAGAAATTCAATCAATTGATAAGAATACTACATATTAGCCTATGCAGTCCACGAAATATCAGTTTGGGCTCAAGGTGAATTTTGAAATGTGAAAAGCACTTTCAGATTATATTTTTCATCCTGGTATTTTTGTATTTTCTTAGTCATTCAAGAAATAACAAGAAGTTACTCTTTCAATGGCAGAGACAAATATATATATATATATATATATATATATATATATATATATATATATATATATATATATATTGTATGATTACTAGTATTTGACATCACATTAAACACTAACTAATTTGATCTGAGCTAAATAAAATCATAAGAATAATAAAACTATCTCTATCAAATTTTACTGTAACTGCATTCTCATGAGTTAAACCCGAGACCTTTAAAACAAATTATATAGCAGCCACAAGTTGCAACTCAAGTAGTTTGATTGTGAAGAATGCTAAGAGAACTACAACATATATAAGATGTTGAGAGAACTGCAACATATGTAAGATGTTAAGAGAACTACAACATGTGCAAGATGGTCCTACGAAGATATTTAATGACAATAAATCAACAATTGCTTTGACAAGAAATCCAATTTGCATGGTTAACCACAAGTTGCAACTCAAATAGTTTGGTTGTGAAGAATGCCAAGAGAACTACAGCATATGTAAGATGGTTCTAGTAAGATATTTAATGACAATAAATCAACAATTGCTTTGAGAAGAAATCCAATTTGCATGGTTAACAAACACATCACCTTCTTAATTATTCTTGGTTAAAAAATATTAATATCTAAAATTTAGTCAATTACAAACAAAACTTAACAATTTATTTATTTTTTAATCTGAACTATAACAATTTATTAACTCGTATAATAATTTTATTTTACTTTTCTTCTTCTATCAAATAATATCTTTGTCTATTCATATTATCGTGTCCCCGTCGCGATCCACTTTATTAAGATCTATCATTCTTTCTTTTCAGCCGTTGAATTCTAATCCACGTGTCGAATAAGCACTCTGATTACAAAGTTCCAAATTTCACTCTCCATCCTCACGAGAAACTATTTTCATGCTCTACTTCCCAAGCAACTCAAGAAGTCTCTTTTGGCGCGCTCTTTCTCTCGGTGTAATCAATCATGGATTCTCTGCGTGTCTTGCACTGCTCTCCTTCTCCGCAGACCTATTATTCTCAGAAGCAATTTAATTTCCTCCATTACAATGCTTCATCATTGAGGCCTCAAATTCCTCTTCATCTTCTTGGTATGGGTTCCAAAGAAACTTCAAGAAATCTTCCAAGACGCTCGCCGCGACTTGTTGTTTCTGCTTCATCTTCTACGGAAACAAGGTACTCACTTTTAATCTTTTTGTGCTTGGTTGATTTTGTTACCGTGTTATTGTAATCACATTGGAGTGTCTTCAATTGCTTTAGTTCATTATATGTCAACGGGAAAATTTTGGAAAGAAATAGGATAGTTGGAATTCATGAAAATTGAAGTTTCTGGAATTTCTTTCTGCAAATCCAAGCAAAGAAGTTTGTTCTTTTCCATTTCGTGTACTTTCTTCAATTCCAGGGTCGGGCTTACGTTCTCTTTTAACACTACGGGCAATTCTTTATTATTATTACTTATCCTTTTGATGCTAATTATAGTATCAAGGGGGATAACTGATATTATTCTAACTTGTCTCAAACTTGGGAATGGGTCGAGTGTTTATGACGAGTTTATGCTTGCGGCAGGCAAGAAGGAAAGAAGAAAAAGAAAGATAAGATGAAATCTAAGTCAGGACATGACAAAGTGCAGCTGCATGTTAGATTGGATCACCAAGTTGAATTTGGTGAACATGTTGTGATTCTAGGATCAACCAAAGAATTGGGATCATGGAAGAAAAATGTTCCTTTGAATTGGACTGAAAGTGGGTGGGTATGCGACTTAGAGTTAAAAGGGGATGAAGATATTAAGTATAAGTTTGTGATTGTGAGGAAGGACAAGACTTTGCTTTGGGAATATGGAGAAAACAGAGTCTTGAAACTGCCAAGAGGAGGGAGCTTTCAGATGGTTGCTAAGTGGAACAAAACACAGGAGATTGTGGAGGTACTGCCCCTCAATCAGTCTAAAGATGAAGATGATGAGAAAACTTTGGGAGATAATGAGTCTGAGGTTACTAATGGTGCAGCTTTTTTTGAAGTAGTGACAAGTCCTTTTGTGGGGCAGTGGCAAGGTAAAACCATCTCTTTCATGCAATTGAAGGAGCATCGTAACCAGGAAACAGAAAGGAAGTGGGACATCTCAGGTCTTGAAGGCTCGGTGCTAAAGTTGGTTGAAGGTGATCAAAAAGCAAGGAACTGGTGGAGAAAGGTAATGCGATTGATAGTATTATCTGTTGGTTTTCTCACTTACAATAAGTTTAAATTGATACATAAATAATTGTTATGTTATTTGCTTTTGATTGCTTAGCTCTCAACCATGGTCACTTCCATTAAATTATTCATGTTGAATGTTTGATAAACTTGCCTAAAATTTTAGATTTACCTCTCTCCTTCATCGATTGCTTCTAGAAATCTTCTCTCATTCTACATATGTGGATGATGTTCTTTACCAATATTCCATTGATAGGTATTATTTGGTAAGCAATGTTCACATGTTCTTTAGTTTATTGAGGATTTCTTACCTGACCAAGTGTCATGTTATTTGATCAATTTTAATTATAAGTAATGCTGAAAATTACATACGTCTGTGAAACTATTATGGGTTGACTAGATAGAAAATGTGGTTTTCTTAATTTGGTCACTTAGGTTTTTGTTTTTTAATCTTTTTTTCCCCCTTGAACTAGCTATTTGATAATAAACCTCAAAAAATAAAAAATCTTCAATTGGTCAACTTCAACTATTAGTATTGTTGGTTACTTAAGGAAAAATTCCAACTCTCTTTTCTTGATCCATATATAGCTACTAGCTTGTGTAACCAAGTAGAATTCTTTTTTGCTTTCCTTTCCCTAAATGGATAACTTATCTATTGCAGCGACTATATACTAATTTCTCTCAGCTCAATTTTCTTACTTGTTTTCAACTCTTTGATAATCCATGATTTCTTATGAAATGAGCTTCTTCCTTTTTTCTTATATATTTTCTTTTTGAAATTTTATGCTAGTTTGCTGGAACTGTATGTCACTTAGGAAAACTTCTCAATCCAAAACTATAGCTTCACAGTTCTACTGCTTCCCTATTTTAATTTTGCTCTACCAAGGTCCAATGTGGCTATTTCTTCAAGGTATCATGTCTTGCTTCAAGATTTATAGCTAGACTGGAAATGATAATTTGACATGAGCTTGTTTGTTGTTCTGATTTTAGAATTGGTGGTCTCTTTTGTAAAGTTGAATGGGTTTGATTGTTTATGTTGTGCCTATATTATCTTGTGGAATAATCTTCAATGTAATCCAATTCTGTAAAAGTGAATGCTTTCAAATTTTTATGAGAATTTGGTCAATGCATATGGGAAGTTATTTCAAGAGCTATAACCATATATCCTTGTAGAAATTCCTTGTTATGCACTGATTATCATACAGTAAAATTTTCCTTACAAGGCATTCATGTGGAATAACATTTGTTAATATAAGATTTCAATTTCTTAAACGTGCTAATATGCCTATATTTTGCTGAATTTTCATCTGTAGAAGACTTACAGGATTTAGAAATTAGAAGAAAGTATTCTTGGATATATGCAATGTTTGTAGTAGATTTTTTGGATTTGGTTAGAGTGTATTGCTTGGAAACTTATGAAGTTTATTCCAAACAGTTTTGTTGGGGTAGTATTCTCCCTTTTGCTTATGCTAATGGATTGTTTAGAGGAACTTCTTGGAATTGTATTCAAAGAGTTGGACTTCTTTACCTTTGTTTATTATATGACCTAATGTATCACTTTTCATTTTGGTTTTTTTTCCCCCTGGTGGATTTAGTATCCTTTATATTGTGTTTCAGCCTCCTATTCTTTTGATAAAATTTCCTTCCTCTGTAACCTAAGTGTGTAGCATCATCATGTTGTTACTGAAATAAATTAACAGCATTTAGGTTTTTCCCCGTCCTATTGCACAAAATGTATGGTTCTGCATATTCTTCATCACTACTGACTGAACAATGTTGTATTACTATCCCCTTTGCACTATCCTTATGCTTAATGTAGTCAGAGTTTATTTATATAAACGCTTAGTATCATTATTAGTAGTGGAATGTGTGGAACCGAAGCCATCACAATTATTTCTCTAAAAACTGAACTTTTCATGATTGCAATATTGCTATATATATACAGCAGCAGTGGGATACTTATCCCATGAAAGTAGGAAAGTAGTTAGGAGAAGATAACTATTTGAATTCTAGTCTATCTTCAACTACTCTATCTATAACATTATATCCTTATCTCTAACTAACATTTTCTCCTAATTTCTAGGAATAGTAAAACCACCTAATATTATCCACACTCCCCCTCAAGTTGGATCATATATGCTAAATATGTCCAACTTGCTTATACAACTCTCAAACGCGGGCCCATGTAACCCCTTGGTCAACACATCTGCAGTTTGAAGTCATGTAGGAATAAATGTTAGACATATAATTCCTTCTTCCACTTTCTCCCTAATAAAGTGTCTATCTATTTCCACATGCTTTGACCTTTCATGCTGGATTGGGTTTAGTGCCATGCTGATGGTAGCTTTGTTGCCACAGTACAACTTCATTGGTGGATCCACTCTAACATGTATTTCTTCCATTACCCGTTTTAGCCATAATTCCTCGGTGATTCCTTTAGCTAAAGCTCTCAATTCTGATTCAGCTGTGCTCTTGGATACAACCTTCTATTTCTTGCTTTTCTAGGTAACCAGATTTCCCCATACAAATGAGCAGTATCCTGAGGTTGACCTCTTGTCTTTGTAGGTTCCTCCCCAATTAGCATCAGTATAGATTTCTATAGACCTTTGATCTTGCCGTCTAAACATTAGGCCTCTTCCTAGTGTACCCTTTAGGTACCTTAAAATCATATACACTGCTTCTTGATGCTTTTTTGTTGGACAACTCATATACTGACTTGCCACACTTACTGCAAATGCAATGTCTGGTCTAGTGTATGAGAGATAAATCAGCTTTCCCACAAGTTTTTGGTACCTTTCTTTATCAGCTGCCTCTACCTTCTTGGACTCCTCACCTCCTCTACATTTCTTCTTCTTTTTCTCTTTCTTAGAAACTAGAGGAGTTAGTTTTGCCTTCTTTTTATTTTTCTTGACAACCACCAGGATCTGTCTTAACTTCTTCTTGTTTTTCATGGGAACAATAGGTGTTGTAGTTGGTCTGCACCCTAGTAAACCAGTTTCCTTTAGTAGGTCAAGTACATACTTTCTTTGAGATACAAAGATCCCCTTCTTTGATCTTGCAACTTCCATCCCAAGAAAGTACTTTAAGTCCCCAAGGTCCTTAACCTCAAATTCCCTTCCAAGGGTGGATTTTATCTTGTTTATTTCCTCCACATAGTAACATTTGATGATTATATCATCACATAGAAAATAGGGACACACCTCTTTCCTCCTTCATATATAAAAAACATTGTGTGCAGACAACCCCTGTTTGTATCTTGCTATTTTTAAAACTTTTGAGAATCTGTCAAACCACGCTTTGGGAGATTGTTTCAGACCATATAAGGATTTCTTCAACTTGCATACTTGATTGTTTCTGTCTTTATCAAAGCCTGAAGGTAGGGTCATGTACACCTCTTCCTTTAGCTCCCCATTTAGGAATGCGTTTTTAATATCCAATTGCTGTAATGGCCAATCTAAGTTTGCTGCCACGGAAAGTAAGACTTTGATTGTGTTTAGTTTAGCTACTAGTGCAAAGGTTTCTCTGTAGTCCAGTCCATAAGTTTGAGTGAACCCTCTTGCAACTAGCCAGGCTTTGTACCTGTCAAGGTTTTCACTAGAATCATATTTAGGAGTGAACACCCACTTGCAGCTCACGGTTTTCTTCCCTCTTGGCAGGTCCACCACTGTCCATGTCTCATTCTTTTCTAAGGCTCTCATCTCCTCCATTACAGCCCTCCTCCATTCTGGTATACTCAAGGCTTCATGTACATCATTAGGAATTTTATCTTATCAAGGCTTTGAACAAAGGCATGATACTGAGTAGAGAGAGCATTGTAACATAGATAATTTTGGATGGGATGTTGAATGCATGACCTGGGCTGTTTCCAAAGAGCAATGGGCAGATCCAAGTCATTTGGATTTTTTGTAATCGTAGGGTTTGTTTCTGAACTTCCTGCTTCTTTCACATACTCCTCTTGACTTGTTCTAGGAACTCCCACCTGTTCAGATTATGGCCGTGCTTCAGGTACACCTGGTCT
Source organism: Bauhinia variegata (assembly GCA_022379115.2). Lineage (NCBI taxonomy): Eukaryota > Viridiplantae > Streptophyta > Magnoliopsida > Fabales > Fabaceae > Bauhinia > Bauhinia variegata. The sequence goes on from CM039430.1 coordinate 8,201,744, forward strand.
GCCATCTGGTTTCTTCTTCCGTGTATACACCAGTGTCTCTTTATCTGTTGGTCTGTCATCATGTTTCCCCACTTTTGATGGGATAAGGATGTCAACAGTGCCTAGAGATGTAGGTGTAGGTTCAGGAAGGTTTGCTGGAATATTTGGAATGATATTGCTATCTCATGGCTCCCGCTCCCTCGAACTTTCCATAGGCTGAAATTCACTCCACCACTCCCCCTGAATTGAGGCTTTGGGAAAAAAGGACTCATGTTCAGCAAAGCTTACATCCTTGCTGATATACAGATGTTTTAAAGTCGGGTCATAGCATTTGTATCCTTTCTAGGTATGAGAATAGCCTAAGAAAAGACACCAAACAACTTTGGGTTCTAACTTGGTAGAATTAAATGAATGAACAAAGGCTGTACAGCCAAAGATTTTTAGGGGAAGATTAGTTTCAAGATGTGAGGTAGGGTGAGATTCTCGGAGTTTGGCAGCTGGTGTGACAAAGGAGAGCACTCGGCTGGGCATTCTATTTATGAGGTATGCGGCAGTGAGGATAGCATCCCCCCAGAAATATTTTGGGACATTAGAAGTGAACATCAAGGCCTGGGCAACCTCAAGGAGATGTCTATTCTTCCTTTCGGCAATGTCATTTTGTTGAGGGCTATTGGGACAAGTGCTTTGTGGATTATACCATGAGTTTTAAGGAAGTTTCCTAGTGTTTTGTTGAGGTATTCTGTTTCATTATCAGTGTGGAGGATTTGAATTGTGGTATTAAATTGATTTTTGATCATTGTATAAAATTCAATAAAGGTGGAGGTGACCTCAGTTTTGTCATGGAGTAGGTAAACCCAACATAGCTGAGTGTGGTCATCAATAAAGGTGACAAACCACCTTGTGTGTGTTCGGTTTGGATTACGTGCAGGTCCCTACAGATCACTATGGATAATGGAGAAAGGATGAGTAGACCTGTATTCAACATGTGGAAAGCTTGTTCTATGATGTTTGGCAAGCTCACACTCGGTGCAATGAAAAAGAGATTAAATTTGGAAATAACTGACGTAGATACTTGATATTTGGATGACCTAATCTTCTATGCCATAACAAAAGGTTCTATTGATATTTAGTTTCAGCTGTGGATGCCAGATGACAATAGACTCGAGAATTTAGTGCATTCATGGTTGATTCATCCAGATAGTATAGACCATCATGTTCTTTAGCACTGCCAATCATCTTCCTCGACGAGAAATCTTGAAAAATACAATGAGTGGAACAAAAGTGAGCCTAACAGTTTGCTTGTTTGGTTAATTTGCTAATGGAAAGAAGATTGTAAGCTAGATAGGGAACATGAAGGACAGATTCAAGCGTCATAAAGTCAGAAATAACAATACTGCCCTTGCCGGCTATAGGGGAAGAGGAACCGTTGGCAGTATTGATTCTTTCATTACCAGCACTAGAAGAGTAGGTGTGAAACAATGTGGAATCAGAGGTCATATGATTTGATGCACCAAAATCTACAACCCACTTGTGATGTTTAGAGGTAGTGAGAAGAGCACATGTACCTTGGTGAGCCATAGAAGCTGTGGGATTGGCTTTCAGATTGTGCTCTGTCTTTTGTAAGGCACCGAGCATCTTAATTAGCTTACCTAATTGCTCTCTGTCCATGGATGTCCCTCTGGCTTTGTCATAGGTTTGTTCTTGGGATGTTTGGTAGCCATGAGATTTTCCCTTACGAGGTTTCCAGTCTGGTAGCTTTCCATGAATATCCCAACATGTGTCTCGGGTGTGTCCTGTCTTCTTGCAGTGATCACATGGAGGTTTGCATTTCTGGCCCTTCCCATAGGTGTCGCCACTTTTACTCACCAAAGCAGCGGGTTCCAAAGGTGGGGTTGAACCTGGGAAAGCTTCATTCAGCATTACCTTGCGTTTGGAAGTTTCTCGACGTACTTCAGAGAATATTTCTCTGGTTGATGGAAGAGGTACCGACTTAAGATACGACTTCGAACATCATCCAGAGATTTATTTAATCCGGCAAGAAACTGAAAAACTCGTTCCTTCCTTTTTTCCTTTGTAGGTAGCAGCATCTCAGGCACAATTCCATTCCTCATTGGACATGAGATTAAGTTCCTGCCACAGGGCAGAAAGTTCTAGCCAGTATGCTGTAACCTCACGATCACCTTGCTTCAACTCCTAGATCGTTGTCTTTATTTCAAACAGTCGTGCCAAATCCTCTCCATCAGAGTAAGAGTCACGTACTGCCTCCCAAATTTCTTGAGCAGTTGGGAGGAACATAAAGCTCCGTTTGATCTCAGGTGTCATGGCGTTGATCAGCCAAGATGAAACTAATGAATTTTCGGTGTGCCATTATTGGAAGGCTTGCATGTCGGTCTCGGTTGGACTTTTCACTGCTCCAGTGAGAAATCCCATCTTTCCTCTGCCGCCGAAGGCCAATTTAACAGCCTGAGCCCATTCTCGGTAATTGGCGCCATTGAGCTTATCGGTCACGATAAGCAGCGATGACCCTTCGAAGTTAGTAGTTCCAGAGGAACTACCAAACCTTCGTAGGTCACTTGTTGAGGAACCCTCGTTGGTAGACATTAGATGTAGTTTGAGATAGAGTAGAAGTTGTGAGTGTCTTTGATACCATGTGGAACCGAGGCCATCACAATTATTTCTCTAAAAACTGAACTTTTCATGATTACAATATTGCTATATATATACAGCAGCAGTGGGATACTTATCCCACGAAAATAGGAAGGTAGTTAGGAGAAGATAACTATTTGAATCCTAGTCTATCTTCAACTACTCTATCTATAACATTATATCCTTATCTCTAACTAACATTTTCTCCTAATTTCTAGGAATAGTAAAACCGCCTAATATTATCCACAGAATGTCATATTGAATATGCTATCATAGTTAGGTTCAACTGCTTTTCTTTATAAAACATTAACAAATTGTCATATTAACTCATTTATCAATTTGATTTTTGAAGCTTGATGTTGTACGCGATATTATAGTTGAAAGTCTTCAAGGTGGAGATCGGTTGGAGGCTCTCATATACTCTGCTATCTATCTAAAGGTGTTGTTCTGTCATTTGTTTTGTTTAGTTTTTGTTTTTCCTTCTTCATATTGATTCATGTGTGCCTTATTAGGTCATCTTCTTTTCAGTGGATAAATACAGGTCAAATTGCTTGTTTTGAAGATGGAGGTCACCACCGGCCAAACAGGCATGCTGAGATTTCAAGGCTCATATTTCGAGAATTAGAGAGACATTCCAATAAGAAGGATATCTCACCGCAGGTAGTCTATTAATCAGTTTAACATGGACGTAGAAGATGGCTTTATTGTTTTGGTTCTAGGTCCTGATAGTAGTTAAGTAAAAGAAATTGATGTTGGCATAAACATACCTTGGTAGTTATCTAGGTAACCATATCTTGGCCTGGATTAACATTAGCATTCTGATGAAGTTTCTAGAGACTAAACTTGGTATAAATTTCTAGAAGATAATCTGACTTTTGTGATGCTATTACCTATTTCTATGAGCTATTAAACATCATATTGACCTAAAAAGTAAATTGACAAAATAGGGAATGTTTCTAGAAAAATTTCTAGTTGTTGATGTTATCTTGTCTTGTATTTGTCAACTTTTTTGTATTTCTTGTCTAATGAATTTATGCAGTGCTTCTCTTTTTTGATTTGATTTTATTGACGTGCAGGAATTATTAGTCATTCGTAAGATTCATCCATGTTTGCCATCTTTCAAGGCAGAATTCACTGCATCTGTCCCTTTAACTCGGATTAGAGATATTGCTCACCGAAATGATATTCCTCGTGATGTCAAGGTTATTTTCTTTAGGAACTAGAAGTATTGATTATCTGATTCTTATTAAATATTATAATAGCTGCTTTACACTATGTGTAATTCCAGCTACAAATTAAGCATACAATACAAAACAAGCTTCACCGAAATGCTGGCCCAGAAGATTTGGTGGCTACAGAAGCAATGCTTGCCAAAATCACAAAGAACCCTGGAGAATATAGTGAAGCATTTGTTGAGCAGTTCAAGATATTCCATCTAGAACTCAAAGATTTCTTCAACGCTGGAAGGTTTGACATGATATCCTAATCTTGACTTCTGAGCTCTAAATTATGCTGGAAATGTACATTTATTTTTCATTTCTCGATCACATCATTTTTTTTTTTTTGAATTTATATGGTTACATCAAGCAAAACCTGCCAAACATGAAATTTCCTCTATGCTAATAACATTTAAGTTTTATTGAAGCAGTTATTGAGTTATACATGTTTGTAACTGGGATTGACCTGAAATTCTATTTCATGATGTCCATTCTGTGATTTTATTTATATCCAATTGTTTTAAGAAATGCCCCAGGTGTACTGGCAAGTGTTTGTGCTTCAAATCGAAGGAACAAATACACTATTGAATGACCATCTTATGTACTGAACTCTTTTTGCATGTAGCTTCCCTTGTAGTGCGATCTTCATAGCTTCTCTGATTCTGTTTGCGATTTTGTCTTGTTGCAGTCTTGTAGAGCAGCTAGGATCTATTAGGGAATCTATGGATCAAAATGACATTTCAGCACTCAATTTGTTCTTGGAGTGCAAAATGGTGAGTTTACTCCTAAAGACTCCTTGTGTTTTTATTTCTTAATTTATGTTCATGATTGTAGCCAGAATGCACCAATTAAGAGTAATATTAGGAGTTAAAATTGGTTATAAGAAGTAATCTAATTTTTCTGTCCTATAATTCATAGGGAAGCATTGGGAGTAAAAAATTCTTACTTTATGTTCTTTTTTCTTCAGAAACTCTTGGTTTATATGCTTTTTCACGTCATTGTTTTTCTGCTATGATCATTTATGCTACATACAAACTGGTGCTGGGCATATGAGGATTAGAACGCTTTGCATTCATTTTTAGCTGTGTCACTATCCTTGCTCCGAATACAGTTCTGGCATGTGCATAGATGTGTCTATACAAGTAAATTTAAAGGAGAATGACCAAAGGGAAAGAAAGTTGGTATCTTCATTGTGTAGTTTGATGAGGTGGCCTCTAAATTCTAAAATCTTTAAAACATATTGGTCTTTCTCATTTGCTTGTCCAACTCAGCCACAGCTATAAGCAATAGCACTAGGATAAGATGAGTTACATGTCTTTGAGAATTGGCATCAACTTTTTGATTACTTAGTTGCTTTGTAATTCATAATTCTCAACCATTCTTACCTCTCTTCTAATACTTCTCCAAAAAATTATTTTTTATTAGAAAGAATTTATTAAGACAAAACAGAAGAATACAGAGGAAGGAGGATGGGAGCTCCTCTTAAAACAAAAGTGAAGAACTGGTACAATCAGCTTAAAATATCTCTCCAACCCAATCCCTATGAATAGTGAATATATATCCAAAAGACCGCCCTTAAAAGCCCATGGGCAAACACCCATATCATGGCCGAAAAAAAGTTGTCCCGTAAAAGAAGTGTTGGCGTATACCTCTGGTTGAAAACAGTACTAACATTCCATTGCAACCTTAAACACCATAACCCTTTTTATATGGTGCTTGTCTGAAGAATATTCTACTCCTTCCCCTTCTAAAACCTCTAAAATGGATGAATAAATATTCATCCAACGAAAAGGGCAAACCCACTTCTCCTGAGAAGTTCCAAAAAGTGTATTCCATAGCAGCTAAGCATCTTACAGTGTAAGAAAAGATTGTTTCTTGCCTCAAAACTTAAATAATAATTAACAGAAACAACAGGGGAGATAACATAATAAATTGCTGTGCCTAGGACTCTATAACAGATCATTTATATCAATCCTATTAAGAAGCACTATCCAAACAAAAGTTTTCACCTTATTGGGAGTCTTAACCTTCCGAAAAGGCTTAGAGACAGAAATTATTGGCATAGGTTTGTGAATCAAAAATTGAAACAAGGACTTGTAAATATAGGTAGCTGAGGGATCCAAAATCCTTACCTGACAATCAGGCAATAGTAGAGAAATGATAAGACTATATAGAATGGTTTCTGTGTGTATTACTCATATCCCTGTAATCTATCAATCAATCTAATCTACTCCTATAATCAAGCTATCTAATAAGTATAGATATACATGGAATATCTTCTAATACGGAATATCCTAATAAGTCAACAAAGACTACTCGACAAAGAGACCATATCAGCTGCCTCTATCATTATTAGGGTTCCTGAAAAGTTGAATTTTTCAAGACATATGGGGATCTTCTTGGTGATAAGCTAATAGGGGCCTCATGCAGAGTTGAAATTGGAAATAAACAAGGAAAGAGATTAAAAAAAAGAAGAATCCCCTATCCAATGATCCTCGGAAAATAAATATGAGAATCATTGCCAACATGCAAAGCAAGAAGCTGCTCTATGAGGGAAGGATATACCTATGAGATGAATTTCCAAGGACTAGCATGAGTGGTGTGGACCTCAGAATGAACATTCCATCAATTCTAATGTGCGCCATACTTGCTTTTGGTCCATAGAGAGTTTAGCCAGTTAGGTTCTACTCCACAAATTATAGAAACGTAGTGAAAATAACTTATGCATAATTTGTGCTTGTAAAGTGGGCATGATGGCAAGACTATGTTCTTACTCTAACACTGCTCATACTTTTTATTTGTTTTATTTTATTTATTATAGCATTCACTGATAAGGGTCACTGTTTTGTACATTTCCAGAATATGGATGCTGCATCAGAATCTGCTGCTGTTGTGGAAGATCAAGGAATTAATCTGTTATTCAAAACCATGGAGTCTTTGAATGCTTTGAGAGAAATAATTGTAAAGGGTCTTGAAAGTGGTCTTAGGAATGATGCTTCTGATGCTGCAATAGCTATGCGTCAAAAGGTTATCTTGATTTTAGTCATTATTTAGCAAAAGCTTCAGTCTGGATTGCTATCAAATGCGTGCTGGAACTTGTCTGTTTTCAACACCTAATTCTTTTCTCTTTGGAGGTACAGTGGCATCTCTGTGAGATTGGACTGGAGGAATACTCATTTGTTCTTTTAAGCAGGTTGGTATGGTTCTTTATATCCATTTCCCAAATTTATGGGTGAAGCTTTACAAATGGTGCCAAGATGAAAATTGAAATGTGTACCAGCTAATCTAACGACTCTAGATACCACTAGAATCCATATTTACTCTTTCTAATAAAATGAACAGAGATGTTAATTGGGTCTTCAATTTAATTTTGGAATCTTCAAGATAATTATATCAGGTGGAATGGCTTATACTTTTTTAAGGGAAAATATATATCCAATTTCATGTCATTCAGTTTAAGATTCTTTCAGATAGCTGGGTGTTTTTAACTCAAGTTGCCTAGAAGTATTTGATGAGGGAATGAATAAGCCTCACAACCTTATTAGCAAAACTGTGCTTAGGTTCAGGTATAAGCATGTTATAATAAATGGGTGAAGCTCAATTATAATGAACTTTTGATATTAGGTTTTTTGAATATAATATAAAATTAGTCCTAGGCCATCTTCTAATAGTTTAAACTTTTAGGATGAGTTGATTATTGACATGACATCAGAGCCTTCTTGTCCTTACAGTTAGGAGATTGAATCACCATGCTACCACTTTTGTAGTTAAATTAAAAATCTCAGCACATGGTAAGGGTGGGCTTGTGCTTTATTCACACTTTGGGCCCGTGTGCAGGAGGGGGTGTGTTGAATGTGACATAAAACCAGTTCTTGGTCTTCTCCTAACAATTTAAACTTTCGGGAGGAATTGGTTCTTGATAGGTTTTAAAGCTTATTGGCAACATGGAATTTGAGGGGAATATAATTTAACTCCTTTATGTGAATTGAGTATTGTCAAGGAAAACCATAAACATTAGAGAAGACTCAACTCTCCTCGCAACATAGGACTTGATGGGAATATAATTTATTCCTTTATGGAATTGAGTATTGTCAAGGAAAACCCATGAAGGTTAGAGAAGAGTACTCAACTCTTCTGGATTTAACTGAAATTACATGCACTCCCTTTGTTTTCAATCTATAGAAACAACACCTCCGACTTTTTATTTTTTCTAATGTTTTAAAGAAACTTCAAGGTGATCCAACTAGTAACTTTTTACATTTTATATCAGAAATGGTAATCCATCACGTCTTGGTCAGTGCAAAGTAGCTAAAATGTTACAACCACTCATAGTTTAGTTGATAATTTGGCTCAGAAAACACATAGGTAGTTCAAAACTACATTAAATTCCTTGTGCACCTAATTTACTTTTACGTTCCCCCCGGAACACCCCCCCCCCCCCCACCACCAAAATGGGCAATTTCCTTACAGAGGAAAGAATCTTTGTAAATCAGAATATCTATTCAAATTATATAGGGTACGGAGAGGCAGATTTTTCTCATAGGCACTATTTTTTTTTTTTTTTAAGTGGAAAATAAAATCTATGTGATGTTTAATGAAGAAACCAGCTTAAACTTTCAAGGACTTGAGGGAACTGATACATAGTCTCTTTTAAAGACTTATTACATGCTTGAATTTCATGAATTTGCATTCTTTTTAGTTATCCTAACATTGTAAGAAACCACATCAATTATTCACTCTTGTATATTAATCAAGACATGATTATCTCACTATTTCTAAGGCTTCAAAGGATGCTAATGCTATTAGTGGCATTGCTTGTCACATTATACCAGAAAACAAATAAATGAATCATAATTTAGCAGCCATTTCTATAGCAGGTTCTCCATAATCTGTCCAAAGCTTCTTTTTTGAAGTTCGATAAAAATCTATAATTTTCCCAATTATCTATTAACTAAAATGACTAAATCTTTTTTTTTTATTCATTTTGGTAGTTCATTTACTCTTTGATTAATTTGAGCAGATTTCTGAATGAACTCGAAGTTAAGGGAGGTGCTCGTTGGTTGGAAGCAAATGCGCAATCAAAAAATGTAAACGCTTGGAACAACCCACTTGGAGCGCTTATTATTGGGGTCCATCAGCTGAAGTTATCCGGTTGGAAAACAGAAGAATGTGCTGCTATTGAAAATGAACTCCTCGCCTGGAAGAGAGGAGGCCTTTCTGAAATGGAAGGTAGCTTTTTATGTCTTTCCTTGAACTTTACCATTAGATATATAAGTTCATTTGCTTAGCTAGATGAAATTGGTTCCTGACATGTAATTAGAGCCTTTTTGTCCTAATGATTTGGTTTGTTCCTCATCACCCCCATTTCTTCTGATTAAATTAAAGTTCAGTAGAAGGCAAGGCTGGACTTATGGTTTGTCCACACTTCAAGTCCAAGGAGATTTTGCATGTGGGGGTGTTTTAGATGTAAAACTCTTATTAGACTTTCTCATAGTAGCTGAAGCTTTTGAGATGAAATGGTTATTCACATGTCTGTTACTAGATCATTTTAGATTGTCTTGACAATTTCTACATTCTGATATATCTTTTTGTTTTCCCTTTGCTTTCCTTAAGGAAATGAAGATGGAAAGATGATTTGGGCATTGAGAGTGAAAGCTACTCTTGACAGATCAAGGAGGTTAACTGAAGAATATACTGAAGAACTTCTTAAGATATTCGATCAAAAAGTCCAGGTAAAGATTAGTACTATTCCTCATAGAAGGCCAGATACTTGTATTGCTCAATGATTAAATTGACTTTGTTCTTGTTCTGAGCTAATGAAATGTAGTGATATAAAGCCCAATGGTTTTATGACATTTGATGAGTCCTTATGATTGTGATTTATTCACATTATGCTGTTTATGCATGATTATTGTAATGAGTCATTATTGAGTAACTGAGTTCTTTGTGAGCATCTGTACTCTGATTTTGTGGAGTCGACCTTATGCTTCTTTATATTATGCATCTATCTTATATTGAAATGATTTCACTTCCAATGTTTCAGGTTCTAGGAAAAGCTCTAGGAATTCCTGAAAACAGCATAAGAACGTATACTGAAGCTGAGATTCGTGCTGGGTGTGTATTACTAATACGTTTTCCTTCCTATCTTTATAAAGGAATAAAATTACTTGAATCATAGGCTGTTATGGTTTTCAGCTGTACTTGTGGTTTCTTGTCATGTTTTCTCATAGACTGTAAACTTTGGTTAGTAGTATGTTGTCTGACTTATCTCCTGGAAATTTTAGTGTGATTTTTCAGGTTTCAAAACTTTGCACACTTATTCTAAAAGCTGTTAGAAGTACACTTGGTTCTCAAGGTTGGGATGTTCTTGTTCCAGGAGCTGCGTTAGGAATATTGGTTGAGGTACTTTAAGTTGGATTAAGAAATACTGCCTCTAATGTTATTATAGTTTTGTTACTAATACATTGGTAATTTAAGAAATTTGGATCTCCTAGGTTTATACCTTAGAACACTATTGCTTAATACCTCCCAACATCTATAGTGAGTGACCACTTCATCGCAGTCTCATTCCTAAGATTTTGTAATTATTTGTGTAGTCAAAATTGAAAATATGAAAATGATGATTACACGTACTTATGGTATAAGTTAAAAGTAATGAGATTCATGCATAAGATTTAGATGTTGATAACAAAACTTTGTTGGTGTTAAAATGGTTTATTACTGCAATACTCATATTATTGCTTAAGAACATATTTTTGAATCAAACATAGATCACTTTAAAAAAGTGAAAAAATAATCTGAGGAACTAAAACAGTAGAATCATTGATATGTGATAAGATTTTCATTAGTGAATTTAAGGCATGTCTGATAACCTTATAAAGAGCTGAAAGAGTGAATTTCTATATGAAGTTTGTTCGATAGGGTGATTAAGTAACTTAAAATTTGGGATTTAATGGAATTTCACTTGAAGTTATAGTAGACCAACTTACGTAAAGCACTAAGCAACTAACACAAACTTATAAGTGCAGTACAATATGGGTAACTATAAAATCTTTCTCTGTCAATTTGTAGTCTAATTCCTTCATCCTTTTCTGGAAATTAAATCATTCCTTTTTCTTTTTATCTTTTGCAATGATGCAGCGATTTAATCAGATTCAAAAACCTTGAAAGTTATTTACTAAATTTTAACTCAAAATTCATTGCTGAATCTTTTAATCTTTAATTTTTTAGTTCTATCTAATAACACCTCTCCCCAATTGAGATAAAATCCTTTGTCCCATTCCCTATCCCAAAACCCAGTTCCATTGCCACATGACCAGTCAAAATCTATTAATTAATTAGTTTGTTTATCGCTGAATTGGTTTTTACTAATTAATAAATAGATATTGAACCATTAGTATGAGTGAGATACCTAGTGATGCATACTAGTGGACAGAGAATTTGGTCCCCTCCCCATTAGATCCTAAATATCTCGGCATAGACTGTAATCTTTTATGTACATCATTTCTATATTTTGTATAGTCTTCCTGTTGGCCTGATTACTCTTTCTTTAAGATTTTTGTGAAAGATTATTTGATAATGGAAGTTCAAAATTAATCAAACTTCCCTCTTCCTTTAGGAAATTCCTAGTTTGGTCTTCACGCCCCCACCCCCCAAAATAAAATATATAAAAAAGAACAGCCATGTTGTAAGGAAATTGGGTAGATATGAGCTTCACTTCCCACCCATAATCCACCACAACATGTGCATTCTTTGGCTTACCTTTCTTCCCACCTCTACCAAGAATTAACTGGATATTGTATTTACACTTGGCTCTTGATATCTTTGTCACCCATAATTATAAATAAAGAGGAAGTTATATTTATAAGAACTGAATTTCTTTGCTTAAGGTTGAAAGAATTGTTCCTGGATCAATACCATCATCAATGGAAGGACCTATTGTGCTTGTGGTTAACAAAGCTGATGGGGATGAAGAGGTATGTCTATGTCATTGATTTTATACAGCAGCAGTAAAAGATTTGTTTATATTTATAAATTTGATCACTCTTGCAGGTAGCAGCTGCTGGGAGGAACATTGTGGGAGTGATACTTAAGCAAGAGCTGCCTCACTTATCTCATCTTGGTGTTAGGGCCCGGCAGGCAAGTCTTCTTTCTGAGTATCCACTTATAGAGTATCCACTTATGAATCTATTTGAACTTGTATGCATGTCAATGACATCCATACTGCTAAATGTTTTACAGGAAAAGGTTGTATTCATCACTTGTGAAGATGAGGAAAAAGTTTCTGATATTCGAAATCTTCTTGGCAAATGTGTGAGGTTAAATTACTAGGATATTATAGTTCATCATGGCTTATTTTTAGAATTTAGAATATTTCTCTTAAACTTTGTTGGTAGTGATCTCAACTGATATTAATGCTGCAAAGTTTTCTATTTTCCGCTTTCCTGCTTTTATTTAAATTTTCAGGTTGGAAGCATCTCCTGGTGGTGTCGATCTGAAGTTATCATCATCAAATGACATTGATGGCAATTCTTCCACCAAAAGTGCTTCTGATGACATTTTGTCTGAGGTTGAAGTTGCTTCTTCATCTGCTAGTAGAGTTTCCTATTCCAATCAGGTAGAGATAAATAATTGTATTCATTCTGATCTTTTCCTTCTGAGTTGAGCCTTTCGTTTTGATTTAGAAATAGGCCTTGTTTATCTGGTTTACAGGCCTTGTGTAGGCCAAATCCTCTAGCTTGCTAACTGTGGTAAGGTTCAAAGTTGGAAAGTGGACTGCAATTTTGTTGACGGTGGATATGTTTTCTGCATGGTACAGATAAAAATATTTAATGGGATTTCACGTAATAGATTTAGCATAAGTCAGTTAGTTCCTTAATATTGTAAGAAAGCCGCTGTGACCAAGTAGTCTAGAAATTGATCCCAACTTTTGTCATTCTCATTATTAAATTAAATTTTGAACAAAAGGGGATTCACATCTGGGAGTGTGATAGAAATAACAATGATTCCTAGGGCTTTACCAACTAGCTTAAGACATGGCCAATGTTAAACCTTTTAGCTTAAGAGGCTGACTGGTTCCTTGACAATGTACATTCAGGCAACCTTTATAAACCTATAATACGTTTCTCTTATTGCTTTTTAAATTTTTTGTTTCTTCTAGTGCATGTATATAAATAACTCATGATTGCCATGATTGCCATCCTGTAACTTCTGTTAAATGTTAATTACATGAATGGAGTACTAAAATCAAGAATCGTTGTGTGCATATCTAGGGTGTTTCTTCTGGTAGAGTTATCTTGCTCCCTGATGCAGAGACCCGGACTTCTGGTGCAAAGGCTGCTGCCTGTGGTCGCTTGTCTTCTTTATCAGCAGTCTCCAATAAAGGTACAGCACAGCATTAATTTATAATTGGTGCCTTGTTTTGAGGACTAGTTAGCTGATGTTCTTGGTGATGATTTCCATCTCTGCAATCTCCTATATTAAGTTACTATTGAATTCCTCCCTATAAGTTTCTGAAATTTTGATTTTTCAATGACAGTTTACAGTGATCAAGGAGTACCAGTTTCCTTCAAAGTCCCTTCTGGAGCAGTTATACCATTTGGTTCCATGGAATTGGCACTGGAGCAGAGTGAGTCCCCAGAAACGTTCAGGTCTTTGCTGGAAAAGATAGAAACAGCAAAACTGGAAGGTGAACTTGATGGGTTATGCCATCAACTGCAGGAATTGATCTCTTCCCTGCAAGTCCCAAAGGAAATCATTGAAAGTATTGGGAGAATATTTCCCAGCAATGCACGTTTAATTGTTCGTTCTAGTGCCAATGTCGAGGATTTGGCTGGAATGTCAGCTGCCGGCCTCTATGAATCTATACCCAACGTTAGTCCTTCGAATCCTGCAGTTTTTGGAAATGCTGTTAGCCGAGTGTGGGCTTCCCTCTACACACGCAGGGCAGTTCTGAGCCGCCGTGCTGCTGGCGTCCCCCAGAAAGAAGCTGCGATGGCAGTTCTGATTCAAGAAATGCTTTCACCAGATTTATCCTTTGTGCTACACACTGTCAGTCCATCAAACCAGGACCATAATTCTGTAGAGGCTGAGATTGCTTCTGGACTTGGTGAAACTCTTGCTTCAGGAACTCGGGGTACACCATGGCGTATTTCATCTGGCAAGTTTGATGACCGAGTGCAAACACTTGCATTTGCAAATTTCAGTGAGGAATTACTGGTACGTAGTACAGGACCTGCTGATGGGGAGGTTATCCATTTGACAGTGGACTACAGCAAGAAACCATTGACAATTGATTCGGATTTCCGCCGTCAGCTCGGCCAACGCCTCTGTGCAGTGGGTTTTTTCCTTGAAAGGAAGTTTGGTTGCCCACAGGATGTGGAAGGATGCCTTGTTGGAAAAGATATCTATATTGTCCAGACAAGGCCACAACCTCAATAGAAGATAACTATGCCAGTCTGTATCTTTTGATTTGCTGCTTCTTGAACATAACCAATGTTGCCATGGACTTTACAAACACAAGGCACTTACAGAGCAAGTAAGCACTCTCCCATGGCTGACTGTTTGTTATCTTGTATGAGACGAAATAAAGCCATTTTGAAGGAAGTGTTGGAATACGTTGAACAGCAAGTGTACATATGGTGATAAGATGTCCTATGAATTGTTCCTTTCATCTGAGAACAACTATCTTCTTTGTTTGGCCTGTTGTACTCTTGATGTAAAGTATAGATATACTTACATACAAACAATGAATCCCATCTTAGAGAATTGGAAAAGATGGATATGTTTGGTAGATTTGTATTTTGAAAAATGTATGCATGAATAACATTACTCCCATTATTCTTTGTTACAAAAGAGCATTGACTTGTTAAGAGGAACTATTATTTATCACTTTTTGTTTGACAAAGATTAGTTTGACATTTAAAAAGTGTGAGAATATTTTAAGTATAAGCTTTTGGTAAATAAATTACATCATTACATGTTCAGCCAAGGAGGAAATACCATATAGACAAATAATTGAGTGGGTACAACCTCTTCCTCATTTCATATTTCTAACCCCACCAATCCCCAACTCCATGGATAGCTCTATAATCTCCTATCAGAAGGTGGAACTATTATTAGTGATGGCTCCAAAATCAGTAATAAACAATAAAAAAAAACAAGCTATCTGTCAAGGTTTTTTTTTCTTTTCTTTCGTACAGATCATCAAGTATTAAATTCTTATTAACATCTCAATTATCTATTAACTTTGTTAAGTTTTGTTGATAGCCACAAACTTATAATGTATTAATAAGAAAATAAATATTTTCTTGATATAGGATTTATTAATATGTTTTTATTTTTTTACCCCTTGATGTGAAGACTTGTTAATTTCTTTATATAAACAGTGATGTTCATATTATGTTTCATAATTTATAACCACAAATGGTTTTTCACTCGTAACTGAAACAAGAAAATAAAATACACAGGGCAATACAAATAATTAGGGCCATCAAACAGTGTTGCTAAGCCAACCTGTCTACATACCATGGCAGGACAAGCTGGGCCAGATTTCAAATTGGCAAAAGGTTGGCCCAACTTGACCCTATGCAATATATATATATATATATATATATATATATTAAGCATATTTCTTTATATTCCTTTTATTTGGTCTTTATTAAGACATTGTGGGCTTCAATTTCTGAAAACACTTTTAAGGTTATATGACTAAAGATCATATTATTTGTACATTAGTCTCACAGAATTTCTAGAATTTAGATGCCTTACGTAAGTATTATTAAAAGAGTGATTTTTTTTTTTTTAAGTGAAAGTTAGTACAGTTGTTAATTAAGAATTAAAATTGTATTTCTAAATATACGAGTTCAGGTTTTATTATTAATGTAAAGGCCACTATCATAAACTCTCTAAGCTTTTGAGATTTATTAGTGAACCTATAAGATCTTCATTTAAACTTTTTAATCACCCAAAATAAAAGTATGACTTTTTAAATGTCAATCTTTATTTTGAATTCAATCAAGGAAAAACTTGTCATATTAATGTTAAATCCAAACCATACAAACTAGTGTAACAATCAAAAGTAATCTGAAAACCTTTTTGGTGTTTTGTTTGCGAAATATTACAAATTACTTTGAATGAGTATAAGAATTCCTGGAAGAAATTAAAAGAAAAAAAAAAAAAAGAAAGAAAGAAATTTACAAATATTGAATTTCCTTTTGTATACTTGAAATGAACTCTTGGACAATTTAAAGTCATCAAACCACAACCTTTGATCATCATCAATCTACAATTGGAAGATAAAAAAACTTGGAATGTTGTCATAATCAATGTCCTACTATAGTTTCAACCAAGCTTTGAGGAGGGATCAGTAACAAGAGTTTGCTGATGAGCTTGAGCAGCCATGGCAAGCTCAAACTGCTTCAAAGAAATTGTAGAGAGAGATAGTAATTCAGGAGCAGCCTTGAGATTGTCCCAACCCATCATTAGATGATTTGTGTTGGTAGACCCATCAAGTCCTATGTGTGTCAAGTGCTTCACATCTGTTGGAAACCCAATTTCCATCTCAGGTTCCATCTCCTCAACATCTTTGTAAACTGAATTTGAGACAAGAGAATAATATTCAATACATGGAAAAAGAATAGAATTATTTACACATGCATGCAATGAAACTGATATATATAAAGACAAATAAACATGTAGCTCACTTGGCTAAAATAGAGGGAGAGAAGAGACAGGTTTATTAAAAAAAAAATTGTTGGAGACAGTAAGGTTATTATTAAAATTTTGTTTTATTTTTCGTTTTATTCTATATTTGATTAACTATGTTTAATCATGGCCATATAAGAGACTGCAGTTTTAAGTTGATTTTTCACATATAATGCAACAAAAGTTTTGTAAATATGTTTGGTCAGTATTAATTGTTAGACATACGAAAGAATTATATACTTTTCTTCTAGCATTATTCCTTCTAAAATATTTTCTTTTTATTAGGGTTTAGAATTCTTTTAAAAAAAGAGGTTGAGGATTTTCTTTTATATAATTAGCTAAGAAAACCTACTCTCAATATCTATCTATGGTTAAAAAAATTATTCAGATAAAAAAAAAAAATTAAGATCAGATAACAAATTATTAAGATTGAAGTATAAGTTAAGATAAAGGTAGTTACAAAAAAGAAAAGAACAGTACATATATCCAAGAAGAAAGGTATTATGTACTTTTCTTCTAGCATTAATGTTTCTCAGTTCATATAATCTGTTAGTACCCGTAGAAAAATATCTCCTTTTTATTGCTACAATAAATATCTTTTACCCCCTAAAAAAAACAAACATAAAAAAAAAGAAGAAATATCTTCAATCATGTTGTAATTAATTAATGCTTCATCTAGATAAATCATTTTAATAAAAATTAAACTAAATCTTAATCACTTGTTACATATTGATTGATTAAATCATGATATGTCTGATAAAATAAGCATAAAGCTCTTTTCAATAAATATGTTTCCAATCTCAAATTCATGATGATGTGGAATCAACAAACTGACACTTCTATCATTTACATAATCAATTTTATATATATATATATATATATATATATAAAATGCAACAACCTTCAATTGTATTGCATATATCATTCATCTAAATGGACTTATAGATTGAATCTTCTATTTAATGGCATTTCAAATTAAAACCCACATGAGAAATTATAAGGAAAAACATTAATCTACTCACAAAATAATTGAGATAAACTCTTGAAGCCACTAATCAATCGCCGTATGCCACCAGCAATGTTAGGCTTTGGTAGAGCCAGAAACCCAGAAGAGTTCTTCATTTTATGCCTCTCTTCTCCAGCGTGTCTTCCTTACATGACAATCATCTTAAATTACAAAAGCCATTCACCAAAGAGAGAACGTAAAAGATAACAAAGAAGAAGAAGAAAAAGAAGAGAAGTACTCGCTATGGCAAGAGAATGGCCTTTTGTATCTTGTGCCTTGGTCCTCGTGGTTGCACCTAATTCCACACTTGCTTTAGAAGCACAGCCAAAAGAGAAAGGAAGAACAACGAATCTTTCCATACGATCTCTCATCAATTTCTTCATAATCCACAAGAAAAATGACCAAACTATGAACCAAAACTACTGTATAACTTATTATATAGCTTATTGGGCATTGCCTAGCTTTCTAATATAGTGGGCAATGTTTGGTCTTTCTAAGCAAGCTAGAATGATTTACATGAAGATACAAATTATTGTCAATCCAAGTTTGGTATGTGAGAGATCAAAGAGTACATGTATCATAATGGAGTGGGTGTTAGCTAGAGTTGTTAGTTGGTTAAACTGTGCAACTCAACCTGCTTTTGTTCATTACTAGTCATTATGTGCGATTAGTATTGACCTTTAGAACCATTTCTTATTCCTCTAATGGGTCCCAAATAGTTATAATTGTACTCTATAGTGGGCTCCTCCTCACTAGCATCACTTGTGTGCTAAGGCATGGTTTGCAGACGTTTACAGCTTTTTGCCACACGTTTTGTTCTCTTCAGTGTTACTTTTGTTCTTTATGCTTGCCATTTTGGACTTCTTTGGTTATTTTATGTTATTTTGAGCCTATCATTGACGCTGACTTAGCTTTTTATATATATATATATATATATATATATATATATATATATATATATATATATATATATATCATAGAGTAAATCAAAAGGGTGTTCCACAAATGGTCTTCAAGCACGACCTCAAGTATTACTTGGTATCCAAGTTGGGTAGCAGAAGTTGCCTTCATATGGGTCAAACAAGGTGATGCTTTTGACTCTTGCTATTGTTAATTATGTTTAGGGGGGTGAATCTTCTAGTTCTAACTAACTATTTAATTTGAGAATTAGACCAACAAGCATGGTAAGGAGGGACTATATTATATCTCATTATTTTATTATTTAGTTGCACCAAGGGTATTCTTAGTTAATAGGCAGAGACCCATCTTTTTTAAGGCACGAAGTTCACTAAAGTAGGTACATATCTCTCAACAAAATTTTTTCATACGTGCAATTAGAGATCAAATCTCTATTAACATTTTTAAATGATCTAACTATTTGCTATCTGTTGGGCTTTGTTGGCATCATGTCTCATTCTTTATTCTTCCCTTTTTTGATTAATATTAAAAAAATATAAAATAATACTACAAGTATTGTTAAGTTATGAAAAAATAATTTTTTTATCGGTTAGAAAGGTAATAATGCATAAAATAGGGCATTAAGTGAGATAAAACTTATTCTTAATAGAGTTGTTTGCTGCATGATACACATTTTATAAGATTTTATTGGAGTTTCGATAATCAAACACCTTTGACACATTTTATAAGTTCTAACTTATGGATTTATAACACTGTTTAACACATTTTCCACCTTTACGGATTTATAAATCCTTAGGCATTGTGGGTGAGGGCATTTTGGGAAGAAAAGTTTGAAAAATGAAGATGAGGTGTGGCTTAAAAAGGGTGTATACCAGAAGAAATAGCAATTTTAGAATTTTAAAATAGCCTAACTCCCTCTAGTCTTTTACTTTGAGTCCTTGGACAATGAGAAGAAACTTGTCTACATGGATTATTCTTAAACCATAATAGAGTGGTGAAAGAGTCGAAAAATTGGAGATTGAGGGAAAGAAAAGTTAAATAGAGTGAGAGAGACAAATGAATGGAGGGAGACAAAGGAAGGAGAAGCTAAAAAACCATTTGCACACTTAAAGTTTTACACTTAAATTATATTCTTAATTTTTTTAAGTATAGTACAAGATTAAAATTATAAAAAATTAAAATAAATAAATAAATAAATAAATAAATAATAAAAGAAATATATATAAAATATATATATATATATAAAAAAAAAGTATACACTTATAAATACACTCACAACATATCTCGGAGGGAGAATCCATATGTAAAAGAAGATTAAGAAATTCAAAGAATTAAAGATTAAGTAATCGTAAGTTCGGTTAATTGCACCCCTTTTTATAATATTCTGCTATCGTGTGGTCCATCACATTACTGAAAGCTAAGTCGGTATCACTTGTGGCCTGCGAAAAAAGAATATTACTACAGTACTACTCTTACTGATTGTGTGTAACAAAAGGAGTTAATTCCATAAAATCTTAAATCAATGAAAATATAATAAATGAAATTTAGTAGAAGCCTAAATTATTTAGAGCTTGTTTGGTTTAGGAAATATTTTCACCTTTTTGTTTCTTGCCATGTGTTGTTGTTTTTATATTTTCATTTTCTAAAAATATATTTGTGTTTAATTCATTTTTATTTTTATTTGCTTTCATGTTTATTTAGTACCTAACTATTATCTTTAATAAATTTTATTGAACTACTAGTTATTTATTATTTAAAAAAATAAAAGAAGTCCAAAAATAATTAGCAAAATTGTCACAGCCATTTTTGGAACACTTTAAACAATTTTTTATTCAGTTTTCAATTTTTAACTTATTTCAAGAAATATTTTTAGCGAAAACATTTTTAGTTTACTGAACCAAACATGTTTTCAAGCCTCATTTTCATTTTCACTATAATGAAAATAGAAAACAACTAAACCAAATTAATTGGTGTTAGTAATTTTCAAAATTTAGAAAGAGTACATCTCTCTGGTTAATTTCTCAAAATTTGAGAATTTTAAGATTTTTTTAAAATACTTAAAGCTAGTTTAATTTAAAATTTGATTTTCACATAAACATTGTGATGGGTATTTCTTCTTCTTGCAAGATCTCTTAACAAGTTCTTAATTGTCTAAAATTTGAAACAATAATAAAGAAAAAAAAAAGTACAAAGCTCCTCAATGTGATAAAGTTTTGAAGTTCTAATAGGCTTGAAGCTTTTTAATAGATTATCATGTGTACCAACTTTCATTCATTTCTTTGCCACATAACACATATGCTTAAGGAAAGGACAATGTAGAATGTGTTTATGGTAACCATACTGTGATATATATCATTTCTCCAAGATTAGGGAACTGTTGTTAACAATCCGCGCATGTGAGACTAGTGTCATTGTTCTATGTGGGAAGGTCATTCTAAGGACCAATGCAAGGAGGGTCATTTCATGATTAAAAGGTTTTCATTTTTAAATGTGACTGAAAGCATATATATTTATTTTTTTTAAACGTCGTTGTCTTCAATATGTGTAAGGAGGATTGAAGATTTACAATCTAGATAGGAATACTAACATTTTGCTTGGAATAGTGTTATTTTATTTAACACAAGAAATTTTTTTTTTATATTATTGGCACTATATGACATTAATAAATATACTCTTGACACTTTATTTTTAATAAAATTATCTTCGTCACTTTAAAATATTAACAAATTTGCTATCCTGTTTAACTCTGTTAATGGAATTTCATATCTATCTTGTTAAATGTTAATGTGCATAGTTAACTACTAGCTTAGAATCTAAATAGTGCTGAGTCATATAAATTAAAAAAAAAAAAATGAAAAGGAGAATGAAAATCGTTTGGTGTTGCTAATGGACTAAACACACCGTTTGGTTTGGTTCCATGACCAATGTCATCAAAATGCAAGTCTGGCATAGTATAGACCTCTAATGGACTTGCCCTAAGTCATCAGAAGAGCTAAGAGAGAGCGACTTTGCATTGCTAAATCTAAATCTGTTCAAAGTTAAGGTTTTATAGCTGGTTCAGTATTGTTGATTTTGCATTGTTCCATTTAAATCTACAACTATTCAGTGCTCTAGTTCTGTTAGGACCATTACTGCATTTCTCTTTTGTGTTGAGTCGCAGCAATCAAATTAAATTAAAATAATTGTGTTTTAGTGAAAGGATTAAGAATTTGGAATGAACATTAAGAACTTCTCCAATGTGTTTATTTTGCTCAGTGGGAATTTAGATGGTTAATAGGGAAATTAGGAAACGTGTAAGCTTATGCTTGTGCATATGATGCCAAAGGCTATCCTTTATTATTTTGTCATCCATTCATAATCAGGATCAAACATCTTTTCCACAATACTATTTCATTTCTCAGCTTAATTTTTCCCCAAAAATAACAATATAAAATTTTGGAATTCATAGTGAAATTTATGGGGTGGGGTTGTGCCACTGCATTTTACTTTTTATATTTCTGTTGGCTTGTTCTTTCAACAATATCAGACTTGACTCAACAAAAAAAAATTTTGAGCCATGTAAGCAAAAAAAATAAAATTGCCAATTAAGTATTTAGCGTGATATGTATGAAGTTTTATTAATATAATTAAATGAGAAAACTATTTATTAATGTTTTAAAATGACAAGAATAATTTTGTTAAATTCAAACTCTAAATCACATGCGGATCCACATTATAGGAAGTGGGGCCAATTACCCCCACAAATTCCCCCCAAAACAAAATTTATTATGTAAGCGTATTTAGATTAAAAAATATATATATATGTATATGTATGTGTGTATATATATCCATCTTTGTGTGTATAATGTCATTACATTTGCTATTTATTTTGGCTCTATTATCTCATGAAATATTTTATAAATATAGTTGTGTATTTTTATTGTATTAAAAATTAATAATACGAATATAATTAAAATTACTAATAATAAAGTTTTATTTTATCTATTTAATTTAGGATAATTGCAATTTGAACTTCTCATATAACACTAGGCGCTTAAATTTTCTATTTAATAATGTTAATAAAAAATAAATAAAGTTATAAAAAATAAGTAAGATACACAATATATCCTTAAAGTTTAAAAGAAAATTTTCATAATTTTTTTCTTTTTGAACTTTTGGCACTAAATAATTAACATAAAAATTATTTTATAGGAATTAAGCCCATTAGTAATCTTTCATTAAAATTTATGGAGAGTAGGAAATATGTTGTATATTATTAGTATATATGCTTTTAGAGTTAGTCTTGATATTATCATGGCTACTCTAATAATTGAAAAGGTTTTCTCTACTATAAATATCATAAAAAATTATATATGAAATCACGTAGGATAAGAAATAAATGGTTAAATGATTGCTTAGTTACTTATATGTAAAGAGAAATTTCTTATAATATTAAAAATGACAAAATTATTCAATGTTTTACAAAATATAAAAACACATAAAGAACAATTATAATAATGTGCATTATTTTTTATGTTAAAAATTTATATGTACGTGTTGCCCTTATAGCTTTCAATTTCTAGAGTAAGTTTAAAGTGGATACATATCTCTTAACAAGGTTTTTTTTCAAACGCATAATTAGGAATAAAATATCTGTCAATATATCTAAAGAATTTAACTATTTGTCAACTGTCACTGTCGGACTTTATTGGTATATGTCTCATTTTTTATTCTTCCCTTTTTTGATTAATATAAAAAAAACTACAAAAAAGAAGAAGAAGGAGCTCATCCTTCATATCCACTATGAGAAGGTAGTCAAAAAACACTTCATACATAAGGCTCAAGGATAGTAAATAATTAATGAAATTATGACTTTGGCAGTTGATAGCATTAAAGAAAGCATTGAACAAACTTGCAAGTGTAGACTTTTTCTTGACAAACGTTTATAATGAAACAAAAAAAAAAAAATAAACGTGAATTTGGCAAAGCAGAACTGATGGGGTGTATACTGAAATATTTAACCTATTTTTAAAATTTACAACTTTAAAAAGGAATCCATTTCAACATTAAAATTGATTCTTCATGTTTGGATTAAAAAGAAGGAAACAAAAAAAAAAAAAAAAAAACATTATGACAATGGAGGTGTCTTTGGATTTTGTTTTGTTTGAAAAAAGCAAAAGTTTAGGATGAGAGAGGAGGTTATATTTATACTAAGATGAGAGCATGTCACAAAGCCTGGATTCAATCGTACTTATAGATTGTTTACCAATCTTTGATGTTTATAAAATATAATTGCTGAAATAAAGTGCAAACGTACACTCCACCCGTCTCTATTCTTTAGTTTGACTACCTTGACTTTTATTTCTAAGTCACCAGAAGAAGCACCCACATGCCTAACTTGGAACACAAATTCAGGTGGTTATGTATGTGTTGTCTCTTTTTTCTTGGCATACTTGTATAAAATATATATTAATTTAGTTTTGTAAGTAAATTTTTAGGGTTTATAAAATGAGTTAAATATCATTTTAATCTCTTACTTTTGAAATCTTAATTAATTTAGTTCTTCATAATTCAAAATTCATATCAATTTAGTCTTTCACATTTCAAAATTATTAATTTTGTCTTCTAAACTTATCAATGCTAATTGTTATTTATGGGTTTTACCAATGGTTTAAAACTCTAGGAAATGCTATAGACTTGAAGCGTAAGAGACTAAATTGATCATCTTTTCAAGTGTCTGATATTAAAATAGTATTTAACTCGTGTTTAAATACAAAGTTAACAAGTATCCAAAAAATAAGTACATTATTCAATTTCTACCCATTCTCAAGATTTCTAAAGCAAATAAGGGTTCCAATTAAGAATTGTAAGCTTATAAAAAATCAAAAACAAGTTACTGCAAAATCAATCACCCCTTGTACTCAAGTTCTCGAATCCTTTTTAGGAGAGGCGCTCACATGTAATATTCAATATCACTTCAAATGGATTGTTTCTAATAGGAGGATACTTGGAGAAATATATATATATATATATACACACTTGGTTCCTTTTATGATGGGGATTGTCTCTAAGGCATTGAGTATGAGGACGTGTTCCCCCCCCCCCCCCCCCCCAGCGGTTTTTCATGCTCTCATGTATGTGAAGAACAACATTGTTCCCTATTGAAACACATTTGTGGGTGATTAAGGACTGACTAAGAGTCATAAAGGAGAAGACTGTTGTGTATATGAAACTTCCAGTGCAGCGATCATGTGGAAAGGGAGAATAAGGTAATCAAAGAAATGTCATAGATGAAAAAGGCTAAATAGAGAGCCTGTTGATTTCCTTTGTAGAGAGAAAGAGAGATAGATCACATTAACATTTGAATGATCAAAGACAAGTAAACAATGGATGGTGTGTAGTAGCTCCCTCTCTACTCTCTACTCTCAAGATTCAATAGTTTTTTATTTTTCCTTTCTTTCCTCTGTCTCAAAACAAGTTCTTATAGGATTGCATTTTTGGAATTTGGGTAAAGACGATGCTATATTGTTTGGGGATATTAATAATGAACTTGAACAGAAAAGTGCCACTGATTTTTATCCTTTATTTTTTTCAAAATAAGATGTCATAGGGAAATGGGGTTTAAGAAAAAGGTCCTCCTTCAAATAGTCACTTCATAGAGGACAAACATCTTTCAGAAAGAAGTTAACTATGTAAGAAAAAAAAAAAATAGGCACACTGTCATTCAATTAGCATTTTAATTAGCATCCACATCTACAAAATTAAACCAACAAATTAAGTAACACAACTATTCCAATGTGCCACTTCACCGCTTTTTGTAGCATTATAATAGAAGCCCATTTTGATCTCTCAAATTTAAGGACGACTATTTTGATACCTCTCAAATCCTAAAGGAATAAAAATATATTCTACTCTTAAGTAAAGTAAACCTTTTGAACCATTAAAACGTGAATGATTAACATGGATTAGAGAGGTTCAATGGTTCTTTGAGGGATTTTTTTTATCCCCAGTTTCAATGCTAGGACTAGTTTTTATGTTAAGTTGGAAAAGTTTCAAAAGAACCAGTTAATTGATCTGCACTTTATCACCAATTTAGATCTAGTTCTGATGCGTAGTTTGGTAGGGTTAGAGTTGAAAGTATGAAAGTTATATAAGGTAAAGTCAAAAATTATGGAAGTCAGAAGGTTGAAGATAATCAGTCCTAGCTACTTTATAACTCCAAGGTAATTAAGGTTTTAAGGAATCATGTAATTATAAATAATTAGCTTTTCTGGATTGCTCTTGTCATAGTTACCATTTGTAAGTCTTGAGAGTTCTCAAGAGTACTATATAAAATGGTGAAGTATAAGTCTCAAAGGCATCCGTCTAGACATGAATTTTAAGGAGTAAATGCTTCTCCAGTTATTGCTCATCTAGATTTTCTACAATACTTTTCATTATTATCAAGAAAACAAGAGAGTTATCCTCAAATGCAATATCCATGATTTGAAAATCTTGAACGACAAGAATTAATGCTTCTCAAGGTATCCAATCCTTCAAGTTCATATAATATGAAATTTATTAGGAATATTTTGATCTTTGTGTCATCATAAACTATGTGACATACTTAAAATCTTAAGATTCCCCACGAAAACTTATATAAAAATTATAACATTATTGTTATAGTTGTTCAATTACTAGGAGGTAGAAGAGCCCCATCACTCTAGTATTGTTTCCTGTTGTTGTACTTAGAAACTATTGTTAAAGTTTCATCTTGAATTATCTTAACAGAACCTGGTCGAGGATAACAAGTTGTCATTCCTACAATGTAACCTTTCTCATTTCTTGCCTTCTTCCCCTTTCCATATTTAGGTAATGAGGTACAAATAATCCTTTCGTCCTGAAATCATCAAAAAGAATTTCCAATTTAAGATGATATGTTTGAAAAAACATGTGGCGGACTATTTGCATTGTCTTAAAATGTTATAGATTAATTTTTTTTTTTTTAAAAAAAAGGAAGGATTAAAGGCAAAACTAAAGATAAATTTCAAGGAATATGAAGACTATACATAAAAAAAAAAAAAATCCTCTAATCACAAACTTAGGAAGACTTTTGCGGTAAGACATTAGATTGGTCTAGATCTTAAGATTGTAAAATAAAAGTCTCGCTAGGTGTAGTATCCTTAATGATGCAAGGGTCCCTTCTTCTTTTTTAATCGATGGGTAGCTAGTACTACGTGGGTATATATTTGTATATTTATAGGATATATCAATTCCATTTCAAATATCAATTCTTGTGAATATTCTATGGTTAGAACATCTAGTATTAAAACAATTAAGTATTATGGTAAATAAATAAAAATCACCTGTCCATAGAGAGTTGAACCCATTCAACTTGTATGCTGATGAGCAACTCCATAGATAACATACCCACTAGTTTTCATTGGAAAACTTGTCTTTTTGAGATCAATGCATCCACTGCCATACTTTTGGGTGGTGTTGCAAGCTTCAACATCATACTCAATCTGTCAAAAAAAAAAAAAAAGTTATATTACTCTTGCTAAATTCAAAAGTGAAGTTGTAATTAACAAATTGTTGCTACTAATGTTAATACTTGGCCCTTCAGCCGAAACTACTAGAGGGAAGCCCTTGTTAGTTGTTACCTTATTAATATAAAAGTTAAATTCTCTAAATATGTCTAATGGGAAACAAGGGAGTGAGTATTATTGAATTGAAATTGAGATGATATCATGAAATTCTAAAAAGACTACTCACTTGGCAATTATGACTCATATTTAATCTGCTTGGACCATTTGATATTTTCACAATATCAGTCACATCAAATGTATAAACCTTCAGAGGAACTATAAGATTGTCCCAGTCAACCCACTCCATTGTGTATCTAAGATAGACCGTTCTAATTGACCCCTTATGGCTTTCCTTCAATCTGCATTGTGCATTATCTTTGCAGCACCTCGCACCACCTATGTAACCTGGTCTCAGAGGCTGGCCATTTCCTTCCTTTGTTACATTATATATAGATCACACTTGCATTCTATGCACCCAATCCTATCTTCCACACCACGTGTATCAATAGAGTGAAGATTCACCATCTATTTCTCTTCATATCTAGCTAGAATTTCTATCGGATTGCCAACCTCTATCTCGAAAGGATCTGGAATATGTGTAGCTATTTTTCGAGTTTCAAATCCAAGGCCAAAGTACTGTGAAAGAAGATTTTCCTGGCAAATGCTAGCATTTCTTGAAATAACATCATCTTGATGATCTGTAGAATTTTTGGGCTAATAGTATTTAATAACAATCCAATGGTGAAGATAAGTTTCATATAGAGGAATATAATTCCCTTCATCATCAACTAGTTCACCACAAAAATTCTTGATTGCAATATGTCCTTTGGGAAACTTCGAATCATGGTAGTTCTTGTTTGAACTTATTCTTGGTGCAAGTTTAACTTTGGGGGTTAAAAAAACAACTAATTTTATTTTACTTTTAGATTTCCCTGAAGCTTTTGATGGTGTGCTGAGTGCTAGAAATAGTATTACTAATAAGATTGCACAATCTTGATAATGATGCCTCATTTTGACTTGCCAAAATAATTTTATGAAGATATTCATGGATTGTAAGTTTAAATGCATCACCTCTAAAACATTTAGGTATACAATGAGTCTCACTCCAAATAGTAATGATACCTTGGACATAAACGAAAAAAAAAAAAAAATAGACTAGTAATAAGACAGCTTATAGAAAATGCCAAAATAGATATTGCTTTATTTTTTTATTTTTTTTTGGTGAATATGCCAAAATAGTTTCTATAAGGATAAGTTTAAGCAAAATGGTAGCCAATTTGAAGTGTGTTTGTGATGTATAACAATGTGTACCTGGAGCATCAACCCCTCCTTCATATATTTATTTTCAAATTTTAATATAGAAACTCTAGAATCAATGAGTTTTGGGCATTACTTATGCTATGTTTATGTTTTGTACTTTAATGACCTTTCTAAACATTGACTCTTTGTCTACAAGTAACATGCTCGCTCTCTCTTCCTTCCTATTTACATTATGGTCTGGTTTTGGTGAATACGTAAGATATGATATAGCTACTCAGTTAACACCTCTATTTCTTTTTGGTTTCTTCCCTATACATATATTGGTTCCTCTCATCCTGAAATCATCACAAAGATTTTCCACATTAAAATGATAAGTATCTATTTGGGTTGGCATGCCTCGTTACAAATTTAGCTTGCTTTTTATGGTGAAGATGATTAATTAGAAAAAAATAGTTAAATACTCATTTAATTAAATAATATGCTAAAATTTTTAATTTATTCTTCTATTGAGCTTCAACAATCATGTTTAATCCATCAACTAGGTTAGGATGGAATAATCCTCCAAAAGGCACATGATAACCTTGCTGATGGATTAAGCTTGATTGTCAAAATTAAGAGAGAAGCTTTTTAGAAATCATTTAATTAAAGTGTATGTTAAATGGGATGCTGTAGTTAATTTGCACATTTTCTTGTATTCCTGCATCCCCACCAAAACTTTTCTACCTATGCGGTTGTACCTGTCTTGAGAGTTGGAAAATGGCTTAACTATCTACAATAACTCTTCCCATGCAAGTCGTGTCATGCCACCTCTTAACTAAAGGTCTATTTTTCGGGGTTTTTTTTTTCTTCAAAAATGAATAGTTAAAACAGGTAACAATTAAGAAAATGTCTGAAATCCCAAAACTTCATGTGATTTTAACATGTGGACTTCACATTCAAATCTTAATTGTTGTTGAAGTATATATTCACACAAAAAGTCATGTGCATGACATAGTTAAAATCACCTAATGTTGTTGATTTTAAAATAAGGCAATTTTGAAAATACTTCTCTACAGCAAGGGTTGCCAGACCTCATAGGAGTTTGCAGAGATTGAGTTTATCAAATTTATAGGAAAAAATTCCAACCGTGCTGGTTGATAGATATATTAGAAGAAATGTAATAAGTTTGTTTTCAACCATTATAACTTGTGCTGTGAGATCTCACCAACCCAGCCAGGATCAATCTTGAACTTCGGTCACAAACCTTTGAATCTAATGGAGACTTCGTCTGTCTCTTCCTTTACAAAATCTTTATTCTCGTGTGCTAATTTGGAATAGAAGTTCCTGATTTCCATTGATTCTCATAACATATATATATACAAGTGTAGCATCATCAATTGACTACATGCTGCTAAATATAGCTACCATAATATATGCTACTTCAAAATATAGTTAGATTCTTTTAGTTGATTACAATAGTTACAACTAATCATAATATTTCCCGTTCATGCTCACAGATATGGTATCCTAATAGCCCCACCTAGTTGGAGCAAACAGATTTTGAATGCCTAACTTGCAAAATAATTCATTTTAGTTTTTTTTTTTTTTGGATTCCAAGTGTATGTGACATTGTTTTCACTTTTTATTTTGTTGAAATTCAAAGTGTGTATGTATTCTCTTAATCAATTTTTCATTATTTGAGTGAATAATTTAAATAAGTAATAAGTAGAACATGTTTAATTTAGCTTTTAATGTAAAGAAGAGAAAAGGTGATGAGAAAGAATAATTTTTTTTCCAATCAAAAAGGTGATGACCCCGTAAAATAGGACATAAAGTGAAACAAAAGTTAATTTTAGTAGAGTTATTTGCTACACTATACACATTTTATAAGATTTTATTGGTTTCAATCTAACATATTTGACACACATTTTATAAGTTCTAACTTATAGATTTATAAGACTGGTTTACACATTTTCTACCTTTAGAGATTTATAAATCCGTAGGCATTGTGGGTGAGGGCATTTTGGAATGAAAAGTTTGAAAACTGAAAATAAGGCGTGTGGCTAAAAAAGGGTGTGTGCCATAACATGGGAGGAATTACTCTAGTAATCAATTCACATGACATGGGTCATGGCCTTGTCTACAAGTCCATCTTTACATAGACCGTCAACAATATTATTGTAAATTAAAAATAAGGCCCTGAAGATTTTTCATATCATAGAATGCCACCGCTCTAGTTTCAGGATGATAATTCACCAAGACTTTCCTATGCAATAAATCAAAATTTCTAACAGTAATCAGTTCCACATTGAAGCAAAAACTACCATTTTCCCTAAGGATGCCAGGATGCTACATCACATAAAATTTCGCAGCTCCGTTTCCATTCACTTGAAACCTCCACGAGGAATATGTGTCATTGTCATGGGCTGCTAATAATAAACACCCTTAGAGATTCAACTTCAAACAATCTTGTGAACACATCAAGAGATGGTGCTTGAAAATAAAATCATTCTGCAGGGATAAGAAACTTTTCAAAATCAACACCAATGACGGTCTTTGAGACTCCCCCGATAATTTTTTTAAATTTATGGGGAAAATGGATTGTGAAGAAATATAGGATGTATCATTTTACCATTATAATGTCGTTCAGCGATAAGCATCATAGATGAAGCTTCCACAAGGAACAATGCATATATGTATACACCTCTTTCCTGCGATATCATAAAAAAAAAAAAAAACAAGAAACCTCTATTAATTAGTTGAAACATTGTACAAAAAGAGACAGACACATTCAACTGTGCAATGCTATGAATTCTGTACACATTTAGAGAAATGATAGGCAGTAACAATGACAACATGAACCATGAAAAAAGTTTCTTACACAATAAAGATTGTATTTTAATACAAGGATGTATAATGTTACAGTAGTATTCTAGAATATGATGCAAAGTTCCTCAGAGTGAGTTTTACTACTTTAGAATACTCAAGGATTGAACAAATAGAAGTTTAGGCACTTCATTGATAGACAATACCATGACCATAACAAAGAACAAGACAGAACGCAACATGAAGCAAGAAGAAATAAAATGAAACAAAAAAATCCAAACAAAAACTAGGACAAAACTCCTGACTTTATCAATTCAGAAGTGATGTCAAAATTCATAAATAGTGTGTGGATTTAACTGCTAGTAAGAAAATCAGTAAATAATTCACAAGTCAGTTGCTCACTGTGCAGCATAACTTAAAATAATTCTCATTACCAGAAAAAGAAAATGCTTTGGTGCCATTCATATTTCAAACAATAACAATTGGAGCAGCCAAGTGTTACATGATAGGAAAAATGTGCTATGACTAATGGCCCTAGGTATTTTGAAGAAGGTGAAACATTAATGAAAGTAGTGGAGTCTAATGACTGTAGAGCACTGCATCCCAACACAACAAACCCTAAAGGTATTGATTAAACAGGAAATAATGTATCTCACCTTGTTGAATCACAATAGCAGACATGGGAGTTGCTTTGCTTTGTCATTCTCATTTCAGAGCTTGAAAAATTATTTTGTAAGTTACAACATCAGGGAGGAGATTGTTTGCAAAGCATGGTCATTGCTTCATCAATCAAGCCTTCCTCAAAAAGCCCACTATGGTATACATCCAGACGTCACAACAAAAGCCATTTAACCTTAAGATGCTGGAAGATCTGTTGTACCATCTCTCAACTCTACCACTTTTGCACAAACCATCAATAAGTATACAGTGTATGTGAAAGCATTAGGCTGAATTCCTTTTGAAATAACACAGCTGCCTTGCCAAGATGATATTTAACCAAAGAGCACATAATAATGTAGATTAAGTGACTACATTAGGGGTTGACAGTAGTCACATAATTCATCATCAGGCTAAAACACATATGAGATTATATCAAAATCTCACAACCCATAGAACCAAAATTTTTAAGCATTTTTTCTTTTTTGAAAAGAATCATGACTTCATCTACCATTTTAACCTTGCAGTATCCATTAATCTTCAAGTGTCAAACCTCTTTCAATCTTTCAATCATCGTATTAAGGAATACCCATCCATTAAAGCATTGAAAGTGACAATCGTCACATCTTCATCTTTTGTGACCTTTCCTTCTTTACATAAGGCATTTTCGCATCAATATGTCACACTTTGTGTGATTCTTGTTTTACATAATCCATTGATCAATGTGCATTTATTATTTTATATAGCCCATTGATCAAGGTTCCATAACTACATTTCAAAATCTTCCCAAATACAGAAATACCTATCTGGTCCACAAGCAAAGGGCTGCTTACCCTCAACTCTATTCTAGAGAGAGAAATAGCAGTGGAACAATATTTCATCTTCACGATTGATACATAAATCTTCGTTAATTCAAAGCATGGATCTCTACCAATAGATGCATGAGGACGCATATCATCCATCACTTAACTAAATGAAGACACAGTATCATCAACGTTATCAAATCCTGAAATTGTGTGAAACTTTAGGGTTGTGATGGCAGTTAGGAATTTCTATAAAATCTCATAATTTAAGAATTGGACAAAATAAAGGTAGATGTGCAAGGTAGAAAATCTGGGAATTACATACCTTCTATTCCGCATCTTCCCATCGTTCGTATAACTAGAGCAATTGCGGCATAGTATTAGTTTGAAAGAAACTGGAGAGCACGGAGAAAGAAGGTAATTTATATTAGGGTAGTCGTTCGGGCACTCTAGGTCATTTTCTTCATGCTCTACCATCACGGGATACGGCGTCGTTTTAAGTGCTCGATGTGCCTTTCATAACTTATCTTCAGTTAAACGCGGCATGGGATTTCGATAATGCTTTTACCGTATAAATTAGCATCTATCTATTTCAGCCTTAAAAGTTATTAATCTTTTGGGGAGTGTTTAAGGCATTCCTCTACTTTTCTGACCTACACTTTTTTATTATGTTTTAATTTTTATTATATTTTAATTTAAAAAGACACTTCCCATAAGGGAAAGTGTTTTCGGCAATGCCCTTAATCCTTTTAATATAGAGAGAGAAGTTTTTTCAAAATAAGCATTCATATATCCATATATTCTATATATAATAGGAAATAAATGGGTGACGTTTTGTCAGCTTAAGCGTATTTTTAAAATTTTTTAATAATTTTGATGATGATAAAATTGAGCTTAAAACATTTTTAAATCTTTTGGTTGAGATTTTTTAAAATATTTAAGATGTTTCGATGGGTCATATTTCAAATATAATGCAAAAATCAATTTTATCAAATTGATTCTCTCTTCACAGTTTGAGATGTAAAGAGTATTTAAAATTGAACTAGTGCATTTGGGATTTGCCTTTTAACAGAGTTAAACTTTCCAAAACTTACTTAAAATTGGTTAAACATCTTTTTTCGGCCCACGTTTTATCTCTAATGGCATTTTGAGATATCACTTTTTGAAAGTCAACTGTGACAGTCTAGCTTTTAGTCCAACTTTTACTCAAACAAGAAAACAACTTTTTATTGGACTTAAGACACACTAACCCACACATGAGATTTCTTTTTAACACTTCTCAAAATTTTATTCTAACCCCTTATCTATTTTCTCTTTTCTGTTATCTCTAAAATATCCTTTAACACATGAACACTACACACGCCCATCCATCCGCTCAGCTGAGAACCCTTTTTCTTTTTACTCCACCATCATTGCCTCATTTCACCTTTCTCTCTGCCTCTTTTGGTCTCATCATAACAAAGCCAAAATTTACTTTTGGTCTCAAGCAAAGTTGGACCAAAAATGAAAAGAAGCAAAAATGCAAGGTATTTTCCCAGTTGGAAACTCTAGGGATTCTTCTGGGGGATTTTGGGTACTCAAAGATTGGGGCTTCTTTCTTTTGTTTTGGGGTTGCTGGATGAGAGAGGATTTTCTTTTGGGAATGAGAGGCATGCATCTTTAAGATTTATTTTATTTCTTTCAGTGAAAAATGCAGACATTTAGCTTTGGATTTTGCAAATTCAAAACTAACAAATTTTTGGTAATGATTTTTTATGTAGTTTAAAGTTTTACAAAATCTAAAATTAAAATTCGAAACACAGTCAATTTCCACCCTTTCTATGTGTGTAAATAGGTGACAAAGAAGAGAAAAATCTAGAAAAGATGTACAGTAGAGAAAGAGGGGCGGTGAAATATAATGGTGTGAGTTATCATTTTATGATGCCTCTTTGTCTCTTTGAATGGTGGTGATATGTGTTTGTCTTCCTTCTAGTGGAGGGAGGCGTTTGCTTCCTTCTACTAAGGCAATGGGTTCGATTCATAAATAATTTTTTTTTTCTTTTTTGTGTTCCAAATTAAACAAGATCCGAAACACAATTTTTTGTATTACAGATTTTGTATAATCTGGAATTGTAATTTACAACTTCAAATTATACAAAATCCATAACACAAGAAAAATTTTGACTTATAGATTTTGCACTCTTTCAAAAGTTTGGAATTATATTTTTTGTTAGTACACACTCATGGTGAATGTGTATGTGGTATATGTTGCATTTCTAGAATCCATGGTAAACGCATGTTAAAGAAATGAAGAGATTGCGAAACAAGATGAGGGTGGGTGTGCTGCTAGGGTCAAGAAGAGAGAGGAGGTAGTGATTGTTTTGATATTAAGAGTACTTATAAAAATTTGTAAAAAGAAAGTTAGGTTTGGGTTAAAATAAAAATTTGAGGAGTGTTAAAAGAAATCCCCCATATATAGCCAATAGCAAGTTAAGCCCAGAAACGTGACAAAAGGCACAAAACTTGATTTAAAAAAGATAGGTCATTTGTCAATACACCGCCCATTTTTTCCCACCACATACCCCAACCATAAGTTTTTTCAAATATCCTATGGGTACCCTTCCCATCACCAAGCTCAACACACCCCCTTTATTTCCATTTCATTTCATTTGAAATCTGTCGTCGCACATGCACCCCATTTCGCAAGCAAACACTTTCATTTTCTTCCCAAAAATCCGTTTGTCCAACTATGAAATCTGTAATGTGTGCATTGCTTTTGATGGCACAACCACATTTTTTGCTTTTGCTTCTCAAAGTGCAGCAACATTTTTCTTCCTCCCTTGCTTCTCGAAGGGCACTCCGATTTTCTCATCCATGTAAATCTCTTCTACTTGTTAAATCATTATTCTTGGTGTTTAGGGTAGCATTTGTTTTGAAATGACAGAGGTATACCATGCATTAGGTTTAACAAGAATATACCATGCATTAGGGTTTTCTTTTTTTTCATTGTGCCAAAAAGGATTTTGATCTCCATTTAGTGGGATTTTTTATCCATTTGCTTTAAAATTAAAGCCAAATGGATTTTGAGATCCAATGTTCTTAAAATTAAAGCCATCGGATAACAAGATGGTGAATTGATTTGCCTAAAACATGATTTACCTCAATTTTGACCTCTATTGTCCAATCTTTAAAGTTCAAATGCAATAGAGGAGCACAGAGAAAGAAAAGAAGAACAAAATGTACCTCATTATCTTCCTGTTTTTAGATTGATTGGAGGAATGTGGGGTGTGCTACTTTTTTATGACTGAAGGGTATAATAGTCTTCTCATTTGGTTAGGGTATGTATAGGAAAAAGATGGAATGTGTGTAGAGCCATGAGAACAAAATAGCACCAAGGCCTAGCTAAGAGAACAAGGTATACCCTTTCCTCAGTTTAGTTTCTCTGTTGAGTACTCTCTAATGGACATCTGTTGGACAAAATATGGATGACTAGACTCAATCACTATACAAGGTATTTGTTGGACAGGAGATGAATAACTTAGATATGTCCAGCACTTACCCAGCCTAGTGAAAAAACTTATTCCACCAATTTCCCTTTGAAATAACACCTTAAATTTGTTCCCCAATTTGTTTCCGGTCGAAAAAGAAGAAAATATATATAAAATATCGAGGGTTTTCTTTCTTCCCATGCAAGTTTTCATATTTAGTTTGTATTCCCACTTGGCCCATCGAATCAACAATTCACCATTGTTGTCCAAATTAATTTAATTTCCCTAGTTGCCCTTTAATTCCCCGTAATTACCACTTGTACCACGTCATTCTAATGGCAATCACAATCCCCATCTAAGTGAAAAATAACATTTAAAAAAATGTCTTTAACCTTTCAAGTAGGCCCATATAGGAAATGTCATCTGACTCCCTGTTTACACTACACTCTTATAGGCGGTGTCCTTATTTGTAGGCATCATAGGCAATTTTGGTGCACGGGTTACTTTCTATAAAGTATCACCACTTCACTACACACACCCTACGCGCAGTGGCAGACTGCCTAGGCTACCCTGCAAGTATAATAGGAGGTCTAGGGGTGCAATGCTAGTGCGAGTCTCATACTCATTCGCCTTCCAATTCCAATCGATGATTTCCTTCCTTGCTTTCTCTAGAGACGATAGCTTTGTTAAAACCTCCTCGTCCAATCGAGGATGGCGCTCCTCTGCCATCAATGATGGTTTTCATTACTTAGTCATATATTATAGTATAGTGTAGTTTATCATCTTTGTTTATAGGTTCTTAGTGTATTAATTTATGTTTTTCTTTTTCAATAGTAGACCCATTTTGTTGCCTA
This sequence comes from Bauhinia variegata, assembly GCA_022379115.2. Lineage (NCBI taxonomy): Eukaryota > Viridiplantae > Streptophyta > Magnoliopsida > Fabales > Fabaceae > Bauhinia > Bauhinia variegata. The sequence continues at coordinate 8,238,607 of CM039430.1, forward strand.
TGACTCTCACTAGGATTGTCATGAGTGAAATACAACTATTCTATTCTTTCTTTTTAATTTATGTTTAATTTCTCTCAATTTCTCAAACATATAGCTATTGTTTTCAGGAGGAAAGTTCTCAAGTGGAGTACTTATGACTCCAACGCAGCTTGCAAAATTGATTGAAATTCATTTATGGTAATTTATGCTCATGTTCTGTTCTTATGATTAACAAATTATCATTTCTCTATTTTCGTTTTGCTTTTTTTTTTCCTTGCAGCTGGAGTCCTAAATTCTACAATGTCGAGGCAACTAGCACCTTGCTTCCCTCCTCCTAATACAATAAAATTCATTATTGATTATGATGCTGAACCTACAATTGTTAGAATTTATGACAGTTCACATGCTGATCACCATCCTCCTAGGGAATTAAGTGAGGCAACTAATAAGGAAAATAAATCTCATGATGAGCACTACCCTAATAAACCACCCAATGACGAGGAAAAATACTTTGACAATGAGAACCTAGTAATTAGCCATGATGAACAGTGGGACACAGATGGAGGAGCTATACAAGAAGGAGAACCTAACCAAGGAGATGGGCTTGAACATGAAGGAGAGGGAAGGTAGTGTTGGAAATTAACCTACAATCGTAGGTAAACATAGGGTTGGAGAAGTCAGACTAATAAGTGACGAAAATAGATTACTTGCAGTAGACTGCACCTTGCAGTAGACTGCACCGTGCAGTCGATTTTAGGTCATATGATCTACCTGCTATTGTAGTTGAATGTGTTGATTGTACAATAATAAATAGATCAGACAGCTTGCAATTGACTGCACGATGCAATCGACTGCAGGTAATCTGTGTTTGTAAGTGACCTAGTCGCTGAAAGTGGAAATGCAGCTAGAGAAGCTAGAGTAGGTGATAGTCAGCCTCCATTAAAGAGAAGGCGCACATGATTCTGGAATTCTATTTGTGAAATCATACTTAGTCCATTTTTGAGTGTTTGGCTTTTCTACTAAGCTAGGTTTATACTAGGCACATCTCAACCCTATATTTAGAGCACTTAAAAAATGAGTGCACCTTATATAGGTCTCATGAGTTAATCTTGAGCATCCATTGCTGCCCAATAGAGGAATAGCTGAGGGAGCCCAGCAAATAAGGTAGACATATTTTTGAGTGTTCGGCTTTTTTGGGCTCATCTTAGCCCTTTACTTAAAGCGCTTAAAAATAAAGTGCACCTTATTCATGTCTCATGAGTTAACAATCTAGGTCATCAATCTATTGCCCAGCAGAGGAACAATTGAGGGAGCTCAACAAACAAACTAAAGCTATTTATGAGTGTTTAGCTTCTCTGTTGGGTTGGGTTTGTGTTGAGCACATCTTAGCCCTTTATTTAAAGCACTTAAAAATAAGTGCTATAAATGTCTCATGAGTTAATTTGGATCATTCATCTGATTAATAAAAGTAGAAAAACAAGTATACTCATTTTTTAGTGTTTGGTTTCTCTATCTAATTGGGTTTGTACTTGGCATATATCAACCATTTATTCAAAGCACTTAAAAATATGAGCACCTTATACATGTCTCCTGAGTTAATATGGGTTATTTGTCTTATGCTTAATAGAAAAACAACTAAGAGAACCCAGCAGACAAACTGGACCTGAGTTCTTAAGAAAAATGTTTTTGCTAAATGAGTTAATAATAATATTATACCTAAAAATATTAGTGTTTTTTTTTTTTTTTTTATGAAAGCAATTAAAAGTGGATGAAACTATCATCATCCCCTTTCAGCAAGTACTATCTTGTTGAAATTATTTATTTATCCAAATTTTGTGATGATTTTTGATATAAATATTATATTTAATATTTTGATTTTGAATTTGTTATATGAATCCCAAAAACTTATTGTATAAAGCCATGCACGCATTTATCACAGGAAACCATTTTGGAATTTATTTACACAAGAAAGAGTTCATTAGTAATACATATTACAATTCATATGCATTGTTTTTTTGACAGCACAATTCATATGCATTGTTCATCACTTGGAAATGCATCGAGCAACTCATCATGCAAATCATATACTAATATTATTCCTAGTTAATGGAAATTAATGTTTGTATTAGTAAATTAAGTACTAGTATAACCAATATTTAGCATTAATGAATGAATCTTAAGAATTAAGGACATGATGATCAAATGTTGATTTTTTTATTTTCTTATCACAAATGTTGAACTTGAGGCAAAATCTAAGTTACCCGATTGTTAGCTATCTACCAAATTTTATTAAGCGCTATCTTTGTTGTAATTAAATATGATGATTGGTCTTTTCTCCCACTTAAGCACTATCTTTGTAAATTTTGTGTAGATGAGGTAGCAGACATCATAAATAGTCTAATAGTTACATGAACTTGAATGACAATATATAAGCACTTTTCTGCAAGTTTAAATCAAGTACTCTAGTTTAAGATGCACCTAATGTTGAACTTGAATCTAGTGTGTGTGTGTATATATATAGTTTAAAACACTGTTAGGCACCGACTAGTAAATTTGTTTCACCCACTTCAGTATCTAATATGTGTAAACATACTCTGTTCATTTAAATATAATATTTTTTTAAATTTAAAAGTAGATAAAAAAAAAAAAACAATAGATAAGATAAAATAGCTCATTTTAGCCTTTACAATGGTTAAGCTTTTAAAATAGTAAAATTAAACATGTATCATAAGAAGAAGATGTGGGTCTAAAGGTACATTTTAGAAAAATCTTATTCACTTATATATATATATATATATATATATATATATTTCTAGAAAGTAGATATATAGAAAAATAAAATGTGTGCTCAATTTAAGAATTATATTAGGTAGATTGTTTGAAATTTATAAAATAATTAATTATATATAATATTGTGATAAATATTTTGTAAAACTTATTTTCATTTTAGAATCAATTTTGTTATGTTCTTATGATATTCTCATTAATAATATTGTTTAAAATATAGCTTACTATTGATAAAAAAAAATATGATAAACACAATCATAAATCGTTTAATTGTTTATGAAAAATTACAAATAATTTACATTTCTTTATGTATACCAAATAACAACTCAAAACTTTAATAGGCAAAGTGCTCAAATTAAAATATATAAGAAGAGATTACAATTACTTCAAAGAATAGATAGTAAAACACAAACATTTTCAACTCTAAGAATCATTTTTTTTTGTCTTGATCACTAATATTTGTGGGGTATGTATTTATCACTAGATCTCTCAACCTACAACTAATCCAATTCGAGTCAGGTACGACCACAAAAGTGATAAAGCTCTCCCTAAGTTTTAACACAACTACATTTACAAGACTTGAACCTAAGATCTTTGGTTAAACTAGAACAACCCCGTGTCAATTGATTTTATGTACTTGATGATAACATAATCTTTTGTTACATGATGACATAAACATCTAATCTGTGGATATGTTCACCAATAAATCCAAGTTCTTTCACTAAGCCATGCATGCATATAACCATATTGCTAATCTATGGCAATTGAATTTATTTATAAGGAAAATCACACTAAAATTAATATATGTTTACATATATCGGTAAAGAAACATCTTATAAATTAGTATGATAAAATTAGTATCACACTTTTTTAGGGGACAACTAATTAAAAACCTCATATAAATCTTACAAGAAACAATAGCAAGCATATTTTCTTAATAAATCGCAAAAACAATCGGCTTCTCTAAGGGCTTGTGTTACATAAATGATTAACCCTAACATGGTTGAGGAGCGACCTGTAGTAAAAAGAAAGAAAATTTTATTTTAAGTGAGAAAAATTAAAACAAGAGAAAAAAAATACATAACGTTAATAACAACTAATCAAGGAATTAAGGGAACAAGGAATAAAGGGAACAATTCAAATTGAAAATATTGTAGCTAAAATATTGATTAGAGGTTTTGTATCCCTTAATGTAATCATGAATATGACAAAACAGCCAATTAAGTATATGGTTTTGCTAATTACATGTGCTAAAAGTTAAATTAAATGCATTCATTACCTAACAAACAGATGTCCTGTATAGTGATTGAGTTCCCTTATTTAATGATTCATCCATCTCTTGTCCAATAGGTGCCCAATAGAGGGCACCTAGCAGAGAGAAGCTAAACTGACTTGTAATAAAAACAAGTTTCTTTATTGGGTTAAGTTAGTGTTGTGCACATTTAGTCCATTAATTGCCTACTCAACAGATGCCTTGTACAGTGAATGAGTGCCCTTATTTATTCTAAGTCATTCATCTCTTGTTGAATAGGTGCTTAGTAGAGAGCACTTAGTAGAGAAGCTGGACCCACTTGTAATGGGAATAGGCTTCTCTATTGGGCTGGATTGGTGCTGGGCACATTTAAGTCATTCATCACATGCCCAATAGATTTATTGTATATTGATTATTATTTAATTTGAGTCATTCATCTCTTATCCAATAAATGCCCAACAAAGAGAATTCAAATTAGGTTTGGGTGGTTGGGCTTGGGTAGTCACAATTCGAATTAAGGCAGCTCTCAATGCCCCTTTATTCGAGCTTCAATTAAGAGCTTCCTTTGAGTCTCTGAGGTTCTTGCTAGAAGTACCTTCAAATTTTGACACAATGATCCTAGCAATGGTGGTGGTGCAAGCATATATTTAAACTTGCATCGAAACAATATGATGATCAAGTTTGGGTGCAAGTTTGGGAGCTTAGACAATAGTATAGACAAACAAGAAAATCTTCGTGATCATGATGTGTTAGTTTGTTTTCCTATGTATATCACACATTGATATTTATGATATTTTAGGTTACTAATAAGAAGAGGGGATTTCTTTTTATCACTCCTAAAATTTCAATTGTCACCCTTAACATATTTTTGACAAACAAAATAGTATATTTACCCTTCTAAAAATTAAAACCCTTTAATCTTTCTCTCACCCCAAACCCCTGAGCTCTATCTCTCTCTACCTTATGTATGGTGTTTCACTCTCTCTCTCTCTCTATCTCAACCCAAAGGTTTCCTCCCTCTCTACACCTCATCAATTGTCACTCACCCATGTTTCCACTACCACCAACAACCTACAATGTGGAATCCATAATCGATGACTCATAAAACACTGTATTAAAGTTTAGTTTGTCTAAGGGGTACTTAATGAATACCCCAAGAATTGGCTGCAACTCCCATAGATCTATTCTAAACAAAGTCAAGTTACAACAACAAAATATTACAACCACCACATGATCATAAAAGGTCAGGATATTCATGGTATAGGATTTGTGATTTGCTTGGGGATTTTAATGGGTTTTTATAATTTCAAGTGTGAATGTTGACAATAGAGTATGGGTTTGGATTGTTCTGGTTTGGGGTATTTTTCAATGGTTTTGGAATTAGGGTGGAAGAATTGAAATTTATAATTCGTGTTTGGAATTTTTTTGTGTTATGGATTCTGTAAAATCTATAACACAATTTTTTTTTTCTATGTTATGAATTATTCAAAGTTCATATTATAATATATTTATTTTTTGTATTATGAATTTTTTCAAAGTTCATATACAAAATTTTCCCATTAAGTTATTTTTTTAAATTATTAACATTTATTGGTGTGAGACTAATAAGGGCGTTAAATTAGTTTCGAGGGGTGAGAACCATTTTTCCTTTGTATTTGAGAATTGTACATGGGGTAAAAAAATGCGACAACAGGGTTTTTTTCAAAAGAGGAGCAATTGTATAATTTTACATGAAAAAAATAAAAATGGTCTAGTAGCTATAATAGAAAATCTGGGGTTACAAAAGAAATCCCCACTGCATCATGAAAAGGCACTAACTTTGGGCTCAAGTTTAGTCAAGGCCCAGTTGTTTTTCATGTCTTATTTATAGGCCTAGTTGCTGAAACAAAGTTAGAATTTTAGTAAATTCCCTCTAAAAGTCCACACAAACAATATAGATAAAAGAATAAGACAAATATGCTGCCAACTTCTAAAAGTTTTTATCAATGCAAATTTTTGAGGTAAATCAGCAGTAGATTAACACTCAAACTTTTGGATTGCTGCCACTTTGATTAGTCGCCTTTTTCATGGGAAGACAAACCAAAAGACAAAAGTTTATGCTGCCATTACTAAAAGCTGCATCCAACTTACATAAAAGACCAAGCGGCTAGAAACAATGTGCACTTACAAAATTCAACCTTAATATTTATAAACATTGTACAATAGGATTGTAGCCATGGTTACAGAAAAAAAAAATTTGAAAATTCAAAACTTGAAGTTTGGCTATAAAAGGATAAGTGATCAAACAATTTGGATGAATCAATAAGTGCGAAAATTTGATCATACACATTCCTCAATCCTCTTCTACATTTGTTCTTCACTTTCAAATTATTTTAGAGTGTTCTTAAGCTCAATTGGAAAATCAGTTGTATCCAATTAGCCATTTCAAGCTTCGTAACCATCCTTATAATAATCTCTTGTAAAAGGCTTCGAGCCTTAAGATTCTTGGTGCTCTTGAAAATCAAGCTCAACATATGAGTACTGAGAGCTGCTAAAAAGCTCTTATGTAATCCAGAAAAACCAAGATAACTATATTGAAGGTGTTGGGATCCTTCAAACTAAATTGGAGATAGTGAAGAAGTCTCTCAAAAGTGTTTGGGAGGAGTAGACTTAGGACTATTATAAATCGCTTATGTTATTTCTTTTTTCCTTACTTTTTTATTTTGCTCATCTATTTGCTTTAAGCTTCTTATTTACATTGACACATCACTTAGTCATATCTTACAACTTTAAACTAAGTTTTATTTTATACTCAAAATCAAGCTTAATTTGTTTTTTTAACAAGCTTGATAAATTTCTAAACATAAATTTTATTTTACAAAATTTTATAAGTGTTCTATTCACCCTTTAAAATTCAAATCTACATTTTCAAGTTTTTCTAAAATGAGCCACTGGCTCACATTTTTATTTTCTTTTGACATGTATTCAGTTTTATTTTTTTAACAAAAAAACTTGTCACCTATATATATTATATGAGCTTTTTTGTCTTATTTGCTTTGGTTTTTTTTTTGGTTTGTTTTATCTGTTTTTAAATTTTAAAAATATTATATTTATATGAGTAAAACAAATTTATATAAATAAATATTATATATAGTATATATCACGAGTTTAAAAGTTTATTATATTCAAAATTTAATGTATCAAGTATTGTTATTTAAAATAGTTATAAAATCTCAAAAAATAAGTGCATACCAACGAGTTTAGTACACATTCAATACGAGAGAGATTGGAAATTGAGACTGGATTGAAAAAAGTTAGTGTCCTCATTGAATTTCAAGATGAAACTGGGACAAGTTTCTCGCATCCCACAATTCATATAGCTTCATGTTCCGAAATACTTATGCTTATATATCGTCCCAAGATGTCCGGGTAAGAGCTGCATTTCTGTGTTAATACTACTACCTAAAACTATGTCGTTTTTTATACGTATATATAGATAAAAATTTCCTCTTCGGACCCCAACCCTGCCAAGTCGAAGACGAGTGTCTCAATCATGGAATCCTCAGCGACTGCTCTAACAAACTCATTTACCTATTAAACCCAAACAGTGCAGGTTTGAAATAGTAGTAGCTTAAGTATATTTCTTCTTCTATCTCTTTTTACCATTAATTGTGAAAGTGTAGATATATGTGTCTTAGAAGGCGTAAATAGGGTAAAAAAAATTTGTAAAATAAAATTTATATAATGTAAAATCAAACAAAATATGTTAAGCTTGGTTTAAAATAATTTAAATTTAATTTTAAAAACTTTAAAGTTTTAAAACATAATATAACAGAATGATGTTTAAACACAAATAATGAACTAAAAATAAGTAGATATTGAAAGTAAAATAGTTAGGGAAAAGAGATGACATAATGATTTACAATGTTTCCTTTACAAATAATGATGACTTACATTCACTTTTCTCAAATACTTTTAAGAGAATTTCTTTACTATCTCCAATAATTTGCAGACTTCTAACAATTCCTTACAACTTCTCAGTAATTCTGGCTAAGGTTAGTTTTTTAGGATACATAAAAAACCTTTAAATTTTTTTTTTTAAATTTCTCATAAGCTAAATCTACTTTTACAAGAGTTATAATCTAATGCATGAAGGCTAGAAGCCTTTATAAAGGAATGATTTAAAAATATAGCAATCAAGTACAAATAACTATTGTTATATTAATAGATTTTTTAATATGTCTAATATACCAAAAAAAAAAAAAAAATTGAAAAGCTCTTAAAGAATATACAATGAGGCGTACTTATTTCTTATTGAAAATGAGGTCTTCTTTCCTTTTTACAGCCTTTTGAAAAGTGACGGTTGGGAGAGAAAAAATCGAGTTTTTTGATAAACTTTTCCCACTTAAACAACTCTTTTTCATCTTGTGTGCAAAAAACCCTTGAGTTTGTAGTGTTTTAGGTCTTTATCCCTTGTGTTATTCCATTAGTCTTAGTTCTTCCTCTTGGAGCGTTTTCTCGCCTAGTAGTTATTTGGTTTCTTTTCTTTTGCCCAGCAGATATGAAGCGCACGTGAGAGAGATGCAGATATTGCTTTTTTGCTTTCTGCTGCCTTAAGTACATACCAGTTAAGGCCTCAGCAGAATTTTAATCAACCCAAAAAGTTGACTTTTGTTGAGTATGGGCTTAACAGATTTTGTGGGTTAAGACTATCTTGTGATAGTACGGGCTCAATATTTTGTAACCCAAAATTGTCTTAAAAGTTCCAATAAAAAATGTGCAAGATCATATATATAATTGCAAGCAAAAATGCTTTTCCCATTGTTGAAAATGAAAGAGAACCGTGGGCAGCCATACCAATTCACAAAATGATTTATTTATTTTAAATTTTAAAATAAAATGAGTTAACTTTTTAAAAAAGATAAAGTGTTAGACTTAAAAAATTATTTTTATATATAAGAAATTTCCTTTTTTAAAAGTGATTACTTTAACAAAAATATTTTTAAAATCTTAATCAAAAGTATACTTTGGTTTGATTAAAGTAATCAAAATTTTAGGAACTAAAGAAAAAAAATACTAATTTTATTTAGAAAGATATTTCTAAAAATTATAAAAAGTATATTTTGTAAGATATAAATATTCCAATAAATTTTAAAATATTTTTTCATAAAAATTAATTAAAAAGATTGATTAAAAATTCTTTGAGCTAACAAATTGTTTTCTTTTTTATTTACATTTTAATTCATTAAAATTTTGGAGGAAGACTAGTTTCTAGTTGATTAATTGGTGTCTTCTTTTCTCTAAAAGCTGTAGACTATGTCTTGATAATATAATGGGCGTCTTGTGTTCTGCTTGACGGAACACTTCGGGACAATTCACTCAGGTCAATTTATGCATAAAACTCGATTTTAGTAGGAAATTGTGATAAATAAAATTCATGGTTCTATATATTTTGTTTATGGTGGAAAGGGATAAACGTGCTGAAATTCTGCAGTAGTGTTGGTTTTATTTTGAATTCCCTCACTTTTTCCAATTTTTTTCTCCTATAAGGGAAAAATTAAAAGATGAGATGATACTCTCTCAAGATAACACTTCTTAAAATTGTGAGAGGATATATGAGAATTTGAAATGGGACTATGACAAAAAATTTGTCCGTTTAATTTTTGAGATTGTATAAAAATGAGTAAAGTCTCATACCATATCCGTCCTTAAAAGTGTGTTTGGTTAAACTGCAATAAAAGCTTGTGTTTCTACAATATTAAGCACTATAATGAGAATGAAATTGTCTAAATCTATCTCCTTAATGATATATTAATATAGCTTAGTTTATACATAACATGGTAATGCATATATAAAAATGAACTAAATTTATGAAAACTCACTCATAATCACATAATCCTTATTTATTAAGCCATTAGCAAACCTAGATAATTAATTTAACTCGTGTCAACTCAATTTATTTCCATCTTAAAGCGATATAACAGTTGCTAAGCTCAAAAAAAATGTGCATAACATTAAGTTAGTGAGAGCAAACATTTTTAATGATGTAAGACTAAACAAATTTGTCAAAAGCCATGGTGAAAGGATAGTACATTATGTGAGAAACCAAAATTTAGAGATTTGTGCACCCCTACATTAGCAACACTAAGAAAAAATGAAGAGAGGAAAAATAAGGGTATTAATTCCCCCCCCCCCCCCCCTCCATTAATTTTTTTCCCAAATTGCCCTTGCTTATGCAGCTTCATCCCCCCCCCCCCCGGGAACCTCTTGTGTTTTCTCCTCCTATAACCCTAGCTCTCTTCTCTTCTCATGTTTTGCCAAATTTCTCCATAGCTTCTTGAAGTTTCAACACAAATCGAAGGTTTTGGTGTACTTCTTCTCTTCCATTTATGTTTTATTTGAAAAATATAAAGTTTGTTGGTTGAATAGAGAAGGAAAAATGTAAAAAATAGTGAAAATGTGGAAGTGCAAATGGCCATGGGAGTGGAAGTAAAGGGGAAAAACGGCTATGCACATCCGTTTCAAGAAGAAACCAACTTTGCACAACTGTTTCCTTCTTGGTTTTCCTTAAATGCGCATGGGAGAGCAAAAATACAATCAAACGACTGTACACAGTTGTTTGAAGAGGCAAACGGACATGGAGAGCCATTTACATCTTCAAACGCCTGTGTACAGCCGTTTAATTTTATTTTTGGCTCTCCAGAGTCGTTTTGTGCTATTTTTGGATCTCCAAAGCCAGTTTGTGTTATTTTTGGATCTCCAGATTCAGTCTGTGCTGTTTTTGGCTCTCAGAGCCGTTTTGTTAAATTTTTGGCTCTCTAGAGCCGTTGTCTTATCTTGTTGCCTGAGTCATTTATGACACTACACTATTTTTTTTACTGCAAACCAAACTATAAAGGGTTCTTTTTTGCAGTTGAATATCTATTTTTAAATAGAAATTGGTTTCGATCGATTTTAATATTTGATTTTTTATAATTATAGAAGACAAATTGATTATACTTGAAAAATGCAAAAGGATTCATACTTTAATTGTGAATACATCCCATACGAGGAAGTGGATTTAACAGGTGATACAAATTTACTTGAGAAAGTATGCTAACACTTTAGTGTTAGAGTAGCAGTTGAATATTTTGTTGTATTTACTGGTTAGCATGAAATTTTCTGGTCACAGGTACATGGAGATGAAATATGTATTGGTGATGGGTCTTTTCTAGGAGAAGACTTGAGTTATCTTTTTAGCACTGATCAAGTATGTAATTTTTACTGAACGATGCAAACACAATACATAATTTGATTAATGATCATTAACTGAGAATGATTTTTTTGTTTACAGATATTTACCACAAGAGATGAGCTTTTGAAATTGGTAAGAGATATTGGAAAGAGGGTTGTATTTGTTATTGTAATTAATAGATCTGACATAGGAGGCGATGGGAAGCATACACAAGTGAAATTAGTGTGCGAACGTGGGGGGAAGTATAGGCCTCAAACGAAAAGCTTTACAGGGGCAGAGACTGCAACAAAGAAATGCGGATGTCCATTTAAATTGAAGGGAAGACAATGGACTAATGGTTTACGGAAGGTGCGAGTGCAATGTGGATACCATAACCATCATCTAGCTGAGTTGTTAGTTGGGCATCTATATGCTAGACGTTTAAATCAAGAGAAGTTAACTATGGTGGAAGATATGACGCAAAACAGGGTTCCACCTCGAGATAAATATAAAATGTCCAAAGCGGAACAAGCCATATGGTCAGTCTCTGTGTATATCAGACACAATATCCGTCCACCCTCTGAATGATGGTCTGCCAATTTCCGCTCGAACATGGTGCAGACATATCCTGCTATATTCTCCAGACGCTCTTACAAATATGCAATGGATGTATATGTTACAAACATAATCATCAAAGTAACTAATACATAAAAAAAAAAATCTATAAAGCCATGACAAACATACAAGCGACTCATCATATGATTCTGGTCTCCGTGTCCATTCTACGCTCCTTTCAGGGTCTGACTATGTGGGAGGGTCTATGACACGTGTTGAGGTGGACAACATGTATGGATGTGATATCCTATAATACCACTCCATGTAGTCTGGCATGACTTGTCCAGGCACAGTCATGGCAGGCCCACGTTCCTCATCACTCAACACGTGCTGGTGAAAATGCTCCCACATCACGTCCATCTCAGCCAAGTTTATAGGACCATCAGCTGCACGAATAGGTAGGGGAGGGATCGACTAGACATGATAGAATTGTCGAAGGACCCGTTCTGGCTGATGTGGCTCAACCCACATCCCAAATCGCAACCTACCAGAGAAGAATGAAATTGGGTAGATTAGATGATAGGCGCGAGCATCAGCATATGGTGTCCACTCGACATCCATGTGTCTCAGACAGTCTAGTTGGTGTCGTATGGGAGGTAACTGACCACTCCCTTGGCGAGATGACCAACGTGCTGCTCGGGGGAGATTCTCCCGATACGACACATTTTGGCAACAAGATTGTCGCATTTCCTGGAAAATGCTCGTATATCCACGCTTGCAAATATGCCCAAAAAAAAAATTATCAGTAAACATGATGACAAAAACAATTACATAAAATGAACGCACAATTCACAAGTCATACCAGTACAAGTGGTAGGCACCCAGCAACTAGCCTCACTGCATGCCTTGAAGCAATGCCAAGCTGCCTATATACGTGGGTTAGACAAATAGGTCTCCACGGAATAGCATGAATAATATCAACATCGCATAGCAGCTCAAGATAATCGGTTCGAACAGCCGTGGATGATTTATCGGCAAACACGGTGCAACCCAAAATAAAAAGCATGATCGCCCTCGTTGCTTGTAGCCGCTAACGATAACTCAGTTGCGCAATGATGATTGTCACTAATGAATCAAAGCGTAGTGCACACCTCTTGCACACTTCAAACTCTTGAATGACAACTGTTTGTGGGACCCCCAACAAATTAACAACTTGACCTAACTCCTGCTTTATCGTCAAGGTGGGCACAAAAATAAAATTACCTCCCATAGGGAGGTGCAACAATGATGACATATCATCAAGAGTGATGGTCATCTCCCCTATTGACAGGTTTAAAGTATTGGTGTCAGGGTGCCATTGCTCAATGAACACAGAAATCAGTGCTTTGTCCACCATCGAGTAGTCAAGCAAGATCAGTGGCTTTAGCCCTGCATGCCTGATTATATGTCGGACCTCCTCAGGCATTGCCTCGTAGTGTAAGGATTTTACTTTATTCCCGTGAATCAGTGTCTTTAACACTGGACGGTCCTATTTTGAGAACCACAGCTTGTTAGTTTTACATTATAACATAATATAAAATCAATTTACACAGAAATTTCTTATCTATGATAACTTATCGGTTCACCTACCCATACATGCAATGTAGTGTGGCCCCCATATCTCCTCAACACTGACATATCATATGGACCACCTGGGCTGCGTGCGCGAGGAATGAAAGAGAAGAGAAGAGTGGGGTAGTCTATTTAGGGCACGAGGGTAATTTTGGAAGAAATGAAAAAAAATGGGGGAGGGGGGGCAACGCTAAAATGAGGGGGGGAATTAATACCCTTTATTTTTTAGGTATTAATTCCCCCCCTACTTTAACGTTGGCCCCCCTCCCCCATTTTTTTTTCATTTCTTCCAAAACTACCCTTGTGCCTTAAATAGACTACCCCGTTCTTCTCTTCTCTTTCATTCCTCGCACATGCAGCCGCAGCCCTCCCGAACAATAACACTCATTTCTCCCCTTTCTTCAAGCTTTTTAGTGGATTTCCTTCACATTTAAGGTATGCATGTGTATGTTTTCTATTGTTTTGATGTTTTACTTTACACATTGTTAAGTTTGATGAGGAAAAAATGGTGAAAAAAGGTGAGAAAGGGTGGAAGAAGTTAGAACGAGGTTAGAGGTTGAAAGGGCCATGAAGAGCCGATGGGGGCTTGAATTCGGTCATAGAGAGCCAATTGGGGTGTGATTCGGACATGGAGAGCCAATTGAGGTATGACTCAAACATGGAGAGCCAATTGGGGTGTGATTCGGACATAGAGAGCCAATTGGGGTGTGATTTGGACATGGAGAGCCAATGGGGGAGTTATTTCGGACATGTACAACCATTTGGTTAGATTTTCGAATATGTAGAGCTGTTCCAATGTAGTTTGGGCTATTATTTGTTCACGAAAAAGTGTATTTTTATAATCAATATTTTGTCTTTTTTTTTTTGGCATATAATTTCTTTAAAAAAACTATCAAATTTGATTATTAGATTGACATGGTTTTAGACAATGTTTGGTTAAGAAAATTTAGTTTTAGGTACATTGAATACCTATGATAGCACATTGGTCTTTGTGGAAATTTTAGAAAATATAGTGTAGTGGTTTGTTAAAGAGGGGAGCATGCATGTTGGGCAATTTGGCAATGGCACAAGTACTTAATTTCTACTACCTAACAAGGACAAATAATATCTTATTTAACTGAAATGGCTAGCTTGATAGTTTTTGGTTTCTTTTTGTTCAATTTTGGCATCATGGGGCGGGAGGGAGGATTAACAAAAACTAGATAAAAGCATTAATGAAAGTTTTGTGCCAAATTAAAAGGTTTTGATTAGGTTGATAATAAAAACTTATTTTAGTTTTGTAAGTATCAAGCCATTGAGAGTTGTAGGGTTTGTGTGTTTATGTTTGATGGCAGATGATCTGTTAAATAGATGATGTTAATAGTTATATTTTATTTGATGTTAAATGATCTGTTTAACACATGGTCTGGATTGTTTGAATGTATTTGATGTTGAATTAGCTGTGTTAACATTGTTGCAGGAAAAAAAAATGGTTAGGACGAAGAACCCAACTTTTAGAGATACCGCACCAGCAAAAGAGCATGAGCAGGCTGGACGTCGTCGATCGACGACATCTGAGTGAAGACAACAGGTGAACCGTAAGGAGGAACGGCTCCTACTCGAGAGCTTCCGATTTATGATGTTTGACTAACGGCTCCCTCGGATGACTCCAATTCAATAGATAATGATGAGGGAGCGGCATCGGAAGAGGTAGTGGAGGTGATCTAGAGAAGTGACCTCCTCACTTCTCTAGCCCCAGGTGGTCCATATGATATGTCAATGTTGAGGAGATATGGGGGCCACACTGCATTGCATGTATGGGCTGGTGAACCGATAAGTTATCATAGATATTAAATTATGTGTAGATTGATTTTATGTTATGTTATAATGTAAAACTAACAAGTTGTGGTTCTCAAAATATGACCGTCCAGTTTTAAAGACATTGATTCACGGGAATAAAGTAAAATTCTTACACTACGAGGCAATGCCTGAGGAAGTCCAGCACATAATCAAGCATGCAGGGCTAGAGCCACTCGTCTTGCTTGACTACTCGATGGTGGACAAGGCACTGATTTCTGCGTTCATTGAGCGGTGGCACCTTGACACCAATACATTTCACATACCAAAAGAGGAGATGACCATTACACTTGATGATGTGTCATCATTGCTACACTTCCCTATGGGAGGTAATTTTGTTACTGTGCCCACCTTGACAATGGAGCAGGCATTCTTTCAAGTTGATGATTTGTTGGGGGTTCCACGAATAGTTGTCATTCAAGAGTTCGAAGTGTGTAGGAGGCCTGCATTACGGTTTGATTCATTGGTGATGATCATCATCGCGCAACTGAGTTATCATCAGTGGCTACAAGCAGCTAGGGCGATCATGCTTTTTATTTTGGGTTGCACCCTGTTTGCCGATAAATCATCCACGGCTGTTCGAACCGATCATCTTAAGCTGTTACGCGATGTTGATACTATTCATGCTATTCCGTGGGGACCTATTTGTCTAACCCACGTATATAGGTAGCTTGGCATTGCTTCAAGGCATGCGGTGAGGCAAGTCGCTAGGTGCCTACCACTTGTACTAGTATCACTTGTGAATTGTGCGTTCATTTTATGTAATTGTTTTTGTCGTCGTGTTTACTGATAATTTTTTTTTGGCCATATTTGTAGGCTTGGATATACAAGCATTTTCAAGGAATGCGCCAGTCTTATCACTTGAATGTGTCGTATCAGGAGGAACTCCCCCGAGCAGCATGTTGGTCATCTCGCCGAGGGAGTGGTCAACTACTTCCCATACGACACCAACTAGACTGTCTAAGACACATGGATGTCGAGTGGACATCATATGCTGATGCTTGCGCCTATCATCTAATCTACCCAATTTTATTCTTCTCTGGTAGGTTATCATTTAGGACGTGGGTTGAGCCGCATCAGCCAGAACGGGTCCTTCGATAATTTTGTCATGTCTAATCGATCTCTCCCCCGCCTATTCGTGCAACTGATAGTCTTATAAACTTAGCTAAGGTGGACGCGATGTGGGAGCATTTTTACCAGTACGTGTTGAGTGATGAGGCACGTGGGCC
Source organism: Bauhinia variegata (assembly GCA_022379115.2). NCBI lineage: Eukaryota > Viridiplantae > Streptophyta > Magnoliopsida > Fabales > Fabaceae > Bauhinia > Bauhinia variegata. The sequence continues at coordinate 8,255,048 of CM039430.1, forward strand.
AGCCATGACGCCTGGACAAGTCATGCCAGACTACATGGAGTGGTATCATAGGATATTACATCCATACATGTTGTCTACCTAAACATGTGTCATAAACCCTCCCACATTGTCAGACCCTGAGAGGAGCGAAAAATGGACACAAAGACTAGAATAATATGATGAGTCGCTTGTATGTTTGTCATGGCTTTATAGATTTTTTTTTTTTTTTTTTATGTATTAGTTACTTTGATGATTATGTTTGTAACATATACATCCATTGCATATTTGTAGGAGCGTCTAGAGAATATAGCAGGATATATTTGCACTATGTTTGAGAGGAGATTGGCAGACCATCATTCAGAGGGTGGACGAATATTGCGTCTGATATACAAAAGGACTGGTCGTGTGTTAGAAGATCTTGAACAATATTGCAATAGCCATCATTCCAACTCCGGTGCAGGCCCATCTAGGCACTGCCATTAGTAGTTATAGGACAATGTATATATTTGTTAACTTAGTTTTTGCATAGATTACTTCTTGTTAAACTGACTATATGACTTGATAACTGGCTATGTTTGTATCAATGCTTTACTTATAATGTCTGTACGTGTTTGAATGTGTAAATTGTAACTTTGTTCTACTTTGGACATTTTATATATATCTTGATAACGTAGTTCGTGCTTAATGTGTTTTGTTAACTTAGTAACGACTTAGTCATTCTGTTGAACATTTCATATAATGGTGCAATGCTTACACAGAAGGCTTGTTGGGATAACATGTATATAAACTGCACGTCTTAGTGCCTGACATAAAACGAATGTGCACATCCGTTTGGAAATCAAAACGGCTCTCTACATCCGTTTGACTTCCCAAACGGATGTGCACAGCCAATGTGGGGTGAAAACGGATGTGAATGGCTAATTGGGACCTTGCACGGCTGTTGAGAGCCATTTTGATTTCCAAACGGATGTGCACATCTGTTTTATGTCCCAAATAGCCCTTCACATCCGTTTTTACTTCTGTCACCAATTTCCTTCACCTGTGTAGTTAAAACTAGTTAAACACTGTAGAGTCAATTTCTTTCACCTGTACCAGCCACTGCGGGCATAATTACTAATCACATTATACCGTTCACAAAGTGTATGGATTAAAACACATACAGAAATATATTAATCGCATACATGACAAGTATAAATGTAAATTTTGTTGGGTTACATTATATAAACAAATGAATTAAGGGAAGTTTGCTACATCTATGGATGACATTGTTGCGCTAACACCTATTGACCGAAACCAATTTCTCTTTAAAAATAGATATTCAACTACAAAAAAATGCCCTTCATAGTTGTCTAGTTTGCAGTAAAAAATAATAGTGTAGTATCAAAAATAACTCAGGCAACAAGATAAGACAACAGCTCTGGAGAGCCAAAAATTTAACAAAACAGCTATGCAGAACCAAAATTTGAAGAAAACGGCTATGCAGAGCCAAAAACAGCACAGACTAGATCTGGAGATCTAAAAATAGTACAAACCAGCTTTGGAAATCCAAAAATAGCACAAAACAACTCTAGAGAGCCAAAAATAAAATTAAATGGCTGTACACAGCTACTTGAAGATGTAAATGGCTCTCCATGTTCGTTTGTCTCTTCAAACGGCTGTGTACAGTCGTTTGATTGTATTTTTGCTCTCTCATGCGCATTTAAGGAAAACCAAGAAGGAAACAACTGTGCAGAGCTGGTTTCTTTTTGAAACGGATGTGCATAGCTGTTTTTCCCCTTTACTTCCACTCCCATGGCCGTTTGCACTATCGCATTTCCACTATTTTCTAACATTTTTCCTTCTCTATTCAACCAACAAACTTCATATTTTCCAAATAAAACATAAATGGAAGAGAAAAAGTAAACTCAAACCTTCGATTTATGTTGAAACTTCAAGAAGCTATGGAGAAATTTGGCAAAACATGAGAAGAGAAGAGAGCTAGGATTATAGGAGAAGAAAACACAAGAAGTTTCGCGCGCGCGCGCGCGCGGGCGGGGTGGGGGGGTGGGGAATTAATACCCAAAATAAAAATACAAGCAAGCAAGTACATTGGTAGAATCTTGAGGAGATCTCACCTCAATTTTGTAAATAAAGTGTGTATCTTAAAGCATATCATCTTTAGAGAGAGAAGAGTATAGTATCTAGTCACGTGTACATACTTGGTCGGAAGTAGATGCTCATGTTAAAATGTTACCGTGTAGTAAAAAAGCTGCATTTACTGAAAAATGCAACAAAAGTTTCATTTTTTACTCTTATTTCTAGTTTTTTCTTTTTTTTAACCAATTTGTTTTGTTGAAATGTGAAATAATTTTATAAAAATTACTATTTCATATCTAATAAATGACACTTGATACACAATAAAAAAAAATTTCTTCTTTTGCCAAAAAAATTTCATCAAACAAATTAATTAAAATAAAAGTCAAAACAATTTATTTCGAAAATTACTTTATCAATTCAGAAGTAATGTCAAAATTCATAAACAGTATGGATTTAACTGCTAGTAAGAAAACCAGTAAATAGGGCATTTTGGAAAACCCTTCAGCAAGTCAATTGCTCACTATGCAGCATAACTTAAATAATTCTCATTACCAAAAAGGAAAATGCTTTGTGCCATTCATATTTCAAAAAATAACAACTGAGCAGTGTTACATGATAGGAAAAATGTGCTACGACTAATGGCCCTAGATATTTTGAAGAAGGTGGAACTTTAATGACAGTGGAGTCTAATGAGTGTAGAGAACTGCATACCAACACAACGTTCACTAAAGGTTTTGATTAAATTGGAAATAATGCATCTCACCTTGATGAATCACAAAGTCTTTCCAAACTAAAATTTCTCAAATGTTATGAGATTATCTATATCACAAGATAGATTTAATAAATTGGACATATTATTAATTGAAAGTCATAAAATGTTAGAATTTATTGATTATATATCATTGTCAATTGATTTTATAGCTCAAAAAAGTTAGAAAAAAATAATTAATAAATTACATTATACTAGACTTTTCTATCTTAACCAAAAGATGCTGGAAGACATGTTGTACCATCTCATAACTCCACTTTTGCACAAAACATCAATAAATACACACTGTATGTGAAAGCATTAGGTTGAATTCTTCCAGAGTGACTACATTAAAGGTTGATAATAGTCTCTCCAACACATATATTATACCAAAATCTCACTAACCAACCTATAGAACTACTATAGAACCAAATTTTTTTAGCATTTCTTTGAAAAAATCGTGACGTCATCCCCCGGTGCCACTTTCGATCGTGATATTAAACACTACCCATTGAAAGTGACAACATCTGGTTCTAGAATTTTCTTTATTTTCATATCCAATACATCACCTTTCGTTTCCTTCTTTACATAATGCATTTTCTCTTCATTATAGATTGACTTCACTTTATATGATTCTTATTTTACACATCCCATTGATCAATGTGCGTATATTGTTTTATATAACCCATTGATCAAGGCCCCATAACTAAATTTCAAAATCTTCCCAAATATAGATCTAAGCAAAGGGCTGACTCTATTCCACAAATAGAAATAGCAGTGGACCAATATTTCACCTTCACATAAATCTTCCTTAATTCAAAGCATGCATCTATGCCAGAAGATGTATGAGAACACATATCATCCATCACTTAACTAAATGAAGCTAGGTATCATCAACGTTATCAAATCCTGAAATTGTGAAAAATTTTAAGTTTGTAATGACAATTAGGAACTTCTATTAGGAAAATAAGAGAGGAAGGAAGACCTGCAAGGTAGAAAATTTGCGAATTGCATACCTTCTATTCCGGATCTTATTTGGGAATTGCACACCTTCTGTTCCGCATCTTCACGTCTATGGCACACCTAGAGCAATTGCCGCAGAAGAATAGTTTGGAATAAAGTGGAAACTGGAAAGCACTGAGAAAGAAGATAATTTATAAGAGGGTTGATAAAGGAACGTAGTCGTTTAGGTTTTGAGTAAATACTTATTTTGATCCCTCATATTTAAAATCTTAATTAATTTAATTTCTTAAACTTATAAAATTTATCAATTTAATCTTTCACACTTCAAAAATATTGATAAATTTAAGGGATTAATTAGTGTTTCAAATGTAAGAGACCAAATTGATAAATTTAAAGTGTAAAAGACCAAATTGATAAGAGTTTCAAGTGTGAGGGACTAAAATAGGTATTTACTCTTTAAGTTTTTTAGGTCATTTTGTTTTATCAAATCATAACCATTAATTCGATTAAATCATGACCGCTGCTTTACTATCTCGGGGAACCGCGTCGTGTTGAGTGCTTGACGCGCCTTTCAATTTCGAATCTAGTCTTCAGTTAAAAGCGGCATGAGATGTGAACAAAATTAGTTCGGGATGAGTGGAAAGGGTTAACATCCCTTACTTTAATATATTTTTTTTTACAAAATTACGTAAAATACTTTTTTAATTTTTTAAAAAATTTTAAAAATCAAATAAGGGCAACCTTTCAAGGGAGATTGTAAAAATTAAAATATTGTCAAATAGAATGTTCTACACACTCAAATGAAACACACCATCTCTTTCTCTAAGCAGTGTCAAGCTTTGCTTTCTCCATCTTCTTCATCATCCATCAACATCATCATCATCCTCTTCGTCAATCACCACATCCAGATTTTAGATGGATTGATTGGATTCTTTGGAGGCAAATAATCCATAACTGAAGAAAAAGAGGCAATAATTTGTTTGTCAAATAATTTAGATAAAGAAAATATGTCCTTGGCTTTGAATTGATGCAAACTACTACTTTTTGATAAAAATATTGCCTTTCTTTGTATTTTGTTTAATCCTTTTCTAAACATGGCTCATAATTAAACTGGAATGGATATGATTGGAAGGATTTATATAAATATTCTTAAAACTGTTTTTCTTCAAAACACGAACAGTTTCCCTTCCTTTCTATGAAGTTTCTACACATAACTAGAAAAAGTAAAAAGAATAAAATCAACTATCTTATGTAGTGTTTCGTTCTTATTCATTGACTTTGATTGATTTTAAAATTATTAAATAATATTTTAATTTCACCATTTTATACATAATTAATTAAAATATAATAAAATAAAAAATAAGATATTAAGTGAGACAATAAATTTTGTTTTAATGTTAATAAGGTCAATATATTTCTTTTGTTCTCTACTTAGCAAAGTTATACTATTTATAATTGTGAAAAAGTACATGAGAAATGACACTACGGCTTCCCTTTCCCTTCAGAAAATCAAAAGTTGAAAAATAGTGTTTAGATTGATTATGTTTAAATAATGTTCTCTCCCAAGGATGGTAAAGTTGTTAGATGGATTCTCCTCTAAAATTTAAGGAGTGTTTGATTCGAAGGAGGAAAGGGAAAGCATTTTAATGGAAGAAAATATTCTCATTATTTAGTTTATAAGTGAAGGAAAGAAGAAAAGAAAGGAGAGAACTATGGATATGTTTTTTGTCAAAATCTAACAATTATTTCTCTCTTCCAAAATCTTACAATTTTGGGTGAAGAAATATAGGAGAAAGGAGATAAACATCCTCCCCTTCCCTTCTATGATTTGAAACACCCTCCAAATCCCTCCAACCAAACCCTACCTTAAGGCCTTGCTTCTTTAACTGTTGAGCATTGCTATGAATTGCTTCTTATTTGTTAGTTGTGATTTCTTATAAGTACCTTCATTAATTAGTAAAGGGTATTTCTTACTTCCTGTTGCTTAATGTTGCATTGTGGTTAAAAAGTCATTCTAGAGTTATATGAATCATATTCCGACTTAATCTAGCAAACTACAATTTAACAATAACAAATCATTAACAGAACCAAAATGAGCTACTGCATAATCCCAAAGTCACAAATGCTCCAAAAGCTATGATTCAGCTTCAAAAGTCTTGTAAAAACAGAGGAAAATAGAAATGAGTAAGAATAAACCAGGTAAACTTGTCTCTGCAGAGCTGGCAACGGCATCCTTCACCTAGGTTCGATCCTCCCCAATTACACCAACTGGCCATCTAACACAGACACTGAAAGGGTCACAGATATTGAATTATGAAATCAGACTGTTCATGCAATGATGCCACCATATTGTAAGACAGTAAACTGTGTTTGAATGCCTTATCACTGAAGCCCTTAAGAATGTTCATATCATAGAATGCCACTGCTCTAGTTTCAGGACGATAATTCGCCAAACTATTATGCCACAAATCAAAATTTATAGCAGTAATCAATTTCACAATGAGGCAAAAGAAAAAAAAAAAGAAAAGAAAAAACCAATTTTTCCCTAAGAATGTTAGGATGCTGCATCACACAAAAGCTCCAAGCTCCATTTCCGTTCAATTTAAACCTCCATAAGGAATATTTGTCACTGCCACGGTCGTAGACTGCTAATATAAAATGCTCTTCGAGATTGAAGAAACTTGTGAACATAGACACAGACGGTTCTTGAAAATAAAACCATTCTGCAGAGATAAGAAACTTCTCAAAATCAACGCAAAGAAAGGTCTTAGAGACTCCCACTGATTATCTTTTTAATATTATATGGGAAAAATAGATTGTAGAAAAACATAAGATTTAGTATTTTACCATCATGATGTTGCTCAGTGGTAAGCGCCATAAAGAACGGGATAGACACATTTAACTATGCAAGCTATGAATTCGGCACGCGAAAAGATAAATAATAGGCAGTGCCAATGACAACATGAACCATGTTGCAAGTTCCTTACACAGTAAAGATGGTATTTTAATACCAGGATGCATAATGTTAGAAGTAGTATTCTAGAACATGTTATTAGGTGAACTTACAAGTACCTTAGAATACACAGGGACTGAATATAGAAGGCATTTCATCGATAGACGATACCCTGACCATAGATAAACAAAGAACAAGACAGAACAAAGGGATATAAAACATGGAGGAAGAAGTAAAATGACACAAAAAATCCAAACAAAAACTAATACAAAACTTCTGCTTTATCAATTCAGAAGTAATTTCAAACTTCATGAATAGAGTATGAATTTAACTGCTAGTAAGAAAAACAGTAAATAGGGCCTTTGGAACACAAGTCAATGCAGCATAACTTAAATAATTCTCATTACCAGAAAAGAAAATGCTTTGTGCCATTCATATTTCAAAAAATAACAATTGGAGCAACCAAGTGTTACATGATAGAAAAAATGTGCTATGACTAATGGCCCTAGTTATTTTGAAGAAGGTGGAACATTAATGACAGTGGAGTCTAGTGACTGTAGAGAACTGCATACCATCACAACAAATACTGAAGGTATTTGATTAAACTGGAAATAATGCATTTCACCTTGTTGAATCACTTTAGCAGACATTGAAGCTTCTTTGCTTTGTCATTCTCATTTAACTCAAGAAGAGCTTGAAAAATTATTTTGTAAGTTACAACATTAGGGAGGAAACTGTTTGTAAAGTACGGTCATTGCTTCACCAATCAAGCCTTCCTCAGAAAGCTCATTAATCATAATGGTATACATCCAGACATTACAACAAAAGCCATATAACCCAAAGATGCTGTTAGATCTGTTGTACCATCTCTCAACTCTAAGTAGACGGCATTAGGCTGAACTCCTTCGTAAGCAATTTTTTTTTTATGTTATATTTGTTTTGAAATAACATAGCTGCCTTGCCAAGATGATATTTAGGCTAAGAGCATGTAATAATGTAGCTTAAGTGACTACATTAGGGGTTGACAGTAATCACATATTTCATCATCAAGCTCCTGCAACCTTGCAGTATCCATTAATCAAGCTGTTGTAACAAAAATCATCCGGCTAAACAATACCCATCCATTAAAGCACTGTAAGTGACAATATTTGATATTTATCTTCATATCCATATGTGACCTTTCCTTCTTTACATGATGCAACTTCAAATCAATATTGTAATTCTTGTTTTACATAATCCATTGATAAATGGCCCATTGATCAATAAATATTTATTTGTTTATTATTCTATATAGCTTATTGATTAAGGTCTCGTGATTAAATTTCAAAATCTTCCCAAATACAGAGAAAGAAATTTGATCCACAAGCAAAGGGATGATTCCCCTAACTCTATACTATAAGGAGAAATAGCAGTGAAACAATATTTCATCTTCAACAATTGATACAAAAATCTTCGTTAATTCAAAGCATGGATCTCTGCCAGTAGATATATGAGGACACATATCATCCATCACTTAACTAAATGAAGCTACGGTATCATCAACGTCATAAAATCCTGAAATTGTGAGAAATTTTAAGGTTGTAATGACAATTAGGAATTTCTATAAAATCTCACATTTTAAGGATTGGGCAAATAAGAAAGAAAGGTAGATGTGCAAGGTAGAAAATCTGAGAATTGAATACCTTCTATTCCGCATCTTCTTTGGGAATTGCATGGCTTCTTTTTGGCATCATAGAAAGCTAACACAGAAAGCAAATAAACAATAGGAGTGGGGACAAATGAAAGAAGATGAGCTACTTCTTTTATTAATATCTCAAGCATACAAGTAGTTAGTTTGGTGTAGGGGAAGTATAGAGCAACACCAAGCCCTCCCTATGTTAGTGCCAAGACCCACCCAAGGTCACCTGGCACCCCTAAAGAGCTTTGTTCACGGATTCCATTGTGCCAGGACATGACATCAATTTTCTCAACCAACATAAGGTCTCTTTTTAGAGAACCGAGTGTTAGAATTGGGCAAAGGACATATCAAAATTAAGATAAAAATCCAAAGACCGTGGCCATGTGCTTGTCTTCGGCACTAGACAAGCAAGTCTTTAGGAAATTACAAAAATACCTCCAATCATACAGAAAATGGAAAAACAATATTTGGTGATGTGCTAAGTTCCAAATTTGGTGTAGAGCTCCTCTGGACCATCCTCTATCTCCCTGCAAAGTCTTGAAGGAAACTGATAAGTGTAGAGGCAAAAAGTGAGTGTCACAAGTGAGATTATGACATTCTCTCCCACTTAAATGGGCAACGTCCCCGTTGCCTTTACAGCAAGGAAAGCTTCAATCATCTACTTAAAATCTTCTAAGTCCTCCGCTTTCTCCTAGTTGGTTTCTTCTACTCCAAGTCCCTTCCACTTCACTAGATACTCCTTTCTAGGATGCCCTTGAACACAAACCACTCGATCTTTTAGAATCCTCTCTACAATCTCCAGCTTTGGCTTGGTGAGGTTAATTGTCAAATGTGTGGGCTGATTGTGCTTTGGATCTTCTGCATCTTGATGGTACGGCTTCAAGTTGCTAACATGAATAAACGGGTATACTTTCAACCATTATGGCAAATTTCATTTGTATTCTACTCTCCCCACATTCGTGATTATGGGAAGTGTACCTTCATATTTTCTAGTCAATCTTTGGTCAAAGGCTGCTCTCATTCCCTTAAGTTGCTTTGGATTCAACTTAATAAGCACAAGGTCTCCCACAATGAAGTTTAGCTATTGGCCCATTTCTTCATCCTCTTCGATGCTTTTTCTATGTAAGCACGGGCAACTTCAATGTTTTGTTTTCATTCTTTGGTGAAGTGACAAGCTTTAGGGTTAACTCATTGGTATGACTCTAAAACATTGTGAGGTAGAGACGGTTGTTATCTTGTAACAATCTCAAAAGGACTCTTATACTACTCTTTTGAGCATTAAAGCTTGTGCAATATCAAGTAATTAGGGCCAATTCTTTTGGTTGGCATAGAAAAATGTCTCAAATATTCTTCAAGGAGCCCATTGAAGTGCTTTGTCTAGCCATCTATTTGTGGGGGTGATAGCTAAAGGAGTTGTTGAGTTTGGAACCAAAGATTCCGAAAAGCTCGGACCAAAACGAACTTGTGAATTTGTTGTCTTGGTCACTAACATTATTTTGGGGAACATTCCAATATTTCACCACATATTGAAAAACAATCGAGTTGTCTCTTTTGCTGAATAGTTTTTTGATGCCGTGATAAAGTGCCATACTTGGAGAAATGATCTACTACTACCAAAATTATAATTAAATCTTTTACTGAGAGGCCAAAAATAAAATCTAGCAATATACTCTCCCAAGGTCTACTTGGCACTAGAAGTGTCTCCAACAACCTTGCAACCTTCGCTCTCTCCACCTTATCCTACTGACAAATGAGACAGGTCCCAGTGTAGTTGACCACATCCTTTCACCTGCAACCAATAATACCCCTGTTTTACCAAGGCATAAGTTCTCTGCCACCTTGGATGACCCAGCCATAAGGTATCATGGCATTCTCTCAAGAGAAATCTTCTTAGATCTCCAGCCTTGGGGATAAAAAGGCGATGCCCCTTGACATAGGGTAGGTCATCTTCGATCCAAAACTTACGGGTTTTTTCCTCTTTAGCTAGCTGTATGATGCTCTGGGCCGTTGGGTCCTTCTCTAAGTTTTCTCAAATGCACTCCCGCATTGAGGTCTCAACATGATTAGCAGTAATGATAAATAGTAAAGTTATTGTTGCAAGCTCAACCTTTCGACTAAGGGCATCTGCTACTTGGTTCATCTTTTAAGATTAAGCAATAAATTCTAACCAAGAGAAATCTACGGCCAATAATACCCCTACTTTACCAAGGCATAAATTCTTTGCCACCCTGGATGACCTACCCATAAGGTATCATGGCACTCCCTAAAGAGAAATCTTCTTAGATCTCTAGTCTTAGGGACAAAGAGGCAATGCCCCTTGGCATAGAATAGGTAGTCTTCGATCCAAAACTAATGGGTTTTTCCCTCCTTAGTGAGCTACATGATGCTCTGGGATGTTGGGTTTCTCTAGGTTCTCTTGAATGCACTTCTGCATTGAGGTCTCAGCAGGATTAGTAGTCGTGATAGATAATGAAGTTATTGCCGCAAGCTCAATCTTTCGACTAAGGACATATGCTACTTAGTTCGTCCTTTGAGATTAAGCAATAAATTCTATTTTTTCATTATCAAAAAATTTACTAAAGAAATAAGAAATCAAAGTAAAAGAAAAAAATTGTGGTGGGAGATGCCAGCTCGACTAGCGCCCTCCATGTAAAAATATTATATTTGTGGCCAACTGGTTTGGCATCTATGTGAAGGAAAATTTTATGAAGACACTAACTCTATTGGTGTCTTTCTACTATTTAAAAAATTGTGATATATTGAGAAATGGTTTTAAGTTAATGATATTTTGATAAATAATTTTTTAACCCTCATTGATTCTGATGGAATCAAGAAATTCCAATAAAATTGGGGGTATTACCTTTCCCCCTCCCCCACTCTAACATTGCCACCCCCCCCCCCTAACCTCTTCATCTTCTCTCATTTCTTTCTTCTAACGGCTCTGGAGAGCTTAAAGAAGAAGAAAATGGCTATACACATCCGTTTTCTTCAAATAAAATTTAGTTCAAATGTTAAACACATCATTTAACATCAAATAAAATAAAACAATTAAGATCAGGTGTTTAATAGACATTTTACATCAAACAAATTCAAAAAATTTAGTTTAAGTGTTAAACACATAATTTAACATCAAACAAAATCAAACAATTAAGATCAGATGTTAAACAAAGCATTTAACATCAATCAAATTCAAAAAATTTAGTTTAGCTGTTAAACACGTTATTTAACATCAAATAAAATCAAAAAAATTAAGATCAGGTGTTAAACATATCATTTAACATCAAACATATTCAAACAATTTAGTTCAGTTGTTAAACACAACATTTAACATCAAATAAAATCAAACAATTAAGGGTGGTTCACCTATCTGCCTTAAGTGTGAAAAAGGGCTATGGAGAGCCAAAAGAAGAAGAAAATGGTTGTACACAGTCGTTTTCTTCTTTTAGCTCTCCAGAGCCGTTTAGAAGAAAGAAATGAGAGAAGAGGAAGAGGTTGGGGGGAGGGGGGGAGCCACATAGGCTCAAGGGTAGTTTAGGAAAAAAAATTAACTCAGAGGGGGGGGGGGGGGCAATGTTAAAGTGGGGAGGGGGAAAGTTAATACCCTAAAATTGGTCAGTTTTTCAACAGTAGAGTACCATTGGAAAGCTACGTTTGTTCTGATAATGTCAGTCGAATTTATCTTTATTTTATGCAACTCAAGTAATTTTATCCACTCTAATGTTATACAACTCTTAAAATGATTATTAAATAGTGGTAGTGAGTAGATTTGATCTGCTGACATAGAGGTTTTACATATCATATTAGAAACTAATTCAACCCAAAAGCTTAAGTTATTAAGAGAAAATTCAAGATTAATTTTATATTATATTTAATAGGTACACTTTACTTTTTATCTATTAGATAGTAAATAAATAATTTAAATTAACTTAATAGATGTGTTTTAGGTAATGTTATTTTTAAATATTATAAATAAATGATCCAAATACACACAATAAAAATTTCAGCTAGTAGAAAAACCAATTCCATCAAGTTTACATGAACCATAAATTGACTCTATGCAACAATTCCTTGGTAATGCAACTATTGCATATACAACATCATATGTTTGTTTGCATGTCCAACAATCCACTCAATTTGGAATAATTTCATAAAGGCTTATGGAACTACCTATCAAAGACTCTTACATGGATAAGTGCCAAACCAGTAGAATTCTGTGGTTGATGCTGCAAATTCTCACTTTCCAAACAAGCATTCCAAATTTGCGTTGTCTCTGAGGCCAAAGCTAGACGCGGAGCAATGTTATGTCATGCCAATTCAGTTCACATCGAAGTCGACTTTATTCAATATTTTTTTATGGAAACAAATTCTTATAAAAAGCTACTACTGCATCATACATCATACATGCAGATAAAAGAATCTTTTTTCTCCAAAATTGTATAATTTATTTTTTGCCTAATATTAAAAAAGCTAATCATTAATTAAGGGGAAAATAATGCCGTCTGCAAAACTCCCCAACCGAAAAAATATGGACAGCAAATAAATGTGCGTTCACCTACAAAGAGCTTAGAAGTTAGAAATAGTAAATTCCTGTGAAAGAGCATTGGCTCATTTAATTGAGAGAAATACCGTGTGTACAATTTTTGATGTAGTGTACATTCATTGTCTCTCTTACTTTGTGGTCCAAATTAATCATGTATTTATTTTGTACTATTTGGACAAAAATGAAGCAAAAAAAACGTGTTCTCAAAGATATGATTCACAGCTTAATTTGGTCCTATTTAGTGCCTTATGAGCTTACAGTCGCCATAACATATGAAAGGTTCAAAGTGAAAAAGTTGTCAATTTCAAAACCTGCCAATAATTAATAACCAACTAAATTGTACGTCAGTTTGACAAAAAAAAAAACTATTCAATCAATAAATTCATCAATAAAACTAGTATTTTGCACTAGTAGTATATTATATCTTGGACAAAATATGTTGTCTAATTATAAAATAATACTAGATAGTGAGATATTTCACTTATTTATACCAAATCACAATAAATAAAATTGAAAATAATGTAATCCAATATATTCATAGGAATCGGGCACAATTGGAAAGTGAGTAATTATAAGCTTTTCAACCAAAAGCAGTAATGAATTATTGAGGAATCATCAATTAAAGAATTATGTTAAATGCACAATTATTTATTCATATATATATATTTTTTGTATTTCTATTATTTTTTGTTTGTGATATTACCTTTACAAAACTCAGAAATCATGGGTGTGCACTCAATTACTTATAACACTTGATTTCAAGTTCAGATTTAAAAAAAAAAAAAAAAAAAACACTTCCTTTCAAGTTAAAGCATGAAGGTTTGAAATTCCCAACTTCGATTTGAGATAGCCAAACTGTTGTTCACTGATATGTGAAATATATAATTGAAATATAGTGCAACTACACACTGTTGTGTAGCCAATTAAATATTTCAAGGTTATCGTATCAACATAAATTAATTATTAATTACTAAAGTATTAGTATTTTTAAAAAAAAAAATTATAAGATATTATTATATAGTTTATATCTCTAAGATATATAGTTAGGTAATTAAAAAATATATATTCTTCCCGTAATGTTCTTATTTAATATTTCGTCTCTTGAGTCAAACGCATAGTAATAATCAAAACAAGACTTTAAGTAAGGACTTTTTAAAAAAAAAAATATCATTAATTATTTTCTAAGATCAAGAAAATGTCTTATACTTTTAAACATAAGAATTTTCAAATAGTATCTTATAATTTTAAATAGAGAAATTACAATTTAAAGTAAGGTTATGTTAAGAATTAACAACGCAATTAATAATCTCACCTATATTAAAAATTCATTGACTTCTCTTTCATATTAATTATAATAATTACATATTCTCTCTCAACTCTCTAAACCCTACAATTTTATACTTCAATTTCAAACCTTAAAAATTAAAACCTTAAATCATAAAACATAAAACTTAAACCCTAAAGTCAACACCCTACATTATAAAATATTAAACCCTAAAACCTAAACAATGAAACTCTAAACTCAAAACTATATATTCTAAAACTTAAACCATAAACTTAAAACACTAAATCTTAAAACTTTAAAACTTAGATTTAAATTCTAAGCTTTAAAAATTATAACCTAAACACATAGAAACTTTAATCCTAAATCATAAAACCTAAAACCTTGAACCCTAAAACTTAAACTTTAGACTTAAATTCGAAACCTTAAAAATTACAACCCTAAACTATAAGACTTTAAACCCTACAACCCTAAACCATGAAACTCTAAACTTAAAACCCTAAAGCTAAAACCCTAAACACTAAACTTAAAATGTTAAACTCTAAAATTCTTAACCTTAAACCATAAATTCTAAAAACCTAAAATTTAAAACTTAAAATAGAAATCCTAAACCATAAAATTTTTATAAGATATAATCAATACTTTCATTAATTACTTTAAAATACTATTGATTATTTGATCCTGTTAATTACTATTATTGACATAGATATCTGCAATTAACCATAGGAAAAAAAGCATTAAATATGGCCTGTAATTTTATCCTTGGCCATCAAGACTCACTACAAGAAAGTCTTTAAATAGCTATAAAAATTACCAGCTAAGTTGACGCTAACTCATAGAAAAGAAAAAAAATAAATAAATAAAAAAAGAAGTGGTCGGCAATAACTTTGCACGTGTATTGATGTGCCTAAAATGACACTCAATCTGAACAACAGGGAGAACAAAGAAAATAAAACCAAAAACCAAATTAACTCAATTGATATAACTCACAATCAAGTTAAGATGGGTCGAATTTCTCATACTCCAGAAATAAAAGAAGACATTGGAGTAATAAGAACTCTAAGGATTTCTCGCCACACTTACCTAAATTAAATATGAGAAGAATAATTTGATGCACACAAGGCAATCTAAAATATTATTCACTCACTTGATTTTTTCATTTCAATCTAGCTCTATTTATAAGTAGAGCTTTACAGCAACTTGGAAATCGAGATTAAATGACCACTAATAACTTAGGAAATCTAAAAGAGACTACAATGACACTTGGAAGCCTAAAAGATTCACAAGTTACAACCATTCAGAATTATAATCTATGGGAAAACAAAAAGACACTATAATAACTCTTAAAATATTAAAATACTTTAGACTTTGTATCCATAAAAGTCATGCACGAAAATTATTTGAAAATAGGAAAATCTTATGCTCTCTTTATTCTTTTAAGTCCAAGCTTTATATCTGGTCTAACCCATCGTTGCACACAAGTAAAGAAACCCAAGTCAGCCCCATTTGAGACTTCTTGGCTCGTGAGTGTGTCATTCGCCCAAGTATAGGTCCAGCCTCATTTTGTGCTCCTTGGACATCTCCAATGATCACATCATGTATTAACGTTGGCCAAGTCCACACAAAAATAAACATTGTTGGTCAAACTAACTTGAAGAGGGTATTTTACGTCAGTTAGGTTGACACTATTTTTTTAAAAATTAGCATCAATCATGACAGACACTAATCCTGCAAAATAGTGTTATCTCGTTGGTCAATTTTGCGGCATTGCCAATGCTAATTTTTTTGAAAAAATTACGGTGATTAGCCTACGTTAGTGCATCGATATCAACGAACCCTGGGCCTCTTTCTCTTCATTTTCCTCCCTTTCCTTCTTTCTTTTCTCTATTATCCTTCTATCTCTCGCCCCAAACTCGACTTTCTTATGTATTTGAGCCTCCGATTGCATTCCTAAAGTTGTAATAAACTCTCCATTGCATTAGCTTCAATTTAAATAGTAAGTTTTTCTTTGTTCGGTTATTTTTATTATATTTTGAATTTTCTCTCTCTAACGCATTTTATCTTCTCTTCAGTTGTCTAATTTGTTTTCATTGTGTATTGCCGGTACCTCTAGAACTAGCACTCTCTAATTGTCTAGGTATGTCCGAATTCCTTGGCTAGGTTTATTTTGGTTGGTTGTATGTTTAGTCTATTATATTGATTATAATTTTGGTATGTTTAATTTAAATTGTTTGATTGATATGTTTAGTGAATATGTTTAATTTAAATTGTAATTTTAGTGAATTTTCATTGTATCATATGTCTTGTATGTTTATGTTAGTTTTGATTGAATTAATGATATGTTATATTTATTGGCATGTTAGAAAATTTTGAATTATATATTATGTTAGTGAAGAGCAAAGCTCAATAAGTTGTTTGGATATTATGTGAGAATACTGTTTAGTATGAAATGTCATGCTATTTTAAAAATTAAGTTTTGGAAAATGTGCATGATATAAATGTTATGTTAACAACATTTTTCAAGTTCGTGCAGTATTTTACACATCTAATATATTTAGATGCTTAAATGCAACAAAATATATTGTAGTTAGATGTATAACATGCACAATATTCACTACTAGAAAAACAGGGATTAGCATCAACTAAAACCCACAATAAGCCCAAAAAGCCGATGTTAATGGCCCAATTAGTGTCGGCCTTGGGTCAATGCTAAAATTAGTGTCTACTTTTAAGAAGCCATGTTAATTACCATCGACAAAACTGGCACAAATTGGATGTTATTGTCGATGATCACAGTTTGTGTCGCCACACTAAACTTAGTGTCAACCAAACGTACACTAATATTGGGCAAAGAAAAAAATTATGTATAGAGTACTACACTAAAACTTGAAAAGAAATTGATAGCAAAACCTCTATATCATGCAAATTTCCAAATAATTAATGTTATCAATAACATGACATTTCAAATTAAATAGGGTTCCCACATAATATCGAAACAACCTATTGAGCTTTGTTCTTCACTAACATAATATATAATTCATAAATTTTTAACATGTCAATAAATATAATATATCTAAATTCAATCAAAACTATCATAAACATATCAACCAATCAAATAATAACAACAAAAATAAGATACACTAAAATTCTCAATCATACAATCAATATTCACTAAACATTTACTAAAATTACAATTTATATAACAGACCAAACATACAACCAAACAAAATTAATGTAGTCAAGGAGATCGGACATACTTGGACAAACAGAGAGTTCTAGTAGATCTAGAGGTACCTAATATACACAGACAATAAATTAAAGAACTGAAAACAAGATTAACCATGTTAGAGAGAGAAAATTCAAAATATAAGAAAATAACCAAAAACAAAACTCTCCAATTAAATTAAAGCTAATGCAATGGGGAGTTGATTACAACTCTAGGAATGCAATGGAAGGCTCAAATACATAAGAAAATTGAGTTTCGGGCAAGAGATAGAGGGAGAACAAAGATATATAAAGAAAAAAAAAAAAAAAGGAGGAAAATAAAGAGAAAGAGGCGTAGGATGAAGATATTGTGGCATTTGTGTTTGCCATGGCTAACACTAATCACCACAACTTTTTTTAAAAAAAAATTAGTGTTGGTCATGGCCTAGCTAATGCTACAAAATTGAATAATGAGAGAGCAACATTCCACAGCATTAGCATTGGCCAAAGCCATTGCTAGTTTTTTAAGAAATAGCATTGGCCTAGCCAACACAAAATACTTTAGTTAATTTAGTTTGACTAACAATGTCTACTTTTACGTCGGCTTGGCCGACACTGATACATGTGCAAACTAGCTGACACAATTAGTGTCGGCCATAGCCAACGCTATTACTCTTTTGAATTTTTTTTATTTCTTGGGAGTTAGTGTGGGTTTAGCCGATGCTATTTAGCATTGCCTTAAGACTGAAGCTAACTTTGTAGCTATTTATAGTCTTTCTTGTACTATATTGATATGAGAGTTGAAATATGAGTTTATTAGTGGAGTAGATGAATTTGTTAAGAAAGCTATTTTTTTCTTTTTGTTGGAGGGGGTATTAGATGTCTTTGTGTGAACTATAGGTGTATAAGGTTATTATCTCCTAGTGAGATGAAGCTACACTTGTACAAGAATGAGTTTAAACCTAGGTATTGGATTTAGACCGAACATGGTGAAGTGGAGCGACATGCTGAGTTATGAGGTCATTCAAGTAGCAGTGTGAGCTTAATGCTTAAAGATCAGTTTGTATCAATGCATCAGATGGTGTATGATGCATTTAGGCTTGTTGTTGATATGCAGCATGACAATGGTTTTGTGGGAAATGAGACGTCAAATGATGAAGAGCCTCCAAATGAGGAATCTTAAAGGCTTTACAACATGTTAGTGGATGCAAATCAACTCACTTATGAAGGCGCTAGCAGCTAGACCTAACTAGCATATTCCACAAAGGTCCATAAATTATTTTAAACAAATGTTTGTTGATGTAGTACCTATAAATCATGGATTACCTAAAAATTATTATGAAGCAGCAAAGTTAGTTTCTAAGTTAGGATTGAAGGCTGTGACGATTGACTATTATGAGAATGGTTGCATGTCAAACTACAAAGCGACTAGCAACTTAGCTAAATGCAGCTTTTATGGTGAACTTAAGTTTCTTCCTTGTAAGATTGTGATGGGTAAATACAAAGATATTTTAGTGAAGAGAATGTTCTATTTGTCAATCATTCCCATGTTACGAAGTTTTATGCAGCAACTAAATCTGTAGCTCTAATGAGATGGTATCATGAGAACATATGGGTTGATGGTGTTCTACAACATCCATTTAGAGGTTCAACGTGGAAACACTTTGATGATTTTATCTAGATTTTGCCAATGAGCCAAGAAATGTGAGATTGAACCTATGTTCTTTGCACAGTATATGATAAGAGCATCATTAATATGGACAATCAATGATTTTCCAACATATAATGTGTTATTTGGATGGAGCACACATGATAGATTGGCGTGTTCTTATTGTGTGGACAACATAAAACCCTTCTGGTTAGATTGAGTGGGAAACATTCTTGGGTCTAAATGTAATTGTTGATTCTTGCTAGTGGATCATTTTTTTAGAAGTAGTAAAAGGGGATTTAAAATAAATAAGGATGAGAAAGATGATCCACCTTGACGAGGCAATAAGTATAGGAATTTATGAATGATCTCCCAAAGGTGACACCAAGATATGGGGAGATTCATGACTGGACTAAACAATTTAATTTTTGGGATCTTCTCTATTGGAAAGACAACTTGCTAAGGCACAACCTTGATGTTATGCACATTGAAGAAAATTTCTTTGATAATGTATTTAATATTGTTATAAATATGACAAATAAGACAAAAGATAATGAAGAAACAAGAATGAATTTGAAGAAGCAGTGTGCACATGGGGGCTTGGAGTTGGTTTAATTAAATAATGGAAAGATGGAAATGCAAAACGCAAAATATACTCTCATGTCAAATGAAGAAAAATCAATTTGTAAATGGATTATAAGAATTGAAAATGCCATATGGTTATACTTCTAACTTGGCTAGGTGTGTCGACGTGACTAAGGGTTGGATGCATATGATGAAAAGCCATGGTTGTCGCATATTCATGAAATGTTTGCTTCCAATTGCTTTTCGGTCATTGCTAAATTTTGTACTACATTAAGGTTGGCGGATTTAGTTAGATTGAAGTAAAACATTCCGCTTATCATATGCTAGCTAGAAAAAAATTTTCAATTAGGCTTCTTTGATTCAATGAAGCATCTCTCAATTCACTTACCTAATAAAGCAAGGTGATAACTACATTTTATATAGATAAATTAGCCTCAATTCCCTTACAGTTTAAGTCCCAATTATGGTAAAAACACTTTGCTTTTGATTAGATTTCATTATGTTGTAGGTACACAGGCCAAGAGAAGCAAAATGGAAGAATTCCACATTCTGCCAATGGGCGCCGTGGTGCCATGTACTAGAGAGCAAAGCGAGCATTCTACCAGTGGGCGCCGTGGCACCCAGGACCTATTTTGGAGTAGTTTTGAGGACTTCTAAGCCAAGTAGACTTCCGAGAAGTTGTACCAAGCAAGGATTAGAAGTCCACAACATAGAAGACTCTTCGGAATAGAGTTTCAAGCTGGACTAAAGTCTTGAAATGTGAAGCCCAATTAAAGCTTTACTTAAAGTAGGATTAGGATTGATTTGTAATTAGTCTTTTAATATAATTTAGAGTCTTACTTTCAGTCTAATAGGGATTAGAAATTATATAAATAGATCAAGAGGGTTGAACACAAAGGAGAGGAGAGCAGCAACAATCCATCAAGTTTCACAAGAGCAAGGCGTCACTCTAGTTCTTTCTTCTACTCTTTCATGTTTTCTTACTTTACCATTATGTGTTTTCCTATTATCATGTGTACTAAACTTCACTCGTGATTAATCTGGCTAATTAATTGGAGGTAATTCGTGGGTTAGCTATAAGACTGACCGGAGATTAGTTAATCTAGACCAAGAGAATTAAATCCATAGTGGAGATAAAGACAGACCAGTACCGAGGACCCTGTGTAGTCACATGGGAATTAAGGCGTTCCCCTAATCTCCCTAAAGGGATGTCCATTGATCTTAATGCAATTATAGTTGCTACAACTTGCACAGACCAGTAGTAGGGTTGGTAATTGTAATTAGATTTGATCTGACCTAATACCAAGGCTGATTAATGTGATTAGGGAATCCTGGCTAGCAATTGATAATTTTATAACTTCATAATTGAATCAAGGATGTCTATACATGGCGATTGTGGTGAAATCTTAATCCTTAGATTTCTCATCATTATTCTCTCAACTAATTATCATCTATTATTCTGTTATTGCTTACTTATTTTCTACATCTACTTATTTTGCCTATATCATTATAATTCGATCGCTTGAACAATACTAGAGTTATATTACTCTGGTAATCAATAACAATCCCTTGGGTACGACAACCCCCGGAATACTTGCTCACTACACTGATAGTGTATACTTGCACTGTGTTCCAACACATCACATATTGTTCCACATCTATATGTATTCACGCCACACATACACACTATTTCTATCCATTCACGACACTCACTTAGGAGCAATCACAAGGCTTGGTGATCCAGTTCAATACCGGTGGATGTATCCATTTAAAAGGTATTTGGACTAAGTTCTTACCTTTAGTTATCTTCATCTTCATATAAATGACATAACATATGTTTGTTGTCTACCTACAATGATGAGAGATTCAAAGTGTGTAGTGAAAAACAAGGCTAGGGTGGAAGGGTTTGTATGGTCTTATGATCTACAACGTGAGACAACCTATTTCTGCTCTCACTATTTCAAGACCTTAGCTTGGTGTCAACATCAAGTATGGGTAATGACCCTCATTCGTGAGATGATGGAATCCAAAAATCTCTATCAATCTTTAATAAAACTAGTCTTGCTAACGAGAAGTCTTAATCCTACTAGTTAAAAGATGATGAGTGGAAATCTACTCATGTGCATGTGCTAATCAATTTCAGTAAGGTGAAACCATACCTGGAGTAAATAATATTCATAATACTTTGCTCATATTATCTTTGCATTAATGGTTATGGTATCATCCATTTTTTATGAGTTCATATTGGACTAAATAATGTGTATTTTCTATGCAGTGCCTTCTCGTAATATTACTCAATCACCAAAGATGAAGCTTTAGGTTATATACATTCAAAATTTCACATATGGTTTAAGACATATATAAGTGTTATTTGCACTTGGCTATTAAGTTGCAATACATACTAGTAGTATCCAAGATTAGTTGTATTGTATCTCTTATGTATAGGTTCATAATTACACTAATGGGGTGACCAACACTAACTTAAAGTCATTGGCTTGGGGTCCCAACTTAAATGCTATATCTTAGCCGATGTATTTTGTAATGGGTATAAGTTTCACACAAAGGCCTGGAGTGATGGTACAAAAAAACTGTAAATTATGGGATTTATGTGAGGGTGTAAAAAAAAAAAAAGGAAAGGGTGATTTCTACGGCATCGTCAAACATATCTTTGAATTTGAATATCATGACTTGCCTAAGATAAATATTTTTTTTTTTTACTATGAATGGTTCAATCCATCAAACAAAGAGACACAAGTGCATTCACAATAAAAGATTGTATAAATCAACATGAATAGACGCTATGGTTGTTATGATCCATTGACTCTAGCACAAAAAGCCCAAGTGTATTATCTCCCTTATCCAAAAATGCCCAAAGATATGAATGGTTGGTGTGTAGCAATCACAACTAACCAATGGGTCATGTGGAAGTTGATGACATAGCTGATGAAGTCCTTTACTAAGGTGATAAAATGTCTCATGTTATTCCTGTTATAAAGGTTGAACCATTATATGGATTAGTGAATGAAACAATTTAGGAATACCAACGGGTGATTGATCCTGTTAAAGAAACAATGATTCATGATGGTCAAAGTGACAATAAAGAAGGGGATTTGACAAAACATAGTGGCAAGGAAGAGGATGGCAATGATGGAGAGGAAGACGAGGAATATAGTAATGACTAGTAATACTAATAGGCTAGGTTTGGATTACATTCAATTGTTTAGTTAATGTTTACATTATATGTTACGCCTTAATGTGTAATGTTAACTTATGTGTCTCTTTTTCATTGTCAAATGTCTTCTCAACAGGTTAGGGATAGGATGCCTATCACTATGGGAGGCAAATAGAGGACAATCTCCCCCAGTCAGCTAGCAATTGAGGTTGATTGTCGATGTCGTTAGCAGCAGCAGCATGCAAGATTGGTTCAATCTCCACCACCACTAGAGCAATGTCTATCATATGAGGCACTTGCTCTACCACAGTCTATCCCAGACCTTCTCGGATCATCCATGGGATTACGATGGTCCCTACTCTAGGTTTAGACCTCATAATCACCCAAAGGATGAGGATCATGAGGAAGGGCTTGATTAAGAGCAAGGAGAGTAGGATGAGTGTCATCCAGCCCTCAGTAGCCCAATGCATACGAGCAGACTGCTTACGAGAGGGTCATTATACGTTCATTTAGCCAAGGGTAAGTTTCTTTTCTATTTGTTTTTTTGTTTTCCATTGCATATATTTCCTTTCTATATATTGTCTACTTATATAACTAATTATAATCTTTGTGAATGTGTAAGTGAACTTCCAATAGGCCAGCCATGGACACACTTAGGGAGGCCATCAAAGTCACAATTTCGGTTTCCTCACTCCAAGTGGAGCAAAGTTCCTAAAGGTGTCAAGGACAACTAGTTCAGGGTTTTCTAGGTGAGATAACTAATATAATTTAATACTTGTTATTTATTTTATTTGTGGTTATTAGTAAAACGATTACACTAACTTAATTTTCTTTTTGCAGAACCATATTACATTGCACTCTCATGATAAAGGGCATATCAAGAAGGTGTTTAAGGAAAGAGGCTCCAAGCACCTTTTTTATTTGCTCACTAAAGCGAGGAATAAGGGTGAGCAGCCGAATTGGATTGGTGAGGAGTTTTGGGATGTTCTGGTTGTCTTTTGTATGGAAAAAGACTTTCAGAAAGTCTATGCCCAAAACAAGACCAACTAGGCATTGACCAGAGGGGGAGCAATGCACACTACAGATCGCATCCCCACAATGAGGTGGCAGTGAGGAAGGTAATTTTTGTCACTTTACTAATGTTAAGTTTCATTTGAAAGGTCTGTTATAATATGTAATTTTTTGCAGGCTCGAAAACTCAAGCACCCATTGGATCCTAATGAGCTATTCATTGCCACCCACATGAGCAAGTCTAGGAGCTGGATGGATACTGTTCAAGGAGTAGCTATGTAAGTGAGCTCAATCATATTTACTTTTTATTCTCTAAGATTAGATAGACACGCTATCAAGATCAACTACAGGAGGTCCAATCCTAAGTTGGGAAGGCTAGAGAGGACGGGAGAAGCATACAGGTTGATGGGTCATAAAAGCTCGACCTGTGGAGGGAGAGGTCAATAAGGGCAAGACTCAAGGTCATTGTTATGGCATTAGGGACTTGTCCTCTCACCTCCAACAGGACTCCATGTTACTCACCCAAGAGTCTCGAGCACCATCTAGCGACTAGGTGGCCCATAACTCTACTAAGACAAAGAGGCTTTCCCAAGAGGTAGCTATAACTCAGAAGCTGTAGCTAGAGAAGAAGAGCAAGCAGCCACAACCCGTTAGGAGGCAACAGAGTCACAAGAGTTGGGGCATACCTTGCAATCCACAATGGCGTAGGTTATGGCACGCATGTCAGCTTTTGAGTGCCATTCGGGTGGTGGCTCTACTAGTGCGAGTCAGCCTCGCATCCCTATCTAAACTAAAACCAGGACCTAGATAACCAGTCTCTTGACAAGCACCCCTCTATAGACCATCGTCTCGTGCCACCATCACTGATAGTAGTTTAGGGGTTTTATGTCAAATTATTTTTTATGTAACTATTTTATTACACATTTTTTCATCTCTATTACATTGATTTTTTATATATATGGTTCTTTTATTGTACTTTTATATATAAAAATTCTTTTTATTGCACATTTTTATAATGTAATTATTCATTTAAATTTAATCCCATTTAATTTAATATGGTTTAAGATTAAATACAATGTACAAATGAATTTTTTTTTGTTGGTCTCTACCTAATATTAGTGTTGGCCAAGCCCACGCTATGATTAGCGTTGGCTAAGCTGACATTAAGTTTAGTGTGGGCCAGGTTAGTGCTAAACTTAGGGAGCATGGGCTTTTGGCTGACACTACGCTTAGCATCAACCACCCAAATTGCAATAGACACTAATTAGCATGGGCTTCTTAAAAGCCAACGCTAATTTTAGCATCAACCTGAGGCCAACATTAATCCTTGTTTTTCTTGTGATGGCTAAGATTAACATTTTCCTTTAAATATTATTTGAGAAATTGTGAACAAATGAAGAAAAATTATAGAATGCAATAAAAAGACTAAACGCAAACTAAGATAAAAACATATACAACAAAAGTTATAGGGCCTCCAATTTTATCTCAACCATTTATATTGGCTTATTATTCTTATTAACATAGTCCAATTCCATCAATTGCTAATTTGGTAATCTTTAATTGATCAATTAGCCCTTTCTAAGATCAAATCAACCTAATTCTAGTTAACAATCTAATCATATTGTTATGTGAATTATAATAGCATTAAATTCTATAGATTTCTTTTAATGACTTCATAAGTTCTTAGAATATCTCTATTCTAAATTATGGTATGGTGGATGATTAATCTAAACCATTGGGAATCCACCATCCAATTATCCTCTTGCCTTCAAGATTCATGCTTTATACATGGCTCAAAGCATGTCTTCCTTCCAAAATGAATCTGGAATCAAGAACCAAAAACAGGATTGATCAGTGCAAGCTGGCTAAGGTACTCTTCAAGATTAATTTTGGAGGATGACTACCGCTACTGAAGCTACACTAGATCTGTGTCTTGATCATTCTTCCATGAAAAACTTAGGTGATTGCTAAGGCTAGAAATAAGCCAAGTTGGCTCGTGAATAAATAAGTTGAATTTGAGTCAACTATTTTAACTCATTTATTAAATGAGCCGAACTTGAGTTTTTATAAGTTCTGCTGATTTCTCTCTTAGTCCTTGATACTATAAATACATCAAGTTTTATCTCTTTTTTTTTTGGGTTACATAGAAGTATCTATAGTGGGAATAAAATTTGGTACTTGAAACCAAAGGAGGTGTCACTAGACCAACAAGTCATTAGTCAGTTTTATCTCATTTTAACAACACACACGTGTTGATTTTATGGAGTTATTTTGTAATGCTTATAGATATTTTTCGCTTAATAAAAGAAAATAAAGTAATTACTTGGGCTTTGATAAAATTGATTTTTCCACCTTTGCCAAATTTTAAAAAAAATAAAAATAAAAAGATAAATCTTATTGCAAAACTAACCTAATAAATATATTTTAAACGTTGGCTCATACAAATAAGAAACGCCATTTTTCTTAACGTTGATAATCAATAGGCAATAATTGTTTTCCCTTTTTTATTAAAATAATAGATATTATCAATCTCCACCACGCATTGGAAAGTATCGTACCAAAGTGCTTAACTACTTTTGTTAAATTAAAGTCGTTAGAATATTGCTATTCTTAATACAATGTAAACACAGGGTAAGGACTATTACCTTTTTTGACATTTCATAATTTATTGAAAATTTTTATATCATATTTTAATTAAAATAAATATTTTTTTAATATTACGTTAAATAAGAATTAAGAATATTTATCATCAAATAAATCTTTTTTAATATCAAATATTGACCTAATGAAATATTTGTTATCAAGAAAAGATTTTCATCTATACTATAATTAATACTAACAAGATGCACTGAGCCAGCGTTACATATGATTTCTTTTTTTATTATTCATCTTCTTCTACCTCTAAACCCTAACCTTGGTAGCCACTTCTCATTACCATAAAATTTCATCAAATTTTTTGCCCAACCTCATCACTATAGCTCACAAGTTATGGAATTGGGCATCGGGATCAGCTACAGAAAGCATAAAATACCTCTTTGCAGCAAGATCTTGAGCTGTCATTCCAAAACTCAGAGGGCATTTGGGAACCCACATTTTCCCTATGCTCATAGAACCCAATTCATATCCCTTTCAACCCAATGGCATCATCGAAGACGACATCGCCGCCACCAAATCTCTCAGAAAACCTCAAATCCCACCTTCAAAATGGGGAAACCCCCAACCTATGTCAAGCTAATACCCACCTAGATTGTTGAAAGAAAAAAGAAAGACTCAAACTTTGAAGAACTAATAGAGAGACAAAAATGCGGGCATTGTAATTACTAACTAGAACAAGAGTTTCCTTTCTTTATATATCAGACCAGTGCATGGAATTTCGGAAAGAACAAAACTTTCAAGTTTCTCAAATTCTAGAATTGATAAACAGTATCTGTTGGTGTTGCCGAATACTCTTCTCGTTCTCTGTTTTTTCAGATCTGGGTGGTTTGTTTTTTATTTTTGAAAGTACAATTCGAAAGCAACCTTTAGCGCCAAAGAGAGGGATGAATGAGAGAGAGATGGAGGAAAATAAAGAGAGAAAGCCACCAAGAGAGGGATAGTGAGAGTGAGAGATAGTTTATTCGGAGGTAGGTGTTGAGTGAGGCAAAAACCGAACATTTTGTTTGACCCGGATAATTCCCATAGATAATCTATTTTCCTTTTTGTTTGCACATTGAGAGTAGATTAAAAAGAAAGTAAGTGAGAGAAAGAGAGATAAAGAGATAAATTTAAAGTGGAGTTAAAAATATTTTAAGAAAAAATAATTGTAATAACTTTTTTATTTTTTTTGTTAATATTAATGAAGAAATGAATAGAATTTTTTTTATTACAAAAATTCTGTTAAATCTTTGTGTGATGTTAAAAAAAAGTTGATTGAATGACAAAGTTTTTATAAGTCGTTAATAGATGTAACTTTTATTTGATAACTACCAAAAAGGATATTACTCTTTTAATTATTTTTAAATTTCTCTTTATAAAACATACATTTATTTTAAAAATACTAGTCAGGCAAACCCTCAATTAAATCATTGAATTCATGAACCATTGTTTTTAGTGGTTCAATAACTTGTTTGACTTGTAAAACATTGGCTAGAACACACAAGAAAACATATAAAACAAACATTAAAAACTATCAAATGAGTACCATAGACCTATCAAATAATTCTTAAAAATTTTGGATCACCACAACTTGAATCTAGACACTCTTAAAAACCAAAAAATAAAATAAAAATCTTAAAAAAAATGAAAAAAAAAAATGGTCACAATGATGGAATAAGTATATATGATTTAAATTGGGACATCACTTTTGATATCTGAGCCAAAAACTAACACTCTGTCAATCTTTGAGTCAATCAGATATAATTCAATTGTCCCAAATTTTCTTGAAAAACAGATATCATGGTGAAACCTGTCTCTAAAGCTATAGAAAAATGACCTAAACAAAAGATATTGTGGTGGAAGAATATACAAAAACAAGCCTGAGGCTCTTTTTATTTTTCAAAAGAATTTCCATTTACAAGAGCACCACTTTAATTAGATCTCATAAGTACAGTTCAAACTAGCATTGACATTGCAAAAAGAGAGATATATTAAAAAATAATTTTAAAATTGTGGCATTTGATAATTTTTTTTATTCTCGCCCTTTTAATAGCGTTACTTTGTCCAAGCTCTAATTAAGTATTAACCTTTACATTCAATACTTCATTTTTAGGACTTCAGTAGGTATGTTGGTAGAGTATCGATCATTTTTTTTTTTTTTCATACACCTCTTAATTTTTAGACATAAAATTAATTTATATTTAAAGTAAAAAATATTAAAAAGTAAATCTATTTTATCCTTAGAACCCTTGGTTTGGCCTAAAAGTTCAATTTACTTGCCATTCAGTCAATATCATGATAATTTCCACTATATGTTTATTCCATCCTCATAACTGCACATTTTGTACTGTCAAAATTTAAGAAATAATATTGTATTCTTTCCCCCATTTAAATGTAGTCTAGCCCAAAGAACCAAGATTTGTTTAATTTTTTTTAAAACAATTACATATATAAAATAATTATAACCTATCCCTATAGTATTTTAATCTTACCAAAAAAAAAATGCACTTTGTTTATTTTTTTTAACATTTTCAGTAATTTTCTCTTGGAGAAATCTCTCCCTGGCACTATTGGGAGAAAACTTCCCTCGATGAAGAATCTGCGTAATTTATTCAGAAGTGACAATAAAAGCAATCAAACATTTCATAAATTTGGACATGGTAGTCTTGAATTTTCAGCTCTATAATTTCTTTCTTGTACAACAATGATTTCTAAATGCATTTATGTCTTGTTTCTTTGTAGAGCCATGGTCCAAGTATGGTAGAGGTTCCAAAACAAATAAAAGAAGTTAAATTTTCAAGCATAAAAAGTTGATAGCATTTGGAGTATTTGTGTTTGGCTTCTTTATTAACTCGTTTTTATTTGACACATCTTAATTATTCATTTAAAATACTTACTAACACTGAGAGACAAAACCAAGGGAGCCAGTAGGATCACCACCACCCTTTAAGTTTTCAAACGTTGTTTAATATTATGTAGTTATAGACATTTGGGCCCTAAATTTTTTCCAAAAAATGTTGTTTTGACATCAATTAAATTTAAAAAAATCTTTGAAGTATCATAGTTCTCAAAATAATATATTTATAGTTCAATTGCTTTTAAATTTGATATTCTTCTAATTTAAGACTGTTGTACAATTAAAAAAAATTAACTTTTATAACTATGTTAATGTATTGAAAAAAATATATTTTAAAACTATATATATATATATATATATATATATATATATATATATATATATATATATATATATATAAGATTTTACGCTTTGAAACAATATATTATAGTTTTCATTTTATAACATCAAACACCTCTGGGACAAAATACTAATTAAGAGTTTGATTTTTTTTTTTTATCATTCTTTTTTATATTATATATATTAATTAAATTGGTTTAATGATTTGCTATAGATATTTTGCTTTATTATCATTCTATCATGTAAACTATTTTTGATGACCTTCAATATATTTTTTAAAACATGTTTGGTTTTATGAATTCCAAACCAACTAAGCCTTTGAGTTCTGATTAATGTTAAACTGGTTGGACTAACCGATCCAAAATCTTTTTTGGGTATTTATATACTTTTAAATCTTGGCTCCCTCTTTTTTTGAATCTTAGCTCTATTCTTGCTAACACTATCACCCAATACACATTTTTAAAGTAAATATAAGTCATTCATCTACTATTTAATAAAGAGACTAAATCCTTAAACTATTGCTTATCTGTTGAAACCAAATTTCTTATTATGTTTGTATACCAAATCTTATCATAAAAATTTATAATTAATTAAAATATTATAAAATAATATAACAAATTACATTAATTAAATTATTGTTATAAATCACAATTTTATAAAGCACAATTTGACATACAAAATGGGACAAAGAATTTGTCCCTGTCAAAGGCCAAGGAACATGACTTCACTAAAAGGAATCCTTTCATAGTAGCGTGTGTCGGTGCTATTAAAGTTAGATGTTGAGGCAAGCAAACTAAGTTGCCAATAGACTAATTAATATTGTTTCTCTTTATGTCCCTTTTAACAATTTTGCATAATGAAGTGAGGTTTAGCTCAGTAGTAACGTTGTCATCAATATTTATGTTGGCTTTCACATTCTAAGATTAAAACTTAGCCCTCTCCAAATACTTGAGCTAATATTAAAGGGTTTTGCCTTGTGATAAAGCCGCTCTCAATACTTTTGTTGATTTTTACATTCTAAGATCAAAACTCAACCTTTTTTTTAAACACTCAAGTTAATATTAAAAAGTTCACGTACTCATCTTATATATGACAAAAAATAACATTTTGACATGACATGTAACAAAATTACTTACCTTATATTAGTTATATTCATAAAAAAAAAAAGGCTAATACATATAGAACCACAGTAAATTTCATTTAGTATTTTTATTTATATTTCATTAATATATAATTAAAGTTGGTGTTGATTACATTAAATTTTTAGTGCTTACAGTGAACTTATAAGAGTTGCATAAGTTGGATTTTTATTATTTTTTGTTTTAACTTATTAATTTCTTGCTTAAAGCCGTACAACTTAGGGCTCTTTTTTGTTAAGAGTTTTCCTGTGAAAAAATGGGATTTCACATCATTTTATATTTGATTTCCACATCAGATGTCTTAATAAGTAAAGGTGGTTCAGAAACCATCCACAAACCTGCTCTAATAACATTTTTTTATTTTAAATTAATATTAAATTACTTTTTTTTTTTTTTACTTTAGTTTCCATCTAGAAAAAATGTCTAGTTTCTAATTGGGTAAACGTAGTTTCATAGTAAAAAAATAATGTAGATGACATGTAAGAGATAAGTAATTTGAGCCTCTTTTTTTTTTGTGATGCAACCTAAATAAAGTTATATAATTTTAAATATTATTGTGATTAATTCAATTAGATGTGATTTAGTGGTGATGAATTTAAATATTATATGAAATATTTTTAATTATCTCATTTAACAAAACAAAATAAAATATCATTCTGATTGCAATTGCAACAATTTATTGTTTATGAAATTTGAATTTCCAAATTATATTTACTTTTAAAATAAGTCATGTATTCTAATTTTGTAACACTAGACGTCAAAGCAATTTATGTTGATTTTGTATGAAAGAGTGAGATTATAAGAGAGGATAAAATGCGTTTGAAAAACACATAATAAATTAGAGGTGAAGTAACTATAATTATTTTCTAAATATAATAAATTAGGGTGATATAATCATAATTATTTTATTTTATTAACAAAATTAAAAGAAGGGAATGCAATGTAGCATCCTTATATTTTTTTTCTGTTATAAATAAAATAGGATAAATTTTTTTTAATATTAATTAAATAAAATTTAAAATCAAATTTATTAAAATTTTATCTTTAAAATTATATTAGTACACAAAATTACTTATTCACCAATTTTTACGTAACTTACAAATTAGGAAAAAGGGAAAAAAAAAAATTCGGTCCCAAATTTGTGTCACAACTGAGTAGTACGATAGCATGTGATCGGATTTGAAAGGTAATGTAAGACAGTAAATATTGTTTTAAAAAAAAAAAAAAAACCATTTTTTACCTGCTATTGCTGTATAAGTCGAGGACTAGAGGGTCAAATCGTCAACGTGATAAATACCAAGGGCAAGATTGGGATTTAAATATTCCTTAGCTGTCGGTGGAGAAGAATGGTGGGTCAGTTCACTGTAGGTTCTTTGCCGCAAAGCCAGTCTGTTCTCGCTTAAACATCGAACATTTTCCTCAGTGTGACCCACACACCTACCTTGGATCATCTACAAACCTGTTCGAGGCATAATCACGAGTACTCCCGCTGGATTCCTACACCATTAGAGAGCGACCTTCTATCTACACTCAACCATTTCTATTTGATTCGCTTCCATTCTCTCCCCTCTTCCTTGCATTCCATCTATCTTACCCAAAGGGAAAATCTTCCATTGATTGAGCTTCCAAGCGTGAAATAAAGACCCACCCAGATCAGCTGTGGTGGTTCTTGTGGGAAATCAAAAATGGGGATAACCAAAAGTTGGGTTCTTTTCTTAGTTCTTGCTCTGGCTACGGTGACCCAGCTGGTGCTGGTTGTCAATGGCGATGAGAACACCAAGACGCTGGTGAAGACGATAAAGGGGAAGAAGTTTTGTGACAAAGGGTGGGAATGCAAGGGATGGTCCATGTACTGTTGTAATCTGACCATTTCAGATTTCTTCCAGGTTTACCAGTTCGAGAACCTCTTTGCCAAGCGTAACACGCCAATAGCTCACGCAGTTGGCTTCTGGGACTACCGATCTTTCATTCTTGCTTCTGCAATTTATCAGCCTCTGGGTTTCTGTACCACTGGCAACAAGACAACTCAGATGTTGGAGCTTGCCGCATTCCTTGGCCATGTCGGCAGCAAAACCTCCTGTGAGTATCTATCATAGTTCTGTTGCGATTGTGTGTTTTATTTTGTTATTCTCGTAATTGTCGGCAATGGAATTTGTTTGGAATTTCTGATTCTATATAGATTAGTTTTAGGGTCTCCAATTTTTTTAATTTTTTTTCTGTGCTTTGAGAGTACTGAAGTCTCCATTTTGATGAGCCAGTGGGATTTATAATTGGAATTTTTTTTTTAATTGAAACAGTTCAACTAGCCAAGCTTACTATTTGTTGGATTGTATCGGAGAAGATCCAAGTCTTTATGATGAAGTGTTAGATTGAAATTGTGCTTTAATTTGATCAACAGTGTCATTGATAATTGTTATGCTAATCCTGATTCCAGGTGGTTCTGGAGTGTCCACTGGAGGGCCTTTGGCTTGGGGTCTTTGTTACAATCATGAAATGAGTCCTAGTCAGTCATATTGTGATGAATATTACAAACTCACCTACCCTTGTTCTCCCGGTGCTGAATACTTTGGCCGTGGCGCATTGCCTGTTTACTGGTAAGTAAAATAGTCTGAATGATGCCATGTGTGTCTTTTGTTCACTTATGATTATCTTTGGTTTACTTTCCGCTATTTGTCTGTGTTGCTTTCTGAGATTTAGAGATGCCAAAGTGAAGAAGCTTGCCAAAAACTCTTCCTAAATCCATTTTTAAGGTTTTTTCCCAAAATCCTAGGCCAGTTTGTCCAAACTCCACTGCAGGCTTAAACCATAAGATTATTGGGTGAGCTATGGATCAATGTGCCTCTCTCCTGTTCAAAATTAGTTCAGGTTCAAATGCCATTACCAATCAATTATACCCATCTGCACCTCAGTAACCAAAATCAACCAATTCGATTCACCACAAGCATGGTATTAATAGCCTAATAGCTTTAATATAAGATGCTGGTCATATAGGATGGAATACTCCTTGAAATCGTGCTCAAGGAGAGGTAGTATTAATTTGAGTGTTTGAAAGGTCCAAGGGGAAAGAGAGACCTGAACCCTCTTGCAAGAAGAGACAAGAGAACAAACAGGCGGGGCAGAATAAAAGAAACATGGAGTACTGACAAATTAAATCTTGCTGATGCTGAAAGTGAAAGATTAGTGGGGAAGAGAGAAAGTATTTGTCGTGAAGTGGATTGCTAGTTTATATATATATATGTGTGGGTGAGTGTGAAAATAAAATATTAGTTATAATTTATGGTATAAAAATATAAAACTATTATGTATTTGTTCAGAGCATTGTATAACATCAGTCAGATCTGAAACCTATCGTAAACCTGCTAGAGTTCTACTGAACAAGTTAAGGATATCCCTGGTTAGGTATATGTGTTTGAAAATATATAAATATTCTAAGTTAGTGAAAATGGAGTTGCTTTTCTGATTTATTAGAGTAAAATGCTTTATCCACCCTTAGAGTTTCATATAATCTACACGGCCCTCTTTTCTATTACACGAAACCATAATAGAGGTGAAACTGTGTTACTCATATGTATCAGATTGAATATCAATATGAATTTAAGAGAATTGCATAGATATGCATATATTGTCTTTGCTTTTGTTGACCATGAAAGTTGTACTTGTTGATACTATCTTCATAGGAACTACAATTACGGCGCCATTGGAGAAGCTTTGAAGGTGGATCTGTTGAGCCATCCTGAATACTTAGAGCAGAATGCAACCCTTGCATTCCAGGCTGCTATCTGGGAATGGATGACCCCAAAGAAAAAGTCACAACCTTCACCTCATGAGGCTTTTCTTGGCCTCTGGAAACCCACCAAGAATGACACCCTAGAGAAGCGGGTACCGGGTTTCGGTGCCACAATGAACCTTCTTTATGGAGACTATCTGTGTGGCCAAGGTGATATCGACCCAATGAACAACATCATTTCTCATTATCTATACTACTGCGACTTGCTCGGTGTTAGCCGAGAGCAAGCAGGGCCCAATGAAATTCTCTCTTGTGCTGAGCAGGTTCCTTTCAACCCAACCCCTGTCACCCCTGCTGCATCAACTTGAACTCTCATCTTCAAATCTATTCAATGGTACTAAGTAGTCTATGCCATGTGATATTGTTTGCCAATTTCCTTGAAAAGTGAGTCAAATAAGAACTCTTCAAGGTATCCATCCTTATACACCATAATTCCCTACTTGTATTCAGTGTGTGGATTCTTTACTAGCTTCTTTGTGGTTCTGTAGATGTCAAAAATTTGTTATATTGTACTATAAGTGAAAGATATGGACATGGCATATGTGTAAGTTATGAACGATTTTGTTGGTTTATATTATGATTCTTGTTTCAGACAACGTAAATTTGAGTGCTTATTTCAGAGCTCTGGTAATTTATCTTTTTGTTTACTTCTGTAGCTTTATTTTGTTGCATTCATTTGCATTTTTTTGAAGCACTGGTACTCTGGATCTACATTATGTTATATGGAGGATAAATTCTGCAGTTCACTTGCTGTTTCATTCAATGGGATAAGTTTTGATTCATCAATAAGTTATAAAATAATATTTTAACTCTCTAATCAATTGTGTTTATAATTGGTCTATTAGAACTCAATGTTAATCTGTTATATTCACTTTATGTTTTGTTTCCGAACCAATTAGATTCAGTACTTAGGTAATGTAATGTTAATGCTAAGGCCATTTCGAATGGAGATTGCCAATGAATTACAATTATTGGAGTGCAATCTTGAGAGCTGTGCAACCCAAAATGTGAGTTTGTTAGCAAAAAGTAAGTTGCATAAATTATAAGATGTGGGTATATTTAAAAAAAAAATTAGTGTTGTATTATTTGAGTGAATATGTGAGAGTTGTATAAAATAATAAAAATAATGAGACTTTGTAGAATTTATAATAATAATTAAAATAATCATAAACAACTCAACAAAAATTACATCATAAAAGCTTAATAAGCAATTTAGGTATTAATCTTATTTATTATGTTGGAATCCCTATAAATAGATGTTTTAGGTAGGTAAATATTAAAAATTTAAAGAGTAAAACTTTAACTCAGTGATTATTACTTCTTTAGCAAGAGTTTTGTTAATTTTCATACTCCAAAATCAAATCTTCTAAGGTTTTGTAAAACCCATAAAATACTACGCACCCTAAATCACTTTAAGACCCAAAAAGAAAAAATGTTAGGACTTAAAGTAGATTAAATCAGAACAGAAGCAATAGATATTGATTTCTTATTAATCTCTAAGAACAAAAGGTCTTCGGCACAAGATTGTTATAAATAATTTAATTTTATTAAATTGTTAATAATAAATATTTTACTATTTTTTAGTATTAAAAAATAATACAAAATAGAAATAGAAAATAAATATTTAATGATGCATATTGTAAAACAACACTCAAAGTGGAAAAAAAACAAAATTTGTTAAAAGTACAATCAAAATGAATCAGGTATCAACCAGTCTACCTTGTATCATCATACATGTTTTTTTAACCTCTTTTATAATTAATTACAGGAATAAAAATGTAAATAGAAAAAATAAAAAAGATAACAAATAAGAAATATATATATATATATATATAATGCAAAATCCATGTCACTCTCTAAGTCTTGGTAGGGCATTTCCGTTGCCACCCCCAAACCCCATTGTGTCTCTCTCTATTTCACCCTAACCTTATTCTCTCCAGCTCTTGTTTTATTTCACCTTATCACCCCTATCTATTTGATATATTTTTTTCCTAAGAGTTGAATGTAATAGATTTTTCATGCGTGAATTTGCTTTAAGTGATCCACTCTAATATTAAGTATGTTCTTTGGTTGGTTTTTATTAGAGTTCCTTTTATGCAAACTTTTTAAGTTCTACAAACTTCTAAATTATTTATATAATCCGAAATGGTTTTTTATAGTGTTATAAATTATTCATATAAAGAATTTCAAGACTTAGATTATAATATAATCTATAATCCATAATAGAAAATATAAACGTATATACTTACAAATTATATGATAATCTATAATGGTAAATACATATAATTACCAATTATAAAATAATTAATAACAAAAAATATATATGAGATTATAGCAGTTTTGTTAGATGTACGAGAATGTTTACGAATTATATGAAGATTTGTAATGGTGAATATATATATTTAGACCATCTTTAATTATGAACTCAACTAGAGTTTTATATCTTATTATTTATATTAATTTTATAGATATTATAATTACACATTATTTTTTTATTTTATATAATTATTTTATTTATATAACTCTAAATAATTTTTAAATGAGTTATACAAATTATCTTTTTCTCCTTGTAAATTTTCTCTTTTTTTTGTAAAAAGTATAAATTAAACTAATTTTTCTTTGTGTGCACCATTTCATGAATTTTTTTTATACAATGTTACACAAAACTTGTAAAACCGTTAAAGTATCTATAACAAGATACTTTGACGACACAAAAGTGATAGAGAAAACCGTGGTTCACAGGAGTAAATTGAGGGTTGGGGAGCTGTTTGAGGGTGAAAATAAAAATTTTACGGGTGTTTAAGAAAATCCTCTCACAAATAACTTAATTGATTTTCAACATCCTTCTCACATTATCATTCTATTTGGGATTGCTAAAGACACCTCCCCACTCTCCTTTATCTTTTTTTTTCCCAAATTACCCCTCATTCTCTTAAAAAAAAAAAGAAAAAGAAATCGCTTCTCTTACCCCATTAACCCTAGCTAAGTACAAAATCATTTTTCATAATAAATTTTGAATTTAGCTAAATTTGAAAGTACTTTCTTTTTAATAATTATAGATTTAGCTGAGTCCAAAACTATAATTTGAGGAGTCATTAAGCAAAAAGATAAAAGAAAAAAATGGATGGAGGTGTCAGATAAAAATAAGGGGATGTATTTAGCAATCCCCTCTATATCTTCGGTCTTTTCTCATAACAAGCCGTTTATCACCATTTGTATAGCGTAGCCTTGTCTCGGAGGTTAAAATAGAGAATTTGAGTGTGTCACTTAATACAGAAAAGGCAGATATGGATACATTGTTTGCAGAATTTCCACATGTTCTCAAAGAACCTCACGGCCTACCTCTATTGACGCATAGTGACCATGCTTAGGCGGGGATCCAATGAGCGCTTCACGAGGATTATTGAAATATTTAATTATTAAAATATTCTCAAAAAAAATTAATATAATTATTGTATGTTTAAGTGTTGACTACCAAAAAACAATAATAGGTATATATGAATTATCCCCAGATTTTCTTTTTTCTTTTTCTTTTTTATCTAATCCCCGGATGTTTTTTAAAAAAAAAAAGACAAAAGTAAAAGCTAATGACAGGTGTTTTAATTTTTAAAAGGGCATTTATTTTTAATGTTATTCTAGTTTTTTTTCAGAAACATCCTCACAAAATTATATAAGAAGTAGATATTTTTCAACTTATGCCTTTTTCAAATACTTAAAAATTATAAAGAAAAAGGAAAAACAAACTAATGGCCTTTTTTTTTAAAAAAAAAAAAAAGTGATTTCGTTCTTGAATAATGATATTCCTGTACTTTTATTTTTTTATAAAACGTCTCCTTTATGATTAAAAGTGCAAGTAAATAAGTTTTAGAGGGGATAAATAGGATAAACAGAAATTTTCGTAAAATAAACTGTTAGTTTCCAGAATCAAGTGCAGTATATAAAACTTGGTTCAAATAGTTTAAGCTTGATTATAAAAACTTCAC
This sequence comes from Bauhinia variegata, assembly GCA_022379115.2. Taxonomy (NCBI): domain Eukaryota; kingdom Viridiplantae; phylum Streptophyta; class Magnoliopsida; order Fabales; family Fabaceae; genus Bauhinia; species Bauhinia variegata. Next base: position 8,293,626 of record CM039430.1, read on the forward strand.
AGTTTTAAAGCGTGATAAATTAGAGTGAAACTTTAAGCATAAATAATATAGTGGCAGTAAATATATGCTAAAAATAAAGAGTATAAGAGAGAGAAATGCTCAGTTATTTATAGTGGTTCGATCATAACAAAACCAACGTCCACTTCTCTCAAAATCCTTTGAGAGAGTTATCTTCACTATCTCCACTAGTTTATAGGATTCCAGCTACCTCTTACAGGTATACAACAGTTCAACAATACTACCTACGCTTGGTTTTCCAGGATGAACCAAAAACCTTTACAGTTTAGACTATGTCTCTAAAAGACTATGTCTATCCCTTTCCCAGGGTTACAACACAAAGATTAAGGCACGACAGCCTTTATACAGAATTTTGAGGAGATGAAGAAATGAAGTACAAATGTTGTTCTCTACACAATAGATTTTTTAGTAATCCAGTACACCAGAATGATGTTCAAGATGAAAGAGTTGATGTACAAAAATGAATAACAGAAGATAAAAACTTGAGAGCACTTGAGAGAATGTGCAAATAAATTTTTGTAAACTCTTCTTTTAACCTTTCTTATGAAGCTCCCCTTTCTTATATAGTCATCTGAAAAATATGACTGTTGGAAATATCATCATTGAGCTGCTGGAAGTTTCTCTTCTTTATGTGAGTTTAGTTGGTTGTACAAAACTTTGTCCAAGTGACAATAATATTTGCTGTCATTTGTTTTATGTTGCACGTTGGACTTTTTGCTTATTGTCTACCAATCTTTCTGTTTTGCAGGAAATTATGTACTGGCTAAACACTTTACAGAATCAAGTTTTTTGACTAGAGCCAAATGCAGTTGGATTAGAGTTATTGCCAAACAAAGAGTTGTTGGATAGCTTCTTGTCCAAGCCCATGCTGCTATAGTTTTATGGCCCAATAAAGTAGGCTAATATTGTATTATTCAATAAATTAATCATTTAACCCACAATTAAAAAATAATGGTCGGGTTAAACATTAATTGTGCTTGTCCTTTGCCGCACACGTGAGGCAACTTGCACTTCTGTCATTTGCTTTTCCCATAAAGCATGACTGGTTGACATTGTGAAAAATGTCTTTTGCTGCAGCTTTTCAAAAACTTGTTCACCAAGATAAGTAAAATGGGCATTAACAGTAAAGAGGAAAAACTTAAAAAAATATATTTTATTTTTCTACAAGCCAGTAAGATTAGAAATGATAGGAGTCGTGAAAAAGAAAAATCTATAGTAATTGTAGACAAGATTTTTCAAAAAAGAGAAAAATTAATATACGAAAAATCAATTAATATAATAGTTTACTTTTACTACAAAATAATTTTAAAAATCAAACATAAAAATATTAATTTTGTGTAAGAAGATATTATCCCAAAAATATTTCTAGAAAGTGAACCAAAAAATTTAGAAACCAAAGAGATAAATAAAATACTTATTTTACTTAGGGACACATTTCTATTTGGTATAAAAATCATAAAATATATATTTTTAAAAGATAAAATTTTTTTAACAAATCTAAAAATTATTTTTTTCATCAAAATCAATTAAGGGATTGATAAAAATTCCCTTGAGCTAACAATGATTATATTAAAGGTAATTTTTTTAACTTCTAAATATATTTTTACTTACTTTTTTTATCAAAAATTAATTTAAATACTTAAAAATTATACAAAAATATTTTATTTTCTTTAAAAACACTTCTAACAAGAAAAAAAAAATCTAAAAAGATTTTAAGTGCTTTTTTCTTTATAAAAAACAACAACTAACATTTCTTTAAAATGATAAAGTAGAACAACTAATTATCAATAAAGATGTTCTGTATATATACATACATCTACAATTTCACGTCCACTTTTAAGGGTGTGCAAAAGAATATTTTGATTTTATTTAAATGTGTTAAATTTAGTTTCTTTACCAAATTTTTCTAGTTCCATACATAGCAGCAACCATGACTTACCCGAAGAACCATTAACCTAACTAATCAAACCCACAAAGGCGCAAACTACCACAGAGCAACCCTCACCCCAATTAAAGGCATTTCCCATTAAGACCATTCAATTTCTCCCCTTTTGTTTTTGGTCACTATGTTCCTTCTTTTAATATGATGCGATGACTTGCCAACCATTCTATTAAACTTCTTTTGACAAGCCATAAAGCTAGAGTTGTGCTATTTACGCAATTATTTTTAAATATTCACTTTTACATATTTTTATATATATTTTTATTTTTATTTTTTTTTACAATTTTAATTATACAAAGTAACTAAAACATAAGGGTGTATAATTGAAATGTAATAAATGTGTGAAAGTTGCATTTTCCAATAAAGACAATGTTACTTTTATGATGGTGCATGTGCTAAACAAGATGTATTATATGTATATTTGTATTTTTATTTTAGTTTTATCATTTGTATTTATAGTGCACGAATCTATTATAAGCTATTTAATCTATAATTAATTCAATTCGAACTAACTAAAAAACCTAAACAATAATAGAGATTTTTCAAAGATGTTTTTTTACATATATATATATATATATATATATTCGAACCTAGGTCACATATTTAAGTAGCTTTAACTCTTTATCACTAAAACCAACATATGTCCGTTATATTTATATTTTTATACTCTTTTTATTTTTTTTAATAATTTTATCACTATAAATATATTTAAAAAAAAAGGTGTATAATAAATAGTAAAGAATGAAGTTGGCATTTCCCGTGCTAAATTAGGTGGAGGCAGGATGAGTTGGTGAGATTGGAGGTCCAAAAATGTGACCCTGAAGAGCACACGTGAAACTTTTGATGGTCTCGTATAATTGCTCTCTTTTTTTTGTTTGAAAATCTATTTAGCCTCATTTACATTAATTCCTTAAAAAACAAGTGTTATTTGTAAGTGTAAAATTAATAAAAATAAGAGAGATGTTAAGAATATATTAAAGTAGATGTAGATAAAAAGTGTATATAATATTATTTTAACTTAACTTTTTATCTCAAATATCGTTCTAATTTCTATTTCAAAATTTTGATTTTTTTTAAAAATAATTTTTAAAATTTTAATTAATTACTTAAGTCTATATTTAGGAACCTGAAACTAATTAGAAATTTTTAGAAAGAAAATAAGATAAGACAATATTTCCCATTTCCTTTCTTGTTTGTGAAACAAAAATTATAAAATAATGTTATAAATATTATTAAATTATTAAAAAAATTATTAATATTTGATAGAAGATATAAAAAATTTTATTATTAAGAAACAAAAATTGTGAAAGGATTTAATTTTTTAAAAATTCTAATCTTAATAGGTGAATATCTTTATTTGACTTGAAAAGTAAAATTAAAATTGTGAAGGATTTTCAATTTTTTAAATTTTCACCTTAGTAGGTGGGTATTCTTATTTAACTTGAAAAATAATATTTTAAAAAAATTATGATAAAATTACCTTTGATACTGTTAAAAAACTGGGACCAAACCCGCTAGTTCAACCAATTGACCCATAACCGGTCACAACTCAGTCAACATCTGGTCAAAGCAGAACCAGGGTGGTTCAACTACAAAAATGAAGAGGTGCAGATTCAAACCAAATCACTTTCTGTTCATTGCATTCCATCTTAACCACTAAAGTCACTTTCTTAACACGAACGTATATTTAACTTAAACAATATTTAATAAATAGTAATAATTTCCTCTTCTTTTTAATTCAAACAAAATTAATTTTACTACTTTATCATATAAACAAATATATAAGAAATACTAAAAATAAAAGCGAGGCCTATAATCTTAAATTAACTCAGAAATATTAATATCAACAATTAAGTTACTTTTAATATACACAATAAAACATATAAAATTTAATACTATGCTTGAATTATTTAAATAATCTAAAACTAACCTAATATGTTTTAAATTATTTTCTTTTTTTTTTTTAGATTATCGCTTATAAGTAATGAGTATATATATATATATATATATATAATATATATATATATATATATATATATATATTATATATATATATATATATTATATATATTGTAATATATTTTTAAATTTTTAACTGTTTTTTAAAATTTTTTCTATTCAATTAGTGACTTAGTGATTAAACTAATGAATCAGCTACCTATCCTAGATTTTTATAACATTGGTCTATTGTCCTCATTTATTATTAAAAAAAGTTAGTTAATAATCAAATATAAAAATAAATTTACTCAATCAACAAATATTCACCTATCAAAATGCTCAAAAATCACAACTAAAACCAAATACCCCATAAAGTTTGTCCACCTAACATTTTTACACATGATAATATTTATTTAACAAAAAAAGAAATACTTTAGAAATTTTAATTTTTTATGTGAAAAAAAATATTTTTAAACCTTAAATTTTACCTTAAACTTTAAATCTTATCACCTTCGATTTAAATTTTAAAACTATAAACCCTAAAAAATATCAAATTTGGGAAGATTTATTTTCTTAAAATAATTTCATCTTAAATACATAATATGAACTATTAGATTGATCTAATGTTCTAGTTTCATTATAGTAATTTTTTTTTTTTTTTAACTTTGTAAAGTTAAAGAATTCAATTTTTTTTTTAATTTTTTTAGAAATGATAAATAAGAAAATTTCAACTCGTAACCTCCTAAAAATTACTTATGGAAGCCCCTCATCAGCCCTGGGACAAATCCACGTCCCTTTCTTTTATTTAAAAATATATGATATCAAATTTTAGTGTATTTAATAATGGTTAGGCTGTTTTCAATAAAAGTAAGCAAGTTGTTCTTGACTTTTTCTCCTCTCTTTTTTTCGCACATTTTTAATTAACTTTTTAAGGGAATTGTCATATGCCCTCCCCTATTTTATCATATGTCACCCTTGACAATGTGAATTGACAAAAATACCCTTCGGGCTCAATCAAAAGACTTTCCTCTCCTTCTCCCTCCTCTCCCCCCCCCCCCCCCCAAAGCCATTACAGGCATGCCATCCGAAGCCCTAACTACTAAATTTCAGTGTTGTTGTTTTATTTGTGATTTGCAAGAGCAGAGGAAGTGATTCTTGAGTGTTCGTTCGGTGTGCGAAATTCAATTGGAGTATAAAAAGAGGTATGTAATTTATTTTTTTAGCGAAATGGGTGTCTGGTTGAGGATAGGATAAACAGCTGTGCAAAGGGGTACGAGAGTGGAAATGATTCTTGATAGCCGTTATATACTTAAAACGGCTTTAGGGAGGGTTTTGGGGGGGGGGGGGGGGGCGTAGGTCTGATATGCTCAATAAAAGCATTTTAGGGATTTTGGAAAAAAATTTTAAATGGAGGATGGCATATGGCAAAGTAAGGGGGGCATATAGCAATTCCCACTTTTTAACTGGACCGGTGCTTGTGGTTGTGTCCAGCCCAATTCAACACAGGCATTGTTGGAAGCATATTATTGGTGTTTGGTTTCTATTTTTATTTATTTTTTATTTTACATTTTTACTTTTTAAAAATATGTTCGTTTGTTTTTATTTAAATTTTTTATTTTCACTTATTTTTATATTTAATTAATGTTTAATAATTATTTGTAATAAATTTTATTAAATTATTAATTTTTTATTAAAAAGAAAATTAAAAAAATTTAAAATTAATAAAAATGTCCATGGTCATTTTTGAAAACACCAAAAAAAAGTTATTTTAAATTTTTAACTCATTTCAAAAAATATTTTCAATAAAAATATTTTAATTTACTAACCAAACATATTTCTTTAGATTGATTTTCATTTTCAATAGAGAAAAAAAAAAGATAGAGCAAACAAGCATAACTTCTTGTGGTTCCAATTTCTTTAAGACACTGGTGATTTTAAAGGTGGGCACGTTTGATTCGTGCGGTAAGAGCAGGAAAAGTATAGACCTGTAACTTTCGCCGAAAGGCTCGTGCAACTATTTGTTTGTTTGTATTTATTATTATTATTATTATTATTTTAAGTTGTGGCTGTGGGATTTTCTTTTTAAGTTGACGAGGGTGGTGCATTTATGGATCAAGACCAAGGAATTTTGATGGTACGGTAACATGACATATGATATGTTGGAGTACTACGATACAAGAAAAATTATTACTTTTGATTCCATATCTGTCCCGTCGTAGCCAATTTTATTATAGGCCGACCAAACGCAACTTTCGTATCTTTTATTTGATTTGTTCACACAATTCAAAGATGATTCACCTCAAACAAAAAAAATGTGAATCACGGTGTACCTTGATTTTGCCATAAAATTGCACTGATTTATTCAGTTTTAAAAAATTATGAAGTAAATTTTATTGTTTATTTAAAATTTAAGGTGGTTTGATATAATTTGATTTGGTTTAAAGATAGTTTGAAATTGTAAATTTTTGTCAATTTGTTAAAGTTTTTTAATTTTTCTTTTTTTGGGTTTGATAGTAGTTTGAGTTGATTTAAAATAATTTTAAACACTTTAAAAATAAAATTTTATAACATATATGCCTAATTAATTCGATTTAGTTTGGAGCAGTTTAAAAATTTTAAACTAACAAATTACACTATATAGTTTAGAAATATTTAAAATTGATTCAAATCATCTTTAATCAGTTTTAGTGTAATTCAATTTAGTTGGTCAGTTTAATACAATATGATCGATTTGTGAACACTCTTAAATGTGATATATTATGATAAGTATATAAAATTGAAGTTTTTTTTTTTTTTTACTGGAATTTTAGATTTTATTTTTTATTTTTGTTGCGATTTTAATTTGGAGGTATTATTTAGAAATCTTGGTTTGAGATTTTTGTCTTTGGTCATATGTATAATTTAGTCTTACTTATTTTTTTAAAAAATAATTTTATAATACTACCAATATTATTAATAGCTTTTTTTCAAGAGAAAACTATATATTTTGTATTAATATTAGATTACAAATTATTCTATTTTTTTCTTAATTTTATCTATTACTCTAAATTTAAATTTATATAAATTACTTGATAGTGGTTGTTTTAACTTAATTAAAAATTTTAGATTCAAGTTTTAAAAATATAATTTTATTAAAACTTGATAAAAATGTTTAATTATCGTTTTATTCCTATTTGACTTACCAAATTAGTTAATGTCAATAATTTATATAAAAAAATTAAATGTATAACTTGTAAATTTTAATACCACCGAAAGTACTAGATTAGTCAATACCAACAGTTACATTAAAAAAATTAAATATATAACTTGCAACTCTTAAGAAATTTTTTAATACCACCAAGACTATTTGGTATCACAAAGCATTCACTATACTATAATATGAAGTAGAAAACTTGATTATTTTGTTAGCAAAGGGGGAAAAACAAACAAGTCTGTTGAGTTTCTAATTTTATTCAATTTTGGGTAATTGTGTTTTTTGACTAAATTACCCTTAATTTATCATTCTATACTAATTTTTAAATTCACTTGATACTATTTTTCCATAATTAAGCATCCAAGAAGTTAAAAATGATTTTCCAATGTGAACAAAACTTTGACTAATGTAAAACTTATTTTTAAATGAATTCCCAGAATCTTTATTTTTTTTTGGGTCAAAATCTTTATTTTTAAAAACTAATTGATATAACAATATTTGAAAAATATATAATTTATATTTCAATTTTAAATTTAATATACGATGGTTGGGACTAGTTATGTCCACAGTTTTTTTTTAGGTTAATATCAGCAATGTAGTTAATCTAACAATAAAGCGGTTAATTACATGAGTTTCAATTTTGAATTTTGATTAATATTAATAAAAATGGAATCAAAATAAATTAAATAACTTATTTTATTTTTTTATGAAAAATATTTTAATTTTAATGGTTTTTTAAAAAACCCGGAACGTTGATAATATATCGAAACTAAAAATACTTTTAGTTCATATTATTGGTTAAATTGGTCAGAAAATCAGCTAAGTGAAATACGCGGGCTGGATTTCACGTGACGTTAACGGCGTTTTTTTTTTGGAGGAAAATTTCTTCCATATTTTATATGGTGGAAACATTGACTCAAAAAATATTTAAGTTCGGTCAACCTCAATGCATGGTGCGCGTTTGAGTCTTTGACTACGAAATCGGTTCAGTTCCCCCCTTCTTGAAGTAGAAGCCACTGGATAATTGAATTTTTATAAATTATTATTTATGTAAATATATTAATTTGCATAAAATACAAAATTAATGTCGTTCAATTGTGCTTGTTTTATTTCATGATGACATATATAATATGTTGTCACTTATAGTCCACCAAATCCGTATATTCACAACTAAATGGTAGTAAATGAATTTGGTGTTACCATTGATGTAGTAAATTATGTAGTAGTAGACATAAATTAGGCTGTCTTAGATTACCATCCTAATCTCAAGGATTTAGGGTAATTACAAGACGAGATAAATCAAAAATTAGGTTAGAAATAAGACAAATTTTAATTTGTTATGAGGATAAAAAAATTGTCTTGTTTTAGCCCCATCTCAAATATTATTTAACTTTTGCCTTGTTTTAATTGTGTCCAAAAAAATGTCTTTTTTATTTTGTCATGTCTTAGTATATATTTTAAAAAATAAATGAATAAGTTAGAATAATGCAATTTTACATATTTGGTATCAACACAAAACTTTAAATGGCGTTTAGGATAAAATTAGAGTGAGATTGTGTCAAAATAAAGAGACTTCAAGATGGAATCAAGACAAATCTTTTCATCTCAAATAAAGTTTGGAATAAGACTGAGATGAGTAAAATCTTATCATGTCTCAGCCTATATCCATCCCTCAAATTATGGCAGCACCATTGATAATTGCACTAAGATAAGAAAATAACTACACCAAATTTAAATTCTAGTTGGGTTCTTTATAGGTTCCACTTCTCTACTAGAGCTTGTCTATTGGATTGGTACTGAGTCACCAAAACTACGTAGTTTTATATTAAATATTTATGAAAATTGATGAAACGGTTGAATATAAACGTTAAATAAGTCCTATATCAATTATGAGATATACAAATATTAATGTTTTTATCGTTAACTAATATATTAATTACAAGTTTTATTAATATTATATATTTTACCTTTATATATGTTATTATTTATAAAATTTAAATTCTAAACCTTAAAATATAAATCTTAAACTCTATGTATAAATTTTAAACCCTAAAACAAACTCTAAACTTTACATGTGAACCCTAAATCTTAAAATATAAATCTTAAATTTTACGTATAAACTTTAAAATGTTAAAACATAAACCCTAAATCTTCTAAAATTGATATTTAGATATTTATAAGAGAATGAGGGTATATATGTCATATAAAAAGTAAAACTATTAATATAGCTAGTAATTAATAATAATATTTAATAAAATTTATATCATTATTTGAATTTTTTATATTTAATAAAAGCGCATTTAAAATTTATCCAATATTTAGCATGAAACTGGGCAGTTTTAATCACCCAGCACCAACCAGCACAGAAGCCGGATGCGTCCTTCACTGGTCTTGTCTTGAGACGTCACTCAAAAGCACGACATGTGTGAAAACACTTTCAAAATGCATTATTAACGTGTTTTTACCCTCTAAATTTTATAGATTGTTAAAGTTGATATAAATTAAATTTTACTAAATTTACTCATTTTTTTTTTTTAAACATAGCTTACACTTTCTTTTTTACAAAAAACTATATAATATCTTGCACTATATTAACTGCAAATTAATTTAGACTTAAGTAGAATAAGAACAAATAAAAAGTAATATTTTTACAAGTTTTAATATAGATATAGATATTTTTTATTAATTAATCTTTGAGGTTGGAAGTATAATTTAAGACATTATCAACTATGCGGTATCTAATAAAATTACCTTAATAATTTACAGAAAAAAATCTTTCAAATTTCAAATATAAAAAGATATGCCAATTTTTTGTTTTAATAATAGAAGTTATTTTTTATTTTCAAAATAAGAATAAAACTTTTAGTGAAATTTTAGGATAAGTCCCCGTATCCAAAATTCCGTATCATTGTCATTTATATAAACAAAAGAATTGTGACAAGAAACAACCAACAAATAAAACTTATTATGTATTGCTAGAAATACAAGTTTTAGGTTTGAAATTTAGAAATATAATTATATTAAAATTTAATAAAAAAGATTTTGAAGTATTTGTGATCATATCTGGTTAAAAGCGGATTAATTGGTGACAATGTGATATTGGATAAATGTGGTTTATACTAAAAAATAAAAAAAATCTTTTTTTGCTAATAAAATTTTGAAACTTAAGAGGCAGAGTTAGTTTGATAGTTGCTGCTTCTTTTATAAAGGCCTTATAAGCTTTCTTACCTGTATTCAAATCTTAGGGTCACGAATTAAATTTAAATCTATACCATCCCTCTCTCAAACTTAATTGCTAGAATATACTTAGTTTTTTTTTTTTTTTCATCAAATACTTAAATTAATTAGTAATAATTGTTTTTAACTTATTCAAAGATTATGATTTGAAATCCTAAAAATGCAGCCAACTTAAACTTAGGTGCAGTGGCGGACTGAGAGGGCAGCAGAGGCTATGTCACCCTAAGATTTCAAGCTTTTCATAATATTATGTAGGTATTATATATTTGGTTCCTAATCTTTTTAAAATTGTTTATTTTGATATCACTTAAATTTAAAAAAGTTAAATTTTAGGTTACTAAAACTTATAAGTGGTGACATAGTTTCTAAATTCTCAAGTTATCTATAATATTATATAGTTAGTATATAATTGTTACCAAAATTTTTGTATAATTTGCATTTGACATCTCTTATGTGTTTTTAAAGCATATATAATTTTATGTATTTCAACTCAAATAAGCTTTCGATTTCTAGTTGAATTGGCTCGATTGGGCAATTCAGGTTGTTTTTTTTTTTTTTTTTGTATTTATATACTTATTAATCTTGGCACACCTCAATTTTGAATTCTTGTTCGACTCTTAGAACAAAAATATTTGTTGCACTTATAGTATTATCAAACTCAAATATGTATTAATTAATGTTTGATATAATATTAAATAAAATTATTTTTACAATAAATTAATTTTAATATTTTTAATTTTACATCTTTAAATGTGAAATAAATTTTATTTAAAATAAAAATAAAAATTATAAAACTCCAAAATTTTAAATCTTGAAATGCCTTAGGCCATGAAATTCACTAGAGCGTTACCCGAACTCACCAAAATAGGAGGAGTAAGTAAACATTATTTTAACCTTATTTTATTATAAGTAGCATTTTTTTTATGATCTAAAATATATTTGGACGGAATCTAAACAGAAGCGACAGAGGGTGTTAAGTACGCCAACGTCAAATGTTGGGTTGGCCACGATCATTACCCAAGAAGTAACATGACACCTACTTACAAAACACTAAACAAACCTCTCAGGTCCCCAATACATCCCTATCCACTGTCTCCCTCCCAACTCAATAATATATTTCTCTTCTCTTCGCATCCACGTGTACTTTTAGTGTATTCTTACTTTGAAATGGCCAAAATGCCCGTCAATCAGTGTACTAACTTTTTGTTATTGAATTTTTTTTTGGTATGTATCATGTAACAAAAGTATTTTAATTTATTATATAATTTAAAACTAAATTAGTTATAAATTAAAAAATTTCATAATAAATTTATGTCTTATAAATATTAAATAATAAAAATTTAAAAAATATTTTAATTAGATAAAATAATAATAAAAAAATATGCAATGTTATTTTATAAAAAAATATATATTTAATTTTTGTATTTATATTTTATTGTTTTAGTCAATAAAATTTTTTAAAACAGATTATATAAGATATATTTTAAAGAGTTAAACACTGACCATTTTTAAGGCTAAAAAATAATTAAATTTGACATATTTCTTTTAATAATTTTTTTATACATAACTATGGCTCAAATCTATTTAATATACTTAAAATACTTATTTTATAGATAAAAAAATACTCATTTATTTATCAATTGTTTAACTTTTTAGGACTAAATTTATTTTTTATATAATATTTTAATATAAAAAATATAAAAAATAAGAGAACAATATTAACTTATATTTATAAATTAAAAATATTACTTTATAATTTTTTAATCAATAAATAAAAAGTAAAACAAATAACAAAATGAGAAGGCATATTTTAATACCAGCTTATTGGTTTATCAACTTCAATTCATTGCTTACGCCGCACGTGAGTAAGACCGTTTCAGTTTCAGCCTTCGGGGATCCAAATCCATTTTGCGGGTTTTTAATTTTTTAATTGAATTTTATTTTATCCCATTTAAATTCCAACGATATGTGAACTGCAATCTGCAACCCAATAACTGAACGTCAAGGATATTGATCATCACCACCAATCAAATCAAACTGATCTTTGTCGGTGACGGACCCGCCTGTGATGGTAGCATTACTATATCATTTTACTGTCTATTTAGTTTCCTTGACTTTTTAGCTATTTGCGGAAGCGAGTATCTGGATTTGGAAGTGCCAGACAAAGAGGGAAAATTCGTTGGGAGAATTGGATCAGAAGAAACCAAAGGATTGGAGATCGAAAGTGAGATTTGATTGATTGACTTTTCAGCTTTTCTCGACTCAGTGATTCAGATCATTGTGTGTATGCGTTTATGTAATTTGTAGACTTTGAAAATCTCGAGCTGAATCAATCAAGGATTTGATTGGAGTTTGGTGATTTTGATTTTCGATAATTGAAATTTGACAACTGGTTAGTACTCAAGAAGCCGCGTTTGGATTCCGACTCACGTGCTTAGAAACTTTCCTTGTCCTTTTCGTTTTGTCAAAACGGGAACGCTTGCACTGGTATTGCTCTCTCTTTTTCTCGTTTTACACCTGTTTGTGCATCATCAAATTTTAGTTGAATCCAATTCATTGTTTCCATCTATGGAGGAACAGGTTGGTTGGTTTGGATATTGTGTTGTGTGTTTATTTGATTACGTTTGTGATATACTATGTTGTTTGATTTGGAATGAGAAAAAAAAATCTTTTCTTGTGTGTGTGATTGTTATGATAGGCTGTCAATAGGAGTTTGCTGCTGAAGGAGAAGGAGGAATCGGTGATAACAAACCGGCCTGAGACGGATTCGGTGGTGGAAGTTCGGGGCTCTGACTGTTCGGTAGGCCTGGAGTGCTTACTGAACGTTGTCAGAGCCCTGGGGATGGGATCATGCCTCTCAGGGGATGGGACTGATGCCAATGCTCCGCCTTATGGGGCGGAAACTGCTTCTTCGGATGGTGCGAGATTGAGGAGGAGATTGATGAAGTCATCTTCGATGGAATTAAGGCTGCACGGAGTTCCTGGGAGAATGTTCTTAAATGGATCTAGTGAGGTTGCATCCTTGTTTTCTAAGCAAGGAAAAAAAGGGATCAACCAGGATGCTATGCTTGTTTGGGAGGTTAGTCCTCTTTTTAATTCTCTGGTATATGCTTTCAGATTCATTCAACTGTTTTCTTGTCATATTTGGTTGCTTATTTTGGATTCTTTTATTTTTCTCTTAAAAGTGGAAAAGTTGTTTTTGAAAGGTAATAAAAGCTGACAAGGTTGTTTGCTTATTGCGTTATTAATAGACCTTGGAAAGCAAGAAAAGCTGAGTGATGAGTTTGCTTGGTTTTAATTCTTCCTCCTTTTTCCCTACAGGAGATTACCTTTATTTTACAGATCTCTAGGTTCATATTTAAAAGAACAAATTTACATGACATCACCTAATACATCTGACTGAAATTTATACAGATCAGATTATTTTTGTGGTAATTATTCTTGTTTCCTGCATGTCTTTCATCTTGCAAAAGTATCAAAAAATTGTTTTTCTTTTTATTTTGAATGAAAAAAAGTGTAAGTGACCACTCATGCATGACATGTTCTAAATTGTTTCTGATTACCTGATCTAAGTGAGTTACTTTTTAACTATAATATGATCATATCATTCAAGTATAAATTCTGCACCACCAAGTGCCAGTAGAACAACCATGTGTAGCTTTCCCTTTAACTAGTAGTTGCTTTGTTTTCTGCTTAATTCCCCGGTCTGCAGTCTTTCGACTTTGTCCTTCTTTAATTTTTACTTTGTCTATACTGGGAGGTTTCTTGGTTATTTAATCTATGCACTCTCTGATAATCCTGTGTGAGCCTGGTAGAATTTGAAATTTGTCTATCTTTCACTTATTATTTCACGGGGTTTCTTCTCTTCTATTCATTTTTTCAACAACACAAAAATTACTACAAAACTCCTTTTGTTATTCTAGCCTATGATTATCTCCCCCCTCCTCTTGTATAAATCTTTATTAGTTGCCTAGATGAGAAGATTGATTTTAGGGTAAATATGCAGTAAAGCCAAAATGATTCTATTGTACTATTATATTGGCCTTAAGCTAGTCCTGATAATTTCTTATGACTTGTAGCATAGATGTTAACAATCCAAAAAACTCTGGCTATTTTCATTTTGCAGAACTTCTGTTCAAAGCAGGACATTATATTTTGTGGTGTTTTTGATGGTCATGGACCTTATGGCCATAGGGTTGCAAAGAGAGTCAGGGATTCTTTTCCTTTAAAGCTTAGTGCTCAACTGGAATGGCATTACAAGAACGAAAATGGAGTCAGTGATACTGGCAGTCCTTTGGGAACTTATAAGTTTGAAGAGATTGGTTTCAAAAAAATTGATAGGAAAACTTCTGCCCCCGATCAGGTGCATAATGTCTTTGAGAGAACTTTCAAGACACTGAAAGAATCATTTCTGAAAGCTGCTAAGGTTATGGACAAGGAACTGAAACTACATCCTGATATTGATTGCTTTTGCAGTGGGACTACAGCAGTTACCTTGATCAAGCATGTAAGTAACTTAAATTGATGTTTTCTTGATTGTATACTTGAATATTTGGCTTACGATTTCTTTCTTTATTCTATTGTTCATTTAGGGGCAAGTTATCGTTATTGGAAATGTTGGGGACTCGAGAGCCATATTGGGTACCAGAGACCATAACGGTTCCCTTACTGCTGTCCAGTTGACCATTGATCTTAAGCCAAATCTTCCAAGTACCTCATCTCTCTCTATGCATTTCTGTGTTGTGAATGGACTAACTCAAGGAAATGCATCTCTTATATTTTTGCTTTTTCGAAGACATTAGAGAATTATTCAGGGTAGCTAAACAATAGTATCCTTTCAAGTCTTACAAAGGTGTCGCTTAAATAATTAACATAAGTATAGATAAAAGTGAAGGTCACATTCTCTATTTTTTAAAATAAACTTTGTTGCCTAAAGGAACCAAGATTTGTAAAATAGATATGGAGATTTTACCAGTCTGAGTTAGAGAATGAATTTTATGATCGCCTTTTATGAGAAGGAATACTTTCATATCTTTTTAAAGAACTCTATTTTGAAAAGGAATACCTTCAGGATTGGTATAACATTTTGAAAAGGAATACCTTCAGGATTGGTATAACTATAGGATTCCTGTGTGATATACTAACTACTATGACTATGAAGTTATTCAGTATGTCAGTAAGTGCTAAGTCCATTAACATCAAATTTATAATCAGCAATTCTTTTGGTGCAGAGGAAGCAGAAAGGATCAATCTTTGTAAAGGAAGGGTCTTTGCTCTTCAAAATGAACCTGATGTTGCTCGAGTTTGGCTGCCTCATGCTAATTCCCCAGGCCTTGCTATGGCGCGGGCCTTTGGAGATTTTTGCCTAAAGGACTTCGGCCTGATATCTGTTCCCGATATCTCATATCACCGCATTACAGAAAAGGATGAATTTATTGTGTTAGCCACAGATGGGGTAAGGGAATCTTCCTTTATGTTGTCATATATAATATTCATATTATTTTCTCCTTTTTTTCCTCGACAAGAATCTGCAGAGCAGCTTTGCTAACAAAGGTTGCAAGTTTGATCAATATAATTTTCATTTCTGTTCTTTTCACTCCTTCCTATTTGGATTTGCAATTTTCGCCGATGTTTTCTTTTAGATATCTTTTGCCATTCTGTAATATATTGAATGTCTGACTTTTTTAACTCTGAAAAGTATATTTAGGTCCTATTTTATTCTGGCATTGTCTGCTTACAGCCTTTCCATCTAATTGATTATGGAGCATTACTATGCTGCCATGATATGAACAATTATACCATTGATTTAGTGTGGTTGCTTCTCAGCTATCTATCACGAAATAGATTATTATTGGACAAGTCAATGTGCATTAGAGGTTTGACATGTTTTGAACTCTCATTCTTTTGGCAGATTTGGGATGTTTTATCAAACCAAGAAGTCGTAGACATCGTGGCAGCTTCTCCACGATCTTCTGCAGCTCGAACCCTGGTTGAGGTTGCTGTTCGAACTTGGAGGACGAAGTATCCTACTGCCAAGGTTGATGATTGTGCTGTTGTTTGCCTCTTCCTCCACTCGGATTCTGACAAGTCAGCATACTCTTTGGCCGAGGAATCACTGCAGGCCTCTGTTGATAAATCCAACATTACCACCACGGAAGCTGCTGCCGATTCTGTAGTCAACTGTTCAAGATTGGCTAGAACTGCCCCCGAGAGTGCACCTCTACTAGGGGAGGAAACAGTAGGAGTGTAAGCGGAACAACCACAGCAGCAGCTCAACTGCTTCTCGATGCATCTTCCCAAGCTTTGCTGGTGGTGTTAGTTGGTTTGGTGAACTGGCAGGAAACATTATAAGGGGGAGGGAGGCCTTCTTTTGATGATTTTATTTTTTGGGTCAATTTTATGCAATATTCTTTTCATTATTTTATCATCTATTTCTTCATACAGCAGTTGAAAGGGATGGGATGGGCTTTCATATATATATATATATATATATATATATTATCTTTGGACGGAAGGGGGACCGGCCCTATTTTAATTTGCCGTTTTCCTTCTTTGTATATTTTTTTTCAGATTTGGAGCTTTTTGTAAATCCAAGTCTCTGGATATATTATATAGTTTTTTTTTTTTTTTTTTAACTGCATGTTGAGTATTTTTTTTTTTGCTAGTCTTAATACTAGAGACTTTCGAGGTAGATCATACTTAAAAAGAGTAACTAGTTTTTCTTGATTTTTTATATTTAAAATTTTTTAAGTTTAATATTTTATACTTTATAAGTTTATTAATTTAATCTCTTATATTTTAAAATTTTGTTCAATTTCATTTATTATATTTTTAATTTAATAATTTAATCTCTTAAATTTTTATAATGGGATGAAATTGATATAAATTTTAAAATATGAAAGATTAAATTAATTAAGATTTTGATAAACTAAAATAAAATTTTATTTTATTTAAAATTGTAGAATTGCCAATTTAGTCAACATAGACAGCAGAAATGAAAGAAAGGATTTTGTTAAGAACTTTTCGAGTAATAATTTTGTTCTCTTTGCCTCGAAGTCCCAGAGATAATTCAGCTTTTAATGCCAGTTATCTTGTAGTGTTGATGGACCAAATTGTAAATCATGTTTCCTACTCTTATTAGAGTTATTTATTTTCTTTAAGCTCCTTGTATCTTCCTTAAACTATCAACGAAAAAATAAATGCTGCAAACTTGGTGCAGTCTTAACAGTTATTTTCTGGAAAGTGGGAAGAGGAATTTCACATGGTTATAGCCTCATATTGTCAAACAAAATAAATAACATAAATGAAAATTGGAGTGTCAAAGATTCTGGTCTTTTTTTAGGGGTTTAAGCCTTTAAAAAATTATATGTTGAGAATGAAAGTGACTGTAATTGTTTTGTAAACATACTCAAATAAAATAAATTGAAAGGGAATAAAATAAATTGAAAATAATCTTTTTTATGGTCAAGGGGAAATTTTTATATTTGATAAAGAAAGAAAATTATTATTTGGTTCTAAATATGAAAAAGTTTTAATTTGGTTATTTCTATTTTTTGATGTTGTCTACTTTTTTTCTTTTTTTTTTAAGAAAAAAAAAACATTCTTACTCCCGTAGTCCTCTTTTCCCCATCTCTCTCCAACAAAACAACAGCTCTTAGCAAGATGAATTTCTTGCACGCACAATAGAAAGTGAGAATCCTGGTGCAAGGTCTCATCCCTTAAAAAGGTTGGCAGTTTGGGTTTTTGACCAGTTGGATTAACTAATGTATCTCTACTAGATAAATCTGTTTGGAGCATAGTGATTTTCCTATTCAACTACTTCAATTTCAGGGCCTTTAAGGTTGCTACAATAGGAAGATAAATTGTGGGTGAATATCCAGCATCCAAAATATCTAAAAGTCATAAACTTACGCCTTGGTAAGGATTTTAGTTTTAAGTCTTAAATTGTTTAAAATCTGCACCTATTACTTCACTCAAGAAAGTTGTTTATCCTATGGGATAGTGATTTTTTTTTGGGGGGGGGGGGGGGGGGGGGGGAAGAGGGGGTGTGGGGGGAAGAAAAGAGGAGAGCTTGAAAATGGGAAAGAGAAGATGACGAGGAGAGAACAGAGAAGATGAGGGAAGTAGAGAAAGGAGAGGGACAATGAGAGAGAGATAGGTGAATTTTTGGATTGAACGAGAAACTAAAGAAGGGAGAGAGGAGAGGAGAGCTTGAAAACCTACTTAAGAGAAAACACAAATGAAGATGGGAAGTGGCACTGAAGAAAAAAGAAAATGAGTGAGAGGAAGGTGAGATGATTTGTAAGATAGAGAAGAGGGAGAGGGCGACTATTTTTGGGATAGAGAAAAGGGAAAGGAGACAATTTCAAAACTAGAGAAGGGATAGAGGAGAGAAGTGCTTGTAAACTTACTATACCTCGTCTCATCCAAAAAATTGACGCCTGATTGATAAGGTTTTGAAATAGAAATTTTTTAGAGAGAAACAGAAGTGCATTTTGGGATGGTGGGACATGTTTATTGCCTAATTGGTAGAAGAGAGGAGAGCTTGAAAATGGGAAAGGGAAGATGACGAGGAGAGAACAGAGAAGATGAGGGAAGTAGAGAAAGGAGAGGGACAATGAGAGAGAGATAGGCGAATTTTTGGTTTGAACGAGAAACTAGAGAAGGGAGAGAGGAGAGGAGAGCTTGAAAACCTACGTAAGAGAAAACACAAAGACGGGAAGTGGCACTGAAGAAAAGAGAAAACGAGTGAGAGGAAGGTGAGATGATTTGTAAGATAGAGAAGAGGGAGAGGGCGACGATTTTTGGGATAGAGGAAAGGGAGAGGAGACAATTTCAAAACTAGAGAAGGGATAGAGGAGAGGAGTGCTTGTAAACTTACTATATCTCGTCTGCTGCAATAAGACATATGTCGAAAGAACTAAAGAGGGTGTAATCGTATGTTGGTACGGACAAGGTAACATGTGGTTGTCTCATTAAGACTACACATGGATTACCTTGTGCTCATGAGCTTAGGCAATGGAACATGTTAAATATGCATGTTCGATTAACTTCAGTTCACCCTCATTGGAAGACTCTGACATGGGAGGTTCAACATAAAGCTAAAGATGCCTTACAGGGAAGCCATGGAAATGTTATGGGGCAGGTACAACAGTTTGACTACCGAGGATGAGCAGTGGGTTTTGTACCATAAGACCATTGAACTAGCATCTCCAGACGCCTCTTCATTAAAGCCACCACCAGAAAAGATCAAAACAAATGGCGCAAAAAAGAAGAGCACGAAGAGATCAGAGACTTCTACAAAATGTGATCTATCATATTTTGAGTATGTCGACGCAATGTGTGGTTCTTTGTATAACAACATGTTATCTGGATCAGGACCATCCACAAGAAACTTTATGACACTTGCTAAGCCACCACGTCCACATAGTTCATGTATTAGATCATCAATTGGCAGAGGTTCATCTGAGCCACCTAGTAGAGACCCATCCAGTAAAGACTCTGATGCATGTGCAGATATATTTGATGAATCACCATGGTTCATGCAATCTCAAGTGTTTGGCAAGATTGGCACCTGTAGAAATATTCCTCTACTAGACCAATTACCGCTATGCATCCATGGCTTCGTGGAGGATGTGATTGATGTGCGATCTGATGGCAACTGTAGCTATCAGGCAATTGCTTTAGGGCTTGTTCTTTCTGAGGATGAGTGGTTTAGAATACATCAAGAATGTATTGTAGAGATGACAACATTACAATTATTGTATATTGGAATGTTTCTCCGTGAGGGTACACACAACTACTATCATTACTTGTCGTTGATCTTATTGTGTCTAGTTTTTCGCCTGATAAGTGGATGTCCATACCGGATATGCCTTACGTAGTTGCTTCCCAGATTAATATTGTACTTGTTGTCTTACACCCACAAGTGTCACATACATATCTTTCGCTTCACTCTTAGCCCTCATTTAGTGTTTCAAGCCTGGAAGAAGTTGTGGTGGCTTATGTTCATGGGAATCATTTCATGCAGGTACTAGCTTGTCGTTATTGTATACTTGTCATTACTCTTAACACAATGTTTTACATGTGTAAAGTTTCCATTTCTTTCATTTATGATCCTACAGGTGAAGCTAAAGTACAATTCCCCATTGCCAGCAGTACCACCACAATGGTCGTATTTAGCATTAGCTGAATCACATGGCTAGATAACACTGTACTTGGCATGCATTGAACAATTTGAGGTGTTGGCACAACAATGTCGTGCTTAAATGTAAATAAGAAACAACATTTATTTATGCATGCAATCTAACCAAACATTTACATGTGTATTTGCCAATTATATACTTAATTAATTTATTCATGTGTTTTAATAATGTTTTGCTAATTTTTGCAGAACACAAAACCACTATGGTCAAAACGACTCTCCAAGTCCAGTCTGGACCTAGAGAGCCGTTTGGCCCTTCGTACATGCGTGTAAGCTTAAACGGCTCTCCATAGTTGTCTGGGAAGCCAAACGGCTTAGGACATCTGTTTTGGGTCTAGAATAGACTTAGAGAGCCGTTTTGACCATGGTCTATGTCTCTAGCTGCTTTAAACTATTTTCTTAAAATAGGTATATTCACTTTACTCAAAAATGTGCAATAAGACTTTGCAGTTAGATTATAGCAAAAACACATTTGCCAAAAATGTGCAAACACGCATGAATACCGAGGTCGACCTATGATGGGAAGAAATAGATAACCAATTTATTTTTATATCAAATGTGTTAACATCAAAGTCATTCCATTCGAACCACATCCTAGAAATTCATTCATGCTTGAATCTTCATGCAATTAGTTAACCATATTGAGAAAAACTTTGTATTCATTGAACCTTATATAAACAATCATATGAACTTAATAACTAAATTTATATAAACAATAACTAGTCATTACATTAAAATATCTTAACAAATATACAATGTAATGTAACTAGTTGTGTGGACCCCTAGATGGGCCCACGCCGAGACTTGAATAATGACCTCTGTGATAGTGATTAGGATGGTCCCACACATGATTAGTCTCAGCGTGTATCTGATGGAAGATCCATCCAATCTCAGAATGTTCATCTGCTAATCTTTAGTCGAAAATGGTGTAGACATGTCCATCTATAGACACAAAACGCTCTTACAATAGGAGTTAATGTATATTTTTAAAAGCATTATTATTAAAATAACTAATAAATAACAAAAAAAGTTTATTAAGACATAACAAACATACCAATGACTCATCATATGTGGCCGGTCTCTAATTTCACCCTCTGCTCCTCTCAGGGCAGACCAGGCGGGAAGGTCTATGACACTTGTGAAGCTAAAACACATGTATGGATGTGATATCCTATGATATCACTCTATGTGGTATGGCATGACTTCTTTAGGCACAGTCATAGTAGGCTCACGTGACTCAACACATGCTGGTCAAAGTGTTCCCACTTGCATCTACCACTGCCAAGTAAATAGGACCATTTGTTGCATGAATAGGAGGGCAGGGGGATCAACTGGACATGGGAGAGTTAACGAAGCACCCGCTCTGAATGATGAGGTTCAAGCCACATCCCAAATCACAATCTGCCAGAGAAGAATGCAATTGGGTGAAGTGGATTGATGAGTGTAATTTATATATAACTTTTGTGTTATATTCCCCTGTATTTAAGTCCCAAATTGAGAGAAAACTAGGTGGTTTTGATGTCATTTGTGTGTTTTGCAGGAACCAAGCACTGAAAGAAGCCAAAGCAAGCAAATTCAGCAAAAGGAGTCAAGTTTGGCGCTGTGGCACCATGAATTTTCTAGCAAGGGTGTTAAGGGCGCCGTAGGGAGCCATGGTGAGAAGGCAAATCCTGATTGGGCCCAAACAGTGCCGTGGCGTCAGAAAACTCATGTCGTGGAATCCTAGAGTCCATGAAACACGAAGTTGAAGTCTTTTAGGCCAATTAGACTATTGAGAGTCATAGTTTGAGTAAAATTGGAATAATATTGTTCTAATTGGCAGTCCTAGTTTGAGTGAAATTAGAAAGAGTATTATTATAAATAGGCAGCTAGGACTAGAAGAAAGAAAGGGGGGTAGATTTGGAGACGGCAAGAGGCAAAGGAGCAGGGGATTTACACGAGCTTCTTCTTCTCCTTTTGTTTTATCCATGTTTTCTATTTATATAATGTATTTGCTGTGCACCATGAGTAACTAATTCTCTTTCTAGGGGCTAAGATGTAGCCCAATTCCATGTATAGACTTGAATAATGATTTTATAAAATTTCATGTTTTATTCAATTAAGGTTTTTTTTTTTTTTTGTGCTTTACTCCTTGATTGATCTGGCCAATTAATTAGGGAATTTGTGGATTGCTATGACCCGGGAGATAATTAACCAATCTAGACCACGAGAATTAAATCCATAGTGGAGCTTAGGGCAGGAATGTGCCTAGAACCCTGTGTAGCCTTAAAAGGAATCTATAGAACTCTTTAAAACGAATCCACAGAACTTAATGCAATTGCAGTTACTACAATTCACATAGGGATATGAATGGATTGATGATTGTAATTAGTTAAATCTGATATCGGGAGGGGCTTTTTAATAAATTAGGGAGATCTTGGCTTGCAATTGATATAATTGAAATTTATGATTGAAATTAGGAGAGTCTTTACATAGGATTGTGGTGAAATGTGAAACCCTAGGTTTTTAATCACTGGTTTTCGTCTCTTTAAAGCTCGCTTTACTTTTATGCTGTTTTATTTCTAATTGTTTTGCTTCCATCACTATATTTCGATCGCTTGAGTAATATTGTAGTTATAGTATCCTGGTAATCAATTCCACTGTCCCTTGGGTACGACAACCCTAGAATACTTTGCCGGCTACACTGATAGTGTATACTTGCACTATGTTTCTAACATATTACACACTCTATTTCACACACAGCATAGATGATAAGCGCGAGCATCAGTATAAGGTGTCTACTCCACATCCCTGTATCTCAGACAATCTAGGTGGTGACGTATCAGAGGTAGCCAGGAAAATGCTCATAGCCTACAAATATGCACAAATAAGTAAGTTAACAAAACAAGACAAAAAATACATAACCTAAACTTACAATGGATAAGTCATATTAGTACAAGTGGTAAGCACCCAGTCACCTGCCTCGCCCAATGCCTTAAAGCATACCTTAGTTGCCTATACACGTGGGTGAGACAAATAGCTCCCCACGGCATATCAGAAATAACATCCACGTCTTACAACAGCTTTAAATGATTAATCCGTACAGTTGTGAATGATTTGTCTGCGAACACCGTGTATCCCAGCACAAACAGCATGGTCGCCCTAACTGCATACACCCACCTCCCAACTTTGAGGTGAGAGGTGATGATCGTCAATAAAGTATCAAACCGAAATGTTGGCTTCCTGCAGGCTTTAAACTCCTGAACTACAACTCCAAGTGAGAGCCCCAAGACATCAACAATTGACTTAATTGCATTCTCCATTGTCAAGGTTAGCATAGAAACAAAATTACCACCCATAAGGTGATGCAGCAGTGATGACACGTCATCTAGAATGATGGTCATCTCGCCTATGGGTAGGTGGAATGTGTTGGTGTCTGCGTGCCATCGTTCAATAAACTCAGCTAGCATTGCCTTGTCCACCGTTGAGTAATCCAAGATGATGAGTGGCTCCAACCCCCGAATGCCTGATAATATGTCGGACCTCCTCAGGCATTGCCTCGTACTATAGGGCCCTCAGTTTATTGCCATGAATCATCGTTTTCAAGAGATGATGATCCTTTTTTGTCACAACAGCTTGTTAGTTTTATATTATAACAAAACAACAATAAATGAATATATACATAAATTTTCTAATTGTGGTAATTTACCGGCTCACCCGCCCATACATGTCGTGCAGTGTGGCCGCCACACCTCCACAGTATTGAGATATCATACGAACTCTTAGGGGCTAGGGATATCAGGAGGTCAGCTCTTTGGATCACCTTCATTAACCGATCACGTCTTGCTCCCTCATCCTCATCTGCAGTGTTAGAGTCATCCGAGGGAGATGCTGGTCGAATATCATAAATCGGAACCTCTTCAGCAAGACCTTGTTATACCTGTCTGCAGTTCACCTGCTGTCTTCACTCAGATGTCGTCGGTCGACGACGTGCAACCTGCTCAGGCTATTTAACAAGTTCATCATTTCTATAAGCTGGGTTCTTAGTCTTAACCATATTTTTCTGCAACAATATTAAGCAAATAATTTATCATCAAATTCAAACAATTGAGGTTAAGTTAGGTGCCCAAAAAAAGTGTAAAACTACAAAACAACTCTGTACAACTGTTGGATAACCCAAACGACTGTGTAGAGCCATTTAGACTGCCCAACAGCTCTGCACAGCCGTTTGGGTAATCCAACGTCTCTCGACAACTGTTTGGGTAGTCCAACGCCTCTATACAGCCGGTTTGCTCCTTTTAATGTTCAAAAAAGGTTTATAGGGTCACAAACAGCTCTATGGAGTCGCGGGGGCTGCCAAACGGCTCTCCATAGTCGTTTTGCAGTCCTGTTTGGCAGCCCCAACAGCTCCATAGAGCCGTTTGTGACTCGCATGCCTGTTTGGACCATTTTCCTCCATTATTGAACTTAAACAAAGTTTTAAACACTACACAATGATGTAATAACTTAAGATAACACCTATACCTCAATTTGAGTTGAAAATTGAAGTAAAATGGAAGTTCTTGCTCGCAGAAATGAAGCTTTGAAGGAGGAAGAAAGTGTGTAGGTGTGGTGCGGCTAAACGGTTGTGCAAAATCAAAGTGTTCCTTGCGGGTTCAAGTTCGAAGAAGGAAGAAGGAGGAATGTGTTGGGCAGCTAGGGTTTGGGTGGAGGTTGCGATGAAGGAAAAATATAGGAGGGGAGGGGGGCGACTGGTTCAGGGGTAAATGTGGAAAGTTTAAAAAAATTTAATGGGGGGCGCACAAGGAAAGTGGGGGGGGGGGTCCCTTAAGCATGACCTTTGGTAGGAAGGCAATGATTGGGTTTTGATAACTTAACCAATGCCCCATGTGGTGTTGACACATGACCAATTTTACCTTGTTAAAAGGTTGACACCTGACTGTTTTTTAAAAATTTGGGTGATGTTATCACTCTCCAAAATTAAGAATGGGTGGCTAAGAGGGAAGCAAAGAAAACGGGGGTCTTGAAACAGACGGGGGAGAAGAAAAGACGAGAGAAAGAAGAGAAGAAAAGAGAGGAGAGCTTGAAAATGGGAAGGGGAAGATGATGAGGAGAGAACGGAGAAGACGAGGGAAAGAGAGAAAGAAGGAGAGGGAGGCTGAGAGAGAGATAGGCAAATTCTGGGTTTGAACGAGAAACCAGAGAAGGGAGAGAGGAGAGGGAGACAATTTCAAAAGTAGAGAAGATATAGAGGAGAGGAGTGCTTGTAAACCTACTTGATGTGGACCAGATTCCAAGCTTCCTGAGAGGGCCATGTGTGGCCCATTCCCTCAAGCGGTGTGGATCTTACCCTGGACCCCTTTAATGGGCCATATGTGGCCCATCCCATCACCTAGTAAGGTCACACCCAATAAGGCAATAAATATGAGGGGCCCTAACCCATTGAGGCAGGTTAGAAACACAAACTAACACTACTATCCCACATCTCACCCAAAAAATCAACGCTTGATTGATAAGGTTTTGAAGCAGAAGAAATTTTAGAGAGAAGCAAAAGTGCGTTCTAGGATAGTGGGACGTGTTTACTGCCTGATTGTTAGGAAGGCGATGACTGGAAGGGAAGCCATTGCTTCCGATGAAAAAATGGCCTCTGCTGGGCTATTGTTGGCCTAAGGTGAATTTTTTTTTATTTATTATCTGATAGATTTTCTTTCAGGAGGATTAATTTGTGCACTTGATTCTTTTTGCAGAGAAGGGAAGATTAGATTTTCTCCATGAAGTTCAAGTAGAAAAGGGTGTTCTTGCTTCAATACATGAATTAAATCTGGGTCGTTATTGTAGAATATCTCATCATAAAACTACGGGAGCATGTTTAAAACAAAGGCTAGGGTATTTTATGATATACATACATATATATATACACACACACACACACACACACATATATATATATATATATTACAGATTGAATATGGTAGTTTTGCTGCTCAGCAATTGAGGAATATGCATTTCTTTCTAAGAACTGGCCATTTGATGATAGGTTTTATTTGTAAAATTTAGTTGTCTTGCATTTAAGCTGTTGGATGAATATCTTATTATCAAGGCTAGAGGTTATATTAGAATGAAGAACTTTGTGGTTGTCATGTATATCTAATAGGTGGCTCTTATGTTCTGTCATGTATTCCACGGGTAATGCACTGGCATGTTATATCCAATCCCTACAACGCTAAGTGGAGGTAAGGATCTTTTCTGTTTTCTTATCTGGGCTAATTACGTGTTTTAAAATTAATTTATGCTTTAAAGTTGAATTTGAGCCTTGTAATATTACTGGATGTCCACAGTTCTTGTCTATGAAACTTGAAGCTGTAAATTCAAGAATGAACTCTGGCATCGAAATCTTTCCTCCTAATATTTAAGTCTTTTACTTGGAATGTGGTTTTTATTTCCTGTTTTTTCTTCAGTCTTTTAATGAGTACATTTGCATTTGTCTTTTTATTTAATTGATTTAATATTACAATAGTCTTGACAACCCTCATTATATGTTTATTATTTGCATCAAATGCTGTCTATTATGTGTACTTAATTACATATAATGGTGTTTCTTGGATTAGCATGTTATACCCTGATTTAAACATAGTTACTCCTTTGGATTAGCATGTATACGTAATCTTGCAGTGCCTATGGCCTTAACTTATGAAAAGTGGAATAATAACAAATGGTGAATTTCTACCATACGGGCAATGCACATATCTCATGTCTGTGAATTTCATAATTTTTTCAAAATAAACTTTTTATCTGCTTTGGGTAATATATGTATCTCATTTCTGTTGTGAAAATAATATTGATATCTAGCTACTTTCTTTATCTCAGTCTAACTTTCATTTTTTTATTCTTTATTTTTATTTTTCTGTTCTATCTCTCTTTAGCTTTGTCCTCTTATTTTTATGCGAGTAGCTTCCTATTCTTTAGTGTTGAATCTCTTTTAACTTACTGCTACAAGCTTTATACACAATTATTCTTCTAATCTTTTTCATGATTTGTTCCCCTTTCCCTTAAATCCGCTGCTGATGCAGCTTTGACTGGTATGCATACTTTCAGTAGCCTGGCTGTTAAATTAGCTGTATAAATTTCCCTTCATGTGGCCCCAGTGAAATTATGATGCATTGAATAAGTACAGGGTTCAATTTTTTATACACTCGGTGTAGCTTATAATAAGTGTTTGGAGTAGTTTTTGTTTCAAATATCTTTTTACAATTATCAAATGAATGTCCAAAAGTTCTATTTTTACTTTGGTGAGTTGCTTTTATAGGAAAGTAAGTTCAGTTACTTTGGTGAGTTGTTGGTATAATATCATAAGGCTGTGTATGCCCTTGGTTCTATTTCATGTCACTTCCATTTTGTCTGTGATAGAGTTTGGAGCTTGTCTGCCTACCTGCGAGACCCTTTCCATATTTCATGTCACTTCCATTTTGTCTATCTCAAACATGGGTATATTATTTTGATTTGAATTGTTCTAATTAGCTGAGTTGCATGAGCATGCTTACAGTTACTTGCTAAGCCCTTCGAATAAAAATATGGGACAAGGGCGAGAAGCCCAAATTCAAATCATGTTATTGGCTGATCATGAGCCTAAAGAAAGGAAGAGGTGGAATAGAAACTATAAATGTGTATTACTCCATTTGTAAGTTCACTCTTTTTTTTTTTTCCTAGGAATACTCAGTTTGTAAGTTCGCTCTTGATATTTTTACTAAGAAATACAGTCAGAATATGTTGGCATAGGAGTACCTTTTGAATCGTTGCATTTTGCTTGAATCAGTTGGGTAGTTAGGAATCTTTAGGATTGAATATTAGAATATTTGCTGATAATATTGCTATACCTAACATATACACCATCTGTCATTAGGTTTGAAGTTGAAAGGGGAGTTTTTTTTTTTTTTTTTTTTCTTTTCATTTTTTATTTTGGAGAAATGGATGGAAAAGATTGGTGGTGGCTGTTAATAGAAAAATAGGTGAAAGAAATTTGTGGAATGGTGAATTTACTTTTGGTGATTGGGGGACTGACACTTTAGAATTTGAGTGTAGAAGAAAAAATGGGTAGGCTTGGAACTGATTCTTATTTGCCTTATAGAATGGCAGTTAACTTGCTGCTGTTGTGACAATGTGTTTTGCTCAAACTTTGTATTTTGCATGACTATTCTGGCTGTGGTGCAGCTATTTCATTATTTTGACTACGCCTTAGACAGTACATGTGTACTCTCTTTTTGAACATTTTAAAATTTAGAAAGTATATTTATGTATTCTTTTAATGCCTGTGACTTTATCGGGATATGCTATGGTAATTATTGTATCATTTGAATGCTCTACCCATGTAAATTAGCACTGGCTGTGCTTTAGCTTCTTTGAAGCTTCCATTTCTGTGATCTCAGACAATACTAGTACGCCAATGCTTTTGCTTAACTATGAAAATTGTGGTAGTGATCAAAACTTACCTTACCTCCTACTGCAAGAAAAGATAAAAAAAAAAAAAACAGTGATTTTGCAAATGCTTTTGCTTGCAAGACATTTTACTTGGTATAATGCTCCCTCTTAGAACCAAAAACTTGCTACTTGAATGAAACACCCCATTGAGAACTCCATATTAACACCTCACCATCTCTACACCCTCACAAATTCTCTCCACCCCGTGCATCTCACAGGTTTATTACTAGTTTATAACTAAAATTATAAAACTATTTTTTTTTTTTTTTTAAGAATTGAGGTAAATTGTTTTGAAAATTAACTTAAAAAAATTAAAAATATTCTTTTAAAATTGACATTTAAAAACTAAAATCCCACAATTACCCCCAATATGCCCTTAGTTGATCACTCTATGCCAATGTTTTAAAAATTAGACCGGACATTAACTCGGAAAAGTAATTGGGTCACCGGTTCACTAATTCAACTGACGAGTCATTAGTTCAATCAAATATTTAAAAAATAATTTTAAAAATAAAAAATATACAATGTAAAAATCAAACTATTATATAACGCAAATTCAAAATATAAAACATACACATAAGTTATAATCTAACAAAATATAATGTATATAATACAAATTTAATTGATATGTCACAAGTTTTTAAGATTAAATATTCAAAATATCAAATTTTAATCATTGTCTTTCTTTCTTTAAGTTTATATTTATGTAATCTTACTTTGTCTATAAGTATTATCAAAGTTCATAAAAAAATATTGTCAAGGCATATATATTATATTTCATACACTAAACATGACTTAACTAGTCATATTATAATATTCTTATAAATTAATTTTCTTTGATGTTTTTGAAGTATAAATTATATTCATACCTTTTACAATGTATTACTGTGGCTTAGTTGGTTAAGGATGGTCTTCTTGATTTGTTGTGTAAAGTTCAAATCCTTCTAATTTTGCTTAAATAATCGGTTCAACCAACCAAAAACCGTTCAGGTCAATTCAGGTTAACCCGGTTCAACTGAAAATTAACCGATTTTTGATTGGGTAAATTAAAATAGTGCTCTATGAAATCATCTTCCTCTTACCTTTGGTGTTCTTTAGTGTGAAGTGTCTCCCTTGGGTGGAGGAAGGTTTCAAATACAGAGTGGGTAATGGGACAAATATTTATTTCTAGATTGATTGGTTGGTTGGTGGTAGTCACTTGGCTACCACTCGAGGCGTCAATGTTTCCATGGTGGACCCTATGTTTATAAATGGTACACTTTGGGACTTACATTCTATGTTGTCCTCTATCCTTGATAGGATCATAAGAGAAATCTTGTGGATTAATATCCCTTTATTTTTCAACACGAGGGGTGTCTAGATCTGGGCTTTCACTGTGGACGAAAGTTACTTAGCTAAAATGGCTTACTCAAAGGGTGCATGATTTGATACCAAGGAATATCCCCTGCAGAAAGTGTGAAAGTTTAGGATGGTCGAGAAAGTCATGATGTCTATTTGGTTACACCTTCATGACAGTCTTCCAGTGAATTTATTAAGATATAGTAGATTTGTTGCTACATCTCTTGTTTGTTCTTATTTTCAATTGATCCTGAATTGTGTCTTCGTTGCCTTTGAGGATGTAGCCGATCCAGGAATGTTTAGTTGCTTCTTGGCATGCATAACCATAAGTTAGGACTCCTTCCTTTTCTTTTTTATACCTTATGGTGGTTGTGGCGTTGCAAAAATATGAAAGTTTTTACTACTGAAAAAACAAAAAAAAACATTTTCTAAATTGAGTAAATTTAGCTTTTAACATCGATTTTTAAACCGATGTAGAATAACGCGTTCTTAAAAATTCAAGATTTTTTACATTGGTTCATGTGTGAACTGATTTAAAAAAAAAAAAAAACACTTTTTACATCTGTTAATATATAAACCAATGTTATAAGGTTTTTAAAATTAGTTTTTATTTAACCGATGTTAAAATTTTGTTTTGAAGTAAAAAAACCCTAATCTATAACTAATTTTCATAATGGTTAGTAATTAACCGATGTAATAAAGCTTTTGACATCGGTTAAAACCCTACCCAATGGAAACAATACATGCATTATTTCGAAAATGCCACCGCATTTTTTATTATATTGATTAGACCGTAACTGATGTAAAACCTTGTTCTTAAATGCTATTTATGTACTAATGTTTGGAGGGCTGTCAATGGCCCACTAATTGTGTGTGTCTTCAAGCAACTTGCATGGCCCATGAGTCGTTTTGTTTACTAGATAGTTATTCTCATCCTTCGCAATGTTCACATGAACCTCATCTATTGAGATGGATGGCTCTCGACTGGTTTCTTCAAGTTGATCTCAAATGGTAGCTCCTAGGCTACCCAAGATCTGTAGCTGTAGGAGGACTGACGAGAGATATCACCACTAACATTCAAGTGGACTTAGAAGAAGCTTTAAGGTGTGGTCTTGCTCTTTCATGGCTGTGTGGGATTAGATTCTTGGAGTCAATGTTGATTGTTGGGACATAATCTCCCTTATGTCAAGCAAGCATGAGTTTCACAAACATGGAGCAGTCATTGGGAATATTGTTGCCCTTTTGGAAAGGGATTGGGTTGTTAAACTTAAGTCTATATGTAGAGAATCAAAACAGTGAACTAATAAGCTTGTCAAGTATACTGCAAAGGAAGACCTCCTGTTAGGACTCGAGTCCAAGAGGAAAGCCTAACCTAAAAGACTAACCTATTTGGTGGAATGTGGAGCTCGTAACATTGCTAACCCCTTGAGAAGCGGGACGCCCATGGATGGCTCCACTCCGGACTCTTGGTATGTAGGTAGACCTTTCCCCTTTTTTGGAAAGTTCCACTTTAGACTCTTCTTGACATGCAGGTAGCTCTCTCCTCTCTTTGGACATTGGGTCTTATCAAGCACTAGGTAGCCTTCTTTCATGGTTACATGGACTCATAATGAAAGCAATAATGTTAGGACTCAAGCCCAAAAGAAGAGGTTCACCAAAAAGACTAGCTTATTAGGTAGGATGTGGGACTCGTAACTCCTCCTCTGCCACTTTGTTTAGTAGGTCATAGGTGCGTTTGATACATAGTATTGCACAATATAATTAGAACAATATAATACAAGTAATTGAGTTTAAGTATAACTTTTTGTCTTGTTTAATGTTTATGAACTTATGCTCAAGGCAAGAAATTTAGTGTAATACTTTATCTTATCTTCTCCACAATCTTCCCTCCTCCCTTTCTCTCCAACCAAATTCTTAATCTCACCGTCACAAGCATTTTTAAAGTTAATGATTTGTTGAACATGCTAGCAAGACCTTTGCTTAAACTAGTCATGTACTCAATTATTTCATCCATGGAAAGCCTTTTCTTAGGACTTAACTATGGCATTTTTCTTACTTTGCTAAATTTAGTAAATACAAATTTTTGTTCTATGTGACAAAAAGACTGTATGTTAACAATGTCTCAGAAAGGAGATTACTCAAGTTTATACGCCATAGCAAAATAGGATGTTTCAATAGCTTTTGGGTTATGATAGTGGATTTCGTAGGGTAAGAGGAGTAGCAAAATGGCGTCAAGTTGAAACTGCCTAATGGCAGTGGACAGGGGTGGCACTGATATTGTTTTGTTGGGTTGGAAGTAGTAGGCGAAAGGTGCGACAATCAGAGTTTAGAGAGCCCCAATTGGAGTCCTGCAAATTCCAATGATCTGGTATGGTGGTGGAGGGTGTCACTTGTCAACAATCGAAGTTTGGCTCAAGTATACACTTGCTTCTGTACACAAAAGAACAGGCGTCTAAAATTGACTTTTACATATTTGTCAAGTGGACAAAATCTTATCCCGTGTTTAGAGATAAAAATAAAAAATAAAAAAAGGTTTTATCCAATATCTTTGACAAGTTCGGGAATTACTTAACACGCTCTTGTTTTTTCTTGATGCAGTCCCTGACTCTATGAAATTACACTGATACTCTTATTAATTAAAAATGATGCACTCCCCAAAACTAATAAAACACTCCCATTCTTCTTTATTCGACAACACTCACCCATTTCTTTGGCAACCTCACACACTCCATTTTCTTTGATCAATCACTTCAAGGTGGTAAAAGAGCTATCTTTTGTTTTTTTTTTTTATTCTTCATTTATGCTCCTCTATGCATTTGAGCTTGAAAAATCAAAGAAAAGAGATACAAGTCAAGATAAACAATTACATCATTGGGAAAATTCATGATATTGCAATAAATGGTTGATTTACTATTTTTGCAATCAAAAGATTTATAAATCCATTTAGATGAATGAATGACATGAATAAGTAACTAAACAGATCTAAAAATTCATATGGTTTAATTTTAAGCCTAAATGGATCTTTAATTTTGTATTGCACCTCACAGCATATATATATATATTAATTGACAAATAACATGGTGCTTGGCAATGGAGTGTGTGTGTGTTGTGAAGGTGGTGGGGAGTGTGTGTTGCATCAAGTTAGGGAAGAAGGTGAGGGAGTGCCGGTGAAGGGTACTAATGTCATGTGAAAGAGAGAGTGTGTGTCAGTAAGCATTTGAGAGAGAAGGAATTAAGAGTGTGCTGTTGGGGGAGTGAGAGTGATGTATAGATTAGGGAAGAGAGGAGGGGTTCAGGATAAATTTTAGGGTATTAATTAAGACCCCCTTATTTTAATGAAAACACCCCATCCACCTAAAATTACTTAAATACCCTTTTATTATATGTTTTTGAGAAGTTAATCCTTATATCCTAAGTCAAAGGTATGAAGTTAATTTTCTGTTACAAACAACTCTTCTGCATGCCATGACTGTACAAAGCCGATTTTTTCACTAAATGGCTTTATAAAGCCGTTCAATAGGAAAATTTATAGCCAACGGCTCTATAAATTTGTTTTTACAAAAAGAAAATTTACATGAAATGAACAATGGCTGTGGAGGTTTTACTAGAGCACCGAAATGGCCTATAGGGCCGTTCATCACTAAAACGGCTCTATAGAGCTATCAAGGTGCTTGAATGAATCTATAAAGTTGTTTTGACTTTCATTTGACATTTC
Organism: Bauhinia variegata; assembly: GCA_022379115.2. Classification (NCBI taxonomy): domain Eukaryota; kingdom Viridiplantae; phylum Streptophyta; class Magnoliopsida; order Fabales; family Fabaceae; genus Bauhinia; species Bauhinia variegata. Next base: position 8,327,665 of record CM039430.1, read on the forward strand.
GAATGCATAGAAAATAGTTTTACTCGTAAATTATTGCTTTTATCTATTTTTATATTATTTATCAAGATTATATTCATTGAAATTGATATTTTATTTCTCTAAAAGCAATAGAAGACAATTAATTATATATAATGAGTAAGGATGCATACTTCAATTGTGAGTACAACCCATTCAAGGACGTGGATTTAACAATAAATGTAAATTTAGTTGACAAAGTACGTTCAAATATTGATACAAAATTAGTAGTTGAATATTTGTATATTTAATTATAATAATTAGTATCGAAATTCTACTCATAGGTGAATGAAGATGGAATATGTGATGGTGGGCTTTCTTATGTTTGTCATGACTTAACTTCTCTTTGCAACATCGATCAGGTATGATTTTTTAATGATTCATAAAAAATAATATATAATTTGGTTCATGATTGTCAATTGACTCTGATTTATTTATATATTGATATTTATCACAAGGGATGACCTTTTCAAATAGGCAAGAGAAACTAGAAGGATGGCCGGATTTGTTGTTGTAATTGCGAGGTCTGAGACAAGAAGTGAAGGGACATATACACAGGTGATATTATGGTGCGAAAGAGGCGGGAAGTACAAGCTGCGGAAGAATGCCCATACAAGGGCAGAAACTGCAACAAGAAAATGAAGATGTCCATTTAGAGTGAAGGGAAGACAATGCGCTAGTAGTTTATGGAAGGTGCAAGTGTAATGTGGATTCCATAATCATCCTCTAACGAAGTCATTGGTTGGGCATTTATACACAAGACACTGGAATGAGAAAGAGTTAATCATGGTGGAAGACATGACCATGAACAGGGTACATCTTAGGAATATACTATTATCTCTAAAGGAAACATATGCAGACAACTTAACCACAATTACACAGATATATAATATTAAATAACAGTTGAAGTTGAAAATTAAGGGTTCACGAACGCCACTACAACATTTGATGAAATCCTTAGATAAATACAAATATTTGTATTGGTATAGGAGTGATGAGGGGTTAAATATCATGAAAAACATATTCTAGATGCAACCTGACTTAGTGAAACTGTTGAATGTCTTCCCTATTGTGCTCATTATAGATAGCACATGCATGACCAATAGGTATTATCTCTCACTGCTTGAGACTGTCAGTGTGACATTGATAGAGTTGACTTTTTCAGTGAGATTTTCATATATAGAGTCTGAACGCACCAATAACTTTCAATGGACTCTTGAGAGGCTAAGGGGCCTATTCTGGTAGAGTAACTTATCTCTATAAGTTATTGTAACCGACAAGGATCTTGCATTAATGAAAAATGTGGAAATGGTGTTCCCACTATATTGAATACTTTGTGTTAGTATCACATTAATAAAAATGAGGAATCAAAATACAAGCAATTGATGCATGATTATGCGGAGTATGAGAGAGTGATAAATGCGTCAGGAGTAGTTGTCAATGCTTTCAATAAGGAAACACACTATCATGCTTATAGGTCATTTTGCAACACATGCACAGGCCTTGATAGCTTTGTTGCATACATGGATGATATGTGGTTGAATCCACACAAAGAGAGATTCATCCTAACTTAGATTGACAGAGTCATGCATTTGGGAAACGCAACCACAAATAGGAATGAGTGTATGTTTATGTCTTAGTATATAATATCATATTATGTCCCCTTCCATTTGTGTTACATGTCTTATTGTACCTTTGTTTTTGTCAGACATGGTGGAGGAGGGTTTACACGCGGGATTGAAGAAAATGTTGCAAACTCAATAGGAGATCTACAAAGTTGTTGGGAGGCCATACATGGTTTAATCACGTTGCAGCACAATGAGATAAAGAAATCATTCCTGCACAATCTTGTCAAAGTGGAGCATAGGACAAAGGGTTCACCATAACAAGCTCGCATAACTCAGCACTCAAGACATGTTAGTCAAAGTGCTCCCACATTGAAATTTGCTAGAAAAGAAGGCAATAGTGTGAAGTGGATGATGGGTGTGTTCATTGGAGTATGGTGTCCACTCCACATCCCTATATCTTAATTGATCTAACTGGTGGCATATCAAAGGTAATTGTCCACTCCCTCGATGAGATATTCATTGTGCTACTCGTGGGAGGTCCTCATTGTATGCAACATACATGCGAGTAATGTGGCAAAAGCTAAGGAAGTGTTCATATATCCATGTTTGTAAATCTACACAAACAAGTTAATCAAGGCAACAAAACAAACAATTTATAGGCTTAACGTATAATCATCATCCAGTTAAGTGGTAGATAGCCAATCACTTGCTTTGACCGATGCCTACAAGCAAAATATGAGTGAGACATATGGCCTCCCAAGGAATATCACCAATTGCATCTAAGTACCATAGTAGCTCAAGATGTTTTACCTACACAACATTGGAGGATTTGTTTGCGAAAAACGTGCATCCAAGCACGTATAGTAGGATTGCCCTCACTACAAAGACATACCTACCTCGTTTAATGTGACCTTCGATGACTAGTAGTAGATTGTCAAATCGGAATGTTGGCTTTTTGTTGGCATCCAATTCCTCAAGTGCAAGGCCAGGTGAGAGCCTTAAGAGATCACATACAAATGGCAATGTAGTCTTCATCTTCAAGATAGGCACAAATACTAAATTACCTTGCATTGAGAGGTGCAATAATGATGCCACATCATCTAGTGTGATGGTCATCTAGCTTACTGGTAGGTGGAATGTGTTGGTGTTTGCAAGCCACCATTCTATAAATGCTGCCAACATTGCCTTGTCCACCATAGAGTACTTGAACCTAATAAGTGGCTCCAACCTTGAATGTTTGATGATATGATGGATCTCCTCAATCACTTGCTCGTACTATAGGGCCCTCAGCTTATTGTCGTGTATGACTATTTTCAAAAGATTGTGTTGTTATAACAACTTGTGAGTTTCATATTTTAACACAACAATGAAAGATTGTACATGCATGGTTTACAGTTGTTATAACTTACCAGCTTCTCCATCCATACATGCTCAGTAGTGTGCTCGCCATGCCTCATGAGCACATAAATATCATAAGGACCGCTCGAGGCTATACCCATAAGGAGGTTGTTTCTTTGAATCACCTTTGCTATCCGATCGTGTCCTACTCCCTCATCCTCATCTACATTCTCGGAGTCATTCAAGGGAGCCTCTAGCTAAATGTCATGGATGGGATCATGTGAATCTTGCTCCTCATCCGCAATAGCCTGTGCCCTTTTATGACTGACCCACTCTCTACGATTAGAGGCAGTCATGCGACAACGGTTTGCATTTTGGGGCTCCTCTAGTTAACCATTTCTAAAGCTCGGGTTCTTAGTCTTTTCCATATTTATATGCAAGAATTGAAAGTGAATCTTTATATTAAACAGATAATTGAAAATTGAAAGTAATTAAATTAAATACATAATTAAATGTGAATTTTCTATCAAAAGCAGATGCAGTTAGAGTTGTAAAAAAACACCGAATGGCTCTTTACAATTGTTTGATGCTTTTAGGCAAGTCAAATGGCTTTACATAGTCGTTTGAGCTACCCACTTGCTGTAAAATATCTTAAACCAACATGCAATGGTGTTTCTACACTATTTTCACACAAATATAAACAATTTCAGCTTAATCAAATAGCAATAACTCACATTATATGAAAAAAGGGAAAAAAAAAAATGTGAAGAACTAACCTTGATAATTAGAGAAATGAAGGATTACACAAAGGAAAACAATCCATAAATGGAGAAGCACTTAGTTGTTTATGAGAAAATGAAAGAAACAATGATTTTGGAAAGCTTGGTTAGGCGCAACAATGGAGGTTTTGAGAGTGGGTGATGTTACGATTAAGACAGAAAGAAGAAATGGACATAGGGAGTATGTGCAGCGGCAGTTTGGGTTAATGACAAGGGATACTCAGGTGAGTAAGATTAAGAGTAATTTTAGTATTTTTGTGTTATAAATTTGAGAGAGAGTATTCAAATTAAAAGGGAGGTGGCATGGTTAAAACCTAAATGTTAATAAACAAGAACACATGCATAATCTTAACAAATAAGAGAACTTTTTTCTTTTGCACTATTTTGTCCCTTAAAATTTTGCAAAACAAACGTATTCATAGTTTGTGCTTTTCTCATTTGTAACAAAAAGAAAATTCCTTTTAAGTCTTTATTTTTTGTTTTAACGGGGTAATGGGAATACATGCTTCAAAAATAACTGAACTTATATGTCAAGTAAAATTTAAATTACAATAACTTCATCTACGGTGTCACTTGACGTTTATGACAAGTGTTTTTACTTTTAAAATAATATTGTAATGTAAAAATCACAATAACCATACCTAAGATAGCTATCAATTAAAAATTTCAATCTTTGGCTTGTAACAAAATAATTATACATTGCTGTTGGGACCAAAGCCAAAATATAAACCAAAATCTACTAGCATATACAGTTGGTAGTATGCTTCTGTAATTTACAGATTCACCATGGGAAGAAAAATTTTACCCACACAGTGAAGATTTCCTATGATTAGTGCCCTGGCCTTACCTAGAAATCATGCTTCAATCACATTTACAAATTGGGTAAGTTCCTGTTGCAGCAGTTTCTTAAGTAATCTCATAACTTTCATTCTATCTTCAATTGTTTTTACCATAACTGACTTGTTATATGTACTAGTTGCTCCCTTCAATCAATTAATTCATTCAGAAGTGCAATCAGAAAAAAGAAAGTTATCACCACATGGGCATTTATAGTGCCAGCAGAGGAAATATAGTGGGAGCCTACTAAATGAACTGTGCCAGTCCGCTCATCTTTTACTTGAATGCTTGAAGAACCTGAGAAAATCATAGGGAACGATAAGATTGGAGAGCTAATCAAAAGAAAATAACGAGTAATTCATAAGAAGATGGCTAGGGGTGGTGATAGGAAGGAACCGGTCCTGTCTTGAACTTTGTCCAAAACCCTGTCCCATCTTAGTTCTAGAAAGTGTTATCTCGATTGCATCCCAAACACCTTTGTCTCATCATGTCCCTGTACTAAATGAGTAAAATGTCATTTTAGCTCATTTAAATTTACCAGGACGAGACATGATAGAAAAAGGGTATTTTCTTGAATAAGATTGAGAAGAGACAAAATTGGAGAGACAACGGGATTTTTTCGTTTCTTGATTTGTTTTGTCCCAAGGTTGTCCTGATTGCCTCGTGCCTAGATAGGACACTGGGACATCCTGGGCCCTGCTCACCCCTAGAGAAGGCTACAATATTCAAGAGTTGTATACTGTTGAAACTCAATAAAGACCCTTGGATATGATGACCTGAGATTGCACTATCCAAGGGTCACAATGCACAAATCCTGTAGCACCAATACGCAATTCATCATGCCTATTGTGGACTCTTTCAACTCATAATTGATTCCATATGATATAGCTGGTCATTTAACCCCAACTATCTTTTAGACTACATCACAATTTATACGGTAGCAAAAGAAAATAACAAGTAATTCATAAGAAGAGGGCTAGGGGTGGTGTTGGGACAGAACCGGTCCTATCCTGAACTTTGTCTAAAACCCAGTCCCGTCCGGGTTCTAAAATGAGTTGTCTCATGTTGCATCCCAAACACTTTTGTCCTGTCATTTCCCTGAACTAAACAAGTAAAATGTCGTTTTAACTTATTTAAATTTTACCAAGATGAGACATGACAGAAAAAGGGTATTTCCTAAACAAGACTGAGATGAGACAATATTTTTTCTCTTGTCTAATGTCCAAGTTTGTTTTGTCCCGACTGCCTCATGTCTAGACAATATGCAAGAGTTGTATTCCGTTGCAAACTCAAAAAAGATCCTTGGATATGATGACATGAGCTTGCACAATCTAAGGGTCACAAACTCTAGCACCAATATGCAATTTCATTATGCCTATTGTGGACGATTTCAATTCATAATTGATTCCGTATAATATAATTGGTCATTTAACCAAACTATCTTTTAGACTACATCGCAATTTATATGGTAGCAAAAGGAAAATTAAAAGAATTAATACTATTTCTATATGTATTGCTGTCGTATCTATAGTTCTATAACTTGAGTTATGCAATCTCGGCTCAAAAAAGTTACAATAAGTTGAAGGAAATATTCAGGCACATGACTTCTGATAACAAACCTCACCGACCAGGGAATAGATAATGTGAAGTATTCAATCTCCCACATGGAAATATTCCTTTGTCGATATAAACTAATTCTCGGAATAAAGCTTAGTTACTAAGATCAAAGAAATCACTTTGAAGGGAATATCTGAGAAAATGGAGGTAATGATAGTTTGAGCAAAACATGATGAGGACAATGTGGCCTAGATTTATTCTGGACTTAGCAGAACTCAGTCCAAGAAAGGAAAATTATAAAATAATAATAATAAGAAGAAGTAGATAAATACTGATTTAACCTCAAAGGAAAGAGAATGTTTTAGTTTATTGTTTTGATATGTAATAAGAAATAATAGGAGAAATGTTTGTGGCTTGCCTAACATATAAAACAAAGGGGAAAAAAAATTCCACTCTCCAGTAGGAAAAATTAGGTGCAAAGAGATTCTCCCTAATTTCCAATTACCATTATAAGAAAAAGTTTTCTCAAAAAATACATCAGTCTCCCTTCCCTTCCTTGGTTTGTCCTCACCCAAATAGCAATAGGAGTGAAGGACATTGAAAAAATAGCTGGCAGCATCTCATACAGGAGGATTCTTTTAAGCCACTATCAGAAATGCTTTTAGATGCATTTTGGATGGGGTATCATCAGTTGAAATATCAAATCTCATAAAAGCTCAGATTCATGCATCATCAACTTTAAATGTGAAAAGACTAAAAAATCCAAAATATAACAATAAAGAAAACAGAAATAATACTTACAATTATACTCAGTCCATCCGATAACCTGCTTTTCAAGGTCATACACGACTAGTTTATTTGAAAGCACTAGATCTGCAACAAAGGAATATAGGTAAAACTGCAGAAGTCATAAACAGTACACGTTCTATGCATGTACAATGGTTATAGATAATCTACATTTAAATATACAAAATTAAGGTGGTACTTGGTTTGTTTTAATGAAATTTCTTCTGACAGGAAAAGAAAATATACTTATGAAAATGTGATAAGTATAAATTCAAAAGTAACATGTTTGCATCAAGTCACAAAATAGTACATATCCCCAAAGTATTTCCTTCAAAGAACTTGTAAGCCTACGAACCACATCAATCATAAATGGTTTAAGTTAGATAAATGGTTTGTAAGCCTATGCAATTTTTTTGCAGACAACTCAAATCTTCAAGTAGGAACATAATAAATGGTTTAAGTAAAATAAAACGATATTCCAAGTTTAACTAAATCTAAGTAAACATTTAAAGGGAGACGCTGCATTAGTAAATATTCTATTTGTTTCAAGGTTCTTTTTATTGCCATCTAAGCATGAAGGAAATTAAGTAGATTAAGTTTATACTGAAATTTCTTTACAGTTAGTCGGTTACAATCATGCCAGTAAACTAAATAAGTTAGATGATTGTAAACTTATCAGCTCCAAGATATTCTGTGATCATCTGTATGATAAAGCGGTTATGCCATACTAAAAGTAGAGTCACTGGGTTCAACGCAATTAGCTATGATTCATACTAAGCCTCCATTGATGCTAATTCATCCTTTGACATCTGGTGCATGTTTTAGAGGACCAAACAAAGTACAATACCTATACTTCGATACAAGACATGAACATGATCCATTGACACAGATTATATATTCAACTATTTTACCCTAAAATCTCCCTGCAACTCCAGTCTTGAACCTCAGTTGTCATTACTCTGAATATATCATATGGTTAAAGCAAAACATTGACCATATAAAAGGTTAAAACCAGACAAAAAAAAACAGAATAAAGGAGCTTGGACCTTAAAACCAATAATATCCAATTAAGAGATAAAAGGATGGAGGATATGAAGAACAAAGAAAGAGGATGCAAGGAAAAATGGTAAAAAGCTTCACAACTTATAAAGGTGTAAGTTAACAAGTGCAAGTTAGGGAGCAAAAGGAACCTAGCATCGGAAATGAAGACATTTCCCTCAGCTGGATCTTCCCTAATATCTGATTATATTTTGTTTGACCCCAAGGTATTATTTGATTATATTTCCTCACTTTGGTTCAGTTGGTATTTTGGCAAAACCAATTTCTTTGGTTAAGTTGTTCAATGGATTGGTCCCAAAACCAATCAAACAGAACTGATGACACCTGCTAGTTGAGGTCAATGACAGAGGAAAATAATGGTGTCAGAGTGGAGTTAGTGGCGAGTCCAAATCCTAATTACAGGTCTCTTAAAACTTAAAGGACCAAAATGCAAGAAAATACTAGGGATTAAAAACAAATGAAACTACAAGGGCTAAAAGATTAAAACAAAATAAAATTTCCATACACAGAAAAAATATTCTCTTATGGGTAAATGATTGCATTTGGTCTTCCAATATTAGTAGTACTCATCACAGCTCAATATTGTGATTAGTCCAAATCTTGGGCTGTGACAGTAATCACCATTAATAATGTATTCCATGCATTATGGGATGCACATAATAGGTAAATGGAAGCCTCAGACAGATACGAACAAATATGTAAGCCCACTTCCAGTCCCTAGTAGGAAGCAAGCAGGAAGAAGTTAACATGCAATTATCATCACATGTGTCTAAATGATTTCATACTAAGCAGTTGGACTGAAATTCAGAAGCATCACTCAGATAGTTAGCGGCATAACATTGACACAGACAGGGCTTTCAAGGGAATACCTCCCAATAAAGTCATGTTCCTACTCTCTCTGGATTGCATCCCACTATTCTGCCAACCGATACACCAGAAACCTTCCTGTAGATATGCACATTATAAATAAAACTACATAAGGATTATATATAAATTAAAAAAAAAATGAAATACAAATGAAAATGAATGAGAAACATACAATTAAAGCGCAGCTTGTTTTCACATGGAATCAATCTAGGTACGTGTAGATAACAAGAGTCTCATTCATGATAGAAAAATGTCCTCTTACAGAAAAACAAGATGTTTCAACTTTATTGTTGTCTGAAAGTTCCTCTATATACAAAGAAAAAGTTCTGATTCTTAGATGAGATGTCTGACATTTTTTTTTTTTTTTTTGTGTTTTTCCTCCAAGTGTTTAAGCTGCCACTGAGATGGCTATACATACCAAAAGAACCATAAGTCTTAAAAGGTTTCTTCAAGTAGAAGCTCAGAAGCTTCTTCAGAAGTCCCTTAATTAGATATGTTAACTACAAAAGAGATGATTCTATGGTGCATAGTTTGTCTTCAACATGCCCTGACAAGTTTGAAACTATTCTTAATGGTGCTGTGTAAGACAAATTTTGAGGACATCAGAATTTGCTTTACTTTATTTAACATTCTTAAAACTAGCTTCTAGAAACCAGTGTGTAATGAAAGCAAGATTTCTCCCACCGCTTAGATTTCACACAATTGTTTTTAAAATCAGTGGTCTTTGAATCCCAGTAACCCCAATAATTGTATTAAGAAAGCATTAACCAGATGATATGGAAGGATGATCAGGTTGACAGGAGCTAAGCAATGTTTAATACGTAACAAACTTCTATCCCCACCCTTTCCGCCTTGCCCATAGCATGTGCCAAAGTTATAAGAGCAATGTTTATGCCGGTGTTTAATAGCTTAAGGCTATTCTTTTTGGGATAAAAGAAGAATTGAATAATATAAGCCCATTAGCTCAACGTTTTTAGGTTGCTCAGTTCTTTGCCACAGCCACTGAAGAAATTTATATGTAGAAAAGAGTTAAATGAGTGAGGACAGGAGATCATCTAAGAAAATAAAATGAAGAGAAGAACCAAAACTCATTATAATGAAGCTTTGAAAAAACATAACTCTTCAAAGCACAATTTTGTTGCAAAGCAAAAATAAGTAGGCTTCAATCTGATCCTTTAAACTTCTAGGAATCCTCACTACCCAAATGCACTCCTAGTCCAGAGAAATTCAGAGAAAAATAATGAAAGAACAACACGTCACAACAAAGTATGACCACCTTCTTGCTATTGGAACCATAAAACCAACCACCAACATATTCCTTAGATACGGAAGGACAAGCGCACATCTTTCTTAACATTGCTAATAACTTAAATATTTATGGCCTAACCAACTGAAATAGATAGGAAAACCTCTTTGACCAAATGATCTAGATTTTTATTCTTGTAACTCTTGTCATTACGTCTACACTTCACTATATGGTAGTACAGAATATGCAGTTATCAAGTTTTAAGCTCTATGGCTTTTTCAAAAGCAGGCATGCCGTAGTTATCAAAATCGCTTTTAAGCTGTGTAGTCCTGTGACATCATACTACCTGCCTAACCTTACAAACTACATTAGTATTTGAAAGTACATAAAGTATAACCAATGATGTAAATAACAAAGCAGGTATTGTTAGTCATACAAGATAAAAGATCAGGGGCCATTTCATGTTTTAGATCTATTGAACTCTAAAGTTTAGCATTTTACTTAACTACAATTTTCAAAGATCATTTATTAAAGTTCCTCATACAGCACAATGGCGGAAAAAAAAAAAAACACACTTAAGAAGGGGAAAACAGAAGATATGAAATTCAATAAGAATGCATTTTATTGTACACAAATAAAAAATAAAATATCAATACATGTGGTTGTATTTTCAAACTTAAAACTGCTTCTAGAGTGCAACGTCAAGCAGAAGTCTTATGCAATGCCAACAGGAGAGAGATAATGCCAGAAGAATGATTGCAGTAATAGGTACAAAGACAGCCTAATAACACATTAAGAACCATAAAAGTATAGACCTTATATAAACTTATTTGGTATATACTTACAGAGGGAAAAAGATAATCATGTGGATAAACCTTCAAAGAGAGCGCATTTTGAAAATAAAATGTGACAGTTGGAAATCCATCATCAACACTGCAATTGAAACATAAAATAAAACTGACAGTATAGTCTTGAGTAGAACTGATACTGAAATAAATGAATAGAATATCCCATGACAGCAAAGCATTTAGTGAGGCACTCCAGAAAAACAAAACTTGAAAATTTAGAAAACTAAACCTAAAAATTCTCATGTTGGAAACATAATAGGACTTTATCATTAGAAGCCTGAGATACAGAGTTATCAATCTGAAAAGAAAATTGCTTTTACTTTAAAAGAATATGCACAACTTAATATTTTCTAAAATTTATAAATTACAGCATCATGCTGGAGAAGATTGCTTTTTATCCTATATGTCAAAGCTGAGGTTTTAATAAGAAATGAACAGAAAAAGTGGCAAACTATAAGCAGCATTAAAGCTTTGAGAATTAAAAGTAAACTTATTAACATGTTTCAATAGAAATTAGAAGACAATTTTGAAAACCAATACTGTAAAGCCTACAGTGGGAAATAAGAAAAAATAATAATAAGAACCAAATATCCATTACTATATCCAGAAAGTATATAAATAAAGAAAAGAAACCCCCAAATACATTCTGAAGGAAAATTTAGAAGGGATATCATGTGAACTGTCCTACTATCCTATCCCATAAAAAATGCTAAGGCGGAAAAAACGTATGATGAGGTTCTTAAATATTCTCAAGATTTCCAAAAACACTTCTTCACATCCCTTCTTGCTTCAAAAGCCTTTAAGGCACATCAAAATTGTAAGCCAAACGACTGTTCAGCAAACTACCAAAGTCCCAACTTCCAATCAATACAGAGATACAAAAATGAAGGATTATATCAAATAATGAAATTAATGGTAAATTGTTCTTTTCCAAATATATATTGACAAACCCTTTGTTCTAAGATCTGCGTAGTCCTTAATATCACAGTATCAAAGAAAGAAATGCTAAAAAGGAGAATTTGCAAAATCATAAAACGCATCATACCTTCCTGGGTACTCAAAGCATGTATACTCATCGTGAAGTGTACGGACATTCAAATCTGGTTGCTGTGAAAGTACCTAACAAAAGAAAATAAATCAAATATCTGTATATACAATCATAATTTAAATCCTAAAAATGCAGACTTTTATATACCTTATTTACTAATGGCTGGTAGATCTCTTCAGGTAGATAGGCCAAGGTTGTACCACTGTCTATTATTGTCCCTTTCATGTCTCCAACCTCAGATGTATCCGTTGTTAGGTTAAGGAAAGTGTGACCCACTTGAATTGATGTCATATTGACATTGTAATGTGGCCTAAAACATTTAAAATATATATATATATATGTATCTCAAACATGGAATTTCAAAATCAAGTTCCACGCATATGAAGAGGAAGTGTACAGCATAAAATCATCCATGCATAAGGAAAATGGCCAACATCTGGAAAATATGAAAACATGAGCACAGACAATTAACAGCAAGATTTTTTTCTTTTCAGTTCGAACATGGGAAAGGAGAAAAACATAGATGTTTATTGGTGTAGCAAAAAGACTAAAAACAAATGAAATAATGATTTTTGACTTCAGTTTGTACCATCATATAGTTTCATAAACACCAGATTGATTTTTCATTTTAACATAATAGAAACTTCCTATAGAGTATTACCCAATGACTCTTCTTTTTTCTTGATGCTGCTAAATAGTGCTAGATTTCATTTAGCACTACCTCCAGGTTACCACAAGAAAAATGAAATGCAATAAAATGCCTTATAATGTTATTTATTTAACAAACCTAACATTTAATATTCAAATTGCTCCATTGAGTTGTTTACTTGAAGCAACGAAATGCTCATAAATAAATCACAACGCTATGAGTATGATAGCTTTCCAATTTTCTACAAGTAAAACAAAATAAAATCATATACTATTTAACTGCAACTACAATATGGTATAGCCAACTAAAATGCAGTTCCTTGACTTTTTCTGTAGTACAAAACCCTACCCTATCTTATCAATGTCAAGGTGTTAAGAAATAACATAACAATGCTGACTCTCCTGGAATTGACAATGTTAAAGATGGCATGCAGAAAATCAAGGTAAGAAAATATTTATATGTGTGTGTGTGTGTGTGACTGTGACTAAGGTGATAAGGCAAGAGAAATTTAAAAAAAAAAAAAAAAAAAAAAAAGGACCTTAATAAGTTTTCAGAAAAAACAAAAATAATAATCTCAAAAGCCAGTAGAAGCAGATGCAGTTGAAGGTTAGTTAGGAATCTCCTCCCTCACAGCCTTGGACATAATTTTAACCTAAACAATAACCAACTTCAAGCATTTAAAGAGTCTACAGTATGATTCACTTTCTTTAAAACTTCAGTTTGTCTTCTGAAATCCATACAATCTTTGATAACATGTGCGACATGCAATGACATGAAGTGAAAGTTGCCAAGTTCTTTTCTCAATCACATAGTACAAATTATTGAAAAGAAAAAAAAAAAATATATATATATATATATATATCGGGAAAGCAGGTAACGAGGAATTAGAGTAATAAAGTAAATGTGATAAGAAAACTAATAAATATAACTGGGATAGAGAAATTAATAAGACTAGAAGCCGTAAAAAGATTGACTTTGATGGAAAAAATTATTTGGAAAAGTGGCATACTGGTTTGTTAATAGGGGAGTCGTATTCACTTTAGGTTGCACAACATGCCCAATAGCAAATATACCACCTCCATTTACTCCATCTAAGCAATGAGCAAACATCTTTCTTATCCCAGAAGAAGCAAGTTGTGAAATCATTGAAGAATTAGCTTTTCCAAAACCAAGTATTCCATCAAGTGCATCTTCATTTGAAGAACTTAGATCTCCAGATTGTCTAGCACCACACCTGCAAAACAACAAAACTTCTAATATTAAACACAAAAGGAGGGTCAAATCAAAAAAGCTCATATTTATAAAAAGATTTCTCATCATGCAAAAAAAAAAAAAAAAGGAAAAGGAAAACACCAAGAATATATAGGCCCACCAGAATTACATTAAACAAATGGAATAAATTAATTAAAATGAGAGCAATATGAAAACAGATAAATAGAGACTCAGAGAAAGTATAGCATAAGATAACTAGAAGAAAATAAGCTTCAAGTCAAGGATGAATTAAGTTTTCAATCTGCTACGATCACACTAGGAATCTAGGACCAGGAAATGCTTTCCAGTTTCATCCTTTTAAGCTCACAGATATGTTCATTTTAGAAGTGGTATCTCTGACATAATCAGTAGACAAGAGGAAAGAGTTATCCCAATATGCCTAAACAAACATGAATTCATAAACAGAATGCAAGTTTCTTGCTCTTGTGATATTGATAGGACTAAGAGATCATCAATAATTAACATCTATACATACATACACTCCAATATGTTGTAAACACATATTACTAACATAGGTAATCTCACCCAAATATAACACTTCCATTAGCAGAAGCAGTTTTAAGATCCCCAGCTACTTGCTCATATAGTACAATATCTTTGATGAAGTAACCTGCAGTGGAGCTACCATCACCATATATCTCCAGATATGGACAGGTAATATTAGCATTGCATCCAGACAGAAGACCTCCGTTAACCAATTTGCAAAAATCTTCATCACAGGGAACCAGTTTACCAGAAGAGGATTCTTTTATGTCGTATAGTGTAAGATCCATCTGTTGTAACCAAAGAAACCAAATTAGCAAAAAAAAAACATACAGTTGAATAAATGAATAAGAATCGCATCAGAACATCTTGGAGCTGGACATGATTCAGGGATCAGACATACATTATAGTACCAAAAGGAACTTTTTTTATTTTATAAAATAAAACATAAAGCTCTAGCCTTTTAATATTTTAACCAGAAAAAAATTGAAAAAGTGAAAAAAGAAACGGATAGCAAGGTAAGGAAGATGCATACACCAAGGGAACTTCTGCCGGGACATTCTCTGCACTGGATACAGTTAACCCACATAATATCAGTTCCAGTATCCACCTGTAAATAATAATCCTTTGAAGGTGTTCCAATCCCAATTTTAGCATAATAAAGCCTACAACATGCCCACAAATACATAACACCTAATTCAGGAAACAGCACTTAAAATAAAAATGCATAAATTGAATTCAAAATTATAGAGTCCATTCCAAAATTCATATAACCAAATTATGAAAGCTTCCAATCACAATCAACAATTTAGAATACAATCTTGAAGACCCAATTGGAAAAACCAACGAAATACGCATCCATGCAAAAGTAATTAGATTGAAGTAAGCAAGAATAAAAACCCGACCCAACGCCATCAGGGCGACCGCTACCACCCAAGGGCAAGTCGACGCCAGCGAGAATGTTGAGCTGACGGCGGCTGTCGTGAGCTTTAAGGGTAGCGAGGGTGCGTTCTTGGCCTGCATATTTGTATTTGACGCTGAAGACGCCATGGTTGGCGCGAGCAGAGGAAATCAAAATCGAGAGCAAGAAGCCAAGGGAGAGAAAAAGGCTGAAGGAGGTTCGGAGAAAAGGCATGACGAGGAAGGTAATCATCACAGTGGTCAATCTCCAATTTGCTCTGCTCTGCTTTGCTTCACGAAAGAAAGCTGGTGTGGTGGTTCCCAAGTCGTCTCTAGTAGCGTACTTGGACTCGGCACCACATGATTCGGTCGCGCCACAGGCGTCGCATTTGGAGGCTGCAGAGTGCGTGATGCTTGAGATTTTTTTTTTTTTGTTTTCCCCAATATTTTTAAAAAGATTAAATATATCCATTACTAAAAAATTTAATTAATGTTATTATTTTATTATATATTAATAAATCACATAATGATTATGAAATAAATTTGAGACAAGTTATGAAAAAAAATTATTCTAATATTTTCTTAAAATATTGTCAAATAATAAAATATATTAATTAACAAGTCACATAATTATGAAATAAAATTTAAAATAAGTTATGAGATAAAAAGTGTAATTAAATTAATGCTTTAGAAATTTAAAAATATAAATTGAATTTTCAAGATTTTAACCGAGAATATTTGTAAATTAAATTATAATTACCCAAAAAGTTCATAACCTAGGAAGTAACCTTCAGTTGCCCTTACCATTACTACTCCCCTTCTGAGCATATTATC
The DNA here is from genome assembly GCA_022379115.2 of Bauhinia variegata. Taxonomy (NCBI): domain Eukaryota; kingdom Viridiplantae; phylum Streptophyta; class Magnoliopsida; order Fabales; family Fabaceae; genus Bauhinia; species Bauhinia variegata. Next base: position 8,343,751 of record CM039430.1, read on the forward strand.
TAATGAAAATTTTGTTATTCTTTCATTAGATGTTTAGAAAATTTTAATATTTAAATTTAGGATAATTAAAAAAATTAAGAGATAAAATTTGTAATTTTAAAATTTTAATAAAATAAAATTTTAGATTGAATTTTATAACTTTTAATTATATAGTCATTAAAAAATATTTGAGAGATAAAATAAATCTGAATAAAATAAAGTTTAGATTGATTTTTATAATTTTTAATTATCAGATAATTAAAAAATATTTGAGAGATAAAATAAATCTAAATAAAATAAAATTTTATATTATTTTTTAATATTTAATCATACAATAATTAAAAATATTTGTGAGATAAAATTTGTGATTTTAAATTATGAATAAAATAAAATTTTACATTGATTAGGTTTGGGTTTTTTGAGATTTTAAAATTTAAATTTTATTTTAGATTGATTATGTTTAGGTTTTTTATTTTATTAGTTGAGAAACATGGATATAATATACATAACTTAGGAAGACTATGACACTTCAAGAAACCCAATTCAAACAAATATTATTTATTTTATTCATTAAAGAATTTGAAAGAATTTTAGATTTTCCATTCTACACTATCTTTTAAAAAAATTACTAAACTTACCTCATGCAAGATAGTAAAATTTTCTCTCTCTTCCTCTCTCATTCTTACTCCATGGACAAAACTTCACTATCTTACTGAGCTGAAGAAGGAGATGACATGTAGAATAGGGAGAGTTAATGAAATTGGTATTCATTAGTGTATTAGCCAATGAAATTGGTATTCGTTGGTGTATTAGCCTACCACAAGAACCAATATATAATTTGAGATATGTGCTTGAAATAGTATTAGCTATCTAATAAAATGAGATTAGCGGTCCGTTTGATTTGCTAAAAAACAAGGGATTGGACAACACAAAAATTTTTGTCCCTTGTTTGATTTTTTAAAAGACCACAGTACTGGACAAAAGTTTGTTCATGGTACTAGACAAAACCTAAAATTCTTATTACTCAACAAACCATGGAACAAGAATTTGTCCAGAATACTGAACAAAAATTTTAACGTTATTATTTCTCAAACCATCTTACAATCCTCTATGTCTTGGCTCATTAAATCAATGTCGGTAAGTCTTAACAACAGTTATCAACCGGCAAGGTATTGACAATGGTCGGTGACCGGCAAAGTACTGACAATGGTCGGCAGCCGATGACGCTTTTTTAAATTTTAAATTTTTATAAATTACTTTAATTGTTATAAAATATTAAAATCTTATTATATATTTTTTAAAAAATAATAATAAAAAGTATTATTGTAAATTAGACACAAATAGTATAAAATTTTTTGTCCAATACATTAAACAACAAACAATGGACAGTACAAAAAGTTATATTGTACTTTAACTCCTTGTGCTGTACTGTTTTACTTGTGTTGTCCAGTATTAGTATCAAACGCACCCTAGGTGTAACTAGAATATGAAGGTTGGGTGTCAATAAAATTTACATGGGATGCCCTATTTGAAGTTACTCCATTAAGTGGGACTAGGTGTCAGATGCCCTACATGTATGGTGATTAACATTAGAGAAAAGTTATGCATATCACTACTTACACACACCTCTTCTTGCACCCATACTATATCAGCATCTCAAAATGACAAAGTCAAAATTAAGAATAGAAAAAACAAACAATAAAATTTTTACTTCTCACTTATATTTCTGCTCCCCTTTGTGCTCATTAGTGAAGCCAAAACAAGACATATTTTCAGAGAGCTCATGGCATCTAACATTGCAACACACTCACCAGCAACCACAGAGGGATTTATCATTTGAGAGAGAAGGGGTTTGTTTTAGGGGTAAAGGTAAGGAGCTTGTGGCTGTAGATGGACAGCTTTGGAGAAGGGCTTTAAAGGTTTTGTAGCGAAGATGAAATAAACAACTTATTTGATTTAACAAAGGGGGAAACGTGTGTGTAGATTGGTTGGCTTCTTTTAGCATCTTTTAGAGCTTGGTTTGACCATGTTTGTCTCACTGTCAGCATGCCTTGTGTCTCTAGTAGTTGATAATGAAGAGGGGGTTCACATACCATATAATCTGTAGTTTGTCTCCTTGTTTTTTTCTTTTTTTAGTGTTTGGCCCTTTATTAAAAAAAAAAAAATTGTCAACAACCTAAGTTTCTAGCCCCACCATGAAGGAAATAGCAGAGGAATTTTGTCATTAAAGGAAGACATTTTTTGAGTTTAAATCATCAATAATCTGCCCTATTTCCAAGTTTAGAGCTACTAGCATAAAGTGCTTCAACTTGCCACCAAATAAAGAGTTTTTTGGGTGAAGAAATGGTACAAGTATATTCATTTGGTATAATGAAATATTAGTTCCAAATTAATTTATATCATAGACATATTTGGTTTTTGTTATAAATGTGTTAATTTGGTATAAGAATGATGAAATGATGGTTACAAATAGATAGATACTTTGTTATAAGCTTTGGATTGCATAGTTAAGAACTGAAACCCACAAAGTTATAAACATAAAGTTCCTTACAACATCCAACATAAAACTTATTATATTAATTTGGTACAACATAATTTGATATCTAATGACTCTATTAGTTCATTACAAATGATGTCTATAAGTTACAAACTATTGATTAAAAATAGAGACATTGTGTTACAAACAATGATTCACAAGGTTACAAATATAACCTACCAAATTATAAACACCAAATTCTCACAACGTAAAAGACAAAATAGATTTATTTGGTACAACATCATTTGAGTTGAAATAGCCAATTGGTTTAGCACAATATTATTTGATTTGAAATATGATCCTATTGTTTTGTCAAAATGATGTCTATTTACACAAATCATTGGTTAAAAATAGAGAAATGATGTATTACAAGCACAAGTTTTTAGGATTACAAACTAGAATATACTAAGTTATATACATCAATCTCCTCACAACATAAGGTGCAAAACTTACTAAATTAGTTTAGTTTAATTTCATTTAAGTTGAAAATTTGTCATATTAGTTTGTTACAAATTATGTCTATATACTCAAATAATGTGTTACAAAAAGAGAGAGACTGGTTACAAACTTTATTTTGCATTGTTATAATCGAAAAACCACTAAGTTACAAAGAGAGTGACACTAGGTTCAATCTATAATGCCCATGGTTAAGAGCTGAAATCCACTAAGTTATAAAATCAATTTTCTCACATCATAAAACACAAAACTTGCTAAATTAAATTGGTACATTTTCATATGATATGAAATTTGTTCCAATTGGTTTATTACAAATTATGTTTATCTACTCAAATCATATGTTACAAACAAAGTATAACTACATCACAAATAATTATTTGAATAGTTACAAATTTAAAGCCACTAGTTATAAATATTAGCTCCATCAAATAGGCTAAGAAACCTCCATGTATTTTCTCCCACTATCTTTACATTGGTTCACTGGTGAGTTTGTCATCCTTTGGTGAGTGCTTGTAACTCCCTCTTCTAGTTATTGTGATGCTCTATGTCTCTTAATCCAAAATAATTCAAGCTAGAGGAACACCCGAAGTTGCACCTTGAAATGGATCATTTTTCTCTCTCAAACTTAGTTGCTGGCATCACAAGCTATGTTCCTAATTGGATGTCATCCATTGGTGAGTGCATCACACCCTTGAAACAAGCCTACAATTCATGAGTGAATGTGTTGCACCCTTGAAACAAACCCCTTCTCACTCAAACAATAAATCCTTTCTAATTTTTAGGTGAGTGTGTTGCACTATTAGACTCAATGAGCTTTCTCAAAATCCTTTTTAAAATCTATTTCATTTTGCCTTCTCAAGTGAGCACAATGGAGGAGTGAAAATAAAAACAATAAGTGAGAACTTTTACTATCTTTTTTTATTCTTATTTTTGGCTGTGTTTGTACAAGAATCTGATGTGGTATAGGTGTAAGAATAGGTGTAGGAAAGTATTAGTACATATAGCTTTTCTCTTAATATTAATACTTAGTATTAGTTTTTACACCATTTTCAATTGTAAGGTGGTCATGAATATTCATCCAATCATGAAAGTTAATTTTTTTGAACATGATCAACAATTTAACCACACAATATGCATGATAATTTTGGAAGATAATAGTTAGACCACACAATTTTTACCAATGACCAAATTGGAATGAGAGAAAAGCTTATAAAAATAATATGACTTTTTAATCATTTAAAAAGAAGTTTAGAGCTCATACTATTTTTAAATTTTCATATTGTATATTTGTAATTGGAATAAAATCTCTAGCAAAATAAATATTATATAGGATAGTAAAAATGAATATTATTGGCATTCTATCACTTGAACATCTATAAAATGATTCTAGTTGAACTCAAATTATCATACACATTGCAAAATCATGGCCTTTACCACCTCCTCTAACATTCATTAGCTTTTATCTTTCTTCATATTTATCTTTTGCACAAGTCTCCTCATTAAAGGGGCAACAAGTGTTTCTCCTTACAAGCATCCCTCACCTCCTCATCAATCCCAAGTTGATTTTTTTTTTTCTCATATTGGCCCTCACATGTCCTCCTTCATTCTATTTGATCAATTCATATATGGAAACCCTTTCTTCTAAAAAGACAGTTAATAATCCATAGATTTGGGCACAAATATCTCATGGACAATAATTTATTTCCATAGTCAATTGAGTCTTATAAATCAAACAAATCGTTTAATCATCTATAAAATTATGCTAGTTGAGCTCAAATTATCATACATATAGATCATTTTCAAAATCAAGAGCCTCTAGCACCTCCTCTAACATTCATTAGTTTTTATCTTATTTCATATTTATCTTTTGCACAAGTCTCCTCATTAAAGGAGCTACAAGTGCTTCTCCTCTCAGGCATCCCCATCTCCTTATCAATTCTAAGTTGATTTTTATTTTTTTTTTATTATTGATCGTCACATAGTCTCCTTCATTCTGTTTGATTAATACATATTAAACCCTTTCCTTCAAAAAGACAGTTTATAATTCATGGGTTTTGGCCACAAATATCTCATGAACAACAGTCTATTTCCATTGTAGACAGAGTCTTCTAAATCAAATATTTTCTTTCTTGTTTGCTTTATATTCTTTTACTACTTATCTTGACATATATGTGGTGTAGTATAACAATGAGCAATCTAGTCTACTATCCTTATGGCCCAATTTGACAAATACAACAACAATTTAACTTGTGAGAGGTTTTGAAACCACGAGCGGATAAAGCATGGGAGCTACACTATTCTACCCAATGTAATCCAGCTTGTTAAAATATACAATGTATTTTCAATGTTAAATTTTCAAGTTATTTGTTTTATAGTTGGCCTTGTGCTTCACATAGAAACCTTCTATTTTATTTATCTTCACTTTTATTTTCTACATTGAATCTACTGCCTTTTTTTTTTGTAGGTATCTTTCACAATGACATCTACTAAACACAAACAATAATCAAAGCCATGCAAAAACAAATACTTCTGTTGACTTGACATGCTTTGCCATTCTAGGAGGTCCTCATAATTGTTACTAGCTGACTGAGATAAGGCTATGTTTTGAATATAACATCACAACTATAAAAAGAAAAAGTTGTCCCAATGGACAACAAAGTAGTTCTTTGGGTATGTTTGTTCCTTCATGGTTTTGAAGAATAATGTATAATTGGTTATACATTGGGTGAAATAATAATAAAAGATTAGTTGCTTTCATAGACTTGCTCTTTTACTTTATGAAATTGTGGTAGTTTCTTTTTAATAATAATGTTACTAGATTTAAAGCAATCTATTATTAGTGACCTTTCCCCTTTTTTATTTTCTTTTAATTTTTCAAAAAGAATTAATTCCATTTACTCGTGTATAAGATCAAACTATTCAGAAATTTTTTAAGTTGATTTGTGAAAAGCTTATCAAAATCATCAACAACACATGAGAGTGCTGGAGGCCTATAATGTTGTATAGCAATTACTAGGTAAACACACAAAGAAGATTAAAAAAAAAAAAAATACTATGCAAAATTAATAACCAAAATACCATTTGTAGTCAACTTATCAAAGAAAGATGCTTTTGAAGTATTGTATATATAGGTCTTTTGGAAAAAGGAATGTAAGTGGAAAAAGGTTATTGGTAAATAATAGCTAATAGGTTTTATGAGGGATGTGGGAGAGTGAAAAAGGAATTGCTTCAACTACTTCATATAATATGGATTTAAAAAATAGGTATTCTATTGCGGAGCTACATATGTATAAGAAGGTAGGATAGAAGATAAAAACATTCTTAATTTAAACTTAAGTTTAATAAGTGAAATTCTTACCAATAAAAAGATTGAATAAACTCTTTGAACTTAATGATAACTTTTGCCTAATTGTCTACCTTGGCAATGACATTCTTTTGATGTGATAAGCACAGTGTTAACCTAACTTATGCATGCATATATATATATATAGAGAGAGAGAGAGAGAACTAAATATCTAGTTAAGTTTACAATTCAATTGTAATTAACATATATAACATTAGTTCAATGATTCTCTTGTACTTTGCACACAAATTTGTTGGGGTGGAAGGGAGCAACAATAATAAGTCTCTCCCAACACAAAGAAAGAGGTTCATAAAGTATATTTCAATAAGTAAGAAAAAAAAATATTATTTTGAAAACATTAAAAGCCTTCTTCAACATTGTTGAGTTAAACTTGTAAGTCCTATTTGGTTATATGTACAAAAATTTGTTACCAAAACATTTTATTGGCATTGACCAAAATATAACTTGTGCGACTCTCCCGAGTCAGCACATAGTTTTAACATAGTAGCTTGTCCTCTTGGGGTTGGGGTTCCCTCTGGGCCATAATAGTGGGCCCAATGGCAAGCCCAGCCCCTAATCAGCGCCAATATATAAGAGCCCTTAGAAACCCTAAAGACAAGATGATTTAGAACCCCAATCCAGTCCTTAGCCGGCACTTTGGAATTCCCCACAAAGTCTCTATCCAATCTTCATAACATAACAAGTACAAACCAAATCCCAATCAAGTTCAAAAAAATATTTGTAAAGAACATTGTAACAAAAACAAGTATGATTTATGCACATGTTAATACATTATTGTGTCAAACTTATAAGTCGTAGAAGGGAAATATGATTTATGCACCTAAAGCTTCCAACTGGTGGTTCTTTATTTTTAATACAATAGGTTTGATTTGGTCGTAATGAATTTAAGAAGAAATAGATGGAGAAAGTTAGGAACACATGTTAATTAGTCCATAATATAAAAGCTTAGTGAGTGGTAATATTAATTGTACTTAAAGAACAATCTAAATGGATAATTCAAATATAGTATGTGTTTCACATATTAATATTACCATTATAGTATGTATAAATTCATGTGCAATTGAGGTGGATTGTTTTCCAGGTGGATAAATTCAAAAATATGTATAAATTCAACTATAGTATGTATAAATTCAATTATCCTCTTGATTGCATGAGTTTTGTCCAAGACCACATATTCATTAGCATATAGACATCAAAAGCTTGGAAAGGCTTGAAGTTAATCATATCATTTTGGAAAGAAAGAAAAAAAATTAGAAATTGATATGTTTTTATGGAGGCTTTACCACACCTCTATAATCCTGGACCCTTCCTAGTTGCATTATGATGAACTTTCTAGCACAACCATCATAGGTTAGAAACTCCATTAGTTGATCCACAGATCCTCCAAAGAATTTTCTGTTCAAAGTTGTTTTCCTAGAAATGGACAAACATTGTCAATATATGAGTGAAAAAATGTAGAGATTTTACTTAGTCAAACAATTACCTTTCATCCTCCAATATAAATTCAAGCTTCTTAGTGGTAATAGAAATGTATAGCCACAATCCTAGCCACAGGGACAACAAATCCACCCACCTTTATTCTTCAGTCTGATTACCCTAACTTTTATTTTCGAGTCACTAGAAGAAGCAACTGCATGCCTAACTTGAAACACAAATTTAGGCAGTTATGTATGTGTTCTCTCTCTTTTCTTGGCATATTTGTATAAGATATATTAATTTAGTTTTGTAAGCAAATTCTTAGGGTTTATGAACTAAGTTAAATATCATTTTATTCTCTTACTTTTAAAATCATAATTATTTTGGTTCTTCACATTTCAAAATTTCTATTAATTAGTCTCTCATATTTCAAAATTATTAATTTTGTCTTTCAAACTTATTAATACTAATGGTTATTTATGAGTTTTACTGACAATTTAAAACTTTGGAAAATTCTATAAACTTGAAGTATAAGAGATCAAATTAATCGTATCTCAATTATGAGGAACTACAATAGTATTTAACTTGTGTTTAAATACAAAGTTTAAGCCAAAAGTACTAAAAAAAGAAAAAGAAAAGAATGTCATATCAAAATTGGTTAGAATTTTTATAGCTTCTATTTACTTAAAACAAGTATCCTATCCCCATCCAAAAAAAAGTACATTATTCAATTTCAACCCATTCTCAAAATTTCAAAAACAAATAAGGGTTCTAATTACAAAAGAATTGTAAGCTTGTAAAAAATCAAAAACAAGTTACAGTAAAATCAATCACCCCCCATACTCGAGTTCTCAAATCCTTCATGAAAGAGGTGCTCATATTTAATATTCAACAATACTGCCAATGGATTGTTTCTAATAGGATAATACATGGGGAATATATATATATATTGTGTATAAGAAACTTCCAATGCAACGATTATCCAGAATGGGAGAATAGGGTGATCAAAGAAATGTCATAGATGAAAGAGCCTAAAGAGAAAGTCTAGTGATTTCTTTTGTAGAAAGAGAGATAGATCACATTAATGTTTGAATGATCAAAGGCAAGCAAAAGATGAATGGTGTGTAGTAGCTTTCTCTCTACTCTCGATAGTTTTCATTTTTCCTTTCTTTTCTTTGTCTCAAAACAAGTTCTTATAGGATTGCATTTTCAGAATTTGGGTAAAGACGATATTATATTTTTATGGGATATTAACAGTTAACTTGAACAAAAAAGTGCCATCGGTTATTTATTTATTCATTTATCAAAACAAGATGTCATAGGAAAATGGGGTTTAAGAAAAAGGTCCTCCTTTAAATAGTCACTTCATAAAGGACAAACATCTTTCAAAAAAAAGTTGACTATGTGAGAAAAAAACAAATTAGGTACACTATCATTCAATTACCAACTTAATTAGCATTGACATCTATAAAATTAAACCAACAAATTAAGCTACACAAGTCATCCAATGTGCCACTTCACTTCTTGTAGAGTTATAATATAGGCCCATTTTGATCACTAAATCTAAGAGGAACCATTTTGATCTCTCAAATCTAAGGACAACTATTTTCATACCTCCCCAATCTTAAAAGGCTAAAACTATATTCTACTCTTAAATAAAGTGAACCTTTTGAACCATTAAATCGTGAATGGATCATATGGATTAAAGCGGTTCAATGGTTCTCCGATGGATTTTTTTATCCCTAGTTTCAATACTAGGACCGGTTTTTATATTAAGTTGGAAGAGTTAAAGAAGAACTAGTTAATTGATCTGTGTTTTATCACCAATTTAGATGCTAGTTCTGGTGCATAGTTTGGAAGAGTTAAAGTTGAAAGTATGAAAGTTATATAAGGTAAAGTCAATAATTATGGAAGTTAGAAGGCTGAAGATGATAAGTCATGAGCTACTTTATAACTCTACTGTGATTAAGGTTTTAGGGCATCATGTAATTAGAAATAATTAGGTCTTTTGGGTTGCTCTTGCCATAGTTACAATTTGAAGTCTTGAGAGCTCTTTAAGAGTACTGTATACAATGGTAAAGTACTAGTCTCAAAGGCATGAGTCTAGACAAGAATATTAAGGAGTAAATTCTTCTCCAGTTATTGCTCATCTAGATTTTTTACAATACTTTTCATTATTATCAAGACACAAGAGAAGTATCCTAAAATGCAATATCTATGATATGAAAATCTTGAACAAGAAGAATCAATGCTTCTTGAGGAATCCAAGCCTTCAAGTTCGTATATTAAGAAACTTATATAAAAATTATAACATTATTGTTATAGTTGTTCAGCTACCAGGAGGTAGAAGAGCCCCATCAATCGAGTGTGTTGTTTCTTCTTGTTGTACTTATAAACTAGTATTAAAGTTTCATTCTGAATTATCTTAACAAAATTTGATCGAGGATAACGTGTTGTCATTCCTACAATGTAACCTTTCTCATTTCTTGCATTCTTCCCCTTTCCATATTTAGGTAATGAGGTACAAATAATCCTTCCATCCTGAAATCATTAAAAAGAATTTTCAATTTAAGATGATATGGATTTGAGAAAACATGTTGCACAACATTTGTGCCGCCTTAAAATGTTATAGATTAATTAAAAAAAAAAAAAAAGGAAAAATTGAAGGCAAAACTATAGATAAATTCCAAGGAATTTAAAGATTATACCCAAAAAAAAAAAATTCCTCTAATCACATACTTAGGAAGAATTTTACAGCAAGATGAGATTGGTCTAGATTTTAAAATTGTAAAATAAAACATCCCGGTAGGTGTAGTATCATTAATGATGCAAGGGTCCTTTTTTTCTATCAATTAGCATATATATTTTATATTTATAGGATATATCAATTCCTTTTTCAAATATGAAATCTTGTGAATATTCTGTGGTTAAAATATCTAGCACTAAAACATTTAAGTATCATGGTAAATAAATAAAATTCATCTGTCCATAGAGAGTTGAACCCATTCCACCTGTATGTTAATGAGCAACACCATAGATAACATACCCACTAGTTTTCATTGGGAAACTTGTCATTTTGAGATCAATGCATCCACTGCCATACTTTTGGGTAGTGTTGCAAGCTTCAACATCATACTCAACCTATCAAAAAAAATATATCTCTATTACTCTTGCTAAATTCAAAAGTGAAATTGTAATTAACAAATGGTTGCTACTAATGTTATCACTTGGCTCTTCTGCTCAAACTACTAGAAGAAAGCCCTTGTTAGTTGTTACCTTATTAATATAAAAGTTAAATTCTCTAAATATGTCTAATGGGAAATAAGGGAGTGAGTATTATTGAACTGAAACTAAGACGATATCATGAAATTCTGAAAATACTACTCACTAGGCAATTATGGCTCACACTTAATCTGCTTAGACCATTCGATATTTTCACAGTATCAATCACATCAAATACATAAACCTTCAGAGGAACTATAAGATTGTCCTAGTCAATCCACTCCATTGTGTATGTAAAGTAGACGGTTCTAACTAACCCCTTATGGCTTTCCTTCAATCTGCACAGTGCATTATCTTTGCAGCACCACGCACCACTTATGTAACCTGGTCTTAGAGGATGGCCATTTCCTTCGTTTGTTACATTATATAGATCACACCTGCATTCTATGCACCCAATCCTATCTTCTACACCACATGTATCATGGCGTGAAGATTTACCATCCATTTCTCTTCAACTCTAACTGGGATTTCTCTCGGATTGCCAACAGCTATCCCAAAAGGATTTGGAACATGTGGAACTATTTTTCGAGTTTCAGATCTAAGGCCAAAGTATTGTGAAAGAAGATTTTGCTGGCAAACGCCAGCATTCCTTGAAATAACATTATCCTTAGGATCTGTAGAATTTTTAGGCTGATAGTATTTAATAATAGTTCAATGGTGAAGATAAGTTTCATATAGAGAAGTAGAATTCCCTTCATCATCAACTAGTTTGCCATAGAAATTCTTGATTGCAATATGTCTTTTGGGAAACTTCAAATCATGGTAGTTATTGTTTGAACTTATTCCTGGCGCAAGTTCAACTTTGGGTGTTAAAAAAATAGCTGATTTTATTCTACTTTTAGATTTCTCATAAGCTTTTGATGGTGTGTTGAGTGCTAGAAATAGTATTACTAATAAAATTGCCCAATCTTAATAAAGATGACTCGTTTTGACTTGCCAAAATAATTTTAGTAAGACATTCATGGATTGAAAGTTTAAATGCATCACCTCTAAAATATTTAGGTAGACAATTAGTCTCACTCCAAATACTAATGAGATACCTTGGATGTAAATACGAAAAAAAAAAAAGACCAATAATAAGGCAGTTTATGGAAAATGCCAAATAGATATTTCTTCATTTTATGTTTTTTCTTGGTGAATATGCCAAAATAGTTTCATAAGGATAATTTTAAGCAAAAGGGTAGCCAATTTGAAGAAAAATGTGTACCCAAAGCATCAACTCCTCCTTGATATATTTATTTTATGATTTTAATATAGAAACTCTAGCATCAATGAGTTTTGGGCCTTAATTATGCTATGTTTTTGTTTTGTACTTTGATGACATTTCTAATCATGACTCTTTCTCTACAAGTAACATGTCTGCTCTCTCTTCCTTCCTATTTACATCATAGTCTGGTTTTTTGAACACGCAATATATGATACAGCTACGCAGTTAACACTTCTATTTCTTCTTCTTCTTTTTTTGTTCATTTATTTCCCTTTACATATGCTGGTCCTTCTCATGCTGAAATCATCACAAAGATTTTCCATAATAAAATGATACAATAAAATATCTATTTGGGTTGGCATGCCTCAGTACAAATTTAGCTTGCTTTTTGGTGAAGATGATTAATTAGAAAAAAAATAGTTAAATACTAATTTAATTAAATGATTTACTAAAATTTTTAATTTATTCTTCTTTTGAGCTTCAACAATCATGTTTAATCCGTTAACTAGGTTAGGCTGGAATAATCCATTAAAAGGCACATGATAATCTTGTTGATGGATTAACCTTGATTGTGAAAATTAGAAGAGCAAATTTTTAACAAATCATTTAATTAAAGGTATATGTTAAATGAGATGTCATAGTCAATTTGCACCTTCTCTTGTATTCAAGCATCCCCACCAAAAATTTTCTACTTGTGCGGTTCTACCTATCCTAAGAGTTGGGAAAGGGCTTATCTATCTATAATAATTCTTACTTCTTATGCAAGTTGTGTCATGCCACCTCATAACTAAAGGTCTATTTTTTAGTGTTTTTTTCTTCAAAAATGAATAGTGAAAACAGGTAACAATTAGGGAAATGTGTGAATCCCTAAAACTTCATGTGATTTACACTTCACTTTTAAATATTTCAAAATGTGCATTTAACTTAAGCTTTTTAACATGTGCACTTCACATTCAAATCTTAATTGTTGTTAAAATATATACTAAACCAAAAAGTCATGTGCATGACACAATTAAAATCACCCGTTGTTGCAGATTTTAAAATAAGAAGGTCAATTTTGAAAACTATTGGGGGCGGGCCTCAAGGTATTGTCCTAACTCAAGTAGTAAGAGGCGTCCCTCTTCGAGGAACAAAACCTCTAGGCCTGAGCTCGAGACCAACCTCGCCCACTTAGAAGACAATACCTTGGGGCCCGCCCCCAACAAAAACACTTCTCTACAGCAAGGGTTGCCAGACCTCATAGGAGTTTGCATTGATTGAGTTTATCAAATTTATAGGAAAAATTTCCAACCATGCTGGTTGAGAAATATAATAGAAGAAACATAATTAATATGTTTTCAACGATTCTAACCTATTCTGTGAGATATCGCGAACCCAGCTGAGATCAGTTTTGAACTTGGGTCACAAACCCTTGAATCTGATGAAGACTTCATCCGTCTCTTCCTTTACAAAATCTTTATTGTCATGTGGTAATTTGGGATGAAAATTCTTGATTTCCATTGATTATAATAACAGCTATATATATACAAATGTAGCATCATCAATTGACTACATGCTGCTAAGTCTAACTACCTTAATATATGCTACTTCAAAATATAGCTAGATTAGTTGTAGCTGATTACAATAGTTACAACTAATCACAATATTTCCCAATCATGATAGCTGATATAGTATCCTAATAACCCCATTTAGTTGGATCAAACAGACTTTGATTGTCTAACTTGCAAAGACAATGGTTTTGTGAAATTCTCAAGGCTTGCAGAAAGGAAAACAAACGACTAACGAAAGAAGGAGAAAGGCTTGGCAATGCTTCCTTATCAACAAGATCTTCTCTCACTAGTAATTTGAGTAAAACGAGAAAAATGAGAAACAAATTGAAAAATTACTTCTACTATATGACAACTTAATGATATGCGCTAATTTTCCCCTTTTAGGCTCTTTTCACATTATAAAATTGAGGGTAGGGAAGTAGTTAAAGAGAACATATGCTTGGAAATTTTGATCAAATTGTTTTAAATATTTATGTGTGGATCTTCATCACCCAAAGTCATTATATAATTTTTATTTTAAGGTTATTGTGCATAGATTAAGAAATTATTAATTAGTGTATTATATTGAAACAATATCTTTATTTATTTATAGTGTAATTAAAAAAGAGAATGAGTGGATTATCATTAATTATATAAAGATATATAAGGAAAAATAAGTTTTACATAACTTTGAAAATCTAAAAATGCAATAGTTTTGGGGAAAAAAAAAAAAGCTTCTCTGAAACAGCAAAAATTATGGGATGAAAATTTAGAAGGCTCAATAATTGTAGTTGGGACTTGTAGTGAAGCTCAGAAGGTAGTCAAAAGGACTTCCACACAATGTTTTCACTCCATTGTTTTGAACGCTATCATGCTATCTCTTTTCTCTCGAACCTCCACTAGTTATTTATGTAATAATTTTGACTTTTTCTAGCTAAGTTTTCTGTTTCTGACTTTCTCACTTCTTTTATTGTCCTCTTCAAAACTTACCAGGTAGGTAATACTAAACTGCTTGTCTCTTCATTATCTCCACCATTGCTTATCTATATTTCTCTTGTGATTATTAGCTAGGTAGTTGACTAGATTGTTCATGTGTTGTTCATTCATTCATTCTTCTTCTTCTTCATTTTACTTGCACAAATCATCATTCATTAGCTTTCCTATCAATTTTCAGTACATTGCTAAATATTTCTCTTCCATTTGATCAAACATGAAAGTATGCCCATCACAGCATAGCAGAACATCTCAAAATTAGCATTTTTGATAATCCAATTACAGACCAAGTCTAACCACCAAACCCAAATCAAAGCAAACCAAATTTCTCATTCGGCATCCATTTTGCGTACACTTGTTAAATCGAAAGTGTTGGTCTGGGTTTAAAACCATTCTAACTTATTAATACTCATCCCTAATGAGTGCATCAGGCATATTAATTAAGGTTGATTGTCATTTTCTATGTGATGAGATTTTGTAGGGAAACATCGCACTACGAGAAATGTTCCATCTATGCCCAACTTGTATATATCTTCACCAAAGCCTTGGGAAAGAACAATTTTACTATTTTCTTTGCAAGTTGAGCATTTGAAATCTGTATGCTCTGACGTGGTTATTAGAATACTATTTCTCCTATCATGATTGGGAAATTTTGTGAATATAGCTGTAAGTATTGTAACTAGCCTAGAAATATCTAAAAGTAGCTTATATATATGTGTGTGCGCGCGCGCGCGCGCATGTGTTTAATATAAAATGTTCATCTAAAAAAACAAAAACATTAAATTTAGTAAAGGGATTATAATTTCATTCATAATCTTCGAAAACTCTAAAGGAGAATTTTTTATTTGAAAAATTACATTCCACTCATATTGACCAAATGGTACAATAAATGTTGTTTAATTGTGCTTTACCTAGGGTTTAATTTGGATTTACCAAAATCTATACTTATATCAAATTTTGAAAATACTTTGGCAAAGTGAAATTTATATAAAGTATTTTTATTATTAGATATTGGATACTTATCCACCTTATAGCCTGATTAAAGGGTTTGTAGTTAATTACAAGTTTAGGTGTTCCCCTTTCGATCTTGCTTTGTTGTCATAAGATGCAAAATAAGACAAAGAGAATTGGCTTTTTATGATAATTCCTTTGCTAAAGAGATTATTATTTTCTTTCTTGCAATATATCCTAAACTCTTGGTTCATCTAAATTGAACCAGCTTTTGTAGGAATGTTTCTTTCATAAAAGTTCAGAATAAATAAATAAAATAAAACAGAGATAAAAGCAAAAGGAGTGGAAAGTGATAGATCTGGTTAGAAATACAAAGGTGCATAGCACCAAAAAGGGAGGGGGAACCATGCTTAAAAAGAAGAGGTTGGTGAAATAAGAGAGAGACATTTTAGTTATCATGAGAGGAGGAGAATAGAGACCTCAAAGTGATCAAAGGCAAAGAGAGTCATTCATCGCAGAGAAGAAAATACCAGAGACAAAGAAGAGAAACAAACATCATCTGCATTTTCAAGAGGTAACAAACAACACATAGTAAAGATGCATATCCCCATTGCGTATTTTCAAAGATTGTTTTACGCCCATGAGGTATCCTTGTTGCTTTCTCTTCGTCCATGCCTGCATGTAAGGTCTTGGCTGTGCGTGTGCTTTGCATGAAACAAATAGTTTGTCATTTTTAATTTTGGAAAAATAATATTCCTAGAGAAATTGTACCAAACAAAATAGAGGAATCTAGATTCTCAGTAAACGTAACTTAAGAATCCCAATTTTTGCCAAACAGATTATAAGCAATCATAAGATTTATGGTTTTAAAGATTCATTTTTCTCAGCATTCATGATTTATAAGATTTAAAATTAAATTTGTCTACCAAACACTCAGAGAAAGTGAAAAAACTTACTCTTCATCATAACCTTTTATTTTAGTTAAAATCAATGGTTGATATTATTTCATTGAAAAACCATTTGACATGCACATTATCGTCGTCGAGAGCTTTTTTTTTTTAAGTCCAGTGCATCTCTAACTGTTTTGAAAAAGTTGATGTTTGGTTTACATAGACCAAGAAAGCCCTATGCTCTCTTTCACACTAGTTCTGAAAAGGGCTAGAAAAATTAAGAGAGAGAGAGAAAGCTGAAATGGAAAGAAAAATAAAAAGGAAAAGAAACATATGTCAAATAAAAAATGGAGAGGGATATGTGACACTATGTATATTTAATGTTTAAAAATTAAAATAAAATTGTAAAATTTAAGTTGAAGTAAAAAATAAATAGAGGTGAAATTAAGATGAAATAATTTGTAGGTCTTATTTGAATTGTATGAAGAGTTGTATAATTAAAAAAATATATATTTAAAGTTGTATAGGGTATAAAAAAGGGATTTGGATCCTCTCATTGTGGGGGTGAGAAAAAATCATAAACCGAGTAAACCTACCTGAATCGAAGCAGCAAACGCGCATTTGGTCGTTTAGGTTTGGATAAATCGATTAGAAACGATTGAATCTCGGTTTAAGCGATTGGTGTCGAAGAGTTTTTGTTACCCATCAGTACCCGGCTCCAACCGAACAACTAGAAGATGTATCATGAATTCAACATACACAGAGTGTACATAATTTATAAAAAAATGGGCTACACAATTTTGTCTCATATCGAGACTTTATATTAATAAAAAAAGATAAACAAATAAATAATTTAACGCCCACTTAATAAAGCGTGATTAGTTGGCTCATTAAATGCTGAGTCAGCTGTTATTTGACAAGCTGGCCTACGGTTGAGGCCCACCTAGTGTAAAAACAGATTAATGAAGCCCCTAAAGCACCGTTTGGTATATGAAATTAGGGCTAATTAAAGGAGGGAACGACAGCATTTATTAGGGCAAAATTTAGCAGATGAAGCACGCAACTCCTCATCGGAGAGTGAATTGCTCCCACTTTCTCATTTCTTATTCCAATATTAAGCATCACTCTAAGAACCAGTTGTTGATAAAATATAAAAAATTAAAACTCCCCACAAGAGCAAGGAGAGTGATTCATGCTCCGTTCCCATTGTGAAAACTCCTACGAGGAAATTATTATTCCTATCATTAATATGCTGAGAAAAATATCATATATACAAATTAATAAACTAATTTCTATAAAGGCTTATCCATATTTACGCATTAGCGCAATGCTCGATATCTAGTAATACAAAGAAAGCAAATAATAGTATATTTAATAAAAAAAAAATAAGAGTTTAAAGATAATTAAAAATTCAAAACTATAATTACCTAAATGTATTTTTATCTATGAAACAAAAATGAAATTTATATAAAAATCATATAAACATATTCTTTTAACTCATTTAATATTTATTACCTAGTTTAATAACTAATATTACTAAATAATTTTAATTTAATATGCTAGCTTTTCAGCTTTTAAGTGAAAAATCAACATATAAACTTTTAGCTAATTCATCACATATTTTTGCTAAACAGAGTCTATAATGTCTATATTTTAGCCATATGTTTGAAATTTCAATTCATCACAATTTAATATTATTAGACTTAAAACCATAACTCTGGTATCTACATTCTTGAAGAATTTTATCAACAAGGTAATTATTCATAAAAAATATATTCGATTTGGCTGTGAAAAACAAACTCCTTTTGTATTAACAAAAGTGTGGCAGAGTTCATTCCCTTTAGGAGTGGAAAGGAAAGAAAGAAAGACAAGAATAGAGAAGAGATTTAAGGTAATGTTTGGTTGGGTGGAATGAAAATCAGTGAGAGTGGAAAAAGGAAAAGAAGTAAAAATGGAAGTAATAGAGAAGTTCATCCACCTTATTTGGTACGATAAGATACGGAAAGTGGTGGAATGAAATAAAGGCTTTAGAAAAATTTAATAAATATTTACTTTTTAAGTTAAGAATAAAAGTAAATTTTATTAAAATATTTTTTCGTTTATACTAAACATTCACTTTTATATTAAACTTGAAATGTAAAAATTTATCAACGATGAGTGGATTTATGTGCATGTTACATATTTTTTAATAAAATAATAGCTGTTGTTAACTAAAATAGATTATTAAAATAGGAAATAAGTTATTCTTTTTACTTTTAAAATGAGTGAATTCATTCTCATAATTAATAATAATAAAATAATAGCATTGTTAACTAAAATAAATGATTAAAATGGGAAATAAGTTATTCTTCTTACTTTTAAAATGAGTGAATTCATTCTCATAATTAATAATATCGATCTTTTAAAACTTTTTTAATATTATATGGGGTATTTCAAGAAGTTTATTCTATGTTATCTATGCATAAAATAGAAAAACCGCTCTTAATATATAAAAAAATACTTCCTAAATGTTCATTCGCTTTAAATTTAGATATCAATGCGAAGGCTTTTATTCATTGCAATATATATTCATTTATATAGTAATTATTAAGGGTAAATTTGACATTTTATTATATACAAAAAAAAAAAATAGTTGCATCAAATAATATGTTTTATCCTTATTAATAATTTTTAAAATTTCATTACAAGACAAATTAATTTGGCACGAAAAATATCTTGTAATGCCAAATGCTTGATCTAAAACTTTTGTTGATCTTTCAAAGATTATCTTATCTTATAATTAGATTGAGAAATTGAGTCTCCATTGTTTAGATTATATCAAAATAAAAAACAACAAAAATCTTCATTGTAAATGTTTCACGTTTACATCTCAACTAATTTTTATTTTTTAGTATAAATAATTTTAAAAATTAAATTAAACATTGACCTGGAAAGACTATCAGTTTACTAATCTGCTAGTTTAACTATCAAGTCACTTATTGAACTAAGAAAATTAAAAACTATTTTTAAAATAAAAATAAAATTATATAATATAAATATAAATTGAATTAATATATAAAAAAAAACTCATAACTCACAAGTTATAATCTAATAAAATTGAAAAAGTTCTAACTCATTAAAATTAAAATAATTCAAATATATTATACTAATCTTAGATTGTTTTCAAAATAATTCAAGTATATTATGAAAATTTATCATGATAGGATTTGTTAAATATAAAAAATGTCCACTATGTTTATGAGTAGGAGCCACAGCTTAAACAGGAAAAATTAAGGAGGACGGATTCGAGTCCCCTTGTGCCCAATTTCAACTCAATTTTAAATATTACTGGTCCTGGCTTGTTGTACCAGTATAACCGGTTGGTTCGGGTTTTCTCATTTTAAATATTAGTGGTCCTGGCTTGTTATACCAGTATAACCGGTTGGTTGGTTGTTCGGAGTTTAACCCGATTATGAGTTTTGCTTAAACGTAGTCACAACCTTTAAAACATCATTATATTTAATGAAAAAGTCTACGTGTATCTTCTTTCTATTATTTGTATCTTTTCTAGTACAAACATCATTATTAGCGTATTCTTATTATTAGCTATAATTACTTATATAAAAATTAAAAATAAATAAATTAAATTTGTTATTTCATATCATATCTAATATATTATTATGTTGCAACAAATTAATTAAAAAACACATAAAAATGAAAATAATAACATTAGTTTATATATTTTTACAAAGTGAGTAATAGATTTTAATCTAGAAACTAGAAATGAGTGCGATTGTAAAGTAAAAACTTTTTAATGGTCCAGTGGTTCACAATCGGTGAAGAAGGCACATGTATTAATGTGCACACCAATCACGGGACTCCCATTCGGTATGGGGTATTTCAAGAAGTTTATTCTATACATTTTATGCAAAAAAATAGAAAAATTGTTCTTAAAATATATATATAAAAAATACTTCCTAAATTTTCTCTTTCATTTATTATAATATGCATTTATTCCTATAGTAAGTATTAAGGGTAAATTTGACATTTCATTACACACAAACAAAAAAACAGTTACATCAAACAATGTTTTTTATTCTTATTAATAATTTTTTAAAATTTTGTTACAAGATAAATTAAATTGACGTGAAATATATATTGTAATATTAAATGATTGAGTTAAAACTTTTATAAATTTTTCAAAATTTATTTTGTTTTATAATTAGATTAAGAATACAAGTGTGTGAATTATTTTCACATCAAAATTAAAAACAAAAAAGATATCATCCTTGTAAATATTTTAATTTTACATCTCAACTAAGTTCAATTTGTTAACACCATTGAAATTCATGGTTCCATTTACTAAAAAAAAAATCCACATTTATCTCATTAATATCATATATTTCCTAGTAACTATAGTTACTTTTATATGAAAAATCAGAAATGTTAATAATTTTTTAATCAATTATATGAAGGTGAAATAATAAATTTTAATCTAAAAACTAAAAATGAACGAGGATGAGTGAAAAAAAAAAAAAAAAAAAACTTGAATGATGTAATGGTTCACAATAGTGGAAGCGCCGAGCGATACTTAGACCATCTCTAATGGTGAATTCTTTCCCGTTGCACAGCCCTATGCGTCGAAGATGGATGCTGTTCCATGAGTAGAAAGCTCTACCGTGGAGCTCCACTGGCAGAGAGAGAAGAGTTGCGATGCATAATCAAAGAACAGGTGTTTAGGGTTTCGATTTGTACGAAAAATTAATAAAAAACTAAAAAGCGGCAAATGTAGTAAAAATCAAGCTTTTTTTCGAAACCCTTAACCAAAATCAGATTCAACAAGTGTAGAGAAAGTATAAAGGAGAACCAAAAAAAAAAAAAAAAAGTGAAAGTGTCCATAACCGAGAAGCTGGAACCATCGGAGAGAGGAGGACCACTGTTGAAGCAACTACCGAGCAGAGGAAGTGAAAAGAGAAGCAGACGAGGCAACCATCCTCCACGCGTTGACACCCGCGACCTCTCCAGGGAACCACGCTCATACCTGAAACCTAGAGGTGAAGACGAATTGAAGAGAGAATGAGAGGAAGCAAGAGTTGAAGAGAGAATGAGAGGAACCAGATTTGGAGCCGTGAAACTAGAGAGAAAAAGAAAAGGAGACGCAATGAAGAAGGCTCTATATGGCATGTGATAATTGTTGGATGAGAGGCCGATCATGCAGATCTAACGGCAAGGAAGGAAATGCAAATGATTCCGTTGGATGAGAGGATAATAAAGCAGATCCAACGGCAGAAAGGAGGTCCGCATGTGATCATTAGATGAGAGGAGAATCAAGCAGATCCAACGCCAGGAAGGAGGTCCACATGTGACCGTTGGATGAGATGACAACCAAGCAGATCCAACGGCAGGGAAGAGGCCTGCATGTGACCGTTAGAGATGATGATGACCGTTGTATGCAAAGGTGTCCAACGGTTATGAATTTAACCGTTGGAATGAAATTTTAAATATATATATATATATATATATATATATATATATATATATATATATATATATATATATATATATTAAATAGTAAAAGAGTTGTTTGGATGCTTTGATATCAACATTATATATACCCCAACTTGTGACCCTTTTGTTCCTCACAACCAAATCATTAATCTTCTCTTTTCTTCTTCATTAATTTTGTTTATTGATATTTGTATTTCATTCTTACATGGATT
Source organism: Bauhinia variegata (assembly GCA_022379115.2). Classification (NCBI taxonomy): domain Eukaryota; kingdom Viridiplantae; phylum Streptophyta; class Magnoliopsida; order Fabales; family Fabaceae; genus Bauhinia; species Bauhinia variegata. The sequence continues at coordinate 8,366,053 of CM039430.1, forward strand.
CCACTTATTTTAATTTAAATTCTCTATTTTCTACCAATCAAAATTCTCCACCTTTATCAAATTACATGCAAAATTCTCCATCTCCTAGCTTTCCAAATTCTCAAAATCCTTTATATTTTTCAAATTTCATGCAAAATTTTCTATCTCCACCTTATCCAAATTCTCAAAATCCTCCATATCAATATCCATATCTATATCAATATTCAATGTATCCACCACCAAGTAACTATTCGTATCAATCTTCATATCAAAATTCTCCTTATCAATATTCAATTTATCCACCACCAAGTAACCATCCCATTCATCATGAGACTTCAATAGCTACTAGTTCCACTGATAAAGAACCCGAAACACTAGTCGGGTCTTTGTTTGAGTCTCAAGTGCCATTATTTTCTACCCAAGTTGAAGAAGAAAGCGGATTTGCTAGTAAAAAAAAAAATCAAAGGTTAGATTCAACATGGCGGAAGATAAACTTCTGATTCAATCTTGGCTCAACATTTCGAACGATTCACTTGTGGGGGTTGATCAAAAAGCATAAAGTTTTTGGTTAAGGATTACTGAAAATTACAACAAATATCGTGGAGATTTACGAGAAAGGGATATATAATCCCACTAAAATCTTGATAGAATAGAATAAATCATGCTGTCTAAAAATTTGCTGGATGTTACAAATCTGCTATTTAGAGGAAGAAAAGCAGAAGCTCCAAGAATGACATCATAGCTGACGCTAAAATGATATGAGCTGTAGACAACAAAACTGGTGAGCAATTTAAGTTTGAGCATGCGTGGTGGTTATTAAGGGATGAACCTAAATGGATAGGCGAATCATATGAATGTTCTTAAAAAAGAACAAAAACTTCTGCTTTTGGAGCATATTCATCATCTTCCAATCCATCAGATCTAACAAGTTGTGATTATGATCCTTCATCTCCTACACTAGTCCGGCCAATTGACAAAAAAGCGACAAAAAGGAAGGCAAAAACAACAGTAGATGACATTGCCTCTAACAATGTCAACTACGATGCAATTTAAGAAACATGATCTAAAGAGTAGAAGCATTGAATGTCATTGCAACTCTTAGGAAAGAAGAAAACGATAGAGAGAAAGAAAGGATTCTATTAGATAAAGAAAATGTTCGTTTAGAGCAAGCAAAGCTGAAGATGGATGAGAAGCGAGAAAAGCAAAGATAACGTTTAGAGAAGGAGAAATTGAAGGCAAAGGAGTTGAAAAATGTTGATGATAGACACATCCCAAATGCTAGAAAGGCAACGTCAAGATCATGAAGTTATATGTAACATGATCAGGAAAAAATATGGGATTGTTTAGGGTTTCTTGTAACTTAGTGCTTTAGATGCTAATTAACTAGATATTGATTATGCTTTTGTTATAACCTAGTGTGTTAATTTGTTATAAAAATTATTTTTATTTGAGCATATTTGGAGACTTTTTGGGCATCAAATTAATCAAAATTAGATATTGTATTAATTAAATATTATTATGTATGCTAGTAGTTGTTTAATCTATTTTAATGTATTATTATGCATAATATATTTTAATTTACATAAATTTATTAAAATTTTTTAGTATTAATTTTGTACATATGTAGTGTATTAAAAATAAAATAAAATAAATTTAAATATGTCAAATTATAAAAATAAATGTTAAAATAAAATAATGATGTGGAGTAACATATAGGACCTATTTATGCAATTAATGTGTGTTTCATGATTAGAGAAAATTTTATTTGTAAGTTGTATAGAGTGTAATAAGTGATGTGTCAGTGTAAGACGCACAAAAAAATTATTAAACAATACTGTATGCAACAAGGATGGGTTATAAAAGGGCCTCGTCTTACAGCCCTCTTTCTCTTTTGTGTGCTCGGCTAAGGTTCTTCTTACAGCACCTTCAGTCTCTGTCTGTACACGGCGGGAAACGGATTTTATTTGTGAATAAAAAATATCTTCTCCCTCCAAAACGATCTCCGATCCCTTTCTTTATCTGACATTATAAAACCCTAATTCTCTCTCTGCTTTCGATTCTGTTCTCAGAACTTGCTGTTTCTGAGAGCGCGGGAGAGCAAAGGGCAACTCTTTTGCTCTCTTGGGGTTTTTTCAATGGCATTTCTTCCCCAACCGGTTCAAGAAGCTGAAGAAGACACCAACATCGATGTGCACAACAGTCACGGGACTCCCATTCGGTATGTTCCTCTCGATCATCTTTATTCTGCGACTTCGCCTTGTCGGGTTAACCCGAGTGTTTCTGCTAACGTGATGTCGAAGAAGGTGAAAGCCCGTAAACTTAATCTTAGCCATTTGGAGGAGGATGGTGATCAGAAAAAGCCGCAGGAGAAGCCGCCACTTGTTCATGTCTACTCTCGGCGCCGAACGCGGCCACGGCATTGTTCACAAAGCTTGCCGTTTTATGATTCCTTGGTGGGTCGGACTGAGTCCACCTCCGAAAATTGTGAAATTGATGAGTCCGGGAAGGACCAGGAAAATGACAATTCTGACGTGGAGGGGGGTTTGGTGAAGAAGAGGAAAGGTGACGATGATGATACTTCGTTGCTGAAATTGGGGGAACATTCTAGCCCACTCGAGAGTCTTGAACGGCCTCGGTTTAGGAATTGTCGTAATTTCAGTGTTTTTAGTTGCCGCACTAATCGGATACAGCAGGGCACTTCAGAAAATTGTCAAAAGATGTTGCCTGCTTCTCACTCCGTGAAGCGATGGGTCAGGTGATTGTGTTTGCCCCTTTATATTCTAGCATTGGAAAATTCATATCCAGCATTTGCTTTTTGGTTTATCCTTTTATCCTTTGAATGTTGTTCCTTTGTTTGCTGAAGAAGAAACAAAAGCTCTGTCTGGTTGGACTTGCTTGTATTGGAGGCTTAGATGTAATTTTTGCCTTGGGTCAGTGAATTCTGTATGACACGAAGTAGACTACTTAAATGTTAAACGTGGCTGTTGTTGCAGGTTGAGTATTGATAATGTCGATCCCCAAACATTTGTTGGGTTACAGTGCCAGGTGAGATTATGTTATACTAACTCTATATTTCATTCCATTGAGTATGTCAACTAAAATCTATCAACAAGTTTGTCTCGTTGTAGGTTTATTGGCCACTGGATCTTGATTGGTACTCTGGGTGTGTTGAAGGTTATGATTCAGAAACTAAGCTGCACCACGTATGTCTTTCTTATCTATATCTTTTACTTTAATGATATGAATATTCTAAAACTGGTGAATCTAAGCATATATAGATGGCACAGTTTTGGGCTTTTTATTTGAGACTTAATCTTTTTGTAAATGTGCAGGTTAAGTATAAAGATGGTGATGAAGAAGATTTAAATCTTTCACGTGAGAAAATAAAATTCCATGTTTCCCGTGAGGATATGCAGCGCTTAAATTTGAGGTATGGGCCCAAAGGTTCAGACAGTGACATCTCTGCCTACAATGAGATGCTTGTTCTGGCTGCAAGTTTAGATGATTATCAAGAGATTGAACCAGGGGATCTCATATGGGCCAAGCTCACAGGTTTGTCTCAATCTATTTTCCTTTGTTCCATTTGTCATTTCTGATTGTTGCAATTTATAACTAGTTACAAATTGATAGGAATATTGTTTTGGATATACGATTATGGAATGATACAATAAATTTGTATCTCTCATGTCTTGTTTCGTGCTTTGGAGGACAACTTGTGATGAGTATCAGTTTCATAGAACTGTTTCTCTGGCATATGAGGATGTAAAGATTTTTGCTTTTTTGAACAAATTTGTGCTGGAAGGCAATGTATGAAAGTTATGAGATTTTTTTTTTTCTTTTTTTTTCCCTGATAAAAGATATATTGCATTGGTTGCATTGAAGAACTGACATCCTTTACAGCAATGCATACCTTGATTAGAATTTTTGGTTGCCATGATTTATGGATATCATACCCGATGTTCCTCTGTCTGCAAAATTTTTAGAATTATTGAACTTATGATCTTGATTTTTTCTTAATCTTCATGTAACATTAAACATTTTTAATATTTTAGGTGTATCATTATGTGTTCTGTTAACAGAGCTTTAGGCCACTGATGGTTATATTCCCATTCGTGTTATTATATATATATAAATATCAGTGAACTTCCAACTTGCTATGCTTATTCTTGGTTAAGTGTTGTGTTTCTTTCCATTCAATTCTGTGCTGGTGTTCATTCTATATCTACTTTTGTTTAGCTTAGCTAGTGTGAATTTCTTCAATTACTGTGATATTCCCCATTCTAATGGTTTACTTATTATTCAGGTCATGCAATGTGGCCAGCTGTTGTCATGGATGAATCTAACTGTCAGGGATTAAAAATGTTTCCTGGAGGAAGTTTGGTCCCTGTACAGTTTTTTGGCAGCCATGACTTTGCAAGGTAGGCAACCCTTGAAAAATGAGTTTTGTTTTTGAGGTAGCATGAGAAACTTTTGACTTTATATATAGAGCTATTCTTCCTCTTAAGCTTAAGGTTTTTTTTTTTGTTGTTTTTTACCCCTTAGCTATCCTTTCTAATTTTGATCTCTTTCAGGGTTAAAGTGCGGCATGCTATCCCATTTGTCAAAGGCCTTCTTGCTTCTTTTCACTTGAAGTGCAAGAAACCTCGTTTTACTGACAGTTTAGAAGAGGCAAAAAAGTAATGTTTTGTGCTTTTCCTCCCCCTCCCCTCGTTCTTACTTTCATTAAAACATTGAAAGTTCCCATCTGTGACAATGATTAGTTTATTCATTCTTCAAGTGATAGCAAAATTATTTTAGGGTTACCAATGTAAATAGGTACATATTACAATTTTCTGGGTCATGGCCAGTTTTGAATTTAAGTTGTTATTTGCTATCCCAAGTCCTTCTTGAGCTGGAGAGGATTTTATTGAAAAAATTGCACCATTAAATGTAAAAAAGTAGGTGAACCCTAGGAATCAAGTTCTGATAAACTTGATTGTTTTCTTTTCAAAACTTAACAATGGCATAGTTGTAATACACTATATTAAGCCTTTGTGCATGTTTTAATTGCTGAATGTGGTATTCAAGGTATAGTGTTCTTCCTACATCATTTTTGAATAGCCCTTAGGCCTGCTTAATTTTATGGCTCAACCTTAATTCTTTATCATGTGGCATTTAACCTCTTTGGTTTGATCCTTAGAACTGAAAAATTTGAAATAATTGCTTAAATTTGCTGGTTATTGAAATATGCAATCATTTTATTTTAAAAAGGTATTTAAGTGATCGGAAGCTTCCTTCAAACATGCTACGCATGCGTAAAGGATTTAAGGCTGGTGACTGTAAAACTGCAAGTGAAGATGATTATGGATATACAGATTCAGGTGAAGACTGTTTAGATGGCAAAGGGGCTGAGGTGGCACTGGGAAACATTGAAACTTCTCCTTATGTAATAGGAGACTTGAAAATTCTAAGTCTTGGTAATTTCTCATCTGTTTGGGAGGCAAAAAATCTCTACTATTTTATGCTGTAAATTTTTGCACATTTTCTTTATTTCTTTTGTTATTGATCATTGCATTATAAATTGTTTCTAGGGTTCCCTTGTGAACCTATGTGGTCTAAATAGAAGAAATATTATTAGAAAAAGATATCGGAGGATAGCTTATCCTCCTGGAGAAACAGACAAAGAAAAACAACAGGAAGAATTTATGAAAACATTAATGTAGAAGAGCTCTCCAATTCTGTCTCATGTCCGGCCAACACCCATAAAGAGACCATGTGCAGAGTCTTAACAGAAGCCGTGGAAGCAATCCTATCCCATAGATGATCTAAGTCAACAAGGCATTCTTAAGATTTAGCATTTCTTTCCAACCAAATACGCCAAAAGCCAAGTATTCCAAGTAGAAGTAGCTGTGAGTGGATCCTTCTTTGCGTTGTTGAGAACATCTGGGTCTTCTTTATCTCTAATTTTTCAATCATGTTTACATGCAGAAATCATACTTTTCATAGACCCCTGATTAATCCTGGTCTGACTTCAAACTTATGTCCTTTTTGGATCATCTATTAACAGTAATTACATTGACCAATTAATATCCGTACATTAACTGGAATATAAATTTTATTATTTTATGTGAAGGAGTGTTGTTACATTATTATCTGGTAATCGTTTGGTGACTGCTATTGTACTCAGGGTTCTAAAACTTGCTTTCAGGTAAGATTGTTGAGGATTCTAGATATTTCCGGGATGACAGATATGTCTGGCCAGAAGGGTATACAGCAGTGAGGAAGTTCACTTCAATTACTGGTGAAGCATTTTTGACAATTTTTATCTGGATGCTTGTCATTTACACTGTGCTTAAGTTTTCTTGGATGCTCAAAATCTCTCTGGATTATCTCAGTTCTAGGGGCATTGATTTATTAAATTTTCTGTTCCCCCCCTCCCCCCCCTTCTCTCTCTCTCCCGTTGTTTAGACCCAACTGTATGTAGCTCATATAAGATGGAGGTGCTGAGAGATGCGGAATGCAAGATTCGGCCGCTATTTAGAGTGATCTCACTGGATAATGGAGAGCAGGTTAGCTTTCTCCGATCTTTCCCACTGAAGCACCTGATGTTTTTTGCTTGTTCATTTCCTTTTAATTCCATACAGTGGGAAATGGACAAAAAATAATTGCCTTGGTAAAACTGGCTACAAATGTTGTGAGCTATGACTAGGACTTCTTGGCCTTTTGGGATTGTATCAAGCATAGTAATCAAACTGTGGTTCAAATCATCATGTATGGGAAAGGGGATTTTTCAATTGATAATCATAAATTGTATCGAATTGTAATATTCAGTGAGACATTACAAAGTAATTAAAAAACTGTTACATTATCCTCAAATTAAGTCTCATAAGTATTTACCTAACTAATAAAGGCAAACAGTGATTGAACTTACCCAATTTGAATATGAGCCAAAGCATAAAATCCCATACATTTGTTTAAATGCTTTTCATGTGAATGTCAACCCTTGATGTCTCACATTGATGGAAAATTGTGTAAAAGGGAAAACATGAAATTGAAAAGAAATTATGAAGCTCTTTCCAGATTTTTTTGGGGCAATGTGGAGTTCTTTTGCAGCAGTAAAGTTGTTGCCATGTGATCTAGTGGTCATGGGTTTGAGTCGTGGAAACATCCTCTTGCAAAACGCAGGGTAAGGCTGTGTATGATAGATTCAAAGTGGGTCCGACCCTCCCCAAACCCTGCTCATAGTGGGAACTTCATGCCCCAGGCTATCCCTTCTTATGGAGGTCTTCTGCAATTTATTAAACTTTAAAGGCCATTCGTTAATTTCTATAATTATGGAATTGAGCCCAAACCTAAAGTCTGACTATGTTTGGTCTGGTTGGCCCTGTGCAAGGCTAATCGGACCTAAGTTTGACCTATAATCCCATAGATTTTACAACAAAAAGGACCTTTGAGTAATTTCAATTAGATACATACATATTTTCTGTATTGATAATCTGGAGAGAAAAAAAAACTGTTTTTCTACCGCTTTAGCTTGGAGATCAGATCAAAATGGGTTTGTCACTCTTCTTCTTCGTCCTTGTGATTTTTTTTTTTTTTTCTTGTTTTTCCTTTTTGGCTGGGTGTTTGTCTTGAACCTTTCTGATTTGCTGAAATTCTGTGACTTGTACAATTCTGGCAATTCAGATGACGATTCCAGCACCACAGCGATTCAGTGGTGTGTTTGTGTATTGTCTGAGGAGGGAATAAGATCATTTCTTGTGATACGAATCTTGAATTGAACAATTATGATTACTCTGTTTACATATGTATTTCCTATTGACTTGCTATTTATTTTAAATCCTTAGTCATATCTCTTTTTCTCATCTCTTAATAAATGTTCTGTTGCAGATCAGTGGTTCTACACCATCTGCTTGCTGGAATAAAGTGTACAAAAGGATAAAAAGAATGGAAAGAGGTGTTTCTGAAGGTTCTGTTGCAGGTGGGGTAGAAATGGTCTATAAATCTGGATCTGACATGTTTGGGTTCACCAATCCTGTAGTAGATAAACTTATACGGGTATGTCATTTGATTCTCTTGAACATCTATATTTGTACTTTTCTATATTAAATATTGTCCTTTGTTATGTGGTTGTATGTTTGTATTTACTATAAAAATAGCTAAGAGGAGCTTCTGCATTTTCTTTTAAAATTTTTTATGTGCTTTTATCATGTAAAAGCTTGCATTGGATTGATGCCTGAACCTGTCTGATGCACTGTAAATCATCCATAACTATAAGGTGTAGTCACTTCTTGTGTAGATGGATAAGGTATCATTAAAGAAAACAATGTATCATATTGTATGGGGAACTTGTCTTAATACAATGGTAGCTGTTTTAATATCATCATATGATCCTTATGTGCTTGTTATTTGGTAATCTTATTACCCCCAGTTAACCTATCTGATTGGAGAATAAAGCCTGTCAGAGGTTGGGTGGGCTGGAGGATTCCTATGCTCAGCTTGCTATCTGGATGTTTGATCTTGTGATCTGTCAGTAGGATATGGATTAACTGATGATTCTTTTATCAGAAGCAAAATATTATGCATGCTTGACCTTTCTTTCTATTTCTAATTTGAATCAAGCATGCTACTATCCTTTGGGGCACAAAAATGAGGACAATTTCTCAGTGATTGTTAAACTACACACTAACTCCCCCTTCTGTCTGCTGTCTAGGCTAGTACTTTCATTTTATTTACCTTTTTTTTAAGCCATATTTGTTTACTTATAATCAGCCATACTGAAAGAAGTCCTGTCAATTGCAGAGTTTACCTAACTTTCTCAAGTTAGGGTCTGGATATAGGACGGTTCGTGTTGATTGGTATGACCTTGATAAGTGCAATGTGTGTCACATGGATGAGGTATAGATCTTTTTTCAGTTTTTGTTCCTCCATCTTCTAGAGTACTTCCTTCATGTTATTTGTTGCATTGTTTTTCTTGTCCTTTCAGTATTATTTTTCAACTGTTTTTATTACTCCAATCTGCCCAAAATATATATTATCTTCTCTTGCTCTTCGGTTAATAACTAATTCCATATCTGGCTAAATGATTTATTTATGTTGTAAGGAGTACGAGAACAATCTGTTTCTGCAGTGTGACAAATGCAGAATAATGGTATGATCTTCATGCATTCTTCCAAAACCTTTTTTCTTTACTTTTTTCATTAGTAGAGGTTGCATAATTGGCATTGATAATTTTGTAAGTCTATTTCATTTTTCTTAATGAACCTTTAACTCTGGTGCATTATCAAAGTATTGATATGAGCTGTGAATTATAACTTTTACTTAGGTCCATGCAAAATGTTATGGAGAACAGAAACCAGTTAATGGTGTGCTATGGCTATGCAACCTATGTCGCCCTGGTGCTCCAGAAGCTAACACACCTTGCTGCTTGTGTCCACTCCTAGGTATGCAGAGAAACCTTTTAAATATTTATACTATGGAAAAGAGCATCACAGAGCATTGAGTATTGTGATTTTCTTTTAGGAGGTGCAATGAAGCCTACAACCGATGGTCGATGGGCTCATTTGGCATGTGCCATGTGGATTCCTGGTTCGTGACTACTCAGTTTTGTTTTATTTTATTTGCCCTCTAGTTTTCTTATATTTGCTAATTTCATGATAATTACCAGAAACTTGCTTGGCTGATGTCAAGAGAATGGAGCCTATTGATGGGATAGATAGAATCAATAAGGTAGGTTTTCACAACTTACACTAAGCTTTTTTTTTTTTTCTGTTATTTTTCCCATAAAATTGCTTCGTATTCTTACTTCATGAGGACTACACACTTCTGTTGTGAGGTCTTCAGGTCTTGACTATAAACAGTTTATTGTCTACGTTGTTTCCCTCCTTAACCTCTAAACATGGTTTTGTGATCAGGATCGGTGGAAGTTGATATGTAGCATATGTCGTGTGCATTATGGTGCTTGCATTCAGGTAAGTCTTGAGTTTGTAATAGCGAGGGTTAGTTCAGTAGTCTTGTGTGATTTTAGATTATATGATTTGGGGTCTATTGATTGTCTGTGCATGGACAGTGGACACCCCCCAAACCCAAGTTCTTTGTGAATTCTAACTAATGCCAAATTTCTTCTTTTATTTTATTATTTATTTATTATTTTTCTTTTTTTTTGAGGGGGGGGGGGGGGGGGGAGAGGCTTAACTCTGCTGTCATTATTTTAGAACATCAATAATTTTTGCATCTATCTAGAGTATTCTACAATGTTTTGAGGAATGAAAAAAGGCCTAGTTTGTTGTTATAGTTTCTTATAAACAGTGCATAAGTACTTTTTCTCACCGTTCAAAATATTATGATATTTTCAAAAGGAACCTATAAAGCACAGGAAACAATTTGAGCCTTGTATCTGTGAGGACTGTCCCATAATTTATGGACATTTGTGATCTTCATCCATCAACGGTGTTAATTGTGATTTTTTCTAATTGTCAAATGTGGTACAGTGCTCAAACAATTCTTGTCGAGTAGCATATCATCCACTTTGTGCACGTGCAGCTGGTCTCTGCGTTGAGGTTTTTGTCCCTTCTCTTTTCCATGATAATCTTAAATTCAATAGAATCAATATAATAATCATGCCACAGGTTGAAGTGAATGTGCTATTATTTATTTATTCATTTGTTATTTTATAATTTTCTTATTTGTAGCTAGAGGATGAGGATCGGCTCTATGTACTCTCTCTGGATGAAGATGAAGATCAGTGTATTCGCTTACTTTCTTTCTGTTGGAGACATAGACAGCCTAATGGACATTCAGTTGGTGATGAACGTATTAGGCGGGTTGGTGGTCAATGTTCTGACCATAAACCACCATCCAACCCCTCTGGTTGTGCTCGCAGTGGTATGATATTTGACAGTTATTTCTTACATAAATCGCCACTGAGCTTTTCTCCCTACCTCCCTTTGTCTCCTTGCTTTTCCCCAAACCAATCTAAGTGTAAAGAGAGGAAAAAATAAAATTTGGTGCCCCTTATTTATTTGTTATTTTACTTTTTTACTTTGCAATATTTTATCAATTCTGCCTCTTGATTCCTGCATTGTGTTTCCAGAGTTATATGTTAAATTCTGTTGGATAGTTCTATCATTAGTTGAGTTTCAGTATTTGTCCTATTTAACACTGAATTAATTGGGGTTAGTATTTACTTCAATTTAAACCATACTGAAGGGGAGTGACATTCTTTAAGTTGAGTTTCACGTAGGCTTGGCTGAATGCTTGCATTTCTCAGAATTCTTTGGTTGTCCTTACAGTTGTGGGATAGGATTGTTTTTATGGTTCCTATCTGGTGTTCTGCCAACGGTCTGTTTTAAGGTTGTTAGCTTGTTGGATGTGTTAATAGGGTCAGAGAACTTTACTGTTCTGTTCGTATGATTTCTCCCTGCTGTTTCCTTTCTTAATGTGTTCTTTTGCGAGGATATGTTATGCTCCTCCACTTTGTATGCCTTTTCTTTATTTTTCTTAAGAAAAGAGAAAATATGGATGGAATTCTCATTCTATCTCTGTCCTCTCTCTCTGTTGCCTTTTAATAAATGAAAGTTTGTAAATGAATAAATATGAAATGCATGTGATAATCTCTGTACTTATTCTTTATGGGCAGAACCATACAATTACTTTGGCAGGAGAGGGCGAAAAGAACCCGAAGCACTTGCTGCTGCATCCTTGAAGCGCTTGTTTGTAGAGAACCAACCTTACTTAGTAGGTGGACACTGTCAGCATGGATTGTCAAACAACCTGGAGCCTTCTGGCAGAGGAGTTTGTCCTAAATTCTTTTGTAGCCAAAATAGGCTTAGAACCTCTTTGGTTGATGCTTCTAACAACATACTTTCTACCGCTGAGAAATACAAGTACATGAAGGAAACCTTTCGGAAACATTTAGCATTTGGTAAAACTAATTCAACCCATTTTATCTTTTATCTATCCAAAAGGAGAAAGAAGAATTATAATGTATTATGTTGAAAGTTGATTGTTACTGGCTTGAAGGGTTATAATTTGGGATTTAAGAGTGGATTTAATATTAGGGTATTTGTCATTTAGAGACTAATTTAACTTGATTTCTTGTGTCTTGGAATGAGTTTGACAATATTTTTACTTCTTGTATTGAAGGGAAATCAAGAATTCATGGATTTGGCATCTTTGCAAAGCATCCATTTAAAGGTGGAGATATGGTAAAAAGAAAATTCTCCATATATATAAGGCTCCTTTGTGTTATGAAATATCTTATCATCTTAGATGAAAGGGCTTATTAGTTTTCTTTTTGCAGGTGATTGAATACACTGGCGAGCTTGTTAGACCTTCTATAGCTGACCGAAGAGAGCATTTTATATACAATTCATTGGTGGTAAATGACTTTGAATTATCTCGTGTGCTTGTAGAAAATATGGCTGGTATATTACTTTTGTAGCTCATTGTGTGTGGAAACTGGCTTAAGAACTGGGTACTGGTTTTGGGTTGTTTAAGACATGCTTATACAGGCAGTAACTTGTTTCTCTCTCTCATACAGGGTGCTGGGACATACATGTTCCGAATTGATGATGAACGAGTCATTGATGCTACAAGAGCAGGAAGCATTGCTCATTTAATAAATCATTCTTGTGAAGTGCGTCTTTCCCCTCTTATTAGATATTTTCCACTAATGTCATCTCAAATATTAATCAATTAACTATGTCTATGATTTGAAGCATGAGATTCACTTCCATTTGGAATTTTTTTATTGTATGCTATTTACATGCTTTATGTAAGATTTCTAATTTCTATTATAGTGGATTATTTTCTTTGCTTGAGAAAATTTTAGCCCCCTGTTAGCATTTACATATTTGAATATTCTTATATGTTCCCATAATGACTTTCTGAGAAGATAGTCTGTGTTTTAGAGAAGGTATTTTCAGAGAGGATATAGGCGGCCAGGATATGAAAATATAATGAGCGGATAATGACATTGATATATAAGTGTTTTGATCAAAATCATTATTTAATTATCTGATTCCAGTATCAAAATTCTTCAACTGGATCTATGTGTTTGCTAAAGAACCCATGCAATTCTTTTTAACCCTTTTTCCCCTGTTTGCTACCACAGGATTGATGAAAGAAACACTTCAGTGCTTTGATTTATTTATTAATCATGTAATTCTTTTTCCATGCAGCCAAATTGTTATTCAAGAGTAATAAGTGTTAATGGTGATGAGCATATAATAATATTTGCGAGGAGGGACATCAAACAATGGGAAGAGCTTACTTATGATTACAGGTTCTGCTCCTTTCCAAATTTATGCTAATTGTTCCTTTTTACTGTTGTTCTGACAATGTTTTAATTCATTTGACAGGTTTTTCTCAATTGACGAACAGCTGGCTTGTTATTGTGGTTTCCCAAGATGCCGGGGTATAGTAAATGATACTGAGGCAGAAGAGAGAGCTTCTAAGTTATATGTACCTCGAAGTGAATTAATAGATTGGAGAGGAGAATGAGGTAAGCAACTACATTATCTTTTCCTCTCTCCAGACATATATTGGCCAGTATTGAACATTGCAAGTATCTCTTGTATGATGACATATGATACCATTTGTAATATCCCCAAGGCCTACTGGCCCAAGATAATTGATGGCCAAACACATGACGTAAAATGCTATTTTGAGTCATGCTAGTAATCTACTGTTGGTGCTTATATAGTATCAACTGATCTTGGAGATATCCAATGTGGGATTGGGGTATCACAGTAGGTTCATTTGTATATATTTTTATTTTAGTTCTTTAAAAATTATAGTTATTGTTGATTAATCTTTTCTAAAGTTGCAGCTCCATGCTGAAACTCATCAAAGACCGTATTTTAAATGATTTGACTGTTGTGATTTCTTGGATTTCGGATGATGATTACTTTGAGACCTAAATGGTGAATTATGGTGGCAGTAAAGGAAATATAGTGAAGAAATAGTTACTTTGCACGTTTTGATGTTGGCTTCTTTAGAAAGATAAGCAAGGGTAGTTGGAGGTAGTCTGTTATAGTGATTGGAGCAGTTATATTTTGGCTTGTTTTTGGTGATGAGGCGATTTGCTATTTTAGTATTTTCAGTGTTACCTTTTTGTATTTTCTTGTGCATTTTTCTTTTTTATTTTAGAGGATTTCTTATCCTGTCTTCTGCAGTTTTTACTATAGTATTTTTCTATCAAAAGTTAATTTCGAGCCCTTCTTATATGGAGAGTACTTTTCTCGTTATTTGCTGTTTGACATAACTGAGCTGGTGAAACAAGGGGACTTTTGCTCTTTGATTGCAGAAGAAAATAGTACCCTTACAGTTTAGTTATGTTTGGATTTAAAACTATAAAAGTTGATCTAAATTCATGACTTTTATATATATTAATGGGATACCTGGACCGTATGGGTTGTTTGGGCTGTTATTAAGCTATATTGGTAGTTTCTTAATGGTAGTGGCAGTTATTAGTAGTGGTGTGGCAGTTATTTTGCGAGTGCAAGTCAGGTTAGTAGAGAATATAAGGAAGAGTAAGTAGGAATTATTCATGTGTTATTATTTGTAGTTTGTGCACACATAATACTCTTCGTAGGAGACTTTTGTCTCTGGGACAGCGAGTGTATTGCTGTATTGTGTGGAATTTCTGTGTTCAGTTTACCTCCAGTGTTCTATCATATATGCATATACATATTCTCTTTGGTATGGATATAATCAATTGTAGTATGCGTGATCGCAGTTATAATTTATAAGTCTCTTGTACTCTTCTCTTTCTCGATTCAAGATGAAGAGAGGATGAGAAACAGCTCATTTTTCATTTCATATGCTTTTTAAGCTCATCTTGTGTTCTGCGTTCTCTTTCCTTTCTGCTTAGTTCAAAGTGAGAAAATGGTCTTTCTTGTTACTGTTATGCAATGGACAAGACTTGACATTGTTGATACTTGAAATGGACTCTACCCCTCTCCCTCTATGCTTTCGTTTAGAATGAGCTAGAGGATATACAAGGATGCGTTTTAAGGTACACTAAGAAGCATTTTCTCTGACATGTCTATAATCTTCTATAATCTTAAAGCTCGGTATATTCCATAATCCTATTTTTTCCTCTAGAGGAAAAAGAAAAACCAAACTTTTGAATCACCCGAAGGTTTAGTAGCATTTTCGCATACTGTTTCTCTTGACATGAGAAGTTTGAATGGTATTTTGCACATGCTTCTCTCTGATAGTGGCGTCAACTGTTTCTTATTCTCTTCTAATAACATTGAAGTCCATGGTTTGAGATTGGAAGAGAAAAGAGAAAGTGTCTATGAAGCATTGACACTTCATCAAATGAGCTGTGTCCCCGTAGTACACCTGTCAGACATTGACTTGGCAATGTGACATTCAGAAACCTCTTAACAATTTTCTTTAGAATAAAATACAAAGTTGTAAAATTTGATGCTCTGAAAACATGTTCAAACATTGAATACATAGTTTGGTTTTCTTCTGTGGTTATCTTGAATGTTGGTTATAATTTTCTATTGTCACTCGAGTTTATTATTGTTGTCTGTTTAATGTGTGCTTTTCTTTGCAGATTCTTTTCGCTGTCAAACGAGCGCAAGTTAATGGCCTAATGCTGCTATCTCCAAATTTCTGGAGATACTAATGTTGGATGCGCACACCTCATCATGTTTTCACTGTAAAGGCATATCTACCCTTCCATTATTTAAGTCCATTGTAATTCATTTTGTGACAAAATATATAAATTTCTAATTTAATTGGTGAATGGTTGGTTTGTCATGGAAGATTTTAATTATTTGTACATCCAATTTAAAACGGCACAGGTTACCAATTTTGCCTTTTTTCCTTGAAGGACAAGTAAGATGAACAGAATAAGAAGCAGGGGAGATTAGCTTTGTGTGTGTGTGTGCGTGTGTGTGTGTTTTTTTTTTTTTTTTTTAATTTTTTTTAATTTTTTTTATGTAATATTTTACTATTTAAATTGACTTTTAGGTAAAAGAAAAATATTTTTTTAAATCAAAATGTTACTTTTTGTACGAGTAAAAGGGATGTTTCTAGATCTAAAAATTGCGGAAGAGAATTCAAATAGATCTAGAAAGGATTTGTCAAGTACCTTTCACCCCTCCAATCTCTAGCACATGCATTGAATATTAAAAAACCCTCTTTGGTGAGACTTTGAAAGCAAGGTACTATTAGACGACACTCTAATTCAATAAAGTCATTTATGAAGCTAGAAGAAATAGTGCTAACAGACATTGATTGCCAAACCAATAACTTCAATGAATAAGGATGTCAGTAGGAGGCTTATGATAAACCATGTGTTAGCAGCAATCAAGCAAAAATGGCCAAGAAAGCATGTTGGAGAAACAATTTTTATTCAACAAGAGAATGATCCATGTCACGTTGATGCAAATGATCTAGAGTTTTGTCGAGTTGCTAGCGAGGGTGGTTTTGATATTAGGTTAACGTGTCAACCTCCACGTTCTCCTGACGTGAATGTATTAGATCTTGGTTTTTTTAATGCAATCTAATACATACATTTCAGGAGGTGCCCAAGACTATTGATGACCTTATTGAGGTTGTGGTGAGATCATTTGAATGTTTTACATCAAGATCTTCCTTACACTACATGCATGTATGATGGAGATAATGAATTGCAAAGGTTCAAACAAGTATAAAATTTCACACAAAGAAAAGTTTAATGCAAAGGGAAGGTTTACTCTCTACTAAGTTGAGATGTGATCCATCATTGGTAGAAGGAGCATCAGAATATCTTAGACAATTAGATGCTTCATAACTGTATAATTGATCCTTCGTGTGACTGCTGTTATTGGATAATTATTGTTATGATTTTCTCTTTTTAGATCACAAGTTGCAAGTTTTGTATATATTCTCTCTTTTTTTTTTTTTTTCTTTCTCTCTCTTCAATTTTATTTCAGTGCTCATGTGACTAAAAGTTTTGTTGCATCAGGAAGAAAACATAGACCAAGGAAAATGAAAATGATAAAGACACATTTGTATTAAGTTCACTTGATACCTGTTGCTGTGTATTTTGGCCACCTCTAGAGGAAAATTGATTATGATTGGAAGACTCCTTTCCAATTTTGAGACCAGGTTCATTGAAGTTGAAGTAATTTACTGAGTAAATCTCTCTAAGAAGTGATTTGCAGAAAGAAATGATTTTATAAATTGAAAATGAATCTAGGTGACTTTATGTGGTACAAATTTAAAACAATAATAATTCAGAGGCAAGCATTCCAAACCAGAGCCATTATTGACAGTGTTTTACAGTATATGATGTGAGCATGGAACTAGTTTAGGCTGCTGCGTTTATGGTAGCTAAGCCATGGGCTGGTATCTTCGGTAGAACATAATTTTGTGGGGTGGTGTGCCTTTGACAGAAAGATTTCAGCCTCTGTAAACATTCTTCAAGAGATGATGGTTCAACTGCAAATGTTATTCGGATCCAGTTCTTATATCTTACAGTAATTCTTGCAATGGAAGTCAAGTTCTTTTGGGTTACAATGGTTTCTGTACTTAATTCTTATAGTTCTCAAACACATTCCAAAAATATATTTAGAAGCTTTCTCTTCAATTTCATTTCAGTGACCAAAAGTTTTGGTGCATCAGAAAGAAAGCATAGACAAAGGAAATAACGCAAGTACGTGGCACCCAATACACTGCTCGTATACATTTCTCTGCTTCCCCTCCAATTTTGTCATTACTAGTAGAGATTTCTTCACGTGAATAGTTCACACAATGAATTGCATACTCATCGTCCTCAAATGACAACTTGTTGAGATTTAAGTTGCGGATTCCAACCTCCTTCTCAACAGCGTCGTACTGTTAAATGAGCTTTTTGTGTATATTACTGTATTTGAACATAGTTTGCATTAGTTAACTGAGGCTTCAATTACTTTTTTACATCATATTTAGTTGAACAATTTGGTTTATTACTGGGTTAGTTAGTCTCTCTCTAATATAGGGCATGATGTATATAACCCACACTCTCTATAATTCTTTGGCATATTTTTCAATAATACCAGAAATCCTCAGTTCATTTCTTGTTACTCCTTG
Organism: Bauhinia variegata; assembly: GCA_022379115.2. Lineage (NCBI taxonomy): Eukaryota > Viridiplantae > Streptophyta > Magnoliopsida > Fabales > Fabaceae > Bauhinia > Bauhinia variegata. The sequence continues at coordinate 8,384,086 of CM039430.1, forward strand.
GCAACAACTTCTTGTGACCCCTCCATAGATTCTCTAACATATTCAGAGCTGGCCTCCTCTTCCCATGGCAGCTTGTTGAGGTCGAAGTTGTGGACTAGTCTCTCACGATCCATAGTCTTCAACGACAGCAAAGAAATCCTCCGACAACACAGAATCTGGCATCGAAAGTAATGAAATCCCATGGTCATGAAGAGTGTCAAGGTCACTGCATCTGCCGAAACTTTCAAGAGAATCTTCAACCACTAACAGACCTTCATCCATCGCATGTGGACTCTCAGAAGCCATGTTCATCCAAAAGACGATTTGGCCTTTGTTGTTTATTCAAATGGAATTTCCATGTTTCTGGGTTGATGTAGAGACACGTCTTTACTCTATTGTGCCAAAAATGACTATTTGTTGTTCATTAAGTTTATTCCTCGTATACAGTGATTAATATAAAAAGGTAGACATATTTATTTTTTTAATTTTTAAACACATTATTTTATAAATTGAATCAATTTTTTTTTTTAAAACCTTATATTTAAGATTGGAGAGAGTATACCACTTAATAGTTAAGGAAAATAAGGGTAGGCCAATCAGTTGCGAAACTAATTAATTAAAGTTTTCACCCATATTATGTTTTTATTGAAGACAATTTGCTGGTAGTAAATGTGAGTGTACCATTCCCATAAAAAATTTGTAAAACTAAAGCTATTTAATTATGTTCACAATGAAAAAAAAATAAAAGTTTTTATTACATAACGATGATAATGGAAGAAGAAAAGTGGATATATCACCATAATAGTCTAAGCGGGTTGCCCAAATTGCTATATTGACAGTTGTAGAATTGTGGGATGGCAATTTAATTTATATCTAATAGGATCCTCTCATTTTTACCTGCTTGGGTATAAGGATGGAGCATAAGAAAGGATTTGACTTATCTGTTGTCCCTGATCCCATAAGAAATGGATATAGAGATAGAGATAGGGAATTGAATGGGTAATTTTTTCAGGGCTAGGATGGAGATTGGTAATGTAATACCTACCCTGCCCTGTACCCATTACATATATAATAAATAGATTAAAAGAAAAGATGTATATATTTCATATCCAAGTCTCAATATGTAATGTTATAAACGAAGTAAAAGGTATAATTTATGGTTACTCCCAGACAATATGTGTTATATTGTGTATTGTATATACAGTTGACCCCAAGCAATAATAAAATGTATAATTAACTCCTGATTTTTATATTATTATAAAGTTTATATAAAATTTAAGTAATAACAAAACTTGAAATTAACAAACAAAATTGGGATAAAATGAGACAGATATTAAAATAATTGAGTTTTAAGAGACGTGAATAAATATTTTAATAAATACTCGTTCAAGAATAAGGTTGAAGATGGAATTGTACCTTAAATATTAAGTATTGAAGTGGTTTCAGACTTCATCCTGTGTATTATCTATTGATGCAAGTTTCCACTCTATAATATCAAAATCCCATTTTGGAGCTAACCTCTAACCCGTCTTACAACTCAGAAGAAACACATTGCATTTCGCTTTGAAACATTTAAGCCTAGATCTAAGATCAATTATTCGAAAAGATATAAGGAAATAAATTTTGGTGAAGAGTATCCAAAATTTATTCTTTTATTATATTCCTAATGATTTTCTCACTTCATTTTTACAATTAAACATTCAAAACCATATAAATCGTACTCTTTTTACTCCTCCTACTAAATCTAAGATCACCACCTGCATATATACTACATTACTTTGTAAATACCTATTACAATATATATAAGATACGCAAGTCCTTATGAGCAAGAGAACACATCACACTTTCTTTTACCAAAAGGGAAAAAAAGAAGAAGATACATTTTGTCAACAAGACAACTCTGACAGTATACTCATCAATAACTGGTACAAAACTAAGAAAAAATATGTACATTTATTTTTTACATTTTTTTATTTCTATATTTCTCTTTTATATTTATAATTTTATCCTATTAATAGCATACTAAAGGGTGTACACTGAAATGGGAATCGAGAATTGTGCATTTAGCATTTTCAAAACAAAGTCAAAGTATCTAAACCTTGGGTACATTACCTCTCATACATTTTCTATGCACAGTGCACAGAACCAAATTCTCATATGATCTCCTCAACATCCAATCTTCTTATGGAGACACATATTAATTATTTGAGTAATGAGTACTAATATTCATCATCCCTGTGTTTCTGTAACTGAGAAATATAAAATACATATAAAACAACTAATTTACTATAAAAAAAAAATTATCCTCCAATAAAAATCCTTAATTTCTCTCTGTAATTTCCTTTCTCCAATTTTTTTTATTCACCTATATATATATATATATATATATTCTCTATCCCTTTGAATAATAATCAGCAATGGTTTCCATGACCTCAACCTGGGTTTTAAGGCATGTCAAATAGTGACTTGTCTCTTCCAACAAGGTGAGAATATCCATGGATTTCCCTCCAGGAACAAGTTTTCCAAGCTTGTTTACTTGGCCAAACTCAGCTGATATTGAAACACATTTTTTCTTCTTACCCACCCTTTTACATTTCTTACCTAACCATGATGATCTCTTTCTTTTCATTATCAAACCATGTTGTCTTCTTCTACCTCGGCTTCCTCGCTTCGCAAGAACAGCTCTGCTCCAAGCCCTTCTTGACCCAACTGCGTGAGCCATAGATGAATATGCTGCCATCTTTATTCTCTGATTGCACTTCTGGGTTTCATTCGTTGTCGAAGAAGAAGAAGATGCAGATCTGTGTTTCTTTATTCTGGAAAGAGATCTGAGAAACAAAGTTGCAAACTTTACCTTACAAGAATTGGTATCTAATGGTATTGGTGTACCATTTGGAGTCATGGTTAATTTCTAATAGATTAGAGGAGCAAAGATAAAGATCCCAAATGGGAAAACTGGGGAGATTGAAATTTGAGAGGTTAGATTTTTTTTTTTGGGGGGTCGGGATTTCAAATCCTAGTACAACAAACTCTGACACAAGAAGCTACGTTTTAGAGAGAGAAAGAGAGAGATGAGCATTGGGGAATGGAAGTTGAGATTTGCTTCTGACACAAATGGTCCCCTTGTTGCAATTGCAAGTACAATTAAAAGGGAAAGGCAATTCCCACTACTTCTTAAGGGTAAAACAAAATCCCGATATATCCTCACAGGAGAGAAGAGAGAAAGGGAAGGGAGAAGCTGGGAGAGAAAACTATGGATGAAGAAATAGAGATTTATTAAAAAATAAGAGACTGGACAGTATAAAAATTTTTGTTTCTTGTTTGATTTGTAAAAGATTATAGTACTAGACAAAAACTTGTCCATGGTACTGGACAAATCCTTGAATTTTTGTCCCTCACCAAACCATGGGATAAGAATTTGTCCAGAGTACTGGACAAAAATTTTAACATTGTTATCTCTCAAACCATCTTATAATTCTTTATACTTTGGCTCATCAAATCAATAGTGGTAAGTTCTAACAATGGTTATCAATCGGCGAGATATTCACAACGGTAGGTGACTGGCAAGGTACCGACAATGATCAGCGACCGACGACGCTTTTTTAAATTTTAAATTTTTATAAATTACTTTAATTGTTATAAATATTAAAATTGTATTATATATTTTTTAAAATAATAATATAAAGTATTACTATAAATTAGACAAAAATAATATAAATTTTTTTGTCCAGTACATTAAACAACAAATAATAAACAGTACAAAAAGTTGTCATGTACCTCAACTCTTTGTGCTGTGCTGTTTTTCTTGTGCTGTCCAGTACTGATATCAAACGCACCCGTAAAGATGGGGAAGTTGAAGAACAATGGAGAGAATAATATGGAAACTTTAGGGAAAACATGATTACTAAAAGAAGGAATATATGAAGGATGGAAGAGGATGAAATTGGAACGCTAAAAATAATTTAAACAACAAAATCATATTTTTTAGTTTTAATTATCAGTATTTATAGAGTATAAATTTATTAAATTTTTAATTTTATAATTAATTTAATTTTATTATTATATTAGATATTAACTAATATAATTTAAACTAACTGAAATTTAAGATTGATAATTAATTTGAAATAACTCTTTGTCAACTAATAATAAAGCAATATACATAAATAAAGTATATAAACTCTAAAAGAATTATATGGTTGAGAAAATTTAAGCTACAATCAAAAATTTAGGCAAGAATCCATCAAAAGAAAATTTAGACAAGAGCAATGCCAATTGTTTTTTGAACGATGTGGCTGAATTTTGATTGTTGGCAAAGTTTTGATATTTGAATATTTTTATTGATAAAGTAGAGATATCTCAATTTAAAATATCTACAACATTTTCTTAATTATTCAAATTCTCACCCGGAAAATTGTAAATACACATTTAAAACTAAAAGTACTTCTCTTGCATTTTCCCCCAAAGATGAGTATATATACTTTTAAATTAAAATTTTTATTAGGCTTAAATCTTGATTAATCAGTATTTAATATGATAGATAATTTTCAAATAAAAAAACTTAGATAATAGAAAATAATTTGACTAAAAAGGACTTACATAACATCAATAAATTTACATCTTGTTTGGAAAAAAAAAATTACATATGTCATATCATTAATTATACCTTTTTTTCAAGCTACTAGTAGCCTAATAATAAAGAGTTTGGATAATTTTAAGAATACGAGGGGTTTAAATCTTCTTTATTATCATGCCTAACTAAAATTAGTGTTTTTGTTCTATACCTTATTTGTTATAATAAGAATAATATAATAACTTATTCTATTACTGTGTTTTTCTTTTTTTATCTTACTTAAAGCTTTTGCTTATTAAAAAGTTTTAAAATTTTGATTGAATGTTAAAATTTATATTTAAATAAAATAAGTAATAAAAATTTTTAAGATAGAAAATAAGATGATATGCTAAAAAATATCACTACCAAGTTATAATATCATAAAACTATATAAATTTCTGGGAAGAGCTCTCTCCAATCCGCAACAGTAGATTTTCATGTAAACACTGTTGAAGTTAGAGGTTGGTGCCCAGCAAATAATCTCTTTGTGAAAGTGAACTTTGATGGTGCTTTTGACAACTTGGGAGTTGGAGGCATTGCAACGGAGTAGATCATATGCTTAATGCTAATATGCTGGAACCTTTATTATTATGGGAAGTCATTAATTTCTGTGTGACTCTAGGTTTTTCTCATGTTTGGTGGAAGGGTGATACTTAAAGAAATTTTTTTTTTTGTTTCACAATATTTTTAAATAAAATAAATTTTCACAGTTTAAAATAAAAATAAAATTTGTATATAAATAAAAAATATTTTAATAAAATATACTTTTATTTTTAATTTAAAATGTGACATTTATTTTATTTAATTTAAAATATTAATTTTTTTAAAAATTGATAATTATATAAAAGAAAAAAAATTTTCTCTTGTCATTAAAGCTTAGTATATATATAAAGCGTGGGAACCACGCAAGTCAAGCTAATTGGGCAGGTTGCTTTGAAGTTGGGAAAGAATGTTTAGGTCCTGTGGTGATGAGAAGACTGCGTAAAGGTGTGGTCATCAATTAATCGCGTGGGCTAAAGTTCCTATAAATAAAGAAAAACGATAGGTGCGACACCATTTCTTATCTTATGAATTTTATAATTATTTATAAAGATAAAATTATAAATAAAAAATAAAAGTAATAAAAATGTAAAAAAATTAAATACATACAAACCAGTATCACTCATAATTGCAATGTTTCCATTGTATTTGTATGTTAGCGGTTGATGAGTCCGAATCATCGTATAAGTAGTAAGTAGGATACATAAATAATAAGTAATAACGCCTTAATTTGAAAATAATAGTTATGTTAGTGGATTTAGATTTAATGAGTTTGTGATTCACTAAAGTCGTTACCTGAATATAGGCTATTGATTTTATATTTAATATTTTAGATTTTTTATATTTATATTTAAGAATTTTTTTAAAAATATAGTAAAATCTAAATTATTAAATATAAAATTAATAAATTAAATTCATTAAAAATCAATGACGTTTTTGTCACAAAGTGACTTAATTCCAATCCCATGTTAGTAGCAAAAAAATCAACAAATTCAAATCTCCTATAAATAAATTGTCTCGCTTTTTTATTTTATTCTTTATGATTGACTAAAAATAAATAAATAATATTATTATTCTACTTCTTCAAATTTTGATCAATTTATCATAATAAAATAATATATAAAATACTAAATAAAACAATAGATTCCGTCTCAATAAATTCAAACGACGACTCTTGTAGAATTTATAACTAATCATTTTTTAAAGAATAAGAAGTTGGCTAAGTGGGTTGGTGGGCCCACCACAGGCCCAACCACCACATGATTGCACATGGCTTAGTCTCCCACTTGTCTAACGTTGGAATCTTTCTATCTATCTCTAATCTTTAATTACATGCTTATAATCAAACTTTTCTTTATGTTTTATGTTAGGTTTAGACCTTTTGATTTAAGCTTTGAGATGGATAGCCCACCACCCACTCCCTTCAATGGAAAGGTACACTTTCTAGTGTTAATTACAACAAAATAAGTAATCAAATAACACCTTTTCCCCCCTCTCTCATCTCCTTTATTCTCATTCCTAATTTTTTGTTTTCTTGTCTAAAGGATTCATTATTCTTTTGAATGGCTCATGTCGGCAAGATTTTAGTTCAAAAGAGTTTAAGATAAGAAAATGCTATTTGATTTTAAATTTAAGATATATTACAATCTTATCAAAGTTTATTGTTATATTTAAAAAAGTATTTATCAAATAAAAAGTCTTAAAGTGATATCCTATCCTAGGCCTTATTAAAAAATAATTGCTTCAATCCTTACTAACTATACCAATTCCAACTAATTGGTTACATAATAGAATAAAATTATCACATTCAATATATATATATATGTATATATGAGTATTATATGCCCATTATTCATTACTTAATGTATATATACATATATAGTTGTTTTTTTTATCATCATATAGAGTTAGTTTTGAGTTCATATGATAGTCTATTTTATTGGATCTGTAAAATATGATTATAAATACCATTCATGTATTGAGTAATTAGTCTTATTATATTTGTTTGAAATTTTGGAAAAATATTTCTTAAAAAACATGAAAGCTAATTTGTCTAACAATCAAATTGAAAAGATATCTATTGTCTCACAATTAATGAAACTCATTGTGCTATTTAATTCTAATTAATTATTTCATTTGAATATAAAATTTTAATTGTATACTTAAATATTTATATTTAAATAAAAACATCAATCAAAATTAAATATACAATGAGGAAGACAAAGTGTGAACATCGAATATTCATCCCAAATTGAGATCTCAAAAGAGATGTTTTGCAAAATGTTCCAATATCTTGCTACATCATTCCAAAGAAATAGGATTAAAGCTTAGCTTTGGGGGAAAATATGAATAATATTTAAATCGTTCTGTGTTTAAAAAATTATACTATCTATATAGGCTTCACTTAAATTTTCAGCTGCTTAGAGGAGTTTCAGGTGAACTTAGTTAAAATTATTAAATGTACATCTTTTAGTAGAACATGACCAACTTTTTTTTTTTTTTTTTAAAAAATAGGGATATGTGAAAATAAACATAACTTGAAATATCAACCTAGTTCTTCCTAGAAGACTTTCAAAACTAATTATGATGTGTGTGTTTTTATAAATTAGTCAACAAATAAGTGAAGAACATAGCCCTTTTACTTTATACAAAAGTTTAGGTTAGAACAAAAGTAGGTCTCGAGATTCCAAAAAATACTTGCTGATAACAGGGATTCATACCACCAAAAAGACTTGAACTCGAATTTTTGTGGAATCTCTTTTTTTTTTTATGTGACAATTTTGATATTCATCATTATATTAAATATTTGATTAATTAAGTTCAAGTTGAGCAAAACTACAAAAGTAATAAAATTATTTTTATCAAGTTTTAACATATTTATATTTTCAAAATTTGAACACGAGACCTCTCATTTCATCTCAATTCTGTTAAGCTGTCCTCATTTGTCATTATTAAATAGATTATACAAGGATAACCTTGCCAATGAAATGACTTTCTTTTATTTTTTTTTTTCATGTATTTTTGGCTATGGTTATAAGATCTGTCAGTTAGAATCTCTTTGGATTAATTTTTGGCAATGTATTTTTTTTTTTAATTTGAAAAAGAAGTACTTTTATATAGATTTACTATTTGAATTTATTTTTATGTAAAAAGAAAAGTACTTGTAGAAGCTAAAAACTTCAATTTTTTAGAAGCAAGTGGGGATGTTTCTCATTTTTACTTCTCCTTTTTCTATTAAAAAATATATTTTTAAAAGTTAATCCAAACACAAAATAACTTCTTTTTTTTCCTTTCAACTTCTCTATTTTTTAAGAGCTAATCCAAATGGGTTCTTAACCACACAATTTACATGACTGCCTCTTATTATAAAATTTCCACTCAAAATATTACTCTCTATAGCTTGGCTTGTTCTAAAAGAAATATGTTAATAATTTTTTTTAATATAGATTTTAAAATGGCGATGTGTAATCATCACAATCCCCATAATCCCTAATCATATTTAAGGGTTGAGTATTTGAACATTAGGTTACCTGTCCAAATCTAAACTGCACTTTTGAGGATACAATATAATTCACTTTTTTTTTTTTTCTTTTAATTACATGAAACAATCTAACTCTAAACTTTTTTACATGCTACCGAAAATTTTTTGCTATAACACTTAGTGACTTAATTTATATCACACGTTTTGAGTAAAGGCTTCAATTTTGAGTAAAAACACTTAAGAAAACAAAAGAGCCAATGACATGTTAGTATAATGACACCTTCTTTGACCAAATAATTTGATATTATGGGGTCTATTCTCACTATGGAAATTCTCCTTTTCTTTCCCTAATATTTGACTCTCTTATATAACAAAAAAACACTTAAGAAAAGAAAATTTTATTCATTTATAATCTATCCTACGCATTTTGGTTTGAACTAAATTATTTAGTACACAATGTGATGTTGGATATTAAATATTTTTCTAAAAAATAAGTTTATAATATGCATTATGTGTGAGTCTAAAATGTCTATTTATATTAATATATTATAGAGGAGTATTTAATACACTCTTTGACTCTTACACACTCCCCTATTAATGCCTTAAAATAACAAAGTCACTCCCCAAATGGCTTCAATAAGTTCAAATATTATAAATGTATTTTTTACCTTCCTAGCCTATAATTTTATACATGTTTGATGGGTCATTTGGTTGCAAACATGGTTTTTGATTTGTTTACTTGGCAAGTGTTTGATGGGTAAAAAATGATTAGGTATCCTTATTATTTTTATGTTTGATTATTAACTAAGCTTTTTAATGATGAATGTAATTTAATTAAAATCAGAGTAATTTTGTTATAAATTATACTTACTGTTTTCAGTTTTTTTTTTTTTATAAAGTTTGGATACCCACTTATTAGCTGTGGGAATCTAAAAAAAATTAAAATATTTTACATTTTAATTTCTCAACAAATTTAAGATAACGACTAAAGTTTTTTCATATCTTCTAACAAATATAAATAACTTTTTTAAGTGAATTTCTTAAAAAAGAAAATTTTTTCTTATACCAAACAACTAATGAAGGGCATTCGTAATTTGGTTATGTATATGCAATTTTTATATTGGTTAAAATAAAGTGATAAAAATCCATATGTACTTTATTCAATAGGAATAGTTATAGTTATAAAAATTCACATAATTTTTAGGTAACAAACTATATAAAATTTAAAATGCAAAGGATCCCTTTACAAGTAAATATAAGCTACATTTGTGTTAAAATTTTTGATTAATCAAAAACAAATTTAAGTAAGACTACATCAGTTTTAATTGGCCCATTCTGTGGTTTTTATACAGTTTATATCTTTACAAATATATAATTTCCTCTCACCTAAAATTAGTAATTAACTGTACAATAAAAGGGTTAATTTCCCTTAAAAACACAAAAATAAAATATTTTATTAAGACACCACTAACCCAAAATTATTTTTCAATATTCTACAAAGCTATCAAACTTTATAAGACGCTAAAGTGAATGGCGCCTCGTAAAGGATATCATTTTAGCGCCTCGGAAAGGATATCATGATGAAGACGTCATATAGAATGGCGCCTTTAGTAAGGAATTTCTGTAAAAGCGCCAACCCTGATGGCACCTTCATGTTTAAGACGCTATGTTGACTGTCGTCTTTAAGATGAAGTTTTTTGTTTTTTTTTTTTAAAATTAGATTAATTTACAAATTTCTACATTAAAGCTGATTCTGTTGGCCAACTTTGGGGGATTTTTAGTCACAGAAATATAGATATTCAGTCACAGAAATGGCTGAAAAACTGTGAAATAAACATCAAGAATATGTCAAGCGACCAGAATACCTTAAAATTTTCCTGAGCAGCTTTGGTGAAGATTTTGCAATCAGGGAAGAATCGTAACATGTCTCATGCAAATATTCATTTACTTAACAGAGTTAAAAAGGAAAAGATATAAATGAATATAGGAGCTGTCATATGAAAACCCAAAATTATAGTAATGGAGGACATATCCTTACAGTATTCTTGCCTGAGAAAACACCAACATCACAACAGTAAAGGTTTCCAACGTTCTTGTACGGACTCCTCTACCTGATACCAGCTTAGTAAGTTCTTCCTCATTTTGATGAACACCTTCTGTTTATTTACCTAATTTTGATAAATTTCTCATTTAAATATAAATTTATTCATTTAAATTTCATATATATAGATGTCTTAGTTCAGTCACCCATGGCGCACTACTGTTCGATCTATAAAGTTGAGGATGCTGTTATGTATTTTCGATCCATAAAACCTATTTCTATTAATAATTAGTTCAGTCATTCATTGATGTCTGCAATCCATGGAGTGTCAAGTAAGAAGATAAAATCTTGACCATTAATTTTCAGGTGTCAAGACATAGATGACCCACGGGTGTTGGTGGCAACTTACGAAAGAGAGCAGAACCACTGGCCAACTCCACTGCTGTTGGAGGGGGCCACTCTGTTTGGCATCCCCCTTGACGAGTTTTGATATTATAAGGCGCCATCATGTTTGGCGCCTTCAACCTTTTTTTTTTTTTTTTTTTCCTTCGGGACACTAGTCAATTTGACCTTTTTTTAAAAAAGCTATTTTGTAGTATATTAAAATATAGTTTTGTGTCTGTGATATTTTAATAAATAATTTTTATTTTTATATTTTTTGAGAAAATTAACCCCAAACTGATCTATTTATAGGCTGGAGTTAGGCTATATCTAATGAGGATATATTAGAGAGTTGTATAGTTTCTATAACTTAAAAAATGAATTACAACTATTGAAACGCAACTTACAAGAATCTATGTAAGCACAAAGGGGTTCCATAATTTATTAGTAAGACTAGAATCTTAATTATAATTAATTTTTACAATGATGTGAGATTAGATATCGAAACCATTTAAAAAATTTCAAAAAGTTGTATCATTGGAATAAAAAATTGTGAAAATTACATAAAATAGTGATAATGATATGGCATCATGGCACCAATTAGAAAATGATTAAAATAAGTGTGAACAACTTGACAAAAGTTGTACTATTGGAAATTGCCTCAATGGAGATTTATAAAAATATTAATTCAAAATGAAAAAAAAATTGCATCAACTATTTGCATGTGTGAAGAATATTGTTTAAGAATCTCTAAGAGATTCTTGCAAGGCTGAGCCAGTGTAGCAGCAGACTTTGAAAGATTCTTGCATGATCGAGCTAGTGCAACAATGTGATATCTCTGAGAGAATCTTTGAGAGATTATTGTATGATCAAGTCAGTGCAATAGTGTGATGTCTCTTAGAGAATCTCTGAGAGATTCTTACATGACTAAGTCAGTGCAACAACACGATGTCTCTAGAAATTCTTGCACGATTGAGCCAATGCAGCAGGGTGATGTCTCTTGGAGAATCTTTGAGTAATTCTTACACAACTGAGCTAGTGCAATAACGTGATGTCTTTGAACCTCTAAGAGCCAAAACAATTTGAGCCTACCCGATTACCTAGTATTTAGCAACTGGGATAGATTTTTGGGAATAACGGCAGAACTAGTCTACAAAGAGTTGGTTCTTGAATTTTTATCAAGCCTTAAGTTATCTGCTGCATTTAAAGATGATGAAGATTCTTGGTAGAAGGCAGATACTATCCATTTAATTTGTGTGGAATTGATGGGATATGAGCTTAGATAAATTTACTGAAGCAATTGGTCCTTTTACTAGAGATTTCACGTATAGCCAGCAATGATCCCAATGCTATTTGGATTGGTCAGACTCTATTGTTGAGCCCACTACTTATTTGAAGCAAATCATCACACAAACTACATATGAGGCCAGGATGGCCAATGCTTCAAACTTATGGAACCCAACATTAAGATACACTGCTTCTCCTCCATTCTACTATCATCGTGATCCCATTACCTCTAGTATTGATGCTGAGAGGCATGTTACTATGCAATTTCGTAGAGAGCATACCTTATGGATTCAAGACACTATCATGTAGTTATGCTTAGTTGCAAGAGTTCAACCCCGGCAACCACCTCAGGCTCCGGATATGTTTACACCTACATTGCCAAAGGATCCCATTGACCATGAATAGCCAAAGACTACTCAGGAGTCAGATTCCACACCACCAACAGCTTTTCTTTAGTTTTATTAGCTTTCTCTATTTTGATGACTACTCATTAAGACCTTTCTCTTATTTTAGTAGTCTATTTGAATTTTAAGGAATTGACGAATAACCATTTTGACTTCCCCCTTTATTATTTTCATGTCCTTTTTATATTTATATTATAATTTGGTACAATGTACTAGAGGTGGGCACGAGATGAGATTTTGTTTGTTCCAAACTCATTTTAAAAATTTTTTGGGACAAAGAATCCCGTCCAAGTCCTATCCCAAAATCCTGTTATGTCTCGTACCTTCACGCCTTAGTCCTAAGTGTTAATTATTTGTCTTTTGGCCTGCATTACGTGTCTTGTTATTTTCTGTCATCCTTTATTGTTTCAGTTTTAGACTTAATCAATAAGTGGTTCCTAAACTTTAGGAAGCAAGTAGTCTGTTATCCAAGATTGCTGAAATCTTGGCAACACATTAGGTCTTTCTGCTTGTTTGAAATATTATAAATGTACTATTGTTGCTATGAATAAAATTAATTCTCCACTCCTCATTCAAATCCTTCTACTAATTTTGCTTTCCTATTTTTCTTTTCTGCCACAAAACCAACAAATTGGTATCAAGACCTTTTTTCCTTACGGGGACCTATGGAAGCTGAAACTAGTTTTTCACAAGTTGCTCCTCCTATCTTTGATGGAGAGAGCTATGAATTCTGGGCTGTGAAGATGGGGTCGTACCTAGAGGCTTTGGATCTGTGGGAGGCTGTAGAAGAGGATTATCAAGTGCCTCCACTGCCTGACAATTCCACTGTTGCACAGATGAAAAATCACAAGGAAAGAAAAACAAAAAGGCAAAGGCAAAGGCAAAGTCATGTCTATTTGCTAGTGTTTCACAAACAATTTTTATTAGAATTATGACCTTCAAAACACCAAAAGAAATTTGGGACTATTTGAAGGAAGAGTATGCAGGGAATTAGAGGATTCGAGGCATGCAAGTGTTGAACTTAATGAGGGAATTTGAGTTGCAGAGAATGAAAGAGTCTGAGACAATTAAAGATTACTCAGACATATTGCTCAACATTGCTAACAAGGTTAAATTATTGGGCACTACCTTTGTCGATTCCAGAATTGTAGAAAAAATTTTGGTTACAGTGCCTGAGAGATACGAAGCATCAATAGCTGCCTTAAAGAACACAAAGGATCTATCCAAGATCACTTTGGCGGAAGTATTACATGCCTTTCAAGCTCGAGCAATGAAGGTTTATGAGGCAAGATTATGTGGCTGAAGGAGCTTTACCTGCCAAGCATAATGAAGCTGGAAGTACTGCAAACAACCAGAGCAAAGGCAGAGGTAAAAAGAAAAATTACCCTTCTTGTCAGCACTGAGGAAAAATGGGTCACCCACCATTCAGATGTTGGAGAAGACCAGACGCAAAATGTAGCAAATGCAATCAACTTGGACATGAAGCTGTGATTTGCAAAGGCGAATTCCAACAGCGTGAAGTTAATGCTCAGGTTGCTGAGCAAGAGGAAGAGGACCAGATTTTTGTGGGAACGTGCTTTTCAACTAGGAGTTCAGAATGTTGGCTGGTTGACAGTGGTTGTACAAACCACATGACATATAACAAAACTCTCTTCAAGGATTTCAAGCCTACTGAAATCTCAAAAGTCAGAATTGGGAACGGTGATCATATTGCTGCAAAAGGAAAAGGAACCATCGCAATTTCAACAAGTTCAGGTACAAAGATAATCTCAGATGTTCTTTATGTGCCTGATATTGATCAAAATTTGCTGAGTGTAGGTCAATTGATAGAAAAAGGATTTAAAGTATCATTTGAAAATCAACATTGCCTTATCTTCGATACCACTGGTCGGGAGATTCTAAGGGTTAAAATGATATGTAAAAGCTTCTTATTTGATCCAATTGAGGAGGAGTAGGTAGTTTATTTCACTCAAATCAATCCTATAGAACTCTGGCATAAGAGACTTGGTCATTGTCATATTCAAAGAATGTTGAACATGAAGAAGAAAGACATGACAAGAGATCTACCTATACTTCCTCATACTTTGCCAAATTGTACTGCTTGTCAGGTTGGTAAATAAAACAGAATGCCATTTCCTAAATCAGCCTGGAAAGCCTCTCAAAAATTGCAACTAATTCATACTGATGTGGTAGGACCTCAAAGAACACCATCAATACAAGGTAGTCTATACTTTGTTCTTTTCATATATGACTTTTCAAGAATGTGCTGGATTTTTTTCTTGAAATTTAAGCATGAAGTGCTTGGAATATTTAAAAAATTCAAAAATATGGTAGAAACTCAAAGAGGCTGCAAGATTCAATTTCTGAGATCTGACAATGGGAAGGATTATACATCTTCACAATTTAATTTATTCTGTGAAGAAGCAGGCATTGAACATCAACTCATAGGTCCATACTCTCCAAAGCAAAATGGAGTTAGTGAAGGGTGGAATAGATCGGTAATGGAGATGGCTAGATGTATGTTGCATGAAAGGATTTGCCTAAACAATTTTGGGCAAAAGTGGCCAACACAACAGTCTTTCTTCAAAATCGACTTCCAACTAAGGCTTTGAAAGATAAAACTCCTTTTGAGGCTTGGTATGGATATAAGCCTTCTTTAACTTTTCTCAAGGTGTTTAGTTGTATTTGTTTTGCATATGTTCCACAGGTTAAGCGTGACAAAATTGACAAGAAGGCAATCCTGGGTATTTTTGTGGGATACAGTTCAGTTTCAAAGGCTTACAAAGTCTATCATCCTCAAACAGGGAATATGACTGTCACTAGAGATGTGCATTTCAATGAGAATCAACAATGGGACTGGAAGAATACACAAAGAACAATTGGATCTTTCAACAATGGGGAAGATAATTAGCCCGGGAAGCAAACAACAGAGCTATGGCAGAATGAATTAGAAGATGAGCCTTCAATTAAAGGCACAAGGTTGTTGTCAGACATTTATCAAAGATGTAATGTAGCAATATGCGAACCTGCTAGTTGTGAGGAAGAACTCAAAGACCCGAACTGAAAAAATGCAATGGAGGAGGAGTTGTCAATGATTCAGAAAAACAAAACATGGGAGCTGGTTGACAAGCCTAAAGATAGAAAAATCATTTGAGTTAAATGGTTTTTTAGAACAAAACTAAATGCAGATTGCTCAATCAACAAACACAAGGCCAGGCTTGTAGTTAAAAGGTATGCACAAGTCTTTGGTGTTGATTATTCTGATACTTTTACTACTGTGTCCAGATTAGATACAATTAGATTGGTACTAAATGTTGCTGCTCAAAAAGGCTGGAAAGTATTCCAGTTAGATGTCAAATCAGCCTTTTTAAATGGAGTTTTACAAGAAGAAATATATGTGGAGTAGCCAGAGGGTTTTTTGAAGCAAGGTGAAGAAGATAAAGTCTATCTACTCAAAAAGGCTCTCTATGGCCTTAAACAAGCACCAAGGGCCTGGTACAGCAAGATAAATGATCACTTATTGAGCATAGGCTTTGTAAAAAGCTTATCTGAATCCACCCTTTATGTGAAACATAAGGGAAATAACTTTCTCATAGTTTCCCTTTATGTTGATGATCTTTTAGTGACTGGAGATGATATAAGGCTAGTTGAGGAGTTCAAACAAGAAATGATGCAGACTTTTGAAATGACAGATCTTGGTCTTATGACTTATTTTCTTGGTCTTGAGATCAAACAAAGTGAGAATGATGTGTTTATCTGCCAAAAAAGATATGCAAAGGAAATATTGAAGAAATTTCAATGGAGGAGTGCAAAGCAGTCAACACCCCAATGAATCAAAAGGAGAAGTTCAGCAAGGAAGATGGTGCTGATAAAGTTGATGAAGGACATTATAGGGCTTGATTGGATGTCTAATGTATCTCACTGCAACAAGACCAGATATTCTATTTGTAGTAAGTCTCTTATCTCGATTTATGCATTGTGCTAGTAAAATGCATTTAAGAGCAGCAAGAAGAATACTGAGATATATTAAAGGTACTATTGATTATGGTGTCAAGAATTCAAGTTGTATGGATTCTCTGATAGTGACTGGGCTGGATCCGTTGATGACATGAAGAGTACATGGGGATATTGTTTCAACCTAGGTTAAGGAGTTTTCTCATGGTGCACAAAGCGGCAGGAGACTTTAGCACAATCTACTGCTGAAGCTGAATTCCTTGCAGCAACAGCAGCAGTAAATCAAGTTTTATGGTTAAAAAAGGTTTTATGTGATTTACATTTGCAGCAGAATCATAAGACATAAATCTTTATTGATAACCAAGCAACAATTGCAATTTCAAAGGATCCAGTGTGTCATGGGAAGACTAAACATTTTAACATCAAGCTCTACTTCTTGAGAGAAATGCAGCAAAATGGAGAAGTGACTTTAGTTTATTGCAAGTCAGAGGATCAATTGGCAGATTTGTTTACAAAGCCACTTCTTGTTACCAAGTTTGAGCATTTAAGGCAAAGGATTGGAGTTTGCAGATCCTAAAACAAGGAGGAGTGTTAATTATTTGTTTTTTGGCCTGCATTACGTGTCTTGTTATTTTCTGTTATCCTTTATTGTTTCAGTTTTAGACTTAGTCAATAAGTGGTTCCTAAACTTTAGGAAGCAAGTAGTCTGTTATCCAAGATTGCTGAAATCTTGGCAACACGTTAGGTCTTTCTGCTTGTTTGAAATATTATAAATGTACTGTTGCTGCTATGAATAAAATTAATTCCCCACTCCTCATTCAAATCCTTCTACGTATTTTGCTTTCCTATTTTTCTTTTCTGCCACAAAACCAACACTAAGTAGTGTTATCCTGGTTCCATCTCGTCCCGAATCCCATTCAATTCACATATGTCCCTTCTTGTCTCGAATTACACCATCTAATTATATTCAAAAATAAACAAATATATAAAGGATAACCATTTGTGCAGTCTAACGAGTTCAACTATAGCAGACCCTTCCCAAAAACAAATAAACAAATACATAATTTCAAGCAAAATACCAAAACCTACGGTATTTTTAAACTAATTTAACCCATGAATTAAACAAGCAAACCAAAGATCAATGCTCACACATCTTGCCTAGAATTCTTTAGTTCTGCAACCTAAAGTTTAATTAAACATAGATGCATGGAACGAAACAACAAAGCAAAACTTGAGAGTTAATAGAGAGAGTGTCAGGGGTTAGGGACAAGTGAACGAGCACTATTTGAATCACAAATATGTATCCACTCAATCAAAACACCCAAACCAATTTTCCCTTCCCCTCAAACACAAAGACTCGCACTTGCTGTTCCGTCATCTTTATTTTTAGTTTCAAAGCACCCAAACTTTCAAATCTCAAAGTGTCTGAGGAATAATACAAATACCTTCCCTTGGAGATGACAATGATAATGTCTCTCAAGTATGAAGGAAGCGCAACTGAGAAGATGCCGGAAGAGCGATGGTGAGATCTCGGCTGAGGGTTATTGGTGTGGCATGGGTGTGGGCGGGGTTAGGGCTCAAGTTGGAGGGGTGAGGGTGAGAGATTGAGGTCTCAACTTTAAAGTGAAACTTCTATCAAATAGACTATAATGAAACAACATAGTTTAGGAAACACAAACATAGTTCACTAGTACAGTACAAAAATTTAAGAATTTCGGATGAATTGGGATGGGATGGGATTGGGATGATAATCACCTTATCTTGGTTTTGTCCTGATTCTCGATTTGTTCCATACCAGATATGTATCAAGTTTCTTAGATCGGGATGGGACACCAGGATATCCTAGCCATTTAATTCCAAGAGTATTAATGGTCTTAAACATATCTTGAAATACCGAAAGGTTGCAACTCTTCAAAATAAAATAGATATAAGAATAAAGAGTAGTAGCACCCATTCTAAATATTGTACTCTTCTAATTTTTAACTTTGGCAAAGATTTGAGTACATGATTCTATGCTAATGCTACTAGTACTTATCTCCAAATCCAACCAACTCATAACCCTCCAAAAAATTTGATTAGAATAGGGACATTCAAAAAACAGATGGTTGTGGCTTTCCATTGCAGGACTTAAGCAACATTGTTGATCTTCGACATTTACTCCAAATCTATTCCATCTTTTCTTTGTAGGTAATCTATTATGAAAAGCCATTCAAACAACGTAAGTTACTTTAGGAATATTAAAGCGATACCAAACTAGAGGAGGTCAGAGCATAACAGGTTGAGTATGACAAAAAGTCTACTAAACCAAATTGAGCTTAGTATTGCACACAAACCTAATAGGAGAACCATTCAGCTTAAGCACAACTCATCTCTAAGTTTCAAAAATTCTATCAACCGACTACTATCAGAAGATTTAGCCTAAACTGACCAAATATTCGAGTTCTGCCATAAAAGTGACTCCATCTAACCCAAGAAGAATGAACATGACGATGGTCAAGGGCATATTTATTCCAAGCTTGAAGTTCTTTAATAGTTAACCCTTCTTTCTCATAAGGTAAACAATGGGAGATTTCATGCTTCCCTCATGATCTGTTGACCACAAAAAGGAACATCATATCAGGTGAACTTTATGAAGCACAGCCTAAGGAATAGGGAAGATAGCAGCCCAAAAATGTTGAATACTCAACAGAACAGACTGAATAAATTGGGCTCTGCCAAAATAACTCAACTTTCGAGAAGTTCAACGTTGGATCCTTGACACAACTTTGTTAATCTAGAGCTGGTAGTCTTTCACTTGTAGGGTTTGAACTTTTAGGGCCATTCCTAGATATTTAACCAGAAGCTTGCTCATTTTAAACCCCAAGGGAGAGGCTAAGTCTTGCACCGATGCACGGGCATATGAATCAATGTTAGTCTAGCAAGTGCAAGCTTATCATTATAAAGACCTCAGCTCTGGCCTCTGGGAATATGAATCAATATAATTGTAAAATTTATTGTGATCGATCCTTTTCCAGGGGAATAATCAAATAATTCAATCTAAGTTATAGATTCCAAAGGCATGACAGAAACCTTATAAATCTTGAAAAGTTAGAAATTATTCAGGAAAAATTAAAATTTGCAAGGACTTTAGAACAGCTCTCTAATATATATACTTGATTAATCTGACTAATCTGTGCACGAAATAGGAAAGGATTAGAATTCTTGATTTCTGCACAAATTAAAAAATTATAATATCAAATAAAGGATTCTCAGCCCCGCAAAAATTATAGTAAAAAGATGTACATGCACCAAATATCCATATTCTTGATAAATGTGTTTTCATTTTCTTTTCCATTTTATCTCTCATTCCTTCCTCAAGATTCTTTGATGCGAGACCTTAGTGTTTGTAATGATTGCCATTAGTGCATTATACACCTGTTATAGCATTGAGACAAGTGTTATAGCCGAAATATAGAAGCAATAACTTGTTGTTCTGCAAACGAGCACTGATATGGAAAGTTAGTTGGCAACTCAATATTAGTCGTTAAGATTTATTTATTTATTTTACTTGCAGAAGAAACTAAGATTAATGATGTATATATCATTTTTATCATAAAATATTTCACAAAATGACATTAACTTGTGCAAGGCTATAACTCAAATTCTACATTAACAATTAATTACTAGAAATGGAATGTTTATAAATGTTAAGAAAAAAAAATTATTGTTCCATATTTCAAAATAGTGGTGTAAAAATAATCTGAATCATACAAAAAAGAATTAAATATGTTCAATTTTTAAAATTAATATTAACTTTAAATATCAGTGTTTCTCAAATCCTTAGAATGGGATATGTCCTTGACTTATATATGATGGGGTTTCGGATCAAATCCAAATGGCTGTGGCCTAGTGATGGAACTACGTTGCAAGAAATTGGGGCAGTGCCCTCCTCCCCCAAACAAAACAAAATCCTCTAATATATGTTATTCATTTATGCATCTGCACCCAAACTCCAAGTATATTTTGAGGAAGTTTGACATAATGGTATAACCCAAAAAAATAAGGCTTTGACATACCTATATTTTAGAATTAAATCTGATTTATTCTCTAAATTCTTGAGTTAATATTAAAATATTTGCACACCATCTTATCTATAACAAAAAAAAAAAAAAAACTCCAAGCATATTTCAAATTGAACTGCTCTCTTTTTCATTAAGAGAGGAATTTGGAGAGCAAAAGTGTGAGAGAGCTGTCACGGTGTTTCTCTATGATTTGAGAGAAGTTGTAGTGGAGAGATGTAACTAGGTTTTTCACCTTCCATCGTCAGCACTATTTGTATTAAATTTTGTTCCTTGAGTCAATTTTTCTAGTTTCATTTCAGTTATGGTCTATTTTATTTTAAGTTGAACACTTTTAAGTACTTATTTACTTAGTGTAAGTTTTTTATTAATTGATATTTATGTCCAAATTTAGTCTGCTCGGTTATCAAGTCTCCAATAAACATTGATCGAAGCTTTGCAAAAAGTTAAAACAGTTACCTGTGACTAAAAAAAATTACACAAAGATGAATGCAAATTTGTGTGGCCACCTCAAAAGTTGTGATTCCATAGTAGTGCAGAGAAATGACGAAAGAGTACACTTTATCCAGCACTTATAAGCCACATGTTCAATCCCCGTGATGGTACAGAGAGTCCACAATGTGATACGACAAGTAAGGAAACAACAACTAGCAATTAAGACCCACTGCATTCCACGTTCACGGGCAAAGTGACTGCTGTCTTATTCCTCAGCTAACACTAGTGCCTCACTTTCGATTTAGGTCAGATTTACTTATCAACTTGAATTATCCTATGTTTTAATAAATAGAAACTCAATGTGTTAATATAAAAAAACATGTCTAAAAAAGTAAAATACATCGTAATAAGACCCTACAAATAATTATAGAATAGCTAATGAAGTGATTTTAGCGGTATTATATAGTATTTTATTGAAAAAAAATTATATATATATATATATATATATATATATATATATATATATATATATATATATATATATATATATATATATATATATATATATATATATATATATATATATATATATATTAAGATAGTTATTTTTAAGAAATTTACATAAATATTAAAGAAATATGCTTAAAAAAGCATGTTCAATTTTTGTTAATTTTATTTGATTGTTATTTGATATTTTAGTGACTTATTATAAATCTCACTCAAACCTCCTCTATAAACTTACATTCACAAACAATGTGGACGAGAGTGTGAGTAGTTTGCAGAAAGTCAAAATTTTAAACCTTCTTATCATCATGTAACAAAAAGAAAAAAAAAAAAAGAAAAAGCATTCACAGGGAAAGTGAATGTTTTTTTATCTTACTAATGCTACTTGCTTATTTAGTTAAATAAATTTTCAAGATTTACTTTATAATTTTAGGGATAATGGATATATATATATATTTTTTGAATCACCTTTTATGTGTTAAAGCAGCTAGTTCTTTGTAAAATTCACAAAAGGCATGATGTTAAAAAATTGTATTGAAAAATATATTAAAATCTTGTAAACTTTTTGTTAATTTTGTTACTTTCAAATATTTTCAACTATTTTGACATTTTAATGACTCTAAATGACAATTTTATGGTAAGTTGGCAATAACACTAAAATCACTTTGTATCCCACCGAAACCTACCCAACAACTTTTCCTTCGGCTGATCTCATAAAAGTCATTCTTCTCAGCACTATAAAACCAGACATGAAACACAATCTCAAATCACCAAAGAAAAGAAAACACTACCAGATAAGCATACATGGGATCGGAGAAGAGAGTTTTAATCCTCGCTTTTGTGCTTCTGCTTAGCTCGCTCACCGACTATGGTGCTCTACGCTTATCCAATGCCCAAACCCTATGCAACGTTTCACTAGCTGGTATAATGGCGTGCAAGCCCGCGGTGACGGCTCCAAACCCGGGACCGCCGTCTGGAGACTGTTGCTCGGCACTGTCGCACGCTGACATGCGCTGCCTTTGCTCCTATAGGAACTCTAAGCTGTTGCCTTCTCTTGGAATTGACCCAAACCTTGCCATGCAGCTACCTGGCAAGTGCCACCTTCCTCACCCTGCAAATTGCTAGAATTCAATCTCAGGTCATGGATTCATGCGTCCATGCTTTACTTATTTCCTTTTCAGTCGGTAAAATGGTAGTAAGAATAAGTTATTATTCTAATAAAACTGATCTGCAGTGAGAAAAAGATAAAGAAAGAGTGGAAGGAGAGAGGAAATAGCATTTCTTTTTCTTTCTTTTCTCTTTTTCTTTCTCTTTACTACTACTACAGAACTCGTAGAAAATTCACTCTCTGGAGTAATGCGTTGCCCTGTGACATCTTTGTGAATCCATTGAGTGGGCATGCTTTGCTTGTTTTCTATGTATTAGGCAATGCTTTAAATTTGCTTTTTAGTGAACTTTGTCGTTCCCACGTTTATGCTTGATTGTGAAATAAGCTATTGTACTTATGGCAAATGGGTGAATAGCAGAATAAAAATCATAGTAATAGTAATTGTGTTTATTTTCTCTCTGATTTTGATATTGTCTCTTTTTAGTACGTCTTTCAAATATCTTGTATGTCTTGATTTAATTTCTAGAAATATGTGAGAAACACCAGCATCCACAATGATAAGGTTTCTGAATCATTATAGAGCAACGTTAGGGTAAAACCCATGTGAATTCTTTAAATTAGTTTTTTTTTTTTTTTTATGGTCATATTATGAAACATCATTTTTTTTTTTTTTAGTAACTTAAACAATTTAATTAGGAGTGGCTCAATATGTATAATGATCTAAAGTAAACTTTTAAAATGAGGGCTTTTATAATTTTTTTGGAATGTTAATTTTTTATTTAAATCTTAAACTTCATTCATATTCTTGACACGACATTTCTAAATTTTCAGGTTAAAAAAAAAAAAGAAGACCTTTTCAGGTGTACTTACGTGACAGATATAATACAACCAATAAATTTAATAATGCAAATCAATCATCTTATAAATCAAAAAGTAAAACAAAACTAATGCAGTAACACATTAGAAAAAAACAATGAAGTAGCAAATATATTATACTAATAGAAAATAAGAAAGGATTGAAACAATAGATCTTGATAATTGTCAATAGGAGATCAACTTGTTTTATGCTAGCCTTTATCAACAAGGATAGCTAGACTGCCACAATATTGGTATGAACAAAAAAGATGTTCAGAGTTTTTTAGATGCAATGCTTATGACTTAGAGTGATATTAAGAAATAAGGAGAAATAACAATAAAGCGGAAGAAGAAAAGGACGTTACATCTTATAGACAAAAAGAGAAAAGAAGGTTAAATTTATCATAGAGAGAAGGTGAAAAGAGAACATTAAAATAGAAGGAAGGGATTGACTAAGAAGTTAAGGGGTTTTAGAAAATTAAAACTTTTAGAATTAGGGAGCATGATTAATATCTAATGAAATAATAAAAAGACAAATTAAAATTTATATAAGTAATTGTCACTAAATAAGATAATGATATTATGGAACCTAATTTTCCAAAATATTTTTTAAGGCCTAAAGCAAGTGTTTAAATTCCCCAAATGAACTCACAATTTACTCACTTATTTATATTTTATTAATATTTATTATTTTAATTTAATTTTTTATGAACAAATGTACTTTCAATCTCATCCCTTTATTTTAATTGCATCTAATGGTCTATATTTTTAACTAAATAATCATGTGATAATCACATGTCATACCTTCTCACATTTATCATTTTTACCCTTCTATTTTCTTTCACAATGTATACCTTATTCTCCTTTTCTTTATGATATTACACTTTCACATTTCTTTTCCTTTTTGAATTCCCAAATTAATTAAATAGAACTTAGATTAGCCTAAAAAATTGAAACTAAAGATAATTTAGTAGTGATTGATTGGAATTAAGGTATCATACTTTTACTAGAACGCTAATCACCTTGACGAAGATCAAAGAATTTGAGGAATGCAACCAAATTCAATCATAACAAGATACATTATAAAATGGAATATACATGAATCATATTTAAGTTTTCTCCAATATCTTAATGATTAATATACTTGGTTATTTTTAGGCAAAACTGAACTAGGAGAAAGGAAGATAGTTAAAACTAATTTACCTGTTAAATTCTCCTATTTTACTGTTGTATCTCATGCCAAATACATGATTAGTGTGTCACCTAATATTGTTAACTCATGCTATCACGTTTTAAGTGATTCATGCATATACAATGCAGAAATTTCTTCTACTGTATGATGAATACTTGAAATAAATGAAAGAAAAGGAAAAAAAGAAAAAAGAAAAAAGAAAAGAAGGCAGCCATATTGTTCTTCCATATGTAATAATCGTTTTTTTTCAAAAAACATAATAAGATTATAGAGCCTGCTTAGATTGATTTTTAAAACAATGTGTTTGAAGTACAAAAACAAAAAATATACATTAAAAGTTTTTTCTTTTCATAGAGGAGCTTCTTTTTAGTGGAAAATAAGGATGCAGATCCAGTGAGACCTCCAAGCCTTTAAATATGCATTGTTTTGTATGAATCCATGTTTAAGAGTGTTTGGAAAAGAAATGGCTCTAGTACCACTATGTGAAGAGCAATTCATTCACTCAAATCTTGGATTACAATATCAATTAGGAAGGTACTCATTTGTACTCGACTTTAGGAAGGCCCTTATCGCACCAAACTCATCAATCTACCATATCATTTTGCTCTAGCTCATTAGCTAAGGCATTTTATTATAGTAATCATATTATGGCCTCACCGCTCAGTGTGAATAAGGCACATGAATTTACTTTTGGCCTATGGGTTTAGAGGAGTACATTTAATATAATTTAGGAAAGTAGGGGTTTCAAAATGTAAAGGGAAGTTTAATAAAATTTAAGTGCAAAGAATTAATTTAGTAATTATTTAAAGTGTATATGAACAGAATAATATTTAATGATTGATCAATGCGAAAATTAGGCCACCATATGAATCAATGTTAGTTTAGCAAATATAAGCTTCTCATTATCAAGACCTGCACTCTGGGAATATGAGTCAACATAATTGTAACATTTATAGTGACCGATCCTTTTTCAGGGGAATAATCAAATAAGTCAATCTAAATCATAGATTCCAAAGCCATGACAGAAACCTTATAAAATCTTGAAAAATTAGAAATTAGTTAGGAATAGTTAAAATTTTCAAGAATTTTGAATATGCATGCTCCCTAATGAACTTGATTAATCTCACTATAATCTATCCATGAAATAGGAAAGGATTAAAATTCTTGATTTCTGCAATTTTTTTTTTAAAAAAAATTATAATATCAGTAAAGGATTCTCAGCCCAGCAAAATTTATAATGAAAAGATGTAGATGCACCAAATTTTGCACCAACGTATTGCTACTTACTTTATGCTCCCAAGTGACAATTTGATGATACACCCTTATCAGTACAATGTAGCTATTTAGACAAATTTTTATATAAAAACATGTATTGAACTACTCAGTTGAAAAGCATTTTCTTTCTTCTCTAAAGCAGAAAGTACAAGAGACCAGTGAGCACGAAGCTCCAGTTTTTAATCTGCCTTCCTTTTTTCAAAAAAAAAAAAACAAACAAACAATTATTTAGTATTTTTTATAATTTTACACAAAATTTTAAAAAAATTATAGTTTAAAACGTTAAAAATTTATTCTTAAACTTTTCAAAAACTATTAAATTAGTCCCTGAAAAAAACACAAGAAACCAGTGATCATGAAGCCCCAGTTTTCGATATGCCTTCTTTTTTCTTTTTTTAAAAACTAATTATTAATTATTAGTTTTTATATTTTTACATAAAAATTAACAAATATTTTTATAATTTCAAAAATGTATCAGACTAAATTAATGGTTTTTGAAAAATTTATGGATAAATTTTTAATCATAAAAATTCTTTTATATAGGGACTAATTGAATAATTAAAAATTTTCTAATTTCTAATTAAAAGTAAATAATTCATTTCGTTACGTGACATATTAAATGAGAAAAATTTATTTCTATATTTTTCCCATTTTCATGACATATTCCATCTCTTTCATAGGAGACCTTAGTGAGTCTTCCTATAATAAGAACTTGGATCTTGTGCATAGCAGTAACAGCTTGTTAGCTTGGATGAAGCATAAATTATGATAAAACAGCTTGTGAAATATTTTATGATAAAAATTATGCATAAATCATTAATCTTAGTTTCTTCTGCATGTAAAACAAACATAAATCTTAACGACTAATATTCAGTTGCCAACTAACTTTCTATGTTAATGCTAGTTTGCAGAACCAAGTTATTGCTTCTAGATTTCGGCCATAACACTTATCTCAATGCTTTAAGAGGTGTATCATGCACTATAGCAATCAATGCTATAGGACTGAGATCTTCTGCAGTTACATAAAGAAACTATTAAATGTTAAGATTTATGTTTGTTTTATATAAAGAAACCAGATTAATGATTTATACATACATAACTCTTATCATAAAATATTTCACAAAATGCAAGGTTATAAGTCAAATTCTAGACCATTAACGATTAATTACTAGAAATGGAATAGATGTTTCATAATAATGCATAGAAATAACGATGAAATACACTACTAAATGATTATATTAATTAATATGTAGTCGTTTTAACTTGATCAAAAATTTAAAATTTGAGTTGTAACAATATAATTGTATTAAAATTTTATAAGAATAATTTATTATTAATGTGATATTGTCTAACTCAAATTAAATTAATAGTGTCAATTTATACCAAAAAAAAAAATGATGGAAGAGTACACTTTATCCAGCACTTAAGACCCACAATGTGATACGACGAGTAAGGAACCAACAACAAGCAATTAAGACCCACTGCATTCCGCGTTCACGGGCAAAGCGAGCACTGTCTTATCGTCAGCTAACACTAGTCCCTCACTTTCCATTTGGGTAAGATTTATTTATTTATTTACAAGTATTTTTATTCACTCAAATCCTGGATTACAATATCAATTGAGAAGACTCATTTGCATTTGACTTTAAGGAGGCATTTATTGCACTCAACTCGTCAATCTACAATATCAATGTACTAGAAAAGTAGGAACAAAAAGCTTAAACACGAAATATATGATGATCATATTATGGCACATGGATTTATTTTTTTTGGCCTATAGGGTTTAGGGGAGTACATTTAGTATATTTAAGAAAGCAAGAACTAAAAGCTTAAACACAAAATA
The DNA here is from genome assembly GCA_022379115.2 of Bauhinia variegata. Taxonomy (NCBI): domain Eukaryota; kingdom Viridiplantae; phylum Streptophyta; class Magnoliopsida; order Fabales; family Fabaceae; genus Bauhinia; species Bauhinia variegata. The sequence continues at coordinate 8,412,032 of CM039430.1, forward strand.
TAAGATGATCAAGTTAAGGTGAGAGGTAGTGCTACTACACCAAAACCTCTTCCTCTCTTTAGAATTGCTTTTGTCGGGAGATATTTATTAGTTATTGTTCTCATCTTAAAGAAGAATTAATCTCATAACTAGAAGGTGCGTATGATGACACATAGATGTAAACCAAAGAAAAAAATCCTTACTTAAGAGGTAATCCTTATTTGGTTGGGGAGATGAGGAAATTTTTACTTAGTTTTCCTTCATTTCTCTCAACTTTTAAACCCCAAATTGAAAGGTTTTGGAGGGGAGAGAAATGTTTACTCATTTTTTACAAAAAAAAAAAAATCAGTGTATTTTATGTTTCTTTCTCATGTATAAAGTTATAATAGTAAATTTATTCATTCTCTCCACTCCCCTCCACTTACAAATCAAACAAAGAGAGACACTTATCCTCTATTAAAATTATTTTCCTCCCCTCCGTTGAACCAAACAATCCATGTATGTTCAAATGTCCTTTAGCATAAATTTGCATACAATTCATGTTGGCGCACAACGTGATGTATGTTAGAGTTGTGTATATTCTGATACTGAAGCATTGTCTTGATTTCTTTATTTATTTATTTTTCGTTTTAGTACTTTAAAAAATGTTTTTTCCCTTTATTTTTTGTTTTATTTTTAGTACTTTAAGGAATGTTAGATGACTTGGTTGAAAGTTATTGGAAGAATTTTCTTAGTTTTACTAGAGAACTGCCCGATTTTGTGATGAATGGAAAATTAAATAAAATAATTAAAAATTAGCTATCAATTTTATACCAAGCATGGTTGGATTAGTTTTTATTATGAAAAACTGTCAGGTCAAAATTTCTGATGATACAGTTAGAATTAAGAGAGAAAATTTAAGTAATGTAATGATTAAGTTACATAAGTAATAATCTAATAACAACCAATGGAAAAAGAGTAGAAATATAATTAGGAGGGTGTGAGTGGATTTTTGAAAGGAGAAATATATATGCCATCACTTGTGTGAGTGCAGAAAATGTGTCTTAGATTGAGGTGAATAGAACTTTCAAAAACATTAATTTATCATAAAAATGTTCAATTCAAATAACTTATAAACAATTAACTTCACAATAATTTGAAATTATCAAAACAACTTAAGCTAACATATCAATTAAACAGTTGAGAGTACAATGCAATAGCTTAACAAAAAATATGAACAACTAAATGTAAATAGAGATAAAGAGAAAATAACATACACAAAGATTTATAATAATTTGGCCAAACAACAGCCTACATCTACTCCTTACACTCTGTGAAGGTTTTTTCATTACCTCCAAGTATTGGTTTTTAGGTTCACCAATCAAACTTTACAAAGTCTCCACTTGATTTCCTACTCTTGAATAACCAAGTACAACAATCTCCACTTAACTTCCTACTTTTGGATAGTTAAGTATAATAGTCTCCACTAGATCAACTCACTCGACCTAGCAAGCTTAACTTACTGTTCCTGAACAGTCAAGTATCTGCCCAAATCACTTGGTGTAGAAGAGTTACAAAATGGGTGAGCGCAAGCTCAAAAATGGGTTGTAATAAATAATAGATATTCCCAAATAATCCCAATTCACTCAAGAAATATAATCCTAGGTAATAGCTCTAGAGTGAACAAATATTGCAGAAGTGTGAACTCTTGACTCCTCATCAATCATCTACTTTGTTTGAGGATATCTCTATTTATACTATTTTGTAGTTTGCTAGCTGTTGGAGCTTTGAATGCAGATTTGAGTCCGTCTTCAGTCTAATTACTTGAATCATGTTATAATATCAATTTGAACCCTCAATCAACTTTAGATTATCATAATTTTCTCATTTAAGCTTGATTCTTGAACAACAGCTTTGACTAAGATCTTCAAGTTCTCATCTGTGATATAGTCTAATTCTTTCCTAAAATATCTTCAATCAAATCAAGTAATAATTCCATAATTGATTTCTTTTCAAAAATTTCTTTGATGATCAAATTGACTTCGGTTAATTTGATTCCTTTTTGAAAACACTAGCCAATTCATCATATTTAGAAAATCTAAAATATTTTCCTTTAATAAAGTCAAATCTAATTGTATTTTGTCATTAGTCAAGATCATATGGGGATCATACCCTTATGCTAACAACTTGTGTGACAACCAATGGAAAAAAAAAAAAAAGGCACCAAATGCATGTACATGTTATGTTTTTCTAGATACTCATATACCTCTTTATATACACATATTTTTTTATTGATTTTATACCACATATTTAATTGATTATGTTATCCACAAAAAATCAAATAGGAAATAGAAAATATTAAGTGCATACTTTTTCTAATAGAATTTTTCATTGAGAAAATTATTTTAAAATTTTTTTGAGAAATATCATTTGGTTCCGGACAAAATGAATTTTAAATTACTTGCTATGTGTTTATCACGTTTAAGAATAGAAAAACCAATGTGTCAAGAAAAAAAAATAGAATAGACTAATCATATATTATTTTGAACATTTGACAAAATCTAGTAGAAACCAAATTAAAACACCATTTTTATTTCGAATTATTTTATCTTTTTCTCAAAAATGTATAAGGAAATACTACATGGGTTCAACATGCTGTGATTGTTTTGAGAGGATGGAAAGGCATATTAACTCACTAAAACGGAGATAGTTCAACAAGAAAGCTAGTTCCCCCTAAAATGAACAAACTGCAGAAAATGATTTGTCAATAAAATCAAGTTTTAAATTGATATGCTTCTTATAAAAGTTGATTCAATTTCGTAATTTTGATGGTTCCAAATCTTGTGTAGGCATTTACCAATGTATTTTGGCTGGAAAGTAGTATTAAATGAAGAGAAAAACTAGTTTTACACATCTCTATGTATACCCCATTTAATTCAATTAAATTGTAGACATGAAACTACAAATAAAAAATAAAAGAAATAAAAATAAGATAAATATTAAAAAAAATATATGTAAACATAGATGTACAAAAATAAATATACATGTAGTATGACTCTAAGATGAATTGAAAGAGCTAATGGGACTATATACAATACAAACTACAATGGGAATTAAAAAAAATGTAATCACAGGAAAGTGCAAAACTTTTTTTTTTTTTGTCAAAGGTATGAATTTCATTAATATGAAACAAAGGAAGGGCCTTACAAAATCATCAGGTAATTCACTACAAAAGAATTGTGGGGATCTCCCAAAAGAATCAAAATGGCTAATCCACCCAAGAGGCTATTCCTATACAGGACACTAGCCACAACACCAGAGTTACAAGCTTTCCTTGAATTAAGCTAAGTCATTCTCAGCTTTGTTAACATTATCATCACTTACATTGTTAAAAACCATGTCATTTCTACTTTTCCAGATTCTCCAAAGTGTGAAGTAGGATAGTGAAAGAAGCTTACCACTGTCTTGGTCCTGCTTAATAACTTCCCACAGGCTTTTCCACCACTCACCGAACTATTAACATTGAAGCTGTTAGCTCTTATGTTAAATCTGGATGCAAACCAGGTTTCCTAGGCTTTAGGGAATAATGCTAGTACATGGAGGGTTGTTTCTTCACTGGCAGGATAGGCCATACAGTTGGCCAATTCCTTTTGGCTACGGTGGGATATGCCCCTGATGTTGGAAGGGCGTTATGAAGAGCTGTCCACATGAATATCTTCAATTTGTTTGGTGCTTTTACCTTCCAGATCACTTTCCAGGGTTTGTTCTTGTTGCTTGCTTCATCTTTTGATCTTGAGCCATTTAGTTTTACTCCTTCCTTATAGCCAAGCGAGACAACGTAACTAGTTGAACTGTTGTCATGCCAAGTCAGCTGATCCATGTTTTCTGCTATCTTGGAGTCTGGTACTACTGCTTGATCTTCTTCTATAACATGCTCCTTGACTACTTCAATATCACATTCTCTTTGATCATTTTTCATCAGTTGAGATATCCATAGAATAGGACTTTCTCTCCCCTCCTTTGGTCTGGCTTTAAAAGGAAATATAGTAGGCAGCCAGGGATCTTCAAAGGCCTTGAGTGTTGAGTATCTCCCAGGTCTCCATCTCATCTGGTTTTCGATCACAGGTTTCGCTTCCAGTAAGCTCATCCAAGCCCAAGAGACATTTCCTTTGGGGTTTGCCTGCAAAAATGATGAATGGGGATAACATTTTCCTTTAAACAAAAGGAAAAACAGGGATCCATTACAGTGGATTAGTCTCCAGCTATTCTTAGAAAGCAAAGCCTTGTTAAAAGCACGTAGATCCTTGAAACCTTGCCCCTCTTCTCCTTTTCCTCTGCACATTATATCACACTTAACCCAGTGGATTTTGTGAGAACTATCTTGACCGCTCCACCAAAATTTGCGCACCATTCTCGCCAAATCCAACACAGATTATCTAGAAATTTAAAGCATCCCATACTATATAAAGGAAGTGCAGTTGCTACAACCTTGATTAATACTTCCTTACCCCCTAAAGACAACATATTTTATTTCCAACCACTGAACTTCTTGGCCACTCTTTCTTTGATGAGAGAACATTTCTCTCTTTGATCTATTCACCAAGGCCGGTAAGCCCAAGTATTTATCTTGAGCCCCAATATTCTGCACTCCCATTTGGTTGCCAAGGTTGGATCTTGGATTCTAGGGGGTATTAGCGCTGAAAAATAAGAAGATTTGCTCAAATTGATTCTCTTGCCACTAATCTTCTCATATACCTCAAGCAGCTCCTTTATGGCTTTGATTTCTTTTTCTCATGCTTTGGCAAAAAGGAGGGAATCATCAGCAAACAGTAAGTGATTTATGGACAGGCATCTCGTACTCATCTTGAGCCCTAAGATGGACCCGTTTCTCTCTGCATTGCGAAGAAGGTGTGAAAACCCTTCTGCACAGATTAAGAATAGATAGGGAGAAAGGGAATATCGTTGTCAGATACTCCTTGAAAGATTGAAGAATCCTTGAGAATCACCATTCAAAATAATAGAGAAGGAAGTAGTTGATACACATTCTGGCACCCAGTTAATCCATTTCTCACAGAATCCCATCTTGCTCATCATGAATCTGAAAAATTTTCATTCAACTCAATCATATGCTTTGCTCATGTTGAGTTTAGCCACTAAATACCATCCACCTCCTAGCTTCCAAGTTTTCAAGGAATGAATCAGTTCATGGCCAATTAAGATGTCGTCAGAGATAAGCTTCCCCTTCACAAATGCACTTTGATTCTTGCTTATGATCTTTGCCATGGCAGGTTACATCCTATTAACCATGATCTTAGCCAGAATCTTGTAGAAAATTGTACATCAACTAATTGGTCTGATATCATTCATGCTTTGGTTGTTTTCTACCTTTGGAACTAGCACCAGTTGAGTATGATTGAAACTTCTCATTAATTTTCCAGAGTGGAAGAAACCCTTGTCTGCCTTACATATATCTGTGCCTACAATGTCCAAGTAGCTTCTATAGAACTACCCCGTAAAACCATCACTCCCTAGAGTACCCTTAGGGTTGATAGAGAAGGTTGCTCTCTTGATTTTTGCCTTAGAGATTGGTTGCAGATATCCTCTTTGGAAACTCAATAGATAGCTCTTCCATGTGTACTGGATCCGAGTAGGAGAATAATTCTTGATAGTACTCTATTGATGTATCTGCGATATCTTTAGTGCTACTAACCATTGTTCCATCTTCTTTCTTCATTCTGAGTGTCTTGTTTTTTTCCTCCTTTGTATGGTCTGGAGGTGAAAAAACTCTGTTTTTATCCCCATGCTTGAGCCATTTAATTCTAGTTTTTTGCTGCCCGAATCTTTCTTCCTTTAGAACTTCATCAATTTGCTCTTCCTCTTTATCTTTGATTTCATCCCAGTCCACTATGGAGTCCTCATCCTGCATTCTATTAATCTCCTATTTTGACTTGGTAATGTTCGTTGTTGCATTATCCGGGTTTGAAGCGAACTAGTCCACAATCTTGTACCTACATGCTTTCAGTTTACTGTGAACTTGGAAGCTTTTGGATCCTTGAAGCTCAAAATTCCACACATCTTGGACTATTCTTCTAATTTCCCCATTACCAACCCAACTTGTATCAAAGTGAAATTTTTTTTTGGATCTAGCATCATTTGGAGCTGAATCTAGCATAATGGGGGAGTGATCTGATCCCTGTCTATCAAGATGCCAAACCATGCTTCTTTGAAATCTTAGCTGCGAGTCCACATAAACTAACACCCTATCCAGTTGTTATCATATGCAATCTTCGAGCATTCTCCGATTACACCAAGTGAATTTTCACCCAGTGAAGCCCAGGTCAACTAGTTGGGTAGCCATCATGAAATCTCTGAAGTCTTTAATTGAGCCTTTATCAATACTAGAGTCCCTTTCCTTTTCATGTGCCCGAAGTACAACATTAAAGTCTCCTCTAATTACTATACTGTTCAATCTACTGGGAAGGCTCCTTTCAAGTACACCCAATTGTTCTCTCCTAGTGCTAGCTTCAGTACTAGCATAGACACCCACCAAACTAAAAGATTGCTGACTTTCTACCATTAAGACATCACAAGAAATCAAAAATGAGTTGATGACTACATTGGAAATATCCACTGTCTCATTCCAAGTTAGTGCAAGGCCCCATGCTCTACCCACTGGGCGTACTGTAATCACTCCAGTCATACCATACTTTCTTAACCACGCTTGAACTTTCTTGTCATCATTCTTGCTTTTTGCAACGAAGGCCATATCCGGGGAATGGGATTTACAAATCCCTTTAAAGTGATGAACTGTCAAGGGGTTCCCCAAACCCCAACAATTCCAAAATATGATCTTCATTGGTTGCCTTGATCCTACTTTAGGCTAGGATCCACCACCTCTTCAGTATTTTGATCAATCTCCATTAGCCAAGTTGTTTTGCCTTTATATACTTTTCTTTACCCCTTTTGCGTTTCGCTATCCCTATTTCTTTTTCACTATTCTCCTTATTAGGATTCAAATCGTCTTTTACCCCCTTCTTTTGGTTTTCCGGCCATTTTTTTCCATTTTCCTCTCACATGACCCATGTGCCCCCTTGTAACTGATACACCTTTTTTAGTTTTACCCTCCTTCAAATAAGTCTCATTCTGAGGTTGCTTTTTTCCCGTTAGTATTACTTTCCTCTTCAATATTGCAACTCCCTATGGTCTTCGGATTAGGGTCTATAGTTCCTGTGGCTTTATCTGCTCTGCACTGACTTTCACCTCTATATATACTGCCCTTCAATTCTGGATTTTGGCTGGTCAAAACATCCTTTTCTCCCTTTACTTTGTCTCCCTTGCTTATAGCACTTTCCTTAATACACTCATTGGTATGACCATCCTCACAGTCTACATTAATTAACTTACTAAAAACATGATCCTTCTAATATGTTTTCAATGTTTAGCCCTCCCACAGTTGTGAAAGTAGGCTTAGGATTCTAGTTTCTAGATTTGAGAGTGTCCACCCTAACACCAATTTGTTCAACTTCTCTAAGATAGCTCCAAGCAGATTCTATTTTCTTCCCTTCCTCTACCTCACCATTTACAGATTTAAAGAATCTATCACTATGTCCAAACAAACTATATAAATTACACAACATAAGCAATCTTGCTACCCTGAATTCAACCCAAAAATCTCTCCTTTTTCATTCCCATAGCCCATATTCCCTTTTTGAAAGGTTTGGAAATGTCTACCTCAGCTTTGAATTTCACGATCCTTCTGTTCAATTGTGGGATGTTGAATAATCCGGTGTCTAGTACTATACCCACCTTTTCTGTAATTCTTCTTGCCACAGCCACTGTTTAACAATGGGTTAGAACACCCCCAACACTGGAACCAAAATGGCGTGCAGTTGAAGCAATTTGGGTTCACTTCTGATTCCTCGCTCCACTTCTTTAAGATTAGGAGGCAGTTTTTGAACATCCATAATTGACCCCTAACCACCTGAATCATATCCCTTTCGTTTCTAAAGAAGAAGGAAAACTTGTTCTCTTCTATAGCCGGAACTCGAAACTCTCCTGGACTGCCCCATACTGTCTTCATCATTGTTTCCACTGTTATGGGATTGATCCACCACTCTGTGATTACTTTCCCCACAAGGCTTCTCTCACATTCTTCTATCCCATCTTGTAAATCATTTTTGTCGAACAAGACTATTTCTTCCTCTTCACTATTCAAATCCATTATCGAGACCTCCCGATGGGGAATCATCCAGATTTGGACACAACTCCCTCTCGGACTAAAACCCTTGTGGAACACCAACCAGCAGCTAGTTGACTAGAGCAGACATTCTCAAATGTATTTAAGTAGCACAAAACACAAAGATATGTGCACTTGTGCATGTCTTTTAGCACTGTAATTTGCCCTTTCTTTGACTTTTGTTTAAAAAAAAAGCTTAGAAAATAGAGATTTTTTTTACACGTGTCTATTTGTTGGAGTCAATTTTATTTAAAATATTATCGGACACTATATGTAAGCATATCTCATAATAGAGATTCGAATATGCTACACTCAACCTTTTGGTAAAAAAGTTAAAACTTTGTTTAGTTTCAAGAATGGTTGTATATTTTTATTTTCATATTTTTTTACTTTGTTAAAAATATGTTTCCTTAATTTTATCTACTTTTACTTTTTATTTTTACTTTTATTTGTTTTCATATTCATTTATATTTAGTGTCCAATAATCACTATTAATAAATTTTATTGAACCATTAGTTATCTTTTGTCTAAAAAACAAAATGAATAAACTTACAAAATTACCATTATTTATTTCTTAAAACACTAAATATTTTGTTATTAGTTTGCAAGTCATTTCCAAAAATGTTTTCAATGAAAATAGTTTCTATTTATTACCCATTCCCTAAATGTGTATGCAGACCTTAATATAGATTGATGGTAAGAAACCAGTGAAAAAGTATTGACTCTACAAGTCTGAATTGATTCTACAAACTTATTCTTCTCAAGAGAGATAACTGCTGTCTTTTTTTTTATTTATGTATTTATTTATTGGGTTGGCTCCACAAAAGTAAATTTTCTATATAAAAAAATTGACCGTCTCTATGTCCAAAACCACTACTTCTACGAAAATGGTAGTAAAAATGATAGCAGCTTCTCTGTCAACGGTGAAAAAATATATTTTATATGCAACTACAATTTCACACTATCTTTTACACTTTATTTTTTAGAAAAATTTAAAAATATTTTTTAAATTTTGTATTATGTGCACTTCATTTTCAAAACATACACTTAACTCCTTAAACTTCAACTTTTGTTAAAAATTTAATAAAAAAAAATACATTTGTATAACGCTATTTCTCTATTATTATTTTTTTTTTGTGACAGATAAATGAAAATAATATGTAAAAATTAAATAAAAAAACTAATGAAATACATATAACTTTTTCTATTAAATTTTTAACAAAAATTAAAACTTGAGAATAATATACACATTTTAAAATTTTAAGTAAATTAAGTACATATTTTAAAAATTTTAAGAATAAATTATTTTTAAAGTTTTCTTTCATATATATATATATATATATATATATATATATATATATATCTTTTTGACCTTTTTATTTATAAGTTTACTCTTGCAAACAAACTGAAATTCAAAGGTGTCAAAGAATGTGTAAAAGGAGGTGTGCAATGGCTTTTCCCAATGGTGAATTTCAAAAACACTTGATTTCTCTTGTCGGTTTGCTTCTACTTACTGTAACTACATATGAACATAATGAAAAATCCATTGATCACTATCACTAAATACAGAGGATAATTAAGGATACAAAAGAGAGGATTGCCTGTACACATCCTTTCCTCACCAATATATTCAACACATAGTTTTGAACCAATAGAGACGAAGCAGAGATCAGTTTCTTAGCTGCAGGGGCTCAGGATTCTCAGTAGATCAACGGTGTTGAAGCTTTAAACTTCAGATGATCCAGATGATGAATATGCCTCTGTACCATAAGTCCACAGACTCTTCACTTCACCTCTTATAGCTCCCAATACCAAAGTAACGCCTATTGATTTGATCAGACAAGAAAAAAAATAAATGAGGAATCAGACTGAACCTAAGGAAAACTTGTAAAATTGAATATATCAAAATCAAATAACAAACATTCTAGCAATATTTTCATTAATAATAATAACATAAGACCAACAAAACACCATCATAACTCAAAGGAGGGTAAAGGAAGAGTAACAAGAATTTAGGGTTTCTTATGTTTTTTAAGGATTTTGGGAGTTAAAAAGACAAATGTGCCCTTTTAAAAAATAATCTGATTCATTTGTTTTAGTGACTAGGGTAAGATAACAAAAATAGGAAAAAGTCCATATAGCTACAACTATGAACCATGGCCGCCGTGTATATTGTGGGGCCATGGCGCTGCCATGTGAAATTGCCAGGTCATGGGATGTTACATGGCTTAGAGGTGCTGCTATGGCCCTGCCATTGACAACATTGAGCTTTGCACACCTAAGCTAGTAAACTAAGCGGCAACAACGACAACAAGTCATAACCCACTAAGTAAGGTTGACTAGATGAATTGTATAACGCCATTATATTCAATCAATAACCAAATTTTTCAGAATATTATCAATCATGAGATCCCTTAGTAAACTAAGCTAAAAAGAAAAAATAGTTACCTAGTGTACATGGAACAAGGTAGAGGAGTGCAGGTTGTCCATGACCATTCATCATATATAGCCCCAAATATGTAAAGAGAAGGCCTGAAACAAAAAAATATCCTCTGTCAGGAGCTAAAAGCCTTAAACTGGTAACACTAGCAAAATCAATTGGAATTTATGATGCAGGATTCTGTTGAAATGCTAACTAAGACCATGAGTAATAATGCTTACCAAACCACAGTCACTCATGCAGCAGAAGTTAATAAGGAACTACAATTTGCCTTCACTTCAACCTTACACTTTGGATCTCTTATCTAGGGATGGCAACAGAGCAGGACAAAGGCTGAGGGTGTTGTCTCCTTCACCGACCCCGATGGGAACTCTTGCCCCACAATAAGGAGGAAAATATCCCTTGTCCCCCACACCGCAAACATTATATGATTTTTAATTTTTTAACTTTTTTATTTATAATTTATAATATATAATTATGATATTACCCCTATTGTCACTCATGATCTATAATGCTCACCAAACTACAGTCACCCATGCAGCAGAAGTTTATAAGGAACTACGATTTACCTTCACCCCAACCTTACATTTTGGATCCCCATTACTCGTACACAAATAACTCATCACATCCGTTTCCCCCAACAGAAAAATTTAGAATAGTAAGAAATCCTGGTGCATGATAATATTGCGAGAAGAATTCATTTTTGCCCTTTTACGTTATCAAAAATTCCAAAAAAGACCCTCATTTTTAAACTTGGCAAAATGAACTCTCGAATTTCAAGCTAAAAACAAAAGCAAATCTTATTAAGGTGTTTTTAATCTATACAGAAGGTCCAATTGAATAATAAAAAAAAATTCCAAATTCTTAAGCAAGCTGGTTATTGTATATTCCACACACAAAAAAAAAAAAAATGACCAAACAAGTCTAATAAAACAAGTTATCAACCAAGACAAGTTGCAAAAGAACTCACCAAAGCCATAGCCAACTACCAACCAGATAAAATATCCGTTTAATAATCCCCTCTTGTTGTCTTTGTCAAATCTGAGACAATCCAAACAAATATATTAAAGATGAGACATATTTTGATAAGTAGACAAACAAAAACTGCCTAACACAACAAGATTACGATTCTCTAACAAAATCAGAACCATGTCTCTGTATAACACAATCCAAAAGACAGAAGCGGCACAAACATATTTTATATTGGACCATTTAATCATCGGACAATATAGTCCAACCATATATTTAAGGAAAAAGCCTTTTACACACCCATTTACTCAGCCCATGCACAACTTTTGTTTTTCAGTTTATTTGCACGAGTAAAACTGCAAATAGAAAAATAAAAGAGATGCAGAAAGAAGAAAAAAAAAATGTATAAAAGTGGGTGTGCATGTAGCACATCTCTATATTTAAGGAGAGGTATATAGGGAAATATATATGTACACCCACTTTATTTTAATTATGTTACAAGAGTAAAATTGTAAACAAAAAAAAAAAAAAAGATGTAGAAAGAAAAAAAGGGTATAAAAAACCCAAACAAATGTGCACATAGAACTTCTTATCAACTATAATCAAAAGGCTCCAAGCCCCCAACAAGGGAGATTTCCATAGATTTTCATCATCAACATCTCCCACCAATGTTTTGAAATTTGGACTGGATGGCGAAATTAAAACAGGGACAAATCACAGCTCAAGGGATCAGACTGCTGGAACTTTGGTTGGACCAGATAACATCATAATTATATACTAAAAACACATTAAAACTAAAGCACTCAATAATTCAAAAATAAGTAAAGGTTGACTAATTAAGTAGCAGTTATATGCAAAATTTGAATGTTTTGAATTATAAATATAGTTTAAATAATTATTTTGTTGATTGAGACTATTTATTAATTAAAATTAAGTCTTGGATTTATTGAATAAGTTCTAAAAATTTATACTTTATTAGATTATTTTTTTCATTACTTTTGAGAAATAAATATATTCATATGCACCATTAATACAAAGGAATAATTTCACCACTAAGACATGCATGTAAACAAAATGTGTAGTACTCTTGGATGCCAATGTCCAATAAGATATTTTCATCTAATGCCATTGAAGAAATGTTTTGATGTATGTGATAAAATATATGCAGCATATCTATATTTCAATCCTTCCCCTTAAATTTTTTGGTGAAAACCACCGATATCCGACACCACATTGGATACTAACTAATCCGGTTCGAGATATTCCCTTTAAATTTAGTGAAGGAATTATATAACTTCAGCTACATACATCTACAGATTTTTAAATCTTTGATTAGCATAAATGATTAACTAAATGAAGATTTCATTACCTACGAGCAAATGAAACAAGTAAGCCAGGAAATAGAATATCTCCAAATCCAATCATATCATAACCGCCCCAAGGATCAAAAAGACAAGGGAACCTCAGAAGCATAGGAATTGCTTCACCACTCTCGTCACCTTGAGCAACCTAGAAAAAGAAAAGTCATATGAATGTAATCATAACTATAAGAGATCCTTAAAGTAACACATGTAGTTAATTGAATATATATATGATTGAAAAGAGTGGAAAGACTTCATATGAAACCAAGCCAAATGAGGGGGAAAAAGAAAGACGAAATAGGGAATACGATTTCAGAAATTTAGATTTACTAGATTTTATTAGTGCATTTAGAGCATGAAATACACATAAATATGTAATTTCCAAACACCTTAGACCAATAACCCTTTGACTCTTTCAAGCTATTCCGTCATTCTATACCAAGGCAAGCATAGAACAAAACATACCAAGCAAGTAATGCAGCTAAGGAAATTAATACACTTCAAATAACCCAGGACCCTTTGCCTTCTAATAAGCAAGAGAAAAACTCATTTTCCCCCTTACATTATTGCCAATTCCAAAAGAGATTCTCACGTTTCAAACTGAATAAATTAAACTCTCGCATTTCAAGCTAAGAACAAAAGTAGACCCTTTTGTACAAATAAAAAACACCTCTTAGCTTAAAATGCAAGGATTCATTTTGTCCAGTTTGAAACGTGAATGCCTTTTTTGAAATTGATGATAGTGTGAAGAGGTAAAAATAGGTTTTTCTCAGTAAACAATTTATCAGGAGAAAATGCAGTGAAGGGAGGATTTCATCAAACACGGGACAAGAAAAATGGTCAAAAGAGCTTTCAAATCCCTCTGTAAACCCATTACTGAACCTCCCCTTACGGATAGAAACCATGAGCTGATACCTACGTAGAATCCTAGAAAAGAGCACAATCCCATAAGAGATGTGAGAACGTAATGAAAGAGCCAAGCTATTTATCACAGAAGTCTTAACTGAATTGATTGGCATCATCTGTACTATGTAATTGTCATGCTTTTGAAATGCATATTGCTGTTTCAAAACATGCCAACCAAACCAGTATCATTCATTATGTTTAACTTCTGTGCTATCTGGTATCTTCCTTGATGAAAACTATTCTATTATGCTTCAACATAAGCACCACAACCAAACAAAGAGCACCCCATCCAAAGCTATTACACTACAAATGTTTGGGAAATGTTATGGCAGAAAAAGGAGACATAATATGGCAGGATCAGGAAGCTAGCTATGCTTGCTTAAACAAATGAATCTTTTCTGTTTCCAAGTCATTTTTTTTCCAGAACCACTCCATGGCATCAGGCTAACTGCAAGGGTGGAATCAAACATAGGGCTCCATTTCTCAAACTGAAAATAGAGATTGAACAGAATAATGATTTTCGTCTTTTACTTTGTTATTTTGTTTTGCTTTTCTGTGCATGTGTTTTAAACTATAAGGGATGTGGATGAATTTGGATAGGACCGTAATTGGATGGATCATTGTCAATCCTCTTATCGATTTATAATCCACTTTTAAATGTTTATTAGATCCATGATACAATAAAATACCCATTTTTCTCATTACTATTAGGTTTAATTATAGTAATGGTCCCTATAATTTCAGAAAAAAAAAAATTTTTAAAGTTCCTATAGTTTAAAACATTAAAAATTAGTCCCTATAGTTTACAAACGTTTCTAAATTAGTCCTTATAGTTTTTAAGGTTTAAAATATTGAAAATTAATCCCTATAGTTTACAAATATTTATATATCAACAAAGACTATTTTATAATGTTTGTATAGTTCAAGGACGAATTTTTAACAAAATTTAATCTATAAGGACTATTTTAAATTGTGTGGAACTATGAGGACCAATAGTACAGAGTTGATTGATAGAGTTAGACAACCAGGACTAATTTGCAAACTATAGGGACAAATTTTTAATATTTTAAACTATAGGGACCTTTTGAAATTGAGTGAAATTGTAGAGACTAAAAGTATAATTAAACTTAACCGTTATTTCACACCAACAACACAATCATCATGACAGTCACAGAGGCTGCTGTCACCAGCACAGCTAACGCAACTGTTCTAATCATACCATTCCAACAGTTAAAGAAAACTAGTTCATTCATGTCCATCACCGATTAGATGGAAGCAGAATCAGTTGCCCTAGTATAGTAAATGATTCAAGATCTTGGATCTAACTGAGTTAACTACATTGACTCATCTCTCCTTGTCTTTGTCATTATCAGCCATTTTTCCTTGTCTCTCCTGCTTCATCATCACCACTTTTGGGTTTGTCTGGTTAATCAAACCACAGAACCTATCGTCCTTTTTTCTGCTTACAAAAAAAGAGAGTGAGGGGGGAAAAAGCACCAATATTTCCTTGATTTCCTCCAACATTTTCAAAAACACAGCAATTCAATCAATCAACTACCCCACATCCAAATTTTCCATTCCACTCCCTAGCTCTTCTACACGCACAAAAATTTTAGATTGAAAGCACCTACAGTCTTTATCAATCAATCTCAGCACTTCATACACACCAAGTCATTCCTCTGAAGGTATAATGATCACGCAATTGACTTATTTGCTCTACAAAACCCACGAGACCTTCAAATTCATACAACAAATACCAGTTTGACAGCCCCATGTTTCTTTGAGTTTCTTCAATACCTTCCTTGATATTCTGGATATTGTCCATTGAAGATGACTCAGATAATAACCCAAGATCCTAGAAACTGATAAACTCTGTGCTTAAACACATATTATTGAACATGGATACATGGAAATCAAAGATTTTGTGAGGTGTCAATTCAGGTGGGCCGAGAAATGGGGGTCCAGCATGGCATGACCCTAATTTTTTTTTTTACTATTTTACGATGAAAAATTACTAAAAATTCAAACAAAAAAATTGTAGGAAATCAAGCCCAACAATATTTTGTAGATAAGGCTTCTGTAAATAGAATTATTTTTAGGAGATAATTAGGAAGGTGATTGAGCATAATTGATTACTCAATCAACCTAATCAAATCCCTTAATTTTAGGAATTATTTGTTGTATCTCTATGTATATATATCCTACCCATCTCAATGATCATCGAGATTTCCACAGAAACTACATGGTATCAGAGCCTACTCCACGGCTCTGACCTATCCGCCTTTCTTCTTTGCCACCATTCCACGGCATCTTCAGTCTCAATTCTGAGACCACCTCCATCATTCCGCATGGCCGACTTCGATCAAATCTCCACTGCAGGAGGTTCAACCTCTCATCCAGCAATTCCAATAACTCCAGCCACGCCTCTGACAACAGTATCACACCTATCACCTCTCACAAGCTCAATGGGCACAACTACATTCAATGGTCCCGATCGGTACTGCTGTTCATTAGTGGCAGAGGTCGCAAAGACTACCTCTTTGGCACAGCTGCTCCACCAGAGCCCTCAGAAACTACCTATAAAATATGGAAGGCAAAAAATAACCTAGTTATGTCGTGGCTCATTAATTCCATGACCATAGACATTCGCGAAAACTTCCTTCTCTATAATACTGCCCATGAAATATGGGAGGCCGCCCAAGAAACCTACTCCAGTGGAGACAACACAGCTGAATTGTTTCACATAGAAAGCCTTCTACATGACCTCCAACAAGGCGACAATTCAGTCACCACCTATTATACCACCCTCTCTAAGTACTAGCAGCAACTGGATCTTTTCGAAACTCATGTTTGGAGATGCCCAGAAGACCATAGCCAGTATAAGAAGATCATTGAAACTAAGAGGATTTTCAAGTTCCTAATGGGACTTAACAAATTTCTAGATGAAGTGCGGGGCAGAATTCTAGAGACCAAACCTTTACCTAGTCTTAGTGAAGTATTTTCTGCAATTCGAAGGGAAGAAAGCAGGCGGAAACTCATGCTTGGGACACCAGGACCCCCTCTTTTGCTGGAAAGTCTAGCCATAACCGCTGCACCAAAGGGACCTGATAATACCACGCCTGGAACACACAATGCCCTTGCTGCCCGAAGCACTCCTCAACCCCAGGGAGATGGCAGACCTCGAAGAAACCGTCCTTGGTGTGATCACTGTCAAAAGCCAGGACATCTAAAAGAATCCTGCTGGAAACTACATGGTAAACTAGCAGATTGGAAGCCCAAAAACAACCCTGCTCGCCGAAGCTACACTGCCTCAATTGAAGGAGATAAGGCTCCCTTCACCAAATATCAACTTCAGGTGCTCCAGCAGCTCATCAGTAAAGCCGGCCAATCGAATCCATCTCTGGCTCTTCATGCTTCCTAAACACCACAGCCTTGGATTGTTGATTCCAGGGCTTCTGACCACATGACAGGTGATAGGACTCTATTTTCCTCCTTTGTTTATTGTCCTAACTTTGCTATTGTCCGCATAGCAGATGGCTCACAGAAGACAGCCATGGGCCATGGCACCGTAACCATCTCACCAAATTTTAAATTGACATCAGTTCTGTTTGTTCCAAAACTAGACTACAATCTACTATCTATCAGAAAACTCAATCAAGATTTACATTGTGAGACTAAATTTAGGGATGATTTCTATGTTTTTCAAGACATGGACTTGGGGAAGATGATTGGCAGCGCTAAATTTGATTCCTACTATCGCCTTTACCTCCTCAAATCCATACCTGCGCTAACCAGCAACCTTTCTTACTGTCATTCCATCCAGACCAGCCACCTATCACAGCCAAGTATTGAAGAAACTATTTTACTTTGGCATAAACGGTTATGACACCCAAATTTCTTGTACCTCAAACAGCTGTTTTCAGCATTATTCAATAAAGTCAATTTTCATTCGCTTCATTGTGATACTTGCCATTTATCTAAACATACTAAATCACATTATGCTTCTCTCTGTCATAAACCCTCTTCAACTTTCTCATTAATCCATGGTGACATATGGGGACCCAACAAAATAAAAACCTTGAATGATGCCCGGTGGTTCTTATTGCTGGTTGATGATCACACTAGACTTAGTTGGACCTTTCTAATGAGAACTAAATCTAAAACCACTCAAATTTTCCAGCATTTACACAAAATGATTCAAACACAATTCCAAGCCAATATCCAAGTCCTTAAAACTGATAATGCCCGTGATTTTTTCAATGAATCCCTCGGTTCCTACCTTCGAAATAATGGAATTGTTTACCAAAGTTCCTGCATTGACACACCACAACAAAATGGTGTTGCCGAAAGCAAGAACAAACACCTTCTTGACGTCACCCCCTCCTTGCTCCTCTCCTCCAACGTTCCAAAATATTTTTGGGGAGAAGCCCTCCTTACAGCCACCTACCTTATCAACCAAATGCCCTCTAGAACCCTCCAATTTCGCACTCTCATACAACTCCTCCAGGACACATATCCCAAAACCCATCTTATCTCTCAAATTCCCCTTAAAGTATTTGGGTGTACTGCATTTGTCCACATTCACCAACATCACCGAGACAAGCTTGATGCTCGCGCCCACCAATGTGTCTTTCTTGGCTATTCTCCAAACCATAAAGCTTATAAATGCTACTGCCCTTCAACTAGAAAAATGTTTCATTCTATGGATGTTACATTTTTTGAACATCAACCCTATTTTTCCAATTCTGTGATTTAGGGGGAGAACATATCAACGAAATCACAGAATTGGGAATTAATCCCAGAACAGAATAACTTAGAAGCCTATCCCATTCTACCACCTCTATCCACATATCCAACGCCTACCCTAGAACCAACAAATGATGTCCCAAATTCTCCCAACACTCCAGAAACACACACCTGTCCAGATCAGCCATCTCAATCTCCCAATAAACCCAATGAACTCCTAGTTTATTCTAGGCGAAGAAAGCAGAATCAAATTCAGCTAATCCAAGAATCGACACCAAGTCCAACAAATCCTGAACAAACACAAGGAAAATTCCCAATTAATCTTGATGTTCCAGTGGTGGAAAATGTAGGGAAAAATAGTGATCTAAACTGGCCCATTGCACTAAGGAAGGGAGTAAGGCAGTGTACTCAACACCCCATACAGAACTGCCTATCTTATTCCAAGCTATCACCTCAATACCGAGCCTGCACAGCTACCATTGACCAGATTCAAATTCCTAAAACTGTAGAAGAAGCCTTACAAGATCCCAAATGGAGAGAAGCAACTTTGGCTGAACTTAGGGCACTTGAAAAAAATCAGACTTGGGAAATCACCGACTTGCCTCCAGAGAAAAAGACAGTGGGCTGTAAATGGGTATTCATTATAAAACAGAAGGCAGATGGCAGTGTTGAAAGATTCAAAGCTCGCCTTGTAGCAAAGGGGTACACCCAATCATACGGCATTGACTATCAAGAAACCTTCTCTCCGGTGGCCAAACTAAATACAATTAGGGTAATTATCTCCATTGCTGCAAGTTGGGACATGTCAAGAACGCCTTCTTGAATGGGAATCTACAAGAAGAAGTCTATATGGACGCTCCCCCTGGTTTTAAACATAAGCTGCCTCAAGAAAATCACTCTATGGGCTGAAGCAATCTCCACGTGCCTGGTTTGACAGATTTACCAAGGTACGAAAGAATGATGGCTACATGCAAGGACAGGCAGATCACACTCTATTCATCAAACAATCAGCAGGGAAAATTGCCCTATTAATCGTTTACGTGGATGACATTGTCCTCACAGGCAACTGCGGAGAAGAAATCACCAAAATTAAGAAGCTGTTAGCTACAGAATTTGAAGTCAAAGACTTAGGTTCCCTACAGTATTTTCTGGGCATGGAAGTAGCTAGATCAAGCCAAGGCATAACAATATCACAAAGGAAGTATGTGCTAGATCTTCTTCATGAAACTAGAATGCTAGGGTGCAAGCCCATAGATACCCCTATGGATCCGAATACAAAGCTTACATATAATTCAGATGGGAGACCAGCAGACCAAGGGAGATATCAGAGGTTAGTTGGGAAATTACTCTACCTAACTCACACCCGGCCTGATATCAGTTTTGCAGTGAGTGTGGTGAGCCAATTTCTTAGCAAACCTCAGGAACAACATCTTAATGTTGTATATAGAATTTTGAGGTATCTAAAAGGGGATCCAGGAAAAGGATTATTTTTTAGGAAGAACTCAAACAGGCAAATTGAAGTGTATACAGATGCAGATTGGGCAGGCTCTCCTGAAGATAGAAAATCTACATCTAGATATTGTAGTTATTTGTGGAGTAATTTGGTGACATGGAGAAGTAAAAAACAGCATGTGGTAGCCCGCAGTAGTGCAGAGGCAGAATTCAGATCCTTGGCCAATGGGATCTGTGAAGGGATATGGGTTAACAGATTGCTATCTGACCTGAGAATTAAAAATGAATATCCTATAGAAGTCCTATGTGACAACCAATCTGCCATAGCAATTGCCAAGAACCCAGTTCACCATGACAAAACCAAACATGTTGAAATTGATCGACACTTCATCAATGAAAAGGTGGAGAATGGCATTATCAATCTGAAATACGTTCCCTCAAAACATTAGGTGGCAGACATCCTAACAAAGGCACTGCACAAACCCAGCTTTGATGAACTGAGTTCCAAATTTGGAATGATCAACATATACCGTTAGGCTTGAGGGGGAGTGTAGGAAATCAAGCCCAACAATATTTTGTAAATAAGGTTTCTGTAAATAGAATTATTTTTAGGAGATAATTAGGAAGGTGATTGAGGATAATTGATTACTCAATCAACCAAATCAAATCCCTTAATTTTAGGGATTATTTGTTGTATCTCTATGTATATATATCCTACCCATCTCAATGAAATGATCATCGAGATTTCCACAAAAACTACAAAAATATTAAGCTGAGAGAGGCTGGCTCAGCTTGGCCAACTCAAGCCCACCATAATTTCGGGATGGACCAAAAAATAATTTCAGGTCTAGCTTTAGGACCCAACTTGGCCCTAAAATCCGGGTAGCAGGCAGACCCATCTGACCAGACCCAAAGTAACACCCACTTGTCCAATTATATCCTAGATTTAATAGATAAATAGTGATCCATATCCACAACAACAACAATAAATATTATCCCACTAAGTTCAGATACCATTGGGCTTTATCATAGACTAGATTGTTAGAAATATTGTTTACCATGAGATCCCTTTGTATAATTTCCTCTACACTTTTTCACAAAGCTAAAGACCATGTGATCAACTCTCTCTACTTGTGGCTCTAGCGGCATTTTTTGCACATGTCTGAACAACCTTAACCAATTCTTGTCATTTTCTCCTTGATAGACGCTATACCATTTTTCCTTGTATGCAATCATTCCAAATTTATCCATAAAATAAATGGATAGGACTGGATGGTTAATTATTAGGTTTTAATAGGTAAATGGATATGGATCAAAGTTGACACTCCTATTGTGGCTTGTTTTGCAAGTAGTATATCATATTTTCTTCCTTTATACTCTTTCCTTTAAAATAATACAGCCAAAATATTCTTTACTCTTTTACATCAACTAAAGAATTCCTAACTATAGTAACTACCAAGAAACACATTCCTCGGGATTGAAAGAATTGCTTTAATGCATCTAGGCTTCAAAATAAGCTTAAAGTTCTCCAATCAGTAGTCCTACTATTTGCCCACATGAATGCAATTTTGCATATTCCAAATATATAAGAAAACAACTGTTTAAGACCTTGATGGGCTGACCATTTCTCCAAAATATCATAGACGCTGTTTTTGATTTTGGATTTTAAAGATGTAAACTACAATCGACCAATCCAAGAAAAAGAATACAAGTAAGACTTACCGTAATCATAACACTCTGATGGAATATCACCGGAGATATGAACACCCAAAAGATGTCATAGACAAATGCACAACAAAGTAGTACAGTGGCAACCTAAGATATAAAACAAGCAAGTTTGGAGAAGTGTTATGATAGAACAAAATATAAGGAATATAAGATACACAAGTGGACCATTCATATACCTTGATATTAGGCAACCTAGCCAACTGCAAGACTGTTATCATCAAGCCAATACCCTGTCAAGAAGAAATCCATATTTCACAAAGTCAACAGCTGGTTTTTTATCAGTGAGTAGAATGACTGAAGCCAAGAAAAGAAGCACTTTTTCACCACAGTGCCCCAGAAAGCTAGCAAATATGGAACTATAAAGATGTACGGATGGCCTATGTTCTTTAAAAGAAGTTCAAGAATACAGAAAGTTCAGATTTAGTGGTTGCAATGCTAAAAAATTAGAAAACTGATAATAAAAACCTAGTCTAAAGCTACAGAAATCTGAAACTTACAAGAATATCTTGTCCAATCCATGAATATGCTTCCTGACGAGTAACAGCCCAGAAAATAGCGAATGCCACACAAAACAATAACACTACCAGTGAGAAGATGGAAACCTCCCCAAACAGAGGTAAATTCACAGACTTCCGCTCAGAGTTTTGACATTTTCTGTTCATATATATCAAAGGGGAAAAACAAAAAGAAGACAAATTAAGAATAAACACGTCCTACTGACAAAAAATAAATAAATATTTTGTTTTCTGTTTTAGCACCAGAAAAAAATGAAAATTTGATTGTACCTTGAAGCAAGATTCATGATACAATTGTGCATCCCCTATTAAAAAAAAAGAAACTTCAATTGGAAAGATGCAAAACAGTGAAAGTACATTGGCTAATGTATCTGAAATCAGCAGTTGGTAACAACAATGTAAAAAGTAATGCATGAAGGAATTTTTAAAGCAAATAAGTATAATTCAAAACCAGAATGCTCTGTGGCAGTTTTATGAATTATGATTTCAATCATAGTATACAAGTTAACAGAAAAGCTAATCACTGATGCATTAGGATTGCAGCTTGATCAAGTTCCATCACAATCTGAAATCTTGTGTAAGAAACTCCTCTTTTTTTTTTAAGAAAAGGAAGTTAGACAGAGGAAAGAAAGGATACAAG
The DNA here is from genome assembly GCA_022379115.2 of Bauhinia variegata. Taxonomy (NCBI): domain Eukaryota; kingdom Viridiplantae; phylum Streptophyta; class Magnoliopsida; order Fabales; family Fabaceae; genus Bauhinia; species Bauhinia variegata. Next base: position 8,434,983 of record CM039430.1, read on the forward strand.
CAAATGGACAACAAACTATCCTCCATGAAAAAGGTACAAGAAATAAAGCTATAAAAAAACCATAAACCATCCAATAAAATATTCTTCCACTGGAAATCTTTAAATCAAGTGATTCAAAATATTTGAACCTGGTGGGAAGTATTAAGCTGTAAGAGGATGAAGGATATTATTACTTTTTAGTGCAGTTATCCTTCATCGTTATCTGTCTTTCATTATGCTTATCCGTTGCATAGTTTTTTTTTTTCCCTAATGAAGGAAGAATTTATGAAAACAGGAAAGATGGATACCAAAGAGGGAGGACCAAAATATCCTCCTAAAACAAAAGAGAGAAAGAGAGAGAACCAAAGAAACATGTACAACCTAAAAGAGCTCCATAATACTTAAATATCTGTTTTATGTTTTATCTGCACTGCAGATTTAATAGTTTATTACTTGTATTTTCAATGTGCTGCTAATATAGTTGGAGCTTGCAGTCAATTGTAAGCCTTATAATTCCCCAAGACTGTTTTACTGTGATATTCAATATAACCAATGAGAAATATTATTAAAACTGTAAGAGATTAAAAAATGACCAAAGCAAGGATGAAACTAAACTTACACATCCCAGACATCTTCAAACCTCCAATTTGAAATTTTCAATGACAAGGATCAGTTCAAGATATTGTATATAATTTTCTTCATTAAAATTCTTTTTTCAACTCACTGGAAGAAAATCTGAAGTATATGATCTTAGGAGATTTCCTTCCACTCGCAAGACAATCTTTCAGCTCGATTTTTTTCTCCTCCCCATAAGTATGGAAAAAACAAATAATTTATTTTTTCATTATTCCTGTCCTTTTCTGTTTGGGTGTCCTGGCAATAGGTTTCAGTACCTTGGCAAATAATGGCACATGTACATCCAAAGGGAAAAAAAGATTAATGAATAATTTAGACAGCATCTTAACAGTAAAAACAGCTAATGCCACTTGTTTATTGAATCAAACATGGGCAATTGTTACCATAGTTCAAACTTATGACTGGTGTATGTTTACATTGCTGATAATCAATTTTTACTTATATAAAGACAGTAAGCTTAATCATGGAAAGGAATGAGAAACGATGGGTGCTTGCTGCACGCAATGAAAAATCATCTCTTTCTCAATGAGCCCAAGCAGTAATAAAAGTGAAAATGTTTCAGCATTACCTCTATACCACCCATGCAGAAAAGTACTATCAGCACCCAGATAAACCAAGTTGACATGAAGAAGAACAGTAGCACAAGAAAAGTAGATGCTGTTATAACAAAGACGATAGCTCCCTTTGTATCTATATTAACAACTTCCTTCTCATCATCATTCCCTCTTCCAACATTTGAGGATACCTAGCCAAAAGAAAATTATTTTAAATTTTTTTCCAGATATGCTAAAAACAATATTATAAACTTCTAAAAGAAAATAAGCCATCTCCTTTTAAAGAGTCGTGAAAATGATCAATGGCTGATTACTTAGAAGGCAATCAAAGATAATAGTAACCACAGATTAGCATGCATACAAGGGCAGTCTGTGTTTAAAAATTGTCCCTCTAAACATAGCCAGAAAGATCAGATATTTTAAATGGGTAAAGTATGCAAATCACATCAAGATACCATTTAAATTACTTTAGGTTATTACGAACAACCAAGAAGTCAAGTGAATTCCTCAACTCGACCATAACACATTCAGTACACAACATAAATTTTTAAGACAGATATAGGGTTGCATGTCAAAACCTTTGGTGACAATTCATTATAGCCCTCATCAGAGTGATCAGAATTAGTTATGTCTGGCCACAGTGAAGCACATATTATTGTTCCAACAGCCATCATCCATAAAAATACCACTGAGAAGTCTATGAGTGGCCGAGTGGGAGCATATAACAAAATTTCAACTGCAATGGACAAATAAAATTAATCATCTGGAAATCATTTAGCAAAAATTCAACTGTATCATCAAGTGGCAAGATATTTCCTTCCATCTATTTATTTATTCAATAAATGTATGTGAGTGAAACATGATACATGTGTGCATGATTGAGTGCACCAGAGCGTCATGGGAAAGCATATTCACATTAAAATAACACATGGAGGTTCCTTATTATGTGAGATAACTAAATAATGAACATTTATTTTATTTTACTAGTAACGTAAGAAGAGGGAACATAAATGTTAATGGACTGCACTCAGGTAAAATGCATTTGATGCTAATTCCAGTGACAAAAACTGCAATCACAAGAATCAACAGAATTATTGAGAATAATGATTGGAACAGCATGGTGGTTCCATATAACCTAGCTAACAAGATTTCTTCTTATCAAACCAACTTAGCAAGAATTTTAGGTAAAATTTGCTTCCTCTTAGCTACATTCTCCTAAGTCAACTTTGATTCCTGAACCTCTCATGTAATTAACCACTGCTCACAAAAAACTACTAAAGATTACTCCAAAGTGAACATCCAAATTATTTAAAAAATAGACGATCATTATTAGTTATAAAACTTTTGAACCATGACAGATAGCATAATTTTATAGTCTTGTTAGATATTAAAAAAAAAAAAGAAAAAAACACTGTCATTGGGAATAGCTTAAGCTTCTGGGTTTTTGGCCGATTGATAGGTCTCATCACTTGCAACAAATCTATCATGTTAGTCCAATCAGGTACCATCAACTAGACAGAAGCCTCAGCTTTAATTGAAACCATCAATTTCCAAAGAGAGACGCTAAAGGGAAACTAATGTTAATTCTTATGCATTGTTCTGAGAATTGGACCGGACTCCCTGATTCGACTGGTTGGACTGTGAACCAGCTTTAAACATCTTTTGAACTGTCAGCACATAAAACTGTGAAGGCTCAAGAATGGTTTTATATTATATCTAACACACCCCTAGACATGAAAGTCCTTTGGACTTAAAATGTGAACAAAGCACAGTCCTGCCAAATACCATGTGTTGAAATTTCAAGTTATTTGTGAAAGTAGGGGCAAAAAGATTTGATCTTCTAACCATTAGGTCAAAAATCCTCCAATGCTATGTTAAGAACCAATGCAACCCAAAAACTTAAGATGTTTGGTGAAGGCCTAGAATTGTTTTATATTATATCCAATAATTCAAAAACCATGATTTTCACTCCTCCTGCAAAAGATAAGAAGCTCCTCTTTGTCCTTTATCCCATGCATTCACAAATGGCTTTCAGGCAGCCAGATCCCATAATTAAAACCTCCCTAATCAGTTAATACACTTCTCTATAATTACTTCATTTGAACATAGGCACCCTGCTAAGAATCTCATTTGGATCTTAGAGGCATATTATATGACAATGTTTAACAGATATATACACCTGAAACATTCTCAGAAAAAAAAAAAAAGGCATGAAGTTGAATTAGAAATTGAAAATATTGAAGTGCCTACCTGTCTTTCCTGATGTTAAAGATTTGGTCAGAGCCTCTCCTGCTGACTTGGCTATCATCACAACAGGAATCGTAACATTTGACGAGATGCCATCAGGACAAACCATCTCAAAGAGTTCTGATAAGTAAATCACAGACAGGAAGAGTTCATATGACGTTCAGGTTTAAAAAAAAAAAAAAATGCACACACGAGCTATGAATATGCCAATTGTTGCATTGGAAATTTGGAAGTTTCAATGAGTCAAAAGTATAATGTTGCAGGGCTTAGTTGAATATTTTCTTTTCCATGTGAACAAATTTAACATAAACAAGGAAGAGAACAAGAGAAATGAAAGTCTATTTGTTGAATTTCAGTGGCCATGTGACCTTCGTAGATATATTAACTTATTCAAAATAGAAATAAATATTGCTAGATACATCATTGAAATACGTAGTACATAATATCCATAAAATAAAAACCAAAAAAGGTCCAACAATATGCCACTTGTCACATAAAAAAAAAAAAGGTCTAACAATATGAGAAGTAAACAAGAGTAAATTATGGCCAAAAGTTAGGAGTTGGAATGACTAATATCACAATAACATCAATATGAATCAATATCAGACATCAATATAAGAAAAGAAAGTGAAGTTTTTCTAAAATGAGCTTGTGTACTCAATTTGACAAGTGTCACTTTTTGTTAGACCCATATATTGTCACATGTTTTGACTAACATGCACTAATTATTATTATATTCTTTTACTTCACTTTAAATTCATTGTTTGAAAAAAAAAAAAAAAAAAGTAAAGCAAATCCTATTCCACTTCTTAAGATATTATATATTATATATTATATTCAATCTTACATTGTGTCTCAAATCATGTATCACTTTTATTAAAATATTAAATTTTATTTTCACTTTTCAAGGAGATAAATAATACTCAAGTTGAGATGATTCATGTTGCCTCAAAAATTTATCCCGTGCCAAAACTCTGGTTTCAATTTTAAAACAATAAAGAAAGCAATAGCCACACTCTAGTAAAATCTTCTTTAAAAGAAAACTTCCTTTGCAGCCAAGGATACTTTAAAACAAGTTCTTCATGAGCTCTAGAGATTAATCAAGGCCACAAGATAATCTGGCATCAATAAACTTATTCCTTTTCAGTTCTTGAACTACAGAATTGGCTCTACCATCAAATTAATCATTGTTTCAGGGAAGAAAATGTATCCATGTCAAAATGATCAAACTTGGAGGGGTGTAGCACTAGCAAGCCCCTGACCCAGAGGCCAAAATTATTGCCTTTGTGAAGATCACGAAAAATGAGTTAGACATTATGTGACAAAAACATAAATGAAATAATGTTTGCCACTCTTTCCTACATTCTTGCATTTTATAAGGAAACGTCTGTTTTGTCAAAGGGTGACTTGTTTTTCTCAAGATCTTCACAAGGGCACCAAAATCACTGGGTAGGTCCCGACAGAACCCAATCAACTAATATAGCTTAGCAAATACCACAATTGATGAACAAGCAAAATGAATATATGATGCAAACTAAAAGGTTATGAAATGAAAGTATGGTGGAAAAAAAAATAGCATCACAAGTACATTTCAACTTTTATGCCTCTAATTCCTCAAAAATTAAGGACATGTACCTATCGTCAGATGCTAAAAAAGAAGAATATTAACCTAGAGCTATTTAACGATTGATGGTCAAAAGTAAAATATTGTTCACAGAATTTATCTGTGAATGTCTATAAATAATATTGAACGAAGAGGATATTCAGGTCCTATATCAAATAAGGAACTGGTAGAGAAAAGGAACTATAGTGTCCTTTGGAAGTGTAATCTTTTTGAAGGTTTGTGGTGCTAATGGCAGCAGCAGAATACTGATATCCTTCACCAGAGATTTATTACTTTGCATCATTTATGGGATAGACTTGAGTTTTTTACATCTGGGTATGTCAGCTAATTGCTTGTTTTAAATGGAGAGGGGGGAGTTCACTTATTGGTTTGCAAAAAGATTTGAAAGCTCTTTTGAACTAGTATCCTCTTTCTACTTACCTTTATTTTGTTGCATTTGTTGACTTGAAAGGATTTAGTGTCCTCCACTTATGTTCTATTCTCTTTAAATAAGCTCCTCCTATCTAATTTGTAAGAACAAACACATTTCAGCCCTAGGCAGTGCTGCGGTGTTTGTAATACTTACATTACCACTAACATATAGTACTTCACTCAAAGGATATTATAGTCTACCAACAAGACAACAGATCCTTAAATAAATTAAACAAAAAATGCAAATGCCATGTGTAAGGCACTAAAATAAACCTTCTTTCTCATTTATCATTAACACGCCAGTAGCACCCCCAGACTGCACAAATTCTGCTTTAGTTATGAAGTCACAACCACCGCGCTCACACAAAGCAATTGATCCAGATAACTGCAGAATAGGAATGCAAACCATACTTAGCATGCAGCTTGGGAAATTTTATTATATCACATTCCCATCTGATACAAAGCAAGAAAACAAAAGCTAAAATCTATTCAAAATTACCAACCCACAATGTCAATTAACTTTCTAGGTTGTATCAAGGCTACTGAAAGATCAATAACATCACAAAAGGGTAAATCCTGAATTCCCACTCCATATTTTAGAGTCTATGACACCCCTCCCAACCCTCTGTAGATGTGGCATAAGTGTCGGACACTGACACTCTTCCAACATGCCTGGAAAAGTGTTCAACACTTCTCGACACAGCTGCCAAAAGAAAAATTCTGACACAATGGGAAACACTTCCAACATGCCTAGAAAAGTGCCCGACGCTTCTCCGACACGCCTTGGAGGTGATCATTCTGATTCATTTGAAATTGAAAGTGCCTGAGTTCTTGAATTTGCTAACTTATCTCTTGATGAACCAGATATGGAGGTTGTACTTTTTACCAATGAGGAGGAATAAATTGGTGTTGTTGTCTTTTGTTTGTGTTTTTCTATGAATTAAACTTTATAGCTAAGTTTTTGCTTGTTTTCACATTAGCTTTAATTATATTTATGGGACTTGTTATTACTTTCTTGTTTAAAGAACTTATTTCTTATGAAAAAGCTTAGTTATATTAGTGAATGTTTCTTATATTATAATTTTTATTGCAGTGTCCCACTGTATCCATGTCCTCAATTTTTATAAAATTGCCATGTCACTGTGTCAGCGTCCTATTGTACCTATGTCAAATGTCCATGTCCATGCTTCCTAGTTTAGAGTTCTATTCAGATCCTTGTGAAAATGTCTTTTACATTTCATTATTTCTATAATTAGTCCACAGCCAAGGAAAAATTAATTGAGCAAAGGTCAAAATAAAAGAAATAAATTAGAGAACAAAAGGAAAAATTGTAAAACCTTTGAAGTTGAGCTGGAACAGCAGTTTATAGGATTTGACATAGCAGCAGGAGATTTGACACTTTTGTCAGCCTTCACAGGTAACATAGACCCAAACCTTGCACTCATTCCACTATACATTTTGCCTTCTTTGCCATCAACCCAGTTCATCAACTTGATCTGGAATAATCAAAAGAAATAAAAATATCATCCCATCAGTTATTTTTCTTGAGACAGTCTTAAATGAGTCAAAAAGAAATTCAAGCATGATTTAACTTTAACTCCTACAGAAAGTTCCAGAGACCATGTTCATAGAAGGGAATGCGTTAGATCTTAAAAAATCAAGCAAGAGAAAAAAGGATATAGAACTGAAGAGATCACTGGTGCAAACTCTACTGTAAACTAAGCATGATCATAAAACCATGACCCGAAATAAACCAACAGCCCCCCAAGCAAAAGATTACAGACACGTGGTTCAGTCTGGATACAACCAGTAGCATTGGACGGGTTATGGTGAAGCTTTTTGGTGTTACAGTGGTCAAGCCAGTTGCAGGAATTGAAAATCTCAAATAATTGAACCCCACTGAAACGAGTATATATTTATAGCCTATATTTTGGAACTCTCCCAGTGTATTTAATTTATTTTTCTTTCTCTTGAACCCGTGTTTTCTGATTTTTTTGACACCCCTATCTCCATTTATTTTCTTTTGATCTTTTCTTATCTTCGTTTTTCAACTTTTCATATGGAACCTATTTTCCTTCCCTCTTCTTTTATCTCTCCTTTTCTCTGAGTCTCACCAGCTCCACCTTTTTCCTTCCCTGAGCTCCTCTGATTTTATCTCACTCACAAATTTCCATCACTCCCACTTCGTTCACTCCTCAATTCCTCTCTCTCACTCATTCCTTCATAGCCAAAAACCACCTGAAAGCTTGAAATTACTCCACCATAAATAGCCTTCCTCTAAAGCCAAAGACACCCACGGCACTGGCTCTCTGCCTCCACTTTCCCGAACAAGTTTATGTTTGGATCACCTTATTTTGTCCTTCCAACAGATTTTTGAACAGATCATAAATCATGTGCCTTCAAAGTGTGTTGGATTAAATATGGAAATAGTTGTTCAGACATTCCAATGCAATCCAACATTTCCAAATAAAAACTATCCCACCCAAGATTTTGATTATGATTCAATTGCTTATTTTACAATTACCTTCCTCTTTTCACTAATTTCTCTTCAAACTTTGATACACCAAATGCTTTATGCCCTTTTTTAGTGATTAGACATTTAAGTGATTTTCTTCATACAATTTAAACAAAACTTATTATTAAAAAGGCCATCTTGAACTAACATATCCAAACATAAATACATTCTCCAAAATCATTTTATCTTAATCCATCTCCAATAATCAAATAATAATTTTTATTTCTAAACTAATCCAATCATAAGCCCAAAAACAACCAACTTGACACTTGTAACATCTCAACTAACCAGAGGTCTTGGTCAGTTGCAGCTCCAAATACAGTTGGAGATGGCAAACTTTCTCTGATATGATGAGATGTGGACTCTATATAAGAGCTTCTCTCAGTGACTTAAAATATAGTTTCTTTCACTGACAAAATTATCTGACTTCTCTATTTCTTTTTATAGCCAACATCAGCTGTGAATTATATACTGACAATGAACATCTAAACACATGGCAGCTGGCTGTAGTTAAGTTTGTCATCTCCCTACAAGAGGAATGGGGAAACAGTGACCTTGAGTTATGTTTTCTACTCCAGCAATCTCTTAATTGAAAACAGAAACGGGTTGGCAACTCTAATATTTATAGAAGAAAGAGTAATCCTGGTAAAAGCAATAGAACAACCAAAAGATGCATGAAATGAAGTGTTGCGAGATGGAGGAAATGTGCCAGAGGAAAACATTGTCGCAAAGTTTCTCTACGCGATCATCTGATAATCAATCGGATATTAAGAAAGCCAACTAACCCATAAAATAAGACTAAGCAGAAATTTGGGCAATCAGATCAAAGAACTCCTCTAGATGAAAATACCAAAAAATTATGAAAGATCCGTTGTTTACATGCCGGGAACTTCCCCCACCCCAAGATCATGCTAATTAATTATTTCATCAAATAATTGATATGGCATTGAAAAAAGAACTAGTCTTTTCATTCATTTTCTGTTTTTGATTTCCGGGTAAACAAACAAGCAGCAATCCAAAGCCCTTCATACAAATAGTCCATCTAAAATTACAATCAAAACAACATCAATTCCTATAATGGGTAGAAACCAAAAAAAAAAAAAAAACTCAGGGGATTTAATGAATTACCAATTGGAATGGATTGTTGCAGGAATCCGATTTGGGGGCCCTCTGGTCATCTCGTTTAAGATCATCTGCCGCTGCTGTGGATGGCAAACCATCAATGACAAGGAAGAGAAGGAAAGCCCCCACACAGGCGCGTAGGTGGGTTGAAGAAGAAGACGACGCCATTGCCACCTGATGGAGCTTCAAAATTCAGTAGGAGAGGAGAGAAAGTGGATAAAAGAAGAGCAGCCTTATTCTTCTCTCTCCGCGGATCTAATCCGTATCATCGCCGGCGAGGGCCACTTTTCGGTTTCTTTTTGTCTCTTAGTATGTCAGTGAGTGTCTCAATTGACTAAACTGTAACTTCAGCAACCTCTCCATTGGCAAACATAAAAAGAATGTAAAAAATTAAATTATTTATTAAATATTAATATATAAAAATATTTTTTAAAAATATTATTATTATTGTCATATCATATAAATTTTAAAATATCATTTTCTCTTTTAAATACTTATTCATAAATTTGAGATTAGTTTAAGATTTTAGATAAAAATATTATTCAAAGTTTATACTATAAAAATAATAATATTTTAAAAATAATTTTTATATATTAATATTTTATTAAATAGTTTAATTTTTATATTTTTTATTATTATTTTAGCCGATAGAAAGACAACTGGACCAAAAAATGACACAAAGAAGTTACATTTTAGTATTTTGAGACACTCACTGATGTATGTTGAGAGACAAAAAAACAACATAAAAGTGGCTTTTACCGGCAAGGATACAATCATTTTTTTTGTTTCAAATTATGTTTCATAAGTTTATAGTTAGTCTCACTTATAGTATTATTTTATTATTTATAAATTAATTTAAAATTCATAAACAAAATGAAATAAAGAATTTTGTCTATGTAAACTCTACAAAAATTAAAGTTGAAAGTCGTAGATATTATTTTTAAAAAATTAAAAAAAAAAACACACACACACACAAACACACAAGGCTTATGTATACTTTTTTCCTTTCTCATCTCATTCTCCTTTTGTTTTGGTCATTTTTATATAAATTTATCCGTTATCAACATATTCTAAGTACAAAGGTTATTAATTATTAATATCACTAAAAATTCTCTCAACCTCAATATAAATAAGGTCATATACTAATAAATACAACAACCATACTAAGCTAAAACACTCCAATCAAAAAGAAACTAAGCTAAAACACACAAGAAAAATAGTATGTGCAAAACAAATAAAACAAACATGAAAAATTTACACATAACTATTATAAACCTTTCAAATGATTTTTTAAAATTAATGACCGCCACAACTAGAATTGAGCACTCAAGAAAACTGAAAAATAAAATAAAAATCTTCAAAAAAAAATCATCAAAATGATGAAATTTGATCAAAATAACCAAATCTAGTGCCTTAATAAACTGAAAGGTCACAATTGATCTCAAGTCATAATAATCCAGCACCATGCCAATTTTCAATCAAAGAGAGTTTGATTGTCCCAATTTTTCCCCAAAAACAAAAAGATTTTGAGAGATTGACGTTAAAACTATACACCAATTAAAAAAAAAAAAAAAGCAATGGATTTAGATATGTTTTCACGTACATTTTATTCTAAGTTGATATGGGTACCATGTTTTGTGAATTTAGGATACAGTTATTTCTCCAAACTACCAACAATCTTTAGTCACTTAAAACAAATTTTCTTGTAGTGTTTGCTAATTTCTTTTCCTAAAATTGATTAAAAGAACATTCATAAAATTATATATGAATTATATTGCAACCATGAAGATAATCTGGGAATAAGGATAAGCATTTCATTAGGACACGATTTATAATAAAATTAAAAATACTTATATTACAAGTTTTTAAAATTAAAATGTGTGTTTCCTGAGGATAAGATTGAAAATATGTATGACAATTTCTCATAACTTTCTTGGTGCAATGTCTCTATTATCTTTGGAATTGACAATTATGATGTAATTAATACTCAACATCACAATTCTTTTCACCTTCTAGCTTTTAGTAGAGAATCTATTCATTTACAGCTTGCATTTGAAATATCAAGTTTGAAATTACTTGAATACAACCAATATAGTTATATCACCAAAACAAAGTGTAATAATTAACAACCAATTGTGTTAAACCTTTGTGAGAGGCTTATAAATTGGCCATTTGATAGGTAGTACATCATCACCGTCAAACTTTTCCATTCTAGATTCAGCCATGGCAAGAATTAGGAAATCAGTGATAGACTGTTTTCATCATGAGTTATGGCTTTCAGTCAGAAAACACACAGACAATCATGCAATTATTCAAAAACAGAAATTTAAACTCACATACTAAAAACACACATTCATGCAATTAATTGAAAACACACTTACTAACTAAAACACACAACTAATCTACTACTCAAATAGAAATTTTATTTTAGCTACTAATTACTAGGCAAAATGAAGTATGACTCTCCCCCATACTTAAATATTGCATTGTCCTCAATGCATCAATCAAAATAGAGTAAGGAAAGAGCCAACCTGGAAGAACAACCTAGTCGGTGTCCTTAGAGTCCTCCTGTGAGCTTTCTTCTTCGGCTTGTGGAGGTGGAGCAGCATGTGGCGGACGAGGTAGATGTGGGAATGGAGGTAAGCCAATGTGGCCTACGGCACCTGCTACCAGGTATTCTTTAGCTATTTGATACCATCGGGTGGTAGCTTCATTGTATTGATAGCTGAAATCAATCCAGGTATTCAACTTGGCAGCGAGTGCAGGGTCCATAAACCCTTGCTGGTTTGGTGGTGGTGGTGCTTGTGGGGCAGGTGGAGCTGGCGGCTGTGGTGGGGCTGCTGGGCCTCCTCTCAAGTAGGGTGGCTTTAGGCGAGCAAAGAATGTCTTGTTGAGCATCTGGCCTGGCTCAAGCATAGGCTCTAAGTTTCCCCACTCAACTCCAGCTTTGCGGCAAAGGGCAGCTATCAGGTGGGGGAATGAGAGCACCTTCTTGTTGACCATTTGTCGAATGGTGTGGGCTATATTGAACCTCCACCTGTTGTGAATGGCCTAGAGGAACTTTGCTCGTAGCTTGGTGACCTCTGAGGTATGCGTGGATGGGAACAAGCGGTTTGCAATAAAGTGCAGCCACGTCTTATTAATCTTTTCTAGCCCGGTCTTGGGGAAGTGGTAAAATTCACCATCTCTGGTGACCTACTGTGTGCCTTCAATGCACAGTGTCCTTGTGATATCATTGTAATCCCCACTAGTTGCAAAATTGCCCAGTCCCATATCTTCGGCATGCAGATTTGGTATCTCAAAAATCTCATGAATTGTGTACCAATCAAAGGGTACCTTGCGGCCTCGCACCCAGCTTGCATAAGGAGTCTGATATTCGAACAAATTGGCGTAGAACTCCTTCACAATGTTGAGTGGTGTGGGCTCCGGTTGTTGAGAAAATTTGAGCTAACCTCTCTATGCCATGTGATTGGCAATTGGAGCAAAACAGGGCTCCGAAAGATCAATGCCAAATTCTGGTATTGTTGGCTTGCTGTTAAGTTCGTCCATATTATCTTCTGCCTTCTTACTAATAAAGCGAGTGGCATCATATTCCGGCAATAGAGAGGATGAGGATGCCTTCCGCTTGGCCAATCGTTTTAGAGGCATGGTATCTACAATAACACACACAAAAATACCCAACAGAGCACCTATTCTACTAAATAATCATAGTAATTCAGAATTTCCACAATGCTCTGTTTTTCAAAAAATTTTGTCTATGCAAATATCTAGATGATAATTCACAAATCAAAGCAACCAACGTTAACTAGATATAATCAGTAATCAAAAGCACCAATTACAATCTACATGCATACAAATTTCATGCCCAATCACCCAGAAAAATTCTCAATTTTGGCAAAAATACCTAAGGAAGAAGGTTGATGAAATTTGTCAAATATCCACCTATTAAATTGAGTACTAAGTGAGAAAATACCTCTATGATGCCCAAGGGTGTGATTGCGAACCTTTCCTTGGAAGAAATCACCGAAAAACTTCAAGAATAGGAGTGAGAAAATCCACGTTCTAGTGAGAGAAAGTGGTGAAAAGTGAAGAGTTTTTCCTCAAATCTGAAGATTGTTTGGATAGAGTGAAGTCTAAATGTATGGGAAAGGGTTTGGAGGTGTTTTGGGGTTGATTAATCGGCAAAAATCTCAAGGAATGCGAAGGGTATGCGAATGGGTAGTTGAGAGTTTGAAATATGAAAAGTGTGAGAATGGCGAGTTTGGTGTTTATATGGTTCTGCTAGTGGGCGCCACGGTGCCGAGACACCGAGGGAATTAATTTTTTTATTAAATTTTTTTTTTGGCAATTGCTACAGTGATGGGCGCCGTGGCGCCCAAATGCTGCTTACTCTTTGGAAGTGGGCGCCATGGCACCCAGAGCGTCCATTTTCGCCTATATTGCTTCGTTCTGGCTCCATGTTGTGTCCAATACCTATATGGCTTCAAATAATTGATTGAAAGATCATGAGTAGTAGGTAAATTGAATGAATTAGAAACACACACAAAAATTTAAAAGTGAAAGAAATAAAAACCAATGGGTTACCTCCCATAAGCGCTTGGTTTATAGTCCTCAGCCGGGCTTTCTTTGATATCATGGAGGATCTAGAAGTCTGACAACATGCACTTGAAATTCTGGGCTTGTGAGGTATGGTTTCAATCGATGTCCATTTACTTTGAAGTTGTGCGTGTTGCATTTTAGTTCAATGGCTCTGAATGGGGTCACATTAGTGACTGTATACGGTCCTGACCATCTTGATTTTAACTTACCTGGATGTAGTTTGAGTCTGGAGTTGAATAGCAGTACTTGTTGTCCAAGATAAAAGTTCTTTTGTGAGATCTTTTTGTCATGCCATGTTTTGGTTCTTTCCTTGTATATGCGGCTGTTTTCGTATGCTTCCCTCCTGAATTCATCTAATGCATTGAGTTGCAATAAGCGGTTTTGTCCAGCTGCATGAGGGTCAAAATTCAATAGCTTTACAGCCCAATAAGCTTTATGTTCTAGCTCCACTGGCAAATAACATTCCTTCTCGAAGACAATGTTATATGGTGACATGCCTAGGGGAGTCTTGAATGTTGTCCTATATGCCCAGAGTGCATCTGTCAGTTTCACGGACCAATCTTTTCTGTTGTTGTGGACTATTTTCTCTAGTATTCTCTTCAGCTCTCTGTTAGACACCTCCACTTGCCCACTGGTTTGTGGTTGATAAGGGGTGACAATTTTATGCTTTACTCCGTATTTCTCCAAGAGAGTTCTGAGTGGTTTGTTGCAGAAGTGAGTGTCTCTATCACTTATCAATGTTCTTGGGACTCCAAAGAGGGTAAAGATGTTATTTTTAAGAAATTTCTGGACCATTTTGTAATCGTTTGTTGGAGAGACAATAGCTTCTACCCATTTAGACATATGGTCCACTACAACTAAGATGTATAAATTTCCAAATGATGATGGGAATGGTCCCGTGAAGTCAATGTCCCAAACATTAAAAAAATTTAAGATTGATTACTTAGAATTTCTAATGGAATTTTTGTTGAAATTTAAGATTTATTAAAAAAAGAAAATTTAAAAAAATTTCCAACATTAAGTCCAACGATTCCAATATTTTGTCAATAAAAAAAATGATAACAATATTCTATTGGAATTTCCATTAGAAGTTTTGAAATATAGTACAATTAGGCTTCAATAAAAATTCCATGAATTTTGCTTTCATTGGATAGATTGTGCTTCTCTTGTAATCTTACTATGCTTTTCCATTTGTTACCATATGATCGGTCCGTATCTTGTATTCATGAAAATGAAAGGCATCCAAAAGCATCACGTTACTAAGTAATGGTGGACACAGTTTTTCTTGTTTTTAATTTTTAAAAACTTTCTTATAAATATTAAAGCTAAGCAAATATATTTTAAAAACTTCATACATTTCTCATAATTTTATATTTCTTAGTTCATGATCTTGTATTTAAAATTGGATTAAGCTTCCGCCATATGCATTTGGTGGTCAAGATTTTTGCTGACCCTCTCAATCTTTTTTTTTTTTTTTGGTATATAATTAAAAAAGAACGGGTGTAGTCAACTCAACCCATTGCCAAAGCTTCTTAGTCAAACTATAAATAAATTAAAGAGGAATGTCTAAGTCTAAAATTGACTAATCCTTATATGGCAACACGATCGATGAAAAATCACGAAACAAGAGAACACAAATCAGCGGGAATGAGGAAAACATAAGCATAAAAGCAATGGGCGCTTGCAGCGGTTTTTTCATGTTTTCAAAAACGCTCAATCTTCGCCATAACAGGAGTGAATTTCGCTCCTGTTCCTTCTCTTTCTCTTTTCCTTCTCCACATTTTCTTAGTCTCAACTCTTTGAACCAGTCCTCCCATGGCGCCTGCGATGCGAATCGTTTTTGGGCTTCTGACATTTGTCACTGTCGGAATGATTATAGGTGATGAAATATTTTCTTGGCTTTTCTTGCATTTTCTCACTCTTAAAATTTTGAATTTTCCTTCCACCATTTTCTTATGCGATCTAGCTATTGTTTTGGACGGCATTTCAGTACTGTAGGTGCTATTTTCTAGCTGTGTGGGACGCTTCAACGTTTTATTTATTTATTTATTTTTGGCTAAACTGCTAGAAAGTAATTTATTGAAAAGGCATGGTTTGTTTGGTTGTTTCTGTCAAAGAAAGGACCGTAGTGGTCCCTGATTCTGGTCCATGCGCAGGGTTGATTCTCTAGATTGCCCTTGGAAGTGAGTGACATCTGGTGCTTATGGCCTATGCTTTATTGATTACATGCTGAGGATGTGGTTTGATTACTGATAACAATAAATTTAATCACATAAAGGATATTTAGAATGGTCGCTTTCTAAAAGCTGGTCTTTCAAGAGTTGATTTTTTTTTTTTTTTTGACTCATGTATGGTAAGGACTATATTGAGATACAATTTAGTAAATTTGATTTGTTTTAATTATTTCCCGGAAGGCCTGGATATATATATATATATATATATATATATATATATATATCATATCATATCGTATCTTGCGTGAAAGAGATAACAGTTGAAAAGGATGTAAGTTCACACATAAGACTACAATTTTGCCGTGGTTTCTACATGGTGAAGTACAGACTTATCCTTTTATTGGCTTTAGAAAGAGTGCTACTACTGACAGAGATTTGTCTAAAAGATGGAGATTAAATGAAACATTCTTTATTGATTAGGGGATAAAGCTGTATAGTCTGCTGACGGTATAGAAATGGAATGATCTCTTTCTGCCTGCTGTATAATTTGACAAAGTATTATACTTGGATCCGTTTGTAGAGATTCAAAATTTAAGCTTTTATGATGGAAGATTAATGTAAAAGAAAGTGGTCGGGTTATTTGCTTCTTTTCTAATGATGGAATAGAATTGGAAGTGGAATGGCTTTATGAGTGAAGATTTCTCACCAGACAAAAAGGAGAAATGGCAATCAGGAATAGATTTTGTCATTGTTGTCAATACACAATTATTAGCATTGAGGTCATCCTTTTTTCTTTTCCTCTCTTTTCCTCCTTTATTTTCTAATGTAGCATTATACTGGTTGGGGACTGAGTAGTACAAATAAGCCATGTCAATTGCAGATCTTGGGATTTATGACTTTTAATATTACCAAATAACTCCTGTTCTATGCACAAAAAACGGTTTGATATAACCATATAAACAGAAAAGTTGAGACTTTTCTCTCTTGGGAGGAATTTCTTGCTTATGAGCTGAGTCAACTGACATATCTATAACTGCCTCTTGCTAGCTGTTTTCACATTATGGTACTCAAGATTATGATTTGGTATAATTAATTCATAAAGAGAAAGAGCCCTTTGATTTTAGTTTCAAGGTGTAGCTATTACAGAACCAGCTTGTAGCTGTGTTTTTTTTCCTTCATGTAATTGTCTTTGTAAGCCACATATCGACACTTGTCTCTTGCCGGCCATATGTGCACTATGATACTTAAATATTATTTGGTTTTGCTTATGCATAAACACAAAGGGCCCTTAGATTTTAGTTTAAAGTTACCACTATTACAGAGACAACTTCTGGATGCATTTTCTTTTAAAGTCATGGAAGATGTGATTCTCAATTGTCAGAATATGTAAAGTGAATTTATAGGAATTTGTTAGTGCTAACATTTTCTTGGGTTGTGCATTTAATCAGTATGTTTATGTTCTCTTCATGACACAGCCTTTTCTTCTTCCCCCACCCCATTACATATATCTATAAAAAATTACAGACTGTTGGATCCAACAAAAATTTTACATTTAGACCATATCTTCTTTTACTTGTGCCTTGTGGTGAACTTTTATGTTCGATTTTGCTGCTTAGAGTGCATTGCAAACTAGAATGGTGATGTACCATATCTTAGTACTAAAATGATTTATGAGCTGCAATTTCAATGAACCTCCGTTAATGTAATGTATTTTTTGTTCTGAATTTCAGGTGCTCTTTGTCAATTAGCATTCATACGAAAATTGGAAGACTCGTATGGTACATGTTTGCTCTCCTTTTCTGTCATATATTGTGCTTTGGAATGTTTAAAGAGATTGAAACCTGAAGTGGTTGGTTACTTGAAAGTTAATGAATAATTAATTTGCTGACTTTCTGCTATAATATGATATGACAACTTACATGGTTAATATTACTGAGCATATGTGCTAAACAAAGTATCTATCTGTGAAACTCTTAAGATGCCGGTTTTATTTGATCAGTTTCCTGAAGGGTGGTTATTTATAATCTTATATTGATTTGTTTATAAGATATTGAAAAATAATTCTTAATACTTGTTAGAGGTTTAAGTAAAACCAATCTGGAACTTTCAAACAGTTCCAACTTTTGGGATAGTTGGTTCTATAGCAGAGCATTAGGGGCCTCTTTCATCAAGTGATCAATAGTTAGATGCTTGCAGCTGGCATTGTCCTAATCCTAATTAAGTTTAAATTTCATTATAAGGACTATATTTTGTCCATGCTTCAAGCCCAAGAGGCTTTCATGTGATGGGGGTGTAACTAAAATCAATGTTGGGCCTCATAGCAGCTTTAAATCTTGTCATCATTACGACAATACTAATGAGCATACTCAGGTTTATGCTGGTAATCTACTACTAGGTTTAGGTGATTCAGGGATGTCTAATTATAAGCTCATTAATACATATTCTTTACTTTGAGTAATTTTTGTTGATTATCTTAACAGAAGTAGATCCAGCAGTATGGCAACATATCAGGGCCATATACGGCATTTGATTTAGTGTGTTGAAGAGAAATTGGTATAAGTTTGGTTTCAACTTTCAAGAACCCAGAAACTTTTGAGATCTGGATATTCTTCAATCAGATGAAATATGCTTCTTGGAAGTATATGCTAGGTGTCATGCTTCCTTATATTCAACATTTATAACTGTTAGTTTACTTTCAGCCATTCAAATTTGCTAGAATTTGTGTGGGTCATGACATTTCAGATGGCAATGCTACTGTTACCTTTGGCAATAACATAAACCAGGGCAAAAGTTTAGACTTAGATGAACATACAAGTTGTTCTAGTAGTGACTGGCCTCAGTGAAATTGCAGAATAAATGATTCAGACAAATAAAATAACAGAAAACATGAGATGACATTTGGAAGTTAGGATTCATGAAGTTACTCAAAAAAGAAAAAGGCCCTGTTACATTAACTGCTCCAATCAGACTTTGTTATCTATTAGTTCTGAAATCTGCTGAAAACTTTGAGCTCCTTTGTTACTTCTTGGATTAATTTTCAAAATGTTATAATTAAAGTCCAAAAAGTTAATAATTAGCACTTCTTGTTGACCGTGCATGGTAAAATCTTTAGTTAGTGAAAGTGTAAACATAATAAGTATGTTAGGGTAGCCATTTCTCTGTTCTAGTTAGGCGTTTGCATGTTTAACCACACTGTGGTACTTTAAAGTGGATTATTTGTGTTGGCCAGTATTAATTTTCTGAGAAGAGTTATAATCTAATGCCCGATCATGTTTTAGTCATTTTTAATTAGTGGTAGCTTAACAAATTAGATTTTGTACAGAGGAAAACTATTTGAACATAACATTAATGCTTAGGACTTTGATGATCATTTTTAACTACAAGATAACTTTCTGGTACTAGCAATTAGGCATATAATTGTGCATCTGTTTGATATGGTTATCCTCTTTGTTGGCCTAATTGATACATTATAGGCACTGAGACTCCTTCAATTAGAAGATTGCGTGGACTTCAAAGTAACCACCTCAAGTTGCCCATAGGTCAGTATTAGTCATTTAATAGCTTATGTGGTTAGTATGCAACTTTATATATCCACAACTCTTTTACATATTTCTTCTTCAATTATCTCTTCTGATTTTCAGGCATTCCTCATGGGAATAATGACAAAGAAGCACAAATCTTACGTCTTGGATATGTATGTGACTTTTCCCCTTGTTTATGCTACAATTTTTTTTTTTTTTTTTTTTAAGTCATCTCTCTAATAAAACCATAAGCCTTCAGAAAAGGAAAAAAAGGATAAATTCCCACATATCTGTACATTGGCCGATAAAAGTAAGGTCTGGGGTAAGGCAGAAGGAAGCAGACAAAAGTCTTGTTATGCCTAATAATGTTAAGCATTGTTATCTGTCTGTGCATTTCAGATGAAATTGGATTCTTAACTCATGCTATATATTTTATCTATTCTTAGAAGTCATTTTATCCATTAAGTTTGTTATTCTTGTCTTACACACTAATTTGAAACGAAGTAACCAAATGGATTGGTGTAGTATTACTCCAGAAAGAAAGAACAGAATTACAGTAGAGGAATGACAGAGTTGAGCAACTCCCTACCCAGAGTATGAACTCAGAAGACATCCCCTGCCCAAGCTTCTAGCCAAGACTCACCCAATAATATCCAGCTAACTCCTCTCTTCTCCTCTTACTTTTAAATAACTAACCTCTATTTCCTCCCTGTAATCCACTTATGCCAGGACAGAAAATTCTAACAAATCGAAACCACAGAGTCTACCCACGTGTCCCCCCAGTTTATTTTTTTTGTTCATCCTAGTGTAAACTTTCCAAGTCCTATACCCGTTTCCCGGATCCACCAATGGACCTCTAACACACACTATGGACTATGGAGACATCCTCACATTCTAAGTGAGTTTATCCATTACAGACAGGAAACAAAATCTGGGTGTGTCAATTTGGTTTATTTCCTAAAAATTAGGTTGCATGGCTACTTGCTTAGGTTATGCCTATTTTGCAGTCAATGTTTAGATATATTGTTTGCAAAATGCTAATTAAGCTTATTGGGTAATTCAGATTTTTCCAGAATTATAGCTACTGACCTCCCTTTTATAATGATCAGTCAGTTCTTTTGTAGCTGTTGAACTATATTTTGAATTAATAATGTGCTGGATCTGTCTATATTGATAGTTGTTACCTCTATCCATATAATCTGAAGAATTTTTAGCTGATAAAATTCAAAATCTTGTCACTATTAGTTGTTCTAAATTGTGATAATTTGGGCATATTTGCTTCTTTAATGACAATGGGAAAATTCCTGTTAGACTAGTACTGATGTCATATCATGATACCCTTCCATTGTGATGCTTGAATGAATATCAAGTCTTAATTGCTTGGAATAAATTAGGGTTTTGATATGCATTTTGGACAGCATTTGTAAAACTAACATTAGGCCGTCTATCGTGCCTATGTTTACTAATTCTTTTAAATAGGCGATTCTTGTTTTTGGTACAATGTTCTGTTGTTTTGAATCCTTTCATGATTGGGAGGATCGAATTGCACCTGTAAAACTTGACACTGTGCCCTACAATTCTGGGTGTAGGTCAAGCCTGAAGTGCTTAGCTGGTACCCAAGGATTATTTTACTGCATAACTTTTTAAGCATGGAGGTATGTCTTCCTTTTAAACTTGAGTGGCTAGACTTTCCTTTGTTAACATGCTGATTGTTGTGCTCATTGATGAAATAGAGGTAGAAGATTATGGCCCCAAGTTTATGTTTGATGGAACTGAAATATAATATTCTGTGTTCATTAAAATTATATACTTGCAAATGGCATAATATAGACGTTACATTGTTAAAACTCTGTTGCTCTTTAATTTAATTACAGCATTTTTTTAACATATTGCATTGCAATGAGAGTTTTCTTATCTTACATTGAGAAAAAAGAGTTTCAAAAGAGAAAATGAGCGAAATATTTACAGCCCATGGGTGTGAATAATGTTCAATATTATCTTTGCTGTAGACAATAATTCGTAAAGGTCTTATGATCACATTGTAGGCATCTTGTGTATCAGGAAAATAATGTCTTGTGTTGTAATTACTTTGAAAGATAAAGGGAAAAAGCTCGTGGAACTTTGACCCTATTGATTGAAATGTTTCATCCGCCTGGTTATATGATCTTAAGTTCTTAACGAGGCAGTTGAGATTCTTTTTAATATTGTTTAGGGAAACTTTTCATTTTTTATATTATAAAACGATATACATAATAGCCTATTATTCATGGCTGATTTTAGCATTTCCTTCCTTTGTCAGAATGGGCTTATTGTGTCCGTCACATTACAAATTAATTGAGTTCAATCCTCGAGCTGGCTTTCATATTAGTAGTTATATAAAATTTCATTATAGGAATGGAAAGGAATTTAACTTATTTTATAATTTTCCAACAATGAAGCAACTGTTCTGTGAGTAGAAAATGACATCCGCAAGATATACCAGCCAGTCTAAAAGTTCTAGTCATCAGTCAATTCCAAAATGACATTGCAACCAGAATAAATCAATATTTCAGATTGCTGTGAGATTTTTATTCCTTTTATTTTCTTCCATAATTTTTTATTGCTATTTTAAGTCAAAAGTTTCCTTATTTTTCTCTCCCCTATCTCCATTTTAACCTGATTTTGTGACATACCAAAAGAGTCGTTTCCTTTGTAATAGTACACATATAGATATTATTGGTTTATGATAAAATAAACATAAAAAATACTCACCAAACAATGTTTGATTTATAACTAATTCAAAACCATATTTTAAACAAACAAAATATGATTTAAAATCAAATTAAGTTTATTTATGGTTCTGAACCGGTTTTCAAATTTTCCAAACTCCCCCCAGAAAAAAAGATGTTAACAATCTTGATTAACGTTGTTAAATTTTCTCTCTAAGATTCTTCTGATATGCTTTGGGCTCATCTTATGACCAAACAAAATAAACAAGTAAGAGCAAAGTAAGCCCTGTGGCAAAATATAACTTACCTGATATTTCCTTCTTCCTTTCTAATGGAAGCCAGAAACCCGAAATTAATATCTGTGCATTGATCAGAGAAAATGGAAGGAAAAAAATGTAGAGAACTACACCAGAAGTCTAGGTATCTTCTATACCAGAGCTCACAGCTCCAGAGAGAGTTTTTCTGCCCTAGCTTGCTACTGAAGAACCAGATACTTCAGGGTTACTTAAAAGAACAGCATGATA
Organism: Bauhinia variegata; assembly: GCA_022379115.2. Lineage (NCBI taxonomy): Eukaryota > Viridiplantae > Streptophyta > Magnoliopsida > Fabales > Fabaceae > Bauhinia > Bauhinia variegata. The sequence continues at coordinate 8,457,597 of CM039430.1, forward strand.
AACCATAGGGCTCTCTCTTAGGCTTCCCTTACTCATTCCCCTTTCCCTCCTATATAGCTAACTGTCTTTCTAATTCAAACAGAATGGACTAACATAATAGAAACAGAATAACAGAATGGTAGCCTCAACAACGAGTCCCCCCTACGGCCTCTTTTATTTTATTAGTTCTCCTAGAATAGACTTCCAATTTTTATTAATTGGAATCTATCACTTTCTGTTGTGATCTTGCTTTTCTCAACTTACTTGAATATTCTTTAATTGCCCGGGAAAGTACAATCTCGTTTGGTGCAAGGTAGTGAAGACTGATGAGTCTGTCAAAATCATTTTCTTACCTATATTTGAGGCTTAAAGTTTGCTGACGTAATACAAACTAGGAAGTAGTAGGCTGAATTCATTGATTCATTAAATAGCTTCATGTTAGATCATTCCTTTCTGTGAAACTGGAATAATTCCTGATCTCTGCAACAATCACCTAATTTGTTTTCACAGATTCAGTTTCTGAACAAAGTTGTTCAACAGAACCTTAGCTGATGAAGGTGATTACATAAATATGAATATTCAAAATATTACTTGTCTTTTACAGGAATGTGATTATCTTAGAGCTATTGCTCTCCCTCGCCTTGAAATTTCAACAGTGGTAGATACAAAAACAGGAAAGGTACATAAATAGGCTTATTTTCTTATTGAATTTTCTTTCTGATTGCTTATCATGATCATCATCATCTTTGATTATCTAAATTCACACATTTAAATGCATGTAAACTTTGTTGGAGTTTCTGTGTTACTTTATGCCATAGACATTTGATTTTGGGAAAGGAATGGTTCAAAAGGGTAAAGGGAAGGAAAGAAGGGAGCTATCTTCCCTTTGTTTAGTTGTTTATTGAGGGATGAGAGGGTAACTTCCCTTCTTGAATTTGGAGCAGTTCTTGTTGATTGGGTTTACAGATTTTGGAAGGAGTAAAGAGGGTAAAATTTTATACTTGCTGTGCAATTTATGCAGTCCTCTAGTGTATTTGGTTGTAAAGGAAGGATTGTATTTCAAGGATGTTTCATTGGATTCAAGGCTGTTATGCAACAGGGTTGTTTTCATGGCCTCTCTTTGGTGTACAGCCCATGGTATCTTTGAGGGAGCTTCTTTGACTGATGAGAAGATTGGAGAGCTCTGCTACTTGGCTAACTTTGTTTATCTTTAGTATTGTCTTTCTAAGTGTGTTTTTTGTCTTTCCAGGAGGCTAGTGCATCTGTTTGTTTTTGTATTCTTTCTTTTCTTGATACATCCAAAAAAACAGAGTGGAATAAATTCAGTCTGCTTAAATTACTTTAGATATGTGCCAGAATTGCCTTTTATTTTGGAGCAAGTCTTCGTTTACTTATATAATACCAAACAGAAAGTACAATGAGTTATAGCTTTTTATGTTTAGCATTTACATTGTCAGTAAAAAGTGATTGCACCCTCAAATTATGAAAAGGGTAAAAATCAGGAGTTAGCAGGAAACCTTGTCAAACTTAAACTTATCTCGAGTATTTTGCTAATTTTCTCAAAGATCTTTTTAAGTGCTTCACTCGTTTTACTCCTGTGAATTTTGTTATCTAGTTTTGAGGTCATTTTTTTTATTTGGATGAAACATTGAGATGTCTGGAGAGTGTGTTTGCTCCTTCCAATCACTCTGCCAAATGTGCATATAGAGAAGATGCTTCTTTCTGCATTGCTTCTTCTTCCACACACCCCCAGACCCTTCTTTTTTGTTTTGTAAGTAAATGAAGGCATGCTATTTTGCGTCATCCAGTTGAAATTTTATAAAATTTCGATTTTAACTACCTGTATTTCTTCAAGAGCCATACTGATATATCTACCCTTTTTTTTCAGGGAATCAAGAGTGATGTAAGGACAAGTTCTGGTATGTTTCTACAGCCAGAGGAGAGAAAATATCCCATGGTGCAGGTGTCCCTCTTATATAGCTAACTTTCTCCTTAAAACTCTTGCCTGTATTATTTCTCAGTTTTGTCAAAGATAAAGAGCCTTTTGGATTGGCTTTTAAAAAAATGCTTTTGAGATGCATAAGTAGAAGCCAAAAGTGGCTTTTTTAACTTTTAGAGGTGCTTTTTATTGAAAACTATGATCTACTTCTGCTTCTGCTTCTGCTGTTTTTTATAAGCATCCCACTGCATGCTTATGCTAGAAGCACCTTTTTGGCTTCTAAATATGCTTTTGCTTTTTTCCAAAAGTCAATCTAAACAGTCTAAAATTACACAAAATGGCTTTTTTTTTTTTTGCCAGAAGAACTTCTAGCAAAAAGAAAGCCAATCCAAACAGGAAGTGTTGTTTTAGTTGTTTTATACCCTTCTGGTCAAAGAAATGTGAATGCCCTAGGATAGACATAAAGAATAATAAAGGACAAGTAAACTTTTCAAAAACGATGAAAATAGATGATATATGTAGTTGAAGAAGTGTATTAAGTTCTCGGATGCGACTTTAGCAAAAAATTTATGCTTGCTTTTAGGTAACATAAAAGCCATCTACAAACATTTCATTTTTCCTAGAGGATTTACGAAGCTGTAACCACAAATAGAGTTAGGCACATGATATATATTCTCAAGGGAGGAGAATACAGAGGGCTATTACAAAAGAACAATATACCTTTACTAACTAATTCTATGTACTAGTACACATCTTAATTGAATTTGGTTTCTGTATATTCATGGTAATTAGTTCTCTGGTCAATTTTATCTTGTGTTAGTTTGGCTTTTCACTGATTGCTTTCATCCTTGTATGAAAAGTTTAGTACACCTGGAAACCTTTTAAAATCTTGGCATCTGAATTCTCATATATGTCTATTGATTCATGTGATTGTGGATTAAGTGACAAATGTTGATGAGCAACTAACTGAACCTTTTACTAAAACTTGTTGACAATGCTTAACTAGGCAATCGAGAAAAGAATTTCTGTCTATTCTCAAATTCCTGTTGAACATGGAGAGCTTATTCAAGTTCTGAGGTGAGAATGTAACATTATTATTATTATTATTATCATTATCATTATTACTATTATTTTACTTTATTTCCTGAAGAAGAAAACTGCATTGTCTATTATCAAGGCTAACATATATAGCAGTACAGGTATGAGAAGAGTCAGTTTTATAAACCACATTATGACTACTTTTCTGATACTGTAAGTTGTATAACTCTTGTTGCAATTATTAATAACACATTAAGCAAAGGAAATTACCATGAAGCAGTTCTAACTAAGTCTGTTCCACCATTTTTGGGCTTCTTTCCTTCTTTTTGAGACAGTTTAACTTGAAGCGTGGTGGGCAGCGAGTAGCAACAATGCTTATGTATCTAAATGACAATGTTGAGGGTGGAGAAACGTACTTCCCACTGGTAAATTTCTTGTTTTCTTTAGTTTTTCATAGTGGATTATGAGAAGATCACAGTTAAAGGATAAGGTTGCAGGCTGATACAGGGTTTATATCTGATTCATAAATCCTACTTCCAACAGAAACAGAACTGAAGGTGTATATATTTTAATGAAAACAGAACTAAAATAGTTGTAGCTTGTTTTTATACTTTCCCATAGAGTTCCTGAAACTGTTAAGATTTATTGTTTTATGCTTCTAGCTTCTTTCAAATTATGTGTCCCATTTCTATCTTCAGTAACCACTCAAATCTAGTCAGTTTCTGTAGTTGATGTTAAATCATAAAGAGAGTGCCTAGCTACATGCCCTAGAACTTCTGCTATGGCACTCACTGCTTATGACAATCTGTATAAGTTGAATTACCCACACTGAATGTACATAATAATATGTATCACGAAATGTCATAAACATATATGGTATTAGGGATAATTCGGGAAATTGTATTTGATTGGGATATATGTCAAGAGTTTTTGTTAGGTCATTCTTTGTAATTTTAATTTCAAGATTAAGATTGGTGGAGATGTGGTCTATATTCAGATTTGTCTTAAGAGTTTTTGACCTTTTATGGTTTCTTTTGGAGGATTTCTTCTCCTCTTCTACTTCTTCCTTTCCTCTTCAATAGTATTTGAGTTTCTATGAAAAACTAAGAAGTATTTGAAGTGTAAAGTATCTTGTGCATTAGTATGCAGCTTGGATGAAAAGTTGGTTAGTCAATATGCTAGAGCAGCATTATGATTTACTGGAGTTGTTGGAAGGGTTATGCAACTCAAAGAGATGCTATCTCAAGGCTCATCCTGCCTGTGTTTTTGTTTGCGTTAGTTGTTATAAATGTTAAGTTAAGTTCACAAACTGTTTCTGGCTAAGGATGGAAATAATTTTGTCAAAAAACCAAAAAGTGCAGAGAGAATTTTATGGGTATTAAACGAGGATGATCATCATGCTTTTTCTAGTTCTGGCTGTTGTCCTCGGCTGTTTCTAGAATTATAGTTATGTCAACAAAAATTTATCCATGTATACAAATTCTGTCATATTGATCAAATCATCAAACCATTGTTAGAAACCGAAGGACTAAAAATCCTTTTTATAGTGACCGGAAGTTCAATGAGGTTAGGGAAAAAAGAGCTTGTGAACCTCAGAAGGACACTACCATCCTTCTCTTCTGGGATTGTAGCCAGATGAATTTATTTTGTATGTCTGGTCAGCTGCCGTCAGCATACATGAAAAGATTTAAAGACTTTGCATGCAATTAGAATTATGTTGTGAATGGCCTTAATTCTTACCTATCCATGACATGTCTTTGTCTTGGACATGTTGTCAGTCATCCACCTCAAAATTCTGTTGCCAGCTACACCCATTTTATAGCAACTGTCTAGACTTCTTCCGTCGAGTTTACTTTTTGACTCAACAAACTAAGTATTTTTTTAATGCTAATAGGCTTGTCTTTTTATGTAATTTGCCTCATTATGATAGTCTGTGTTGTTTCTTGACTGTTGGTATGATTTTTCTCACTTCTCTTGCTAAACCATACACTTCAGCTCCACCTTATTCTTACTAAGACTAAAGCCCTCTGATTCTAACACATCCATTTTCAACATGGGTTCCACCATGAATTTAAACCTTAAGCAGGTCCTCAACTGGGGGATATGACTAAGTAATACTACTAATGCATGCTTGTATATCAGTCAGACCTTCTGGACTTTCTCGCTATAAGGACGGCTTTTGTTATTATGTGGTGTATTTCAGGCTGGTTCTGGTGATTGTAGCTGTGGCGGCAAAACTGTCAAAGGCCTTTCTGTGAAACCGACTAAAGGAAATGCAATACTTTTCTGGAGTATGGTTGGTATCTTTTTTTCCTTTTTGACTATGCATCATGTTAATATTGAATATGAGCAGCTATCCTCCTAATTTTCTGACACTTTTGCTTTTGAAGAATGAAAACTAAAGTTGAAGAGACCAATAATCAATAATTAAAGAACTAGCTTCCTAAAATTACGTTGCAGAAAGACAACTCATATTATGTCCTTGTGGAATTTGAAAATTTCTGGAAATTTTCATTTCAAACACTAAAGAATACAGAAGTCAGTTTTAAGGTTGTGTATCATGCTGAAATATTTCTAGAGCATTGTTGACTTGGTGACTTGTTTTATTTGAATATTTGCTTGTGAAAATTATTCATATGGTTTATTAATTTTTATGATTATTTAAGCTAATTTATGACTTTTTCTTAGGTCTATCATATATATATATGTGTGTGTGTGTGTTAGCGATCACTACGCTAACTACTATAAATTCATAGCGGAATTTGGCGTTACTACTATTTTTTACCATCCGTCATTGTCTTATCGGAATTTATATGGTCAATTACCATTCCCATGATAGTGATTATTTTTATAATCCCAAGTATATTGAATCTCAGAGTTGTTTTATTATACTTTTAATTGAACTTATTGTGGAAGTTTTATTTAACCAAATCAGAGACCTTATATTTTGGCTTGGACTTTCCAGGGACTAGATGGTCAATCAGATCCCAATAGTATACATGGAGCATGTGAGGTGCTCTCTGGGGAAAAGTGGTCAGCTACCAAGTGGATGAGGCAGATAGCTCACAACTGATTTTAGCTTCACCATCTCATGCAATGTATAAGGGGCTGCCCATTAATGGGTTTTTGCCAAATGTTATTAACCCTTATCCAAAGGATTACTGTATGTGAATTATTTTTAATTATAATGAAATAATAAAGTTAGGTTGAACCTTTGTAGTAGAGGGTTCATATTCAATCAGCAAATGTTAGTTACTCCATTTTGCGTAGATGATTCATATAATAATTCTTATCTCACTAAGTAAGCTTAACTACATGAATTATATAATATTATTATACAAGTTCATAGATTTCCTAAATAATATTTATTTCATTTGGGATGATGGTATACACAAATACATAAATGATTCATATAACAATTTTTATCCTATTAAGTAAAGTTAACTACATAAATTATATGATTTCATTACATTAGTTTATAGATTTTCTAAAATAATATAGGTTTGTTACAAAATCTAAATCTGTTATTAGCATAGAAAAAAAAAATAGAAAGAAAGAAGATGACTATATGTTTCACTTTTAATTTGACCTAGATTTGGATTAAAAAGAGAGAGTAAATTGTCTTAAAGCAGGTAAAATTTAAATCAAATTTAGTTTAGACATGGTATCTACTATGAAATAAAATTGAAGAAAAAGCCACTAAATATAGTGAGAGTATTAGATAATATGTAAGAGGCAAGGAGTTCAAATCTTTTTGTTTACCTTTTTCAATTATACCTCAAGTATGGTTTACTTTCCATTGTTTTAAAATGTGTGAAAAGACACAATTTTATAGATGGCTATTAAAAATTTGATAAAAGAAAAGTTCATGTCCGTATCATGTGATATGGTATGGTTTACGCCAAGTTAAATTAATATGTCTAGACGTAAATGTAATTTATTTTTCAAATCTATTTTCTAAGATTTTTTATTAAAAAAAAAACTAATCTCAAGAATCACCTAGGTGTACGAGGGAGTATTGATTTTATCTCTTTAGCTAAGAAATGTTTCCCATTTTATGGAATGGCTTTTTTTTTATTATTATTTATCAAAATGTCCTTTAAATTTTCATTAATCTTAAACTTTAAACATTAAAATTTTAAATTTTAAAAGAAAAAATACATAAACTTTAAAACTTTGGACTCCTAAATCCTCAACCTTAAGGTCCCTGTGGTACCAAAAAATAGGAATGAAAAAAATTGCTAAAAGTCCCTTGTACTCTTGTAGTGTTCTTGCATAAACTTGCCATTGGAAAATAAAATCACCATTAATTGATTTTTGACGCGAATCTCTAATTGGATTTGATTGTCTTCAAATAAAATCACCACAACTCTAAGCTTTTAAAATATAATTATGTTAAAATTTAATAAAAAAAGTTTTATTATTATTGTGGTCATATATAATTCAAATTGGATTAATCAGTATCAAATATGATGTCACATACTAATAATTTTAAAAATAAAAATTAGATATGTTGAAAATGCAACCTTTAATGTATTTCTTGTTATAATATTTTGCAACTTTTTTTTTTTAAAGGCAATTAGCAAAGATACAAATCCCTGTGATTGTACTCCCTTTATATGAAACTCGAGGGCCATATATAAGGAAACTTTAAATCAAATCAAATTAGAAATGAATCAAATCAGCCAGATCAATTTGATTAAGATAAATTAATATCCTAATTTATGCTCTTTCCATTAATAAAACCATCAATGATCAATTTCCCAATTAAATTAATTTGACTAGACATTATCGATTTCCCATTCAATGCTGCATTAATCAATCAAATCAATTTCTCAATTAATTTAAATATTCTAATATATAAAGGATTAAACATATCTCAAACTTGGGATTTCAGTTCATCAAAATATGGAGTTGACATTTGATTAACTCTTGAGCTAACACTTCCACTAAATGTCCATCTAAATTGAGAAAAACAAATGAAAATCTAATAGGATTATTTTTGGTTATATATATATATATATATATATATATATATATATATATACCTTGTTATTAATAAAGGTGACAACATCTACCCCACAAACATAAATAACCCTCTGATTCCCTGTTCCTAGACTACAACATCCATATATATATATAACATCCATATATATATATATATGGATGTTGTAGTCTAGGAACAGGGAATCAGAGGGTTATTTATGTTTGTGGGATAGATGTTGTGACCTTTATTAATAACAAGGGCTGCTAGCAACTCCAAGTATGGGACTACTAAAATAATAGCAGATCAGATCAGGCTGCTTAATTTGACAAGTAAACAAATTTATGATATTCCTTATTAATTAATTAATTAATTCAGCTACGTTCTATCGCAAACTATGAATACCAAGACTTTCTCAAAAGACTAGAATGGTCAACGTTGGAAGAATCATCAATCATTTAAATAATGTTAAAACTAATTATTGTTCAGTAAATTGTCCAATTATGTGACCAATATTAATTATCAACGAAATTGTCAAACATTTACTTTGAATACCTATTTAATTATTATAGATGTGAACAAAATCTAAATGAAATTGTTTGAATAGTTTCAAACCAAACTAATTTGTATGACATTTAATTTAGCTTAAATTAAAAAAAATAAAATTGTTTATTGTAACTTAGGTTGTAGTTTGAAAAATTCTGAAAATTTTCTTGGCTTCAATTAATTGCCTAAACGAGAGCCCTAACATTTGGCATAAATGTATCTATGATCCCAAACCATATATCAATATCAATATTATTAATATTTCTATACATAAAATGAAGAGGAACTTCTCTAACATGAGTATCATCATCATTTGTTAACATATGTACCATGTGTCATTTTTTGTTATGAGGTGTGTTTTTTTAAAGAGAAAAGTTATATCTATAATTATTGTTGTAAATCTAAGTGTGCATCTCACATATTTTTTTTAATTATATTGCAAACAAAAAAATAAGATAAATAAAAAATAGATATATAAAAATGGGCATAGATATAGCACCACTCTTTTTGAAAACACAATTTTTTTTTTTTTATCATAAATAAGATAGAGATGTAAATTTTTTAATATTAACTCAAATATTTAAAAAAAATATATGTTTAATCCTAAAATATAATATAAGAGTATCAAAACTTTATATGTAAAGGGTTGTATCACTGCACTAAACCAGTTCCCTAAAAAACATAGTTAATGAGATATTCATTCTTATCATTGGTCTGAAAGCTCACTATCTCTCTCTTCAATCTCTTTCTCTTTCTTGAATTCTTCTCAAACCTCAAGGTCTTTCATGGTATCAAAGCTACCAAGTCCATAGCGGATCAACCAGAAAATATTCTAAGAGAAATCACCAATATTCCTACGTTTTGTCAAGCTCTCTCCATCAAGCTCCACAAGAATAATTTCTTGATCTAGCTTAACCTAATACCAATATCATAATTGCAAATGGATTTGAGAATTTGCTAGATGGATTCAGAAAATGTCTTGAAATTTTTGTTTAAAATAATGCTAATCGTGAAAAAATCTCATAAATCGAATTTATGTCTATGTATTCAAGTGAATCAGTTATTTACCAATTATATAATTTGTTAATAAATCTATAAATATTTATTAGATTTTATATATATATTCTAGTCTAGGAACAGAGAACCACGGGGATAAGTTTGTGGGATAGATCTTTTGACCTTTTGGACTACTAAAATAATACCAAATCCGTTTGCTTAAACAAGTGAACAAATTTATGATATTCCTTTTTAATTAATTAATTAATTCAGATACGTTATCTCAAAGCACTAGAAGATAGCATACACTTATTTTATTTTATGAAAAGGAATGGTCAACATTGGTAGAATTATCATTCATTTAAATAATGTTAAAACTAACTATTGTTCACTAAGTTGTTCCATTGTGGGAGCAATATTAATTATCAATGAAATTGTCAACATTGACTTTGAATACCAATTTAACTATTTTAGAACTGAACAAAATTTGAATCAAATTAAATTACATAATATTTAGTTTGGTTAAGATTAAAAATTTCTCAAATCCCTTTATTGTAATTCAGTTTACGGTTTGAATAATTCTCAACATGCTTAAAGTGTCCAAATCAAAATCAAACTAATATACATGATGTTTAGTTTGGTTTGAATTAAAAATTTCTTAAACTGCTTACTGTAATTCGATTTACAGTTTAAATATTTCTCAATTCACTAAAAACAAACAAAGTATATAAATATTTTAATTTTAATTTTTATAAATATCATATTTATTATAATTAGAAATATATTATTTCTACCAACTAAAAATCCATAAACTAGTGCTACTCCCATCTATGTTCTTGACTTGTAAGACTTAATTAGGGAACATATTTTAAAACTCCATTGCAAGGCCTAAAAGCATATCAGATTACATGAATAACCAATAGCCACCAAGGGAATTAAACAAAAGTGAATAACAACTCATACCAGCTGTATCAAAATTCTTCTTCTATCCATCAACAATACAAAGTTCTTACCATGCTTGCTCCAAAAGTAGTGACACGTTCTGTCCATCATCTTTATTTAGTCGAGTACGAGGATGGAACATGAAACTTAGGTATGAAATGAGAATTGTAAATTAATACCCACCTTGTCTTGTACCCATATGTTATATATGTATAAATATATAAAAATATAAATTATATTTATAATGTATGAAATACACACACACACACATATATATATATATATATATATATATATATATATATATATATTATATATATATATGTGTGTGTGTGTGTGTGTGTGTGTGTGTGTTGTGTGTGTGTGTGTGTGTGTGTGTGTTTTTTTTTTTAAAACTTGGCGTAGTAGTTCAAACCGAATTAATTATAGATTCTAATAATAAGTTTGTACCACATAATATGGGTGGTCAAGATAAAAACAAACTGCAACGTAGTTGGGTTAAAATTTGATAGAAAGAGTTTTACTGCCTTGTGATCTTATACAGCTCAAACTGAATTAGTTGTGAAATTTAGTAATAAGTTCGTATCCCATAAATACTAATAATCAAGAAAAAAAAAACTTGAACAATATTTAATGTTGTTTAGAAATTATTTATCTCATTCTTGTTGGTTAAAACTATAATACCGTTGTTTGAGTTGTTTTAAACTTGAGTTTTAAAATATTGCAAAATATTGAATTTGCTAATTATGTTAATTTGTATTTTTTTAAAGTATTTTTTTCCTCTAGTTAAGTGCTGCAGTAAAATCTATAATAACTTATTTTTAGTAAATGGAGTGAATATTGGAATAATATGTATTTAAAGGGATAAAAATGAGTATCTTGATAAAGACACTCTAAAGCTAAGGCTGAGAATAAGACTGCACTACAGTGCTAAGTACTAATAGGATGTTTGGTTGAGGTATGAGTCTTGAGTAATTTATTGGGTAAGTGATAATTAAGAAAGTTTATTATTATGTTTAGTTATTAATTAAGTTTTCTAATAATGTGAGTAATCTTTTTAGTAAAATAATAGTAATTTTTATCATAAATTATATTTATTTTATAAAGTGTATTAGTAAATTTGAATATTTATTAAGTTGAAAATTTAAAAAATTAAAATACTCAGTAAAGTCTTTTAATAATTTCTAACAAACATGAGTAATTCATTTTTTTATTAATTTTTTAAGAATTAGAAAAATTTCCCTGTATACATCCCATAATGTAGGAACCCACCCAATTGCCTTCCCTATTGAAGAATACATGAATAAATATTTAGATAATTTAGTTAAGAACTTTTTTTCATGTATTTTGGTAATAACTAAGTAACTAGCTGTAGTGTAATAACAGAGAATTTAAATAATTCCAAAAAGTTTAGGGTTAGATTCTCCGACATATAAAAGATGTATTTTGGCAATAACTTTGGATAACATTAAACAAAAATTATTTCATGTCTACTATCACCTACAAGCCTACAAATTATTTTTTTTTTTTTTTTTTCAGTTGAATTATTTTTTGTTTGTTAGTTAGATTTAAAGTGTACGATTTTTAATTGATGCAAGTTATCAGATTTGTTCAGATTGGATTAATGCTTTAACACCATCAAAAGACTTGTTCAGGAAGAACATAAAGACTAGTTCAACCACAATAATAATGAATTAAAAGACTTCTTATGGTGAACAGAACTTTGGTTTGTCCAAAGAGGAAAAATGGGGAGTTTTGAACTGTGATACTTTATAATTAAAATACTTCTTAGATGTAATGATAATGCTTATTTGTTACGTTAAGACATATTTTACCGACAATAGTTAATTTTATTAGTAAGAGCTAATGTCACTTAATTATGTTTGACTTGAGTTTGAATCTATATAATTGTAAAAAATATATTTAGGAGAATTTTGCTTCCATTTAATTCTCTATGTAGCTTGAATTAAATCAATTGTGAATTAAATATTCGAGTTGAATAAAATTATAAGGGAGGCAACATTCTTTCTATCAAATTTTAATGCAACTATATTCTCAAAGTTTGAGTTTAAAATTTTAATTAAGCTAAAACAATCTTTGTTAATTAATTTACACACGATTAAAATATCATCTATTAATAATCTGATAATATATCTTCATAATCTAGGGATAACTACTTCAATACATCTTTAATTTGACTTTTTTATCATTTAAATAATATCTTTCCTAATAACAAAAGATTTGTATTTCTTAAACATGTTTCCCAACTCTTTTCTCTATGTTTTCTTGCATCTAGGCTCTAACATTCATTTTCATTTCCATGTCTGCTCTTTTAATTAATTCCTTCTCAATATCATTTTAGTCTCTACAATTCTTTCTTCAAACTATAAGCAATGCATTTGCTGCCTCTGAAATTCTCATAAGAGTTTTTTATTTTGTGGTAATCCAACAATCATTACTATTGATTAAGACAAGCACAAGGACTTAATAAATAACTCTGCCCTAAAACTAAGATAAACTTTAAATAAAAAAATATGTATATAACACTTCCGAAGATTATAAAAAGCCTAGTTTTAAACGTTTACTTTAAGTGATCATTTATGTTGAGCCACTTCATCTATTTTATGGTAACTGAATTTTTTTTTTCTTTTTTGATTGGATGGTAATTGAATTTATTAACACAATGACGCTTTCTTTAATGGTGTTACTAATAGGGAGTGTCCCTTTAAAATGAAATATGAATGGAGAGTGTGTAAGAAAATAGTACAAGTATATTAAATACTTTCTTTTCTTTAATTATAAAAGTGAAATTTTTTATTATCTTTTTATACTACCAATAATTTTTAAAAAGACTCTCATATTTTAAACTAAACAAAATAAACCTTCACATTTTAAGTTAAGAATAAAAGTGAATCCTATTAAAAAAAAAATTTATCTGAAAAATTCATTTTTGTCCTTGACTTGAAATATAAAGATTTATTTTATTTAATTTAAAATATGAGAATCTTTTTTTAAATTAAAAAATAATGTGAAAAAAGAAAAAGAAATTTCTCGTTATAAAGATTAGTATGCATTGGCCCACACCGATGTGTAGAGGACGGGTCACATGGACTTGGTTTACCACTAAATGAATTTTTTTTAAGTGATTTTGCTTTGTGTATGTTAAACACGATAAAATGAATTAGTAAGTTGGGTCAAATTGGGAAGACAAAATATGGTTCCAATTGTAGTCACTATTATTTGTGTCATGTGGTTGATTATATTTATTGTTTACACATTAATTAAAATTGAATTATTTACAAATAATAAAGTAGTCAATTATAATAATTACATAGTATCTATGTAAAAGAAAATGCCATCGAATAGTGTGTGGTTTACTACTACAAGTATTTGCAATATGCAAAATATTCAAAATTTACACAAATTTATTATGTATATAATTCAAACTAAATTAATTTTTTTAATAGATTAGAAAATAAAATTAGAAAATTTACCATGCATAGACATAGTAACCACACTTACCATATTTGTTCCTTCCATATCACTCTCTCATCTTATTCAAGTTTTTTTTTAGTATATCAACCTATAATTAATTTGATTCGAGCTAATTAAAAAATTTAAATAAAAATAAATTTTTTTAAAAAATATTTTTTGCATACATATAGATTTAAATTCAAATCAATGTATTTAAATGACATTAGCTTGTCGTTAATAAAATTGTTAAACTTGTTAAAATTGAAACATGATAAATTTTTTTATGAATTATAGTTGTGTCTTTGATAATTACTAAACTATTAAACTATAAAACAAAAAGTGATATTAAAATAAAGTAGGTGGATTATTTTATGAAATACTTTCTTAGATATAAATGTACACGTTTCTCAATCTTTAGATAATTTCAATAGTTTCGTAAAATTTATAAAATTGAATACACATTTTAAGAAAATCTACAGGAAGAAGAAAGCATATGTACTGCCATTGCTACGTTATATCAAACGGAGGTTAATTATATGAGAAACTTGTTGTGATCAAGAGATGAAAACATCGAACTACTAATATCCATTTATTGAAATTAACAAAACCTATCTAGATAACTTAACGTCACACACAAAAAGTTTTAAGGGACCAATCAATAGACAATTCATTTTTGAATTCCAAAAATCTTAAGTAATATTTGTTTTTTTGTTTGATTATGAATTTTTTTAAAAAATAAATTTCAAAAAATATGTTTCTTACGATTTTTTTTATAAAAAAAATTTATGAAAAGAGATTGAGATTTTAATTTTTTTAATTTTGTAAGAATATTTTAAAGAAAAAATCTCATAAAAAAATCCCAAAATGGTTTTGCCGGATCATCCATGCAAATAATGCTGAAATGAGCAGCATGAACCTATACAAATAATGTTACTGACAACCAACAATGTTGAAACTATAAACAAATTTTAACACATGATTTATGCAAAACTATTTATAATCATGTCCATTCTATAAATTTTGGGTGTTCTTTAATATAACTTTCTTAATAAATTTTTATTTTTTATATTTCCCTTTAATCAATATTCCTCCTTTTTAAATTTTAATATTTTGATTAATGTAAAACATTAATACATTATTGCGGTGGTCAATTAATATAATATTAAAGTTTGATATTAAATAAAAATAAATTTAATTTTTAAAAAAATTATTAAATTATTTAAATTTAACTATTTTTCTTAAATTATGTGGTTTAATTGAAACAACTTTATAATTAAAAAAGGAACCAGGCGAGTCTTTAGCAATATTATTAAAAACAAAATGGAAAATGAAGAGAAGGACATATATATATAAAATTTCTTGTAGTTTAGTTTTTGTCTCCGGACTTCTATATTATAGTAATTTTGGAGCCCCTTTAAAAACAAAAAATAAAAGTCAAAGAGAAGTAAAAATATAAATTCAAAAAAGAATGAAAAATTAAATATATTTGATTAAATATTAAAACATTAAAAATAGACAAAAGAGATAAATATATGGAATAAAGATCAACAGTATAAAAAAATCACATCAAAAGCATAAAAATTCGATTAACATATATAGCAAAATCCCAACACCAATTGAAAGATTTAGAAAAAAAAAAAATCAAAAGTTTTTTTTTTATTATTAATATGAATATAAAGTTTGCAAAAGTGGAAAGAGCAATCCCTAGTAAGAGCAAGAAATTCAATCCAATTTTTTTTTTTTTTTTAAAAAAAAAAGAATTCAATTTGAAAAACATAAAAAAAAAAAAATGCGTGGATCGAACACGCGACCTCCAGATCTTCAGTCTGGCGCTCTCCCAACTGAGCTATCCCCGCAAATATCAACTGCACCAGCCGGGAATCGAACCCGGGTCTGTACCGTGGCAGGGTACTATTCTACCACTAGACCACTGGTGCTTCTTAAAGGATATATTCATATTTATATATGATGTTTAATATTTTAGCTGAAATCTCCAAGCAAAGTCAACCCATCGATTTTTTTTTTTTTTTCTCTGGTAATCTTAAACATAAGAAAAAAAAAAAAAATTAACTTGGGATGGATGAACTATGTAAGATTTTGTTTTTGGTAACAGAATTAAAATTACCCCTAAGAAAATTCACCATCATCATATTATGTTTGCTAGCAACATATGAACTGATCAATTTTTTTTAATTATTTTTACAATTCTTGTTTTGGTTTTACAATTGGGATATTTCACAAATTAATCTACGTTTAACACTTGATGTCTTAATTAGTAGATTCCTCCTATAGTTAGGATTTTTGATACAAAAATAACTACTTATTTTACCTCTCCTAAGTCATGAAACATTATTGATTTATTTGTCAACTTTTCTTGCAAGATATCTTAACAACTCATATTTACACTAGAATTTTAAATACGTGTTACACATAAGGTAAATACTTAAATGGGTGAGGTAGGCCATCCTAATCTGATTTTATAAATTGATAATTTTGTAATAATTTACTTAAATGTTGAATTTTAATAATAGTAAGACAAAACATGGACAAAAGATATGTCATAAACAGATAAAAAAAAAAAAAGAAGATGTCTCATAAAAAGGTGAAATAGGGTTTGAAATACAATGATTAAAGGAGATAATTCAAATATAAATAAAATATAAAAATATTATTTTCATAGTTGTATAGGATTTTGATTAAATGTAATATTATAATAATATTTTAATAATAAATGAGACAGATTTTAGGATACAATGTGATAGAAAAGAGGTTTTTTCATACAAAAGTAGGACAGTGCATACCCTACTCATCCAAATATTTACTTGTGCATAACAAGAGTTCAAAATTATAGTTAAAAAACTAAAATAAAATGTTTTTAAAATTTTAAAAATAATTTTTAAAAGTTTTAATTAAAATATTATCATGATATTAAAAGGAGATAATTAAAACATGTCTCATAAAACATGTTCAGACAGAGTTTAATAAAAGTGAGACAGGATTAGGGTTTGAGCTTTCATAAAACATGTCTCATAAAAATATGAGATAGAGTTTGGAATATAATATTAAAAGGAGATAATTAAAAAACTAAAATAAAAAATATTTAAATAATTTTTTAAATTTTAATTAAATATCATATAATAATATTTTAATAATAACAAGACATGATCATGTTCAGACAGAAAAAGAAAAAAGAATAGAAACAAATTAATAAGTAGTACAAATTAGAATGACATGTGACATGTAAATAAGAATCAATTAGAAAGAGTTTAAAACATAAAACATGTTAAAATAAAAATGTCATAATATCAAAGGGAGATAAGTAAAAAAATAAAATAAAAAGTTTTTAAAATATTAAAATAATATTTTATATAATTTTATAAAATTTAATTAAATATCATATCATAATAATATTTTAATAATGACAAGACATGAGTTCAGACACAAATAAGAATAAAAACAAATTAATAAGTAGTACAAATAAGAAATTAAATATAACACTTGTTAGTGCATTTTAAGAAAAAAAAAAATTAGATAGGGTTTTTTAAAACCTGAGTGGCTTTTTTAAAGATTAAGGATGAATAATATAAATAAAATAATAATTAGTACAAGTTACAATGAAAGTGGCATTCAAAGAAGAAATGAAGTAATAATGGTGAGACAAGACTTTAGATACAATATCAAACAAAAAATACTCTCTCATGAGAAAATGGAACATGGTTTGAACTTTCATGAATAAAATTTTAAGCTTTAGAAACATTAAAGTTAAAGAATTGAAATAAATTAATAATTAGTATATGGATTATATATATGAATGTAAAGAAGAAATTAAATAATAATGGTGAGACAAGTTTAGATACAACATGGGATCAAAATACTGTCTCATGAGAAAATTAGATAGGGTTTGAACATGGGATGCAAAGACCAAATGAAATATAACACTTGTTGAAGAATTAGCATGACACGTGGCGGTGCAATTTTTTTTTTTTAAAAAAAAATTGACTGATATACGGACTTAATTAGGGTGTCACATTATTCAAAGATCAAACAAATAATGAGTTAAAAATCATAAAAATTAAAAAAAATTCCTTCCACCTTCCACGGTGATGTGGCAGTTCTAGAATTTGGAATCAAATATTGATAGAGTGCATAAATTAATTAGTACGTGATTATTTTTGTTTAACTAAAAGATTTGAGTTTTTTTTTTTTTTTTATTCTTATCCAATTCAAATCGAAGTAATTATAAATTAAAAAATTTAATAATAAATTTATACTCTATAAATACTAATGGTAAAACTAAAAAAAAGTCAAATAAACTCAATGACAAGTTTATTGCTACTCCCCCGACCAAATTTTGAAATGTTTTGCTGGATGCTAGTTGTCCGATTATGTCAGATTGGGTTAATGTCTTGATTCCATTAAGGACTTGTTCAACCATTCAAAAAAAAAAAAAAAAAAACAAGACTTATTCAACCGTAATAATAATAATGGAGAACTGAACCGGAGTCCATAGGCCCGGTCTGGTTTAATACTCAAAATCATAATAATAATAATTAAATTTTTTTTCTCTTACTCAATTTTAAAAATAATTTTTACATTTTAAATTATACAAAATTAGTCATCATATTTTAAGTCAATAATAAATATAAAATTTATTAAAATATTTTTTAATTTATAAAAAAATTATTTTTATTTGATTTAGTTTAATACTCAAAATCATAATAATAATTAAAATAAAAAAATTCTTTTTTTTTTAAATTATCGTCAATTTTAAAAATAATTTTTATGTTATAAATTAGATAAAATTTATTTTTATATTTTAAATTAAGAATATATATAAATTTTATTAAAATATTTTTTAATTTATATAAAAAATTTGTTTTTATTTTAAATTTAAAATATAAAAATTTATTTATCTAATTTAAACATAAGAGGATAAAAATAAATTTTTCTCGTAATTAAATGACTTCACATGGGGAACGGATATTTTGTTTGTTCAAAGAGAAAAACTGGGGAGTTTGAATACTTTAGACATTGTTTAACCAGAAAATAAAAATAATTAAAAGACTTCTTAGATAAAATGGACGTAGGTTTTCATGTCACTATGATATCTCCCATTTCTATTATTTTTTTATGGTAAAAAAGCACAAAAATCTAAGATAGTTATCACTCTTTTCTTTTTCTCTTTATTGACATTTTTTTTTTTTTGAAAAAACAGAGCCAATTGACATCACTGAGAACATTTTTAGTAGTGTAACTTGCAAGAGTTGATTATCTTTATATATAGATATATATATATTTTTCTTTTGAGTCGTCTTTTGATACGTTTTTTTTTTTTTTTTTTTTTCGTTTTATATAACTTAAACAATAATTATTTTTTAGTGTAGATAAAAAAAATAATTATCTTTTAGTAGTACAATTTTTAAGAATTAGATAAATAAACCTTACAAATTACTTTATATTTTTATTTTAATTGGACATTTTTAATTCACCTTTATTTTAATTTTGACGCAACAAAAATTAGAATTTTTTTTTTCTTTGCAATTCTTGGTTCTGCAAGAGGAGTTTTCTAGAACCAAATCTCGTAATAAGAGGTGTTTCCACAGATTTTTGGTTTGTTGGATTTTTAATTTTCCTTGGATTATTTCTATCTCTTGTGCCCATTTTTTTAGATTTTATGCATTTGTTTCTGAAATTCTTCTAGATTTAGTGTATTGGATACATGAATTTTGGGATTTTCTGTTTACCATATAATTTTGTTCAATTTCTGGTTCTTAGTATTGTTGTTTAGGATTTTTGATGTTGAAAGTCATTTTTTGGGAGTTGTTGTTCACTTTCTGCATATGACTTTTTCTTTTTCTTTTTTATTTTTATTTTTTAACGTGTGAGCCATAACTACTGCAAACTGTTCATTAGCTGTGTGCAATTAAGAAATGAATACAAGAGATGCTCGTAGAGAGTGTTTGGTTCAAAGGAGAGAGGAGAAAATGAATTTTAATAGAAAAGAAGAATTTTTCCTTGTTTGGTTTGTAAGTAAAGAGAAGATGATATTAAATTAATAAATTAAAGTGTAAAATATTAAATTAATTATAATTTTAAATAAAAAATTAAAGTGATATTTAATTCTAAAATCTAATAAGATTGCCCTTATTTTTTTTTTTCACCGACAAATATTGCTAAGATGGATATCGTTTGGGGAGTCAGAGTAATTATCATTATCTCGCATGCAAATACGTGATTTCTAGAATTTAGTTATCATTTATTTGTTGGATTACCGTCCATACAAATATGTATTCTATATATTTTATTTGTTGGATATAAAATTACTGTTGAGACAATCTAATTATTTATAATTTAATGACAATATTTATTTTTTAAGAGGTAGAGTATTTATTATAATTTATATTTATAAGTTTTATATAAGTAATAAATATTTACGCTGCCAACAATCTTTGAAATAAACATACCAAAACTTAATCACAAGTTTTGAAAACCTTTTCATATTTCTCCTATATAAAAAGAAAAATTCAACATTAGAGGTAAGATACATAACTTCAATTTCTTGGAAGAACAAGTCATCAAAAGTGGTCAATGAAGTTTCCTTTTTTGGGGAAGCAACATTTTTCTTTTCACATATATTCATTGACCGTCTTTCTTTGTTCCCTCAATATTTCTCTAATTCGATTAAAGAAAAAAATGCTTCAAAGAATAAGAGAGACTCCAATTTTATTTTATTTTATTCATCTTTGTTTATTATTATTATTATTATTTTTGGGCTAGACAATAGTGTACAACAATGAAATGAGAAGTAAAAACAATTAAGGACAAGAAACATAAATAAAACAAAATGTTAAGCATATTATTTACAAATTTCTCTTTATTTTTATTTTTTTTTTGCACTAAATGTGATTTAAAGAGATGTTTGATTACAATGTTTTCATTAAATGATTAAGTCTTCTTATTTCATCATCTCTCAATAACAATGATTTTAGGTAGCATTATTAAAATATAATTTTTATAAAAAGGAGATAAATTCTTTATTTGTAGTCTATGCTATTTTCATTAATTAAAATATATAATAAAAAACTAACTCATGTTATAAAGTGAATATTCAAATTCAAATATATATAAAAAAGCCTTAAAAATGTTCAAACATGCATTGAGAGATTATTATTGTTTAGTTGGACCCTCATCATGATGACAGGAGCTTGACGTCATGACCATTTTGGTCCGAGGAGGGAAGGAGTGGATCCCAACGCAAATTTGCCCACGCCTCCAATCCAACTTAACCAACCCTTCTTTTTCTTCCTCCCTCCTTCTCTTTCCACATTCTCTCAGATGCTTCCTAACTGCTTTTATATATCCCAACACACAACCTTCACAAAGCCATACCCACAACACTGCGTATGAAAGCCATAAGGCACAGCTTTTCACTGTTCAATTGCAAAGTTTCTTCCTTTAAAAATCCCCCGACAGGCAAAAATACCAGAGCTGCAAATCTTCATATCATGTCTGAATCAAATCAAGCTCCCACCTTTAACACACCCAGATCGGTAATCAGTAATGTTCTAGCCGAATCTCAACGAGAAGGTGTTGGGGCTGTTGTTAGAAGAGCCATTGGAAGGTAAATTATAGTTGATTAACTTTGATTCATGTTCTGGCTTCTGGGCATTTTTTTTGTTTCTTTTCTTATTTTGCTTGATTATTGGGGTTTTATGCTTTTTCTTCAAATGGGTATTGATGTTTTATTGGGATTTGATTCTCAGTCGTGAATTGAAGATTTTGGATCCTTTCCTGTTGTTGGATCACTTCACAGGTACTTCTGATTGTGAGCTTATTAGTTCAAGTTGACTTTTGTTGGCACATTTGATTCCTTGTGTTATTTTTTCTGTTCTCGACAATTGTTTTAGCTGCTGTATATCCTTTTTCTTTTCTGGGAAAAGAATCTTTTAAACCTTGGCATGTTTGAATTTGCAGTGAATCCACCATCAGGATTCCCTGATCATCCACATAGAGGTACTTTAATTGTTTCCATCACAGTACTTATATTTTCATTGTTATTTAATCTGACAACTACTTTTTATTTTATGCTATTTCTATTTTTGAGCTCCTTATGATCGGTATTGGTGTTTCTAATTGGGTAATATTTGATTTGATCTTTGTCTACAGGTTTTGAAACAGTCACCTACATGATGCAGGTGCAGTTAAAGTTGCACAGGACCTGTTTGATTCTTTGTTTCTAAGAGGGTGAAAGCTAGAAAGTAAAGGATTAAATCTTATTGTTTTACTTTAACTGTTTTCAGGGAGCCATGACTCATCAAGATTTTACTGGTCACAAGGGTACAATAAGAACTGGTGATGTTCAGGTAAATGACAATAATTAATGTTATTTTCTTTTTCTAAAAGTTCAAAGTCATGTTGCAATTCTCACAATAAAATGACTTTTGGTGCAGTGGATGACAGCAGGCAGAGGAATAATTCACTCTGAAATGGCTGCAGGAGAAGGAATGCAGAAAGGAGTTCAGCTATGGATTAATTTGGCTTCCAAGGACAAAATGTAATAACTCTATGGTCCTTTAGATCCATAAGTGCCATACTTTCTGATCACTCTTTCACCGAAAATTTACCAAATTTTTAACCTATGCTCCATTAACAGAATCACAATTCTGTTGATCTTGCTAAAATTCTCTACCATGCTATTATCAAGAACCGGTTTAATCTAATAATTGTATAAAAACCTTTTGAGCTTAAAGCGTAAAAGCAACACAGACCTATTCATACCATAGCTAAAATTGTATTTAATTATAATTTATTAAAAAAATGTTAGTGGAATTTGAACCTTAGCTGCGAAATTATAGAAACTTTGATATTATATTAAGAATTGATCTAACTTAAAAGCTTAAATTATTAGGAGAAAACCCATGATAAATTTTACATTTAACCGCTACGAGGGTTTGTAAATTTTTGTTTCAGGATAGAGCCAAGGTATCAAGAACTTCCAAGTGATAACATACCAACAGGTGAGCAAGATGGAGTTGAAGTGAGGGTTATAGCAGGAGAATCAATGGGACTACATTCTCCGGTTTACACTCGAACTCCAACGATGTTCCTCGATTTCACTCTGAAGCCTGGAGCTGTGTCACATCAAAATATTCCAGAGTCATGGAATGCCTTTGCTTATGTGATTGAAGGAGAAGGAGTGTTTGGCTCCACAAGTTCATCACCTTACCATGTTCTGGTTTTGGGTCCTGGAGATGGTTTAAGTGTTAGGAACAGGTCTTCAAAGCTTCTCAGGTTTCTGCTGATAGCAGGACAGCCACTCAATGAGCCAGTGGCTCAGTATGGACCTTTTGTGATGAATACACAAGCTGAGATAGAGAAAACCATTGAAGATTATCATTACTGCAGGAATGGGTTCGAGATGGCAAAATATTGGAGATCTCAATAATTATGGATAGAATATGTTATCTCATTCCTATTTCTCTGGTTGTTCATAAACAACTAGAGAAAGTAAGATATGAAATGAGATAGAAAAGTACGATAGCAGATTTTAATCTCGATGATAATTAGTAAGAGCAACAGCATCATTCATATAATGTAAAGTGGGAAAAAAATCTGAAATAAAGAAAAGCTATTAGCTTTTGTCTTTTTCAGTGTCATTATCTTGATCTCTATCATAGCAATGAAAGTAGTAGGAGCTGAAAAGATAGATTTCTTACTTTTTATTTGTAGGAAAGGCTTCTAGAAGGTTAAATTGCTGCTGGGGCAACCGTATGTTGGCACTAAAGTCAAGATGGGTCATCTCTCAATCATTCACTCACTAGCAGAACCTCTTAATTTTCAACAGATTTCTTGTTTTACTATTATTAAGATGTTTTATTTTTTGTGGTAGTTGATGATGAAAAATGATTTGTTTTCTTGTTTTGGATTGAGATTTTGTTGGGGATGTAAGTTTTTTCGAAAATTTATATGTACATTTTGTACATAATTATATATACACTTTTTTTTTTTAATTTATTTATAAAAATAAAATTATAAATAAAAAATAAAATAAGTGTGTCTTAGTGAGTGTGCATATAATATCACTCTTTTCTTCTCATGATAATAATGGAAACTGTGGTGGGGATAGGTGGGTTGGCTTTTCTTGTTGGGTTTGCAATCATGTCATACAATAATAGGTGACCCTCTCCACCTATTGTTTAATTGCTAGAAGCACTTAAAGAAAATAAAAGAAAGAAGTGTTTGAATATTTTTGAAAAATTTGGATTTGGTTATGGAGCTAGATATTCAAGTTGATTATTGCTTGCCATTGTCAAGAGTAATTGTAGGTTGGTTTTGGATTTGAACAATTGCTTGCTAGAATGCAAAAGTGATTTATCAAAAGCAACCATGAGATACATAACCAATTCAAAATTTCTAAGTGATATATTCTCATTAATCTTGCTCTTATAAATATTCTCTTTACTCCATTATTTTTATTTACTCTTTTGAATTTTTAACTGAATTAAGTATTAGAATAAGCTTAGGATAACTTCCAATTAAAATATAAATACTCTAAAATGAAAGATAATTGCAAAGAGTAAAATATGCTTAGCTAGCTACTAAAAGAATCAAGAAAATGAGCTTACAAAAATTTAGACACCTAAAAGAAAATCTCAAAAAGAACTGCTACTAGTGTCCTTGGTGACTTTTGCAGAACAATTGACAACCATAGATGAGTTATGCACTAACTATAGAGTTCCCACTAGAGATTGGTTAAATTGGTAAGGATCTCACAACCACGTATGTTTGAGTCTTATTGTTATGTGAAAGCTCATTTTATAAGTAATCTGTAAGTATTTTTTCAAATTTTGAAGTTTGTCATTACTTTGATGAATACCGAAAAATATTTTTAAAAGCTTAAAAAAAATTACTTTTGAAATTATATAGGATAATTTTAAAAACAACATAAACAAAAGCTTGTCATTGTTTATAAAAAAAATACTTCCATAAACTAAAAGAGCTCCTTTTGGCTTCTAGACGTTGTGCTATGTTTGGAGGAAGAAAGAAAATTGAAGAGAAAATGTTTTCTATCTATATGTTCGGATAAGTAAGGAAAAGACAGAGAACAAAAAAATACTAAATTTACTATGACAATAATATCCTTATTATAACTCTTTTTATTCACCATAGTTTGAATAGTTTTAAAAAGAGAAAATACAGACAAGGTGAAGTAACTTTCTCTCCAATATCTCTCAACTTTTGAAGAGAGAACTTTTGAGTAATTTCCATTCTCATATTCTCTCTCTATCTAAATAAGAGAAAATTTATTTTATGTTTTGTTTTCTTCCCTACTTTTCTCTCTATCCAAACACAATGTACATGCTTTTTCTTTTCAATCCACAGAATTATTAGAGAGGAAATGTTGATGGGCAAACCCGTGTGATTAACATGATAACGAAATTTTTTCTGGGCGGCGCTAATGATTCAATAGGTTGAAGTTTTAAGCACAAAGGCTTAATGGTACTTTGAACTTGAGTTCCGCGTTAGCATCACCATATGTCCCCAAACAGCGGCCAACAAGCTTGACAGTGTCTTTTGACAAGAAAACCCAACACTCTAAAAGTAACTATCTCAATCACTTGCACAACATCAACTGTGACTCAACTTAAAAAGCTTTTTCTTTTTTTAATTCAATCATGATATTCTCATGAAGATCCACATCATCATGTCGTAAAATAGCAATATAGACAAAGAATTTAAGTTTTATTATTATTACTTTTTTTAATGCTTGTGCAAATATATTGAGACTTGAAAGGAAATTAAGTGCATAAAGTGAGAGTTGAGAATACTAAAATAAATGTGTACCTGTAGAAGAAATGATAGAATATAAAATAATTACATAAGAAAAGATATCAATGTGACACCAATTAAAGAAAAAAATGACAAAAAAATCAATTAAAGATGATTTAAACATGTGAAAAGAAAGATATTAGAAATATTAGTTAAGAGAATTGATTATATGATATTTAGCCTAATAGAAATATGTAGAGAAAGACTTCAAAGAATACTGAAGGAAGTTATAAAAGGAATTTTACCATTAATAATATTTCAAAAATATTATTTTTATCAAAAAATATAATTTTTAATAGAGCACAATAATATCATGCAATTATGTATTTGATCTTACTTAGTAAGATAAAACTTCTTGTTAAATGTTTGTATAGATAATCATCATAAAAAAAGAAAAAAATGGAGGAAGCTGTTCACAATTTACATAAAAATCCCAATACTCAACAATTAAAAGCTGACAAGGGGAGCAAAAAAAAATGTAAGAACAATTTTCATGAGCAAATAGGAGCAAGTCCACTATTCTTTCTTAGAAAGTGCATCAAGGTATTTAGAAAACAAGAATCAAGCAGTTATCAAGAATCATAAGAAAGTATCAATAAACATGAAAAAAATGGTTGCCTACTTCAGGCTTTTATAATTACAAGCTTGTATCCCAATTACAAAGTTACACTTCTTTCCTTACAATTGAAGAAAAAATTTTCATTTCTATATAATGTCTTATGTTTTTGTAATCAGAAAACCCATCAAATCATATTCGTTAAACAACAAACAACAAATTACAGCAACTAAAATTGATCAACCAAGAAAACCACCTTTTGAATTAACAAACCAAATTGTAGACTAATGAAAATATGAACATAGGTCATCTGGAACAGCAAGAAAAATAGCCCTGTGTTTGCTTTGATGCATTGGTTCCATCATTAACAAGGCTTACCCTGTTAACAGATAATTCTGCCTTGTATGTATCTGAGTTGAGGACCTTCCTGCTGATATTGTTGTATATCTCTCGAATAACCATCTCAAAGGCTGTCTTAACGTTCGTTGAATCTAAGGCAGATGTTTCCATGAAGAATAAACCTTCTGCTTCTGCCAGGCTTTTGCCGTCCTCAATGCTCACACTTCTGATATTCTCCAGATCACATTTGTTGCCCACAAGCATCCTTGCCACGGTTGTATCACAATGAGCTGCATGATACTTTTCGTTAGCTCAAACTATGAAACTCCCCAGATAAAACAAATCAATGGAATTTTTGACAGAAGGAAATAACTTGCATAATGAAGAGGATTTTAAAGAGATTTTATAGCTATATGTCATTTCTGCCAACATAAGATATTATCTATTTCCTCAGATATTTTTCTCTCCTTGATCTTTTTATTTGGCATTCTTCTTCTTTTATTATATATATATATATATATATTCTTCTTGTGGAGTGTGAATCGCATATGTGTAAGTAGAGTAACAAAATCCTAGTCACAACTATAACAAACAAACACTAAGTCAAAACCAAACGCAGCAGCAATAGAGGCATGATATGACCTAGATATCTAACTGTCAGTATTTATGAATGCTACACAGAAAATCATGCATATGTTTTCTTGATTGAAGAACTTCATTTGATAGTAAGAATGGAGAAATACAAAGGAAGGGGGTGATGAGAAATCCTCCTGGAATAACAGAAACAAAAGAAACTACTGCAGAAGAACAGTAGAGGTACAGAGGACATAAAATCATGCTTATTAAAAATGTCATGATGATGGTAGAAAATAAGATTGCAAGAGACAAGACATCACTCATGTAACCCAATAAGATTGACCATCAAATTAAAATGTGCTTATAGTATCTCTTTATTAGTAATTGCAGAACAGATGTCAAGTGTGCACATGCAGAAATACAACCAAAAGAAAATAGCAGGGTCTAATTGCCCAAACACGATAAAAAAGGATGGCACTTGTATTGAGGATCTATATCACACATGCTCTCAGAAGAATAGAAGCCGCAATCTGTCCCAGTAGAGGACATTGAACCAATAAATTTTAAGCATTAGCTTACAGAGGGTTCACAACTAAGTCAATAAAAACAATGAGAATCAGTTCAAGGACATAAAAGGAAAACACAAAATTAGTAGACAAACTCCTCCTGCGATGTCAGATTAAAATAGGAAAGCATGAGAAATTTGAAAAGTAATTGAATCTATGGCTCCAATTGTTGACAGCCAGAGAAGAAAGAAATAGGTTCAAGATTAGCCCCTGACTAAAGTACCCCAGGCATTATCCTCTTTGCAAGTAGAGTTGAGATATTCTTTGAGTTTTAAGATGCCTGACATCTCACAATGAACTTAAATCAAAATGGACATAACAAGACAAGAGCAAACGAAAAAACCCAAAACAACAAAAATGCATCTGCAACCATACCCGTGGGCACAGGTTAATAGAGGGAACAGAAGGTGATTAGAATATTTCAATAGGCATACAGGGCCTCGTATCTCTGTTTCCATTTAGGAATCATATAAGAAATCACAGGATTTTTTTTTTTTTTTTCTTTAGAATAAGTACAAGGACACACTGCTCATGTGCATTGCACTCTCATCAAACCCTTCAAATGTGCAACACTGTACGGAATATTTGCAACCATCCCAAGATTTAACCCATTGTCCCAAGATTTACAACCTGAAGGCACATTAAGTGGGAAATTCATTAACTACATACTTTTTACGCTTTGCTGTCAATTTAGCCAGATATTCATATCTGCTATTGTTCTCAGAGTAGTCTCTGATCTTCAAGCAACAATTATCAGTTACTGCCAGTGTATGATTCAAGGCTGATAATAGATGATTCCATTGTTCATTTTTCTATTGTTTTCCATTTACTGTTTTATTTGTTTATCTATCATTTCAAATTATCCTTAAAGGTGCCTACTCTGCTGGTTTTGCATGTGAGCAGTGTACATTATTTATTTCTGTACATAACTTCCTGAAGTGAATAATTCCAATCTTATATGAAATTACTAGGTAATGTATGAAAAGCAGATAGTCACTTCTCCTCAATATACAGCCCTCCTTACTAAAATTGCCTCCTTGAATGAAAGGCAAAGCCATTCCTTTAATGCATCCTTATAAAGCCTAAAGGAATCTATGAATTGCCTTCTTTTTCATATAGACCTCATCTAAAGAGTTGCAAAATGAAAAGTAAGGACCCTTCTTACGAAAATTGCTTCCTTGAATGAAAAGGCAAAGCTATTACTTTAATGTATCCTTATAAAGCCAAAGAGGAATCTAGGAATTACCTTCCTTTTCATATAGACAATTAGACATCATCTCAAGAGTTGCGACATCTTAATTAAAATTATAGATCCTCATTTTGTTAGTGTTGGAGAGAAGGGAAACAATTGCAACCATTAAAGTAGAAAAGAGACAACAAGGAAAAGAAAAAAAGAAAAACCAAAACAGGTAAGTCTCAAGAAGGAACGAAAGATAGCCCAATCAGATCCCAGAAATAACACAACATCAAGATGAAACCTCAAATTAAGTCATGACACCATACTATGATTACCTAAAAAAGTTACATATACAAAGAATTACACCAATTTATCCATAATAACATAGATTACTATCCTATACCTTCAATTTTAACAAGTAGCATATGCCATATTTTTCATGTAAATCCCAAAATTATAGGATTCAGTTATCTTTCAATAAAATTTAAATCCAATTTTCTATAAATAGGGACATTCACACATTAATGTTATAGCAATTTTGCAAAGCATTTTACAAAATTATTCCTAATATTACGTATATACGGTTGGCCAGACAAGATAGATTCCCTGAATTTAGGCATAAATATTTCCTCCCTTTTGCTATTTTGTCTCTTTTTCAATAGTTTCAATGGTGGGTTTATTCTAAATTAAGTCAATAAAAGGTCAGATCTACTGCCCTAACCATCACAGTCACCCAAGTCAAACACGCTACAAAATAACAAAGAAAACCCATGAAGCCCACAAATAGAAACAAATTTGCAGCATAGAATCCTTACTATTGAGCTCATCGAGCCACCGACCAACGCTGTCGAAGGTGGTCCTGCGGCTGATGTCGTAGACAACGAGAGCGCCGACAGCGCCTCTGTAATAGGCGGAGGTGACTGCGCGGAAGCGTTCTTGGCCAGCTGTGTCCCAAATCTGAGCCTTGACTTCCTTGCCATCAATCTCCATGCTCTGGGTCTGAAATTCGACACCAATGGTGGCTTTAGAGTGAAGATTGAACTCGTTGCGAGCATAGCGAGAAAGCAAGTTGGATTTGCCAACTGCAGAGTCGCCGATGATGACGATTTTGAAGAGGTACTCTTCTGCTCCCTCGTCGTCTGATGACATGGTTTCAGCAGCAGCAGCAATCAAAGGCAGCAAAGAGAAAGAGAGTGGTGGGGGCTTTGAGAAGTGATGATGCAGCACCAAGCTGGCACGGACATACTGCGCATGTAGTTGCTTCATGATAGATTTGGGGATTTTTTTATTTTTTTTTTCAATCCTTTGCTTTTCTAGTTATTTAATTTAATTTAAGAGGGGAAATTAATCCGGAAATTAAATGGATAGACCATTTAACAAATATTTTTAATGGTTTGAAGGGTAAAAAAAAAATTATATTGAAAGGTAAATTGAGCTGGATAAGATATTTTAATCTTCAAATTTTATTACTTAAATCTAAATTCAATTATTACACTAAACAAATTTATGTTAGAGTTATATTTAAAGAGGGAAGTTTTTCCTTTTTCCTTCTAAAAAAGATATAACTAAATTAATTAACAAAATTGAGAATATTTGTTAGACAACTGAGTATTTTAAATATATTGATAAGAGAAGAGTTAGATCTCTAATAATACACATGAAAAAAGCTTTATTAAAAAAAGTTATACCCACTTTAATGATTTTTTTTTGTTTTAAAAAGATTAGTTAACTTTTATATATTATGTAAAATCAGCTCATTACAATTGAGGAATTGAAGTGTGGAAGTAGAATACAACTTGTAAACTATACAAAATGTGACAGCTATCTAATATGCTAAGGCCTAGAATAACAAAATGTGTATTCCATAGTTAAGACCCCCTCAAGCTCAATGATGAGTGTAATTTATATAGACATTTTAGTATAAATTTTCTTGCATTTAAGTCCCAAATTAATATAGATTAAGGTGTTTTTAATGTTAGTTTACTATGATACAGGTACCAAGCACCGAAAGGAGCCAAAGTAAGAAAATTCAACATTTTAACCAAGCTTGGGCGCCGTGGTGCCCTATCCTAGAATCAACACTGTCAATGTTGTCAATTAGCGCCGTGGCACCCTGAAGCCACGCCGTGGCACTTTGGAGACTTTCTAAAGCAAATCTAAAGAGTTCCAAGTCAAGTGGACTTTCGGGAAGCAATGTCCTATAAGGCTTAGGACTCTTAAGCTTAGAAGACTCTCCGAAATCATTGTTCAAGTGGGATTGAAGTCTTGGAAGTGTGCAGCCATTTGGAATCCTATTTCAAGCATAATTGGGAATGATTTTGTGGTTGGAGTTGTAATTCAACTAAGAGTCCTAATTCAAGTAAAACTTTACTTGGAATCCTAGTTTGAGAGAATCTAGAAGAAATATGCAACTAAAGGAATCAAATTCTCAAGTGTCATAGTGGGAGAGAAACTGAAGTTGCCAAAGCAAATTAGATTATCTGCTATCCTAGTTTGAGTGGGATTAAAGTATTTAAATCCCACTAGTATATTGTATGCCTAGTTAGAGTAAAATTAGGATTATACACAATATAAATAAGCAACAAGGCAAGGAGCAAAGACACCACTTCTACCACCACTTCTTCTACGCCTTCTTCTACTCCTTCTTCCATTTATGTTTTCTTTCTTTTATGTTATGTGTTTAGGTCACACTATGTGTAACTAATTTCTTTTCTAGAGGCTAGGATGTAGCCCAATTTCTTGTATAGACATGATTGATGATGTTATGACAATTCCATCTTTTATTCAATTGAGGTTTAATTTTCTGCACTTCACTCTTGATTTTTCTGGCCAATTAGTTGTGGGAAATTTGTGGGTTTTCTATGAGATCGATCAGAGATTAGTTAATCTAGACCACAAGAGTTAAATCCATAGTGGAGTTAAGGAAAGACTAATACCGAGGACCTTGTGTAGCCACATGGGAATTAGGGCGTTCCCCTAGTCTCCCTAAAGGGATGTCCATAGAACTTAATGCAATTATAGTTATTACAACTCGCACAGACCAGTAGCAGGGTTGGTAGTTATAATTAGATTTGATTTGACCTAATACCAAGGCTGATTAATTAAATTAGGGAATCCTGGCTAGCGATTGATAATTGTGGAAAGTCATAACTGAATCATTAAAGTTTATACAAAGGAATTGTGGTGAAATCTGAATCCATAGGCTTTTATTCCTTATTTTATCTCCAAGCATTCTTCATCTATTTCTCCTTACTTTTATGTTGTTTTTTTTATGTTATTTTGTTGTTATCACTCTTATTATCCACTTGAACAATATTGGAGTTATAGTATTCTAGTAATCAAGAACAATCTCTTGGGTACGACAACCCCATAATATTTGCTGGCTACACTAATAGTGTATACTTGCACTGTGTTCCAACACATCACAAATTGTTCCACATATATACATATAAATTACACCACACACACAAACTTATTTCCATTCACGACACTCACAAAGGAGCAATCAAGTTTTTGGCGCCGTTGCCGAGGATTGTACCATTGATATTAGAGGAATTAATAAGGTGTTGACTCAAGCAATTTTATTTTTTTTTTCTATTTTACTTTGAATTTCTTTCTTCTATTTTTTAGGAAAATTTTTCTAGTACAGGAAGCAAACCTTAATCCCCTTGGATCCAAAAATTGAAAAGACAATTAGGAGAATTCGAAAAGAGAAAAGGGTGGTCAGAAATTTGCATCCAGAATTAGAGAAGATGGCAGCCTCAAACAACCAGCTGAATGGAGGACATATCTCTCTTAGAACCTTTGTTGTCCCAAAGATCCAAAATGTTATGTCTAGCATTCGAAGTCTAACAGTAGAAGCTAACAATTTTGAGATCAAACCAGTTGTGATTGACATGGTGCAAAATAATAAATTTTCAGGAGCACCTAATGAAGATCCTAATCTGCACCTCTCATCCTTTTTGGAGATCTGTAACACATTCAAATACAATGGGGTGTTAGAGGAGGCAATAAAGCTCAGATTATTTTCTTTCTCTCTCAGAGATAGAGCAAGAATGTGGCTAAATTCTTTGCCACTAAGTTCGGTTGACACATGGGACTCCCTAGCACATAAATTTCTCATAAAGTACTTCCTTCCATCAAAGACAGCCAAGCTAAGGACAAAGATTGTCAACTTTACGCAATTTGACAAGGAATCCTTATATGATGCATGAGAGAGATTCAAGGAGCTGTTAAGGAGATGTCCACACCATGGAATGCAATATTGGCTCGTGATGTAGGTGTTCTATGGCTGATTGGGCTCTCATACCAAGACTGTGGTAGATGCAGCTGCTAAAGGAGCTTTCTTGAATAAAGATTATGCTGTAGCCTATGAGTTACTTGAAGAGGTCACCACAAATGTCTCTAATTGGAGCTCTAGGACAGACAATGAGAAGAAGGTAGCTGGCATCTAGGATGCAGATGCACTAGCCAAATTATCAGCCAAATTTGACCAGTTTCTTTCCTTCCAAACAACATTACTCAAAGGAAACTCCATGGAAGGTGTGCAAGAAGAAGCTGAGGAGGTGAACTATCTGGGGAACAACAATCCCTACTCCAGCACTTACAATACTGGGTGGAGAAATTACCTTAATTTTTCATGGAAAAATCAAGGTCAAGGAATCCCTCCCTTTCAACAACAACAACAACAATCAAGGTTAAGGAATCCCTCCCTTTCAACAACAATAACAACAATAACCTCCCAAGATGAATTTAGAAAAGGCCATAACAAAGCTGGCAGCATCTCAAACAGAATTTATAGAAAAAACCACTCAATTTATGACTAGCACAAATGTCTCAATAAAGCAACTGGAGAACCAGGTAGGATAGATCTCTCAACTACTTACCACAAGACAGCCTGGTGTACTACCCAGCATTACTGAAGCAAATCCAAGAGAGTATGTCCATGCCATCTCTCTGAGAAGCGAAAAAGTCCTTGAACCTGCCCAAGAGCCCACGCTTGAAGAAGAAGAAAAGGGAGCTGAAATTAAAGCTAATAAAACACCTTAAATCACACAAGAAGAGAGGCCAGAATTGCAAAAGTAGGAGGAGAAGCCAAGATCTAAACTTTTTCCAGATAATCTTCCTCCATACAAGCCGCATTTTCATTTTCTTAATAGATTTAGAAAGCAGAAACTGGACAAGCAATTTACAATGTTTCTTGAGGTATTTAAAAAATTACATATTAACATTCATTTTGCAGAAGCTTTGGAGCAGATGCCCAATTATGCGAAGTTCTTAAAGGACATTATGTCTAATAAGAGGAAGCTACAGGACTATGAGATAGTTACACTTATTGAAGAGTGCAGTGCCTTACTCCAAAAGAAGCTGCCACCCAAACTTGAAGACATTGGGAATTTCACTATTCCATGCAATATTGGCTAGGAGCACTTCCACAAAGCATTGTGTGATTTGGAGCCAATATCAACCTCATGCCACTCTCTGTATTCAAAAAGCTTAACTTGGGATAAGCAAAGCCCACTACTGTATCCTTGCTATTAGCAAACAGATCAATCAAACATCCAAGAGGTATAGTAGAAGATGTGCTTGTAAAAGTTGACAAATTTATCTTCCTTGCAGATTTTATAGTGCTAGACATAGAAGAAGACAAGGAAATTCTAATTATCTTGTAGAGGCCATTTTTAGCAACTGGGAGAGCCATGATTGATGTGCAGAAAGGAAACTTAACCCTGAGAGTGCAAGATGAAGAGGTAAACTTTGATATTCTCAAGGCAATAAAACACCCAGCTGATAAGGAATGTTGCTACAGACTGTATAATCTAGATCAGTGCATCAAGGAGGTGGAACAGATTTCCAATTTCTCAAAACCACTTGAAGCTTGCTTAGATAAAATAACACTTGAAGAAGACCTTGTTTCATGCAATACAAAGAAAGAGCGGGTTGAAGTCAAGGCTGTAAAACTAGTACAGCCTGCTGCCCAAGCCTCAAATGTTAAGAAGAAGAAAGCTAAAAATAAAAAGAAGAAAGGCAAGGAAATTCTAAAGTGGTGCTATTCTGGATTCCCAACTTGCCTTGAGAAGATATTAAAGATGGTTAGTTGCCCAAGCCAGAAAAGAAAAGAAGTTGGAGAGCTTATGATCTCTTCTTATAGCCCTCTAGATGTGTCATGAAGAACCTGAGATAGTCAGGCTAAGGACTATAAACTATGCGCTTGTTGGGAGGCAACCCAACGGTTTCTTTTTCTTTCTTTATGTGTGTTTAATTTTGAATTTTGTTTCCTTCTTTTAGTCAGTAATTTCTGCTATTCAGTCACTCAAACAATCATATGGAGTTATGCAGGTGTTAGGTATCAAATGAGAACATAATTGATTAATTTCGGGATAAAACAGAGCAAAAACATGTTTCTGGGTGCCATGGCACCAATTTGGTGCCACGCCTATTCTAGCATTCAATTCGAGAAACTAGCGCCACGGCGCCCGTTACCGTTCACCCAACCCGAAAAAAAAAATTTAAAAAAATTTTTAAAATTTTTTCTAGCACCACGGCAGCCTTTCCAGCATGCCTATGAATGTCCAGCAGCCCTTGAACCCCTTCATCCGCCATTTGCCGCCCAAGAACTGAAACATAATTCATTATCTTCCATGGACGACTCTGAGTAGGCTACTTCTATCAGGTTGGACCTTTCCTTTACTTTTTTTTTATTTTGCATTGAGGACACTGCAAATTTTAAGTGTGGGGGAGGGACACATGTGTTTAGTTGAATAATTAAGTAGCCTAGTATTTAGTAGTAGTAGTAGTAGTATTTGTTTTATTTTGAATTTTTTTTTTGCATGATTGTGTGTTTTGACTGAAAACCATGGCTAAAAATGAAAATTGTGCTTAACTGATGATATTATGGGATGAGGAAAATTGATTTGATATTGAAACAATGCATGATTATTCATTATTCTTATTCCATTAATTATTGAAAAGCCTTTTGGGAATTCTGAGCTAACTTTTTATTCTATATGATCCTATATTGTTAATTCTCATTATGTGCATAATTACTTTGATAGTGGAGTGAATGAGAATGCATGAGGATGAATAATAGCCAATTGTGAGCTTTTGAGCCATAAGAGTTGCATATATGAAGCTCTCAAAATTGTTTCTAAGTGTGTCATGCAAATTTTTTTTGATTTTTCTAGAACTTACTCTATTATGCATGTTGAGACCACAGTGAAATCATAGACACTAAGGTGATTAGGGCACATAGGTTTAGCCATTTTAGCCTTTCACAGCCCACCTTGCATAATCACCATTAATTGACTATTTTTGAGCCTTAGTCTTCCCTTGTTTTAACCACATTTTAAGCCATATACCATTCATTTGATTTACCCCTATTTTTGAACCTAATACCTTGAAGGATTGTGTGAATTTGAGGCATGAAAATGTTGCCTAGTTAGTAACTAGGAATGTGGAAAGAAAGAAGCCTAAAAAAGACATGAAAATCTCCCAAGAAAAAGGCAAAGTGCAGAATAAGAAAAGAAAAGAAAAATTTCTAGGAAAAGATGAAAGAAAGGAAATCTGGAAAATTTCTAGAAAAAGGAAAAAAATTGAATGAAGAAAGAAATGAAGAACAATTGAAAAGAAAAACAATAAGCAAAGCAAAAGAATGAGAAAGAAGGGAGAAGCAAAATATGTAAGTATGAGGCTTGGTAAGTTGGAGAGTGAGCTAAAGGGTAACTTTATATTCACATAATCTCTACTTAGTGTATTTTAACCCTTGATTTCACCACCATCATTTACCCTTTTTACCTTCCTAAAAGCCCCATTACAACCCTTAAAAAATCCCTTTGATTAGTGGTTGTGGTTTATTATTAAGTGGTGGAGATTTGATATATGAGCAAGCCTATGGAAGAATTTTGAATTGCATTGACTTGATTGTATGATTAACCCTCTAAACACTTGAGAGAATTGAGTGAATCTTTACCTATGTGAGGGAATTCATCTTCTTTGCATTTACTTTCATGAAACTTGATGAGTTATTATGTATATGTGCACTTCACTTTATACCTTATACTTTTCTAATGGATTTTCATGATTTGATAACCCATTTATAAGTTAACTTTTGACATCCACTTGAGTGAGGAATTGAATATAAACCATTGTTTATTTTGAGAGTTACCTGGGGTGTAGGACTATTTCACTTTGTGATGAATGATCGTGCATTGTGATATGATTATTGATTTTCCATGAATCCCATGTGAATAACTCTGAGGTCAATATGGTTAGTAGGTCATGTTTGAAAGCCTTCTGCCTTGCCCATTTTACTTCTCTTTACTTTTACTCGAGGACGAGCAAAAAGCTAAGTGTGGGGAGTTTGATAAGTGTAATTTATATAGACATTTTGGTATGAATTCTCTTGCATTTAAGTCCCAAATTAATATAGATTAAGGTGCTTTTAATGTCAGTTTACTATTATACAGGAACCAAGCACCGAAAGGAGCCAAAGCAAGAAACTCCAGCATTTTAACCAAGCTTGGGTGTCGTGGTGCCCTATCCCAGAATCAACACTGTCAATGCTGCCAATCAGTGCCGTGCTGCCTTGGAGACTTTCTAAAGCAAATTTGAAGAGTTCCAAGCCAAGTGGACTTCCGAGAAGCAGTGTCTTACAAGGATTAAGACTCTTCGGAATCATTGTTCAAGTGGGATTGAAGTCTTGGAAGTGTGTAGCCATTTGGAATCCTATTTCAAGCATGATTAGGAATGATTTTGTGGCTAGAGTTGTAATTCAACTAAGTCTTAATTCAAGTAAAACTTTACTTGCAATCCTAGTTTGAGAGAATCTAGAAGAGATATGCAACTAAAGGAATTAAATTCTCAAGAGTCCTAGTGGGAGAGAAATTGAAGTTGCCAAAGCAAATTAGATTATCTACTATCCTAGTGTGAGTGGGATTAAAGTATTTAAATCCCACTAGTATATTGTATGCCTAGTTAGAGTAAAATTAGGATTATATACAATATAAATAGGCAGCAAGGCAAGGAGCAAAGACACCATTTCTTCTACGCCTTCTTCTACTCCTTCTTCCATTCATGTTTTCTTTCTTTTATGTTATGTGTTTAGGTTACACTATGTGTAACTAATTTCTTTTCTAGGAGCTAGGATGTAGCCCAATTTCTTGTATAGACGTGATTGATGATGTTATAACAATTTCATCTTTTATTCAATTAAGGTTTAATATTCTGCACTTCACTCTTGATTTTTCTGGCCAATTAGTTAGGAAAATTTATGGGTTTTCTATGAGACCGACCGGAGATTAGTTAATCTAGACCACAAGAGTTAAATCCATAGTGGAGCTAAGGAAAGACTAATACCGAGGACTTTATGTAGCCACATGGGAATTAGGGCGTTCCCTAGTCTCCCTAAAGGGATGTCCATAGAACTTAATGCAATCATAGTTATTACAACTCGCACAAACCAGTAGCAGGGTTGGTAGTTATAATTAGATTTAATATGACCTAATACCAAGGCTGATTAATTAAATTAGGGAATCTTGGCTAGTGATTGATAATTGTAGAAAGTCATAAATGAATCATGAAAGTCTATACAAAGGAATTGTGTTGAAATCTAAATCCATAGGCTTTTATTCCTTATTTTATCTCTAAGCATTCTTCATCTATTTCTCCTTACTTTTATGTTGTTTACTTTTATGTTATTTTGTTGTTATCACTCTTATTATCCGCTTGAGCAATATTAAAGTTATAGTACTTTAGTAATTAAGAACAATCCCTTGAATACGACAACCCCGAAATATTTGCTGGCTACACTAATAGTGTATACTTGTACTGTGTTCCAACACATCATAAATTGTTCCACATACATAAATATAGATCATACCACACACACAAACTTCTTTCCATTCACGACACTCACAAAGGAGCAATCACTCAGCATAAATGTTCAAGAGGCTCAGTTTGCCAACCAAACTTCCAAATATGCTTGTAGTAGAGCCTTAGTAAACAAATCTATCACTTGAGTTTCAGTTCTATCGTAAAATAGCTGAATTACACTTAAAAAAATATTCTCTCAAATAAAATAATAGTTTATTTCAATATATTTTATTCTTTCATGAAAGACTGGATTCTTGACTATGTGAATTACTAATAAATTGTCACAAAAAAGAGAAACAGGTTGGTGAGAGACACCAATGTCTTTAAGTAAGTTGAGCAACCAAACAATTTCACAACTTGTAATTGACATAGCTTGATATTCTACCTCAGCTGAGCTTTTAGAAACAGTTTGCTGCTTCTTTGATTTCCAATTGATCAAAGAAAAGCCAAGAAAAATGCAATGTCATGTTACATATCTTCTCGTTTCTAGGCAGCTAGCCTAATCACTGCCATAGTAAGCAGTGAGATGAAGAACAATAGACCTAGAAAGAAAAATTCCCATACCAGGTGACTGCTTGAGATAACGAAGAACTCTGTGAGCTGCGTAAAGGTGAACTAAGCTGGCTTATCAATAAACTGTGACAATACCTAGACAGCATATGATATGTCAGGACACATTAAGGTTAGATAAAGCAACTTGCCCAATAGCCACTTGTAAGGAGTAGTATCAGACAGTAAGTTTTTAGAAGTATGAACCAAATGATGGTTAGTTTCAAGGGGTATATTAGCTGGCTTGCAAACCAAAAAACCTTGGTCCTTCAGTAAATCCAGTGTAAACTTTCTCTGTGTAATGACAATGCCTTTACTTGACCTAGCCACTTCTAGTCCAATAAAATGCTCTAAGGACCCAAGATCACATAGGTTTAAATTATCAATAAGAATTTGTTTAACTTCAGCAACAATATTAGAACATGAACAAGCTATTATGATGTCGCCAACATCTAAAATCAAAGCTGCAAAACCAATAGTGGTACTCCTTGTAAACAGGGAATAATCACATTTTGATTGTGTATGTAGTGAGAATAAATCTAAATACTTAATATGGATACAAGGACATGTATATATATATATATATATATATATATATATTAGGGAATCTAATCACATGATTTTAGGGGTTGACAATCCGTTATCTAATCCATGGGATCCTAACTATATACAATCTACAATTACTGTTAACACTCCCCCTCAAGCTGGAGCATTGATATTGGTCATGCCCAGCTTGTTATAAATGTAATTAATCCGTACCTCATTCATTGCCTTAGTAAATATGTCTCTTAGCTAATCTTCTTATTGAACATATCCTGTAGAGATAAATCCTTCTTGGACCTTGTGGTGAACAAAGTGTAGTCAATCTCAATCAATATGCTTAGTTCGTTATGAAATAGGAGATTGGATGCAATATGAAGAGTAGCCTGATTGTCACACCAAAGCTTTGTTGGAAGAGCAATCTTATACCCAACTTCTTTCAGTAATTGATGTATCCATACAATCTCATAAATTGAATCTGCCATGGCCCTATATTCTGTTTCAGCAACAAATCGATAAATTATATTTTGCTTCTTACTTCTCCATGAGACTAGATTTTCTCCTACGAAAACACAATATCCTAAATTAGATCTCCTATCATCCTTACAACTTATATAATATGCATCGAAATATGATTCAATCAAGCCAGTAAAATATTCTACTTTGGAGTGGCCGTGTCGACCATAAACAATTCATGCCTTAGAGCACCTTTAGGTAGCAGAAGATTTGCTCTAAGAGAGCCCAATGATTGACTGTAAGAGAAGACATAAATCGACCAGTAACACTCATTGCAAAAGCAATGTCGAGATGGGTTACTATCATATAGTTTAATTTTCCAATAAGTCTTCGATATTTCTCAGGGTCATGAAGTGGTTCACTATTGTCTTTCTTTGGCTGCAAGTTGGTTGTTGGGGTATTACAAGGCTTGGCCCCTAGTTTCCTTGTTTCCTTTAGTAGATCAAGAACATATTTCCTTTGAGACAGGAAGATACCTTTCTTGTTCCTCATGATTTCAATCCCTAGGAAATATTTCAAATGCCCCAAGTCCTTTGTCTGAAAATGGTCCTAGAAAAATATCTTCAGTCCTAAAATCCTAAACTATCGCTTCTAGTGATTACAATATCATCAACGTACATGACAAGTAGAATGACCCCATTTTTAGAGCACCTATAGAAAACTGAATGATTGGATTTACATCTTTGCATCCCATGTTTCAAGACAACTTGATTAAATTTGTTAAACCAAGCTTGGGGGCTCTGTTTCAAACCATAGAAATATTTTTGAAGCCAACAAACTTTCTCATACTCCCCATGAGCAACAAAACTAGTGGTTGCTCCATATAAGCCTCCTTCTGAAGAAAGCTGTGAAAGAAAGCATTCTTAATATCTAGCTGATGTAAAGGCCAATCAAATGTGGCAGCCAAAGAGATCAATAATTGGACTAAGGTCAGTTTAGCCATAGGAGATAAAGTTTTTGAATATTCAATTTCATAAGTCTAAGCATAACCCTTAGCGATAAGTCGAGCTTTAAGATGAACCAGAGAGCCATCATGATTGACTTTAATTGTGAATACCCACTTACACCCAATAGCTTTTTTGCCCATAGGTAAATCCACCAAAGTCCAAGTACCATTATGATTGAGGACATTAATTTCCTCTATCATAGCAGTTCGCCATCCAAAATGAGCCAAAGCTTTACCAATAGTCTTAGGTATAGAAATGTGATCTAGTTTAGCAATAAAAGAATATGGTAAACAAATGGTCATAAGAAACAACAAAAACAATAGGATAGGTACACTTGCATTTACCTTTCCAAAGAGCGATTGGAAAATTTGGTGACGGTGGTGTTACTGGAACAGGAGCATTAGGTGTGGAATCTAGAGTTGAATGACAAAGTGTTAGGGGTGGACGTTCTAGCAAAGCAGCAGGCAAAGGACATAAATCTGCTAATTTTAAAGCATGATGTTTCCACCTACCTAGACTTGAACATCCAGGGGCCAAGTAGACTCTAGCAACTATTTTGAAGTTAGTGGAGGAGATGTACATGTAGAAGACTCAATGACGAAATAAACTAAAATACCTTCTTTCTCCCCCTAACGAATATAAGTGGAAATGGGGGAAGAAAGGGAGATTTTCTTAGAAGGCGACATCTTTAGAGACAATATAGCAATTGAGTATTGAATAAAAACAACGATATCCCTTTTGCAAACAAGAGTAACCAAGCAACACACATTTGAGAGAGTTGGGATCTAGCTTTGTTACATGAGGTCTAGTATCATAAACAAAACATGTACTACCAAATATCCGTGGCTTAATTGGAAAAACAAGTTTGCCAAGAAAAAGAACTGAAAATGGAATAGCACCATCAAGAATGACTAAGGGCATACAATGATCAAGAAGCATGTAGTGGAGATAACATCAACCCAAAATGATTTAGGAACATTCACCTGGAATAGGGGAGCTTGAGCAACCTCTAAGAGGTGCCGATTCTTTCATTTAGCTACACCATTTTGGGTTGGTGTGTCAAGGCAAGAAGACTCATGTAAAATGCCATTTTGAAGCATGTAAGACTGAAAAGAAACAAAAAGATATTCCTTGGCATTATCATTGCATAATGTTTGAATAGAAATTTCAAATTGGGTTTTAATTTTAGCACAAAATGAAGAAAAATGCTAAAATACTTTAGAACGAGTTGTCACTAAATAAAGCGAGGTAACACAAAAATAATCATCGATAAACTTAACAAAGTACTTGACACAAATTTTAGAAAAAAACAAAACATGGACCCTAAACATTAAAATGAACTAACTCGAATGGGAATGCAGCCCACTTATTTATCCTAGGACTTAAGGAAGATGAGAGTGTTTAGCAAATTGATATGACTGACATTGTAAAGACAACAAATTTGAAAAATGTGGACATAATTTCTTGAGGTTTTGGAGGGAGGGATGTCCTCATCAATAATTGATCTCAAAGGGTGACGATGATTTGGAGCAAACAAAGGATTTTGGCCTCGGAGTGTCAAGCACATAGAGTCCATATGATTCATGTCCTTTACTAATGATCTGTTTTGTTGAAAGACCCCAAAGAATACAATTGACAGGAAAGAATGAGACACAACAATTCAAGGATTGAGTGAGTTTGTTGACAAAGTAAATTAAATGAAAAATTAGGTAGGCTTAACAAAGAGTCTAATGAGATAGATGGAGTATGGTTAACATTGCCAAAACTAATAACTTGAGGGGTAGATCCATCCATTATAGTGACATGAGTAAAAAGTTCATCAGTGTAGAAAGTGGAAAAGAGGTTAGGGTTACCTATCATGTGATATAAAGCACTGGAATCAATGACCCATTTGGATAATTTAAAGAGAAGACATGTAGTGAAGCTACCCGTTTTGGCAAATGTAACAGTAGGGGTTGGGTTTTTCGCATAATGGCCTCAGACATGTTTTTAGCCATAGTGAAAAAATTCCCAAAGAATAAACTAGAACACTACCATAGACAGAATTAGACCAACCACCAAACAAAGCCTAACTCCTCCAAATAGCAACAAAAGAGAGTGTAACCAAGAGAATTTTATCAACAAACCAACAACAAACCAAAGAAATCTAATACTCAAATGTAGTAGAACTCAGTAAGAGCCCCTATGTAGTGTCAAACAAAGGAGAAAATATTCCAAAAAAACAGTATCCAAAGAGCAAAAATTCACAACCAAAACAGCATCTGGAGCAGAGGCAAAACACAAGTATAGCAACAGAGAAACCACAAATATAGAGAGAGAAAAAGGCAGCAACAACAGAAGGTTGCTAGAGTGACTTTGAATACTGACAAAAGTGCCCATGGTGAGGAGTGGAGACAAATGCCGGTGACTAGAGGCTAAAACAGCCACACATGTGCTCTCACATCCCAGTGTGTGGAGAGTGTGTAGAATGAACAAGAGGTGCACGGGCTTCCGCGCGCGATTGGACAACGTTGTCGCTTGGTAGGCAGGCCAATTGGAGCTTTTCGAGATGACCTAGAGGGGTGGTGACAACTAACAAGGACTGCTACTAGGTGTTCTAGAGCAAACCCTAACACACCCTCTCAACCAACAACTGAAAAAAAAAATAAAAATAAAAATAAAAAACCTTTTCTAGAAACGAATTAGCTTTGGATACCATGTAATGAGAATAAATCTGAATGTTGTATCTTAATATGGATACAAGTACATGTATATATATACAAGAGAAGAGAGACTAATTAAGGAATCTAATCCTATGATTTTAGGATTGACAATCCGTTACCTAATCTATGGGATCCTAACCATACACAATGTACAATTACTATTGACAGCGTAAAACCATTTGACAAAAGACAAGTAGTCAGTTTGATGTACCCTTGATGCG
Source organism: Bauhinia variegata (assembly GCA_022379115.2). Classification (NCBI taxonomy): domain Eukaryota; kingdom Viridiplantae; phylum Streptophyta; class Magnoliopsida; order Fabales; family Fabaceae; genus Bauhinia; species Bauhinia variegata. Next base: position 8,501,883 of record CM039430.1, read on the forward strand.
AAGCTTGTTTGAGCCCATATAGAGATCTTTTAAGTTTGCATATCAGAGGTCTTCCTTGAAACTTGCCACTCTTACATCCAACAAATTCACCAGACAATTGATATCCCCATGGTAAAGACATGTAAACATCCTCTAAAAGATCATCATTAAGGAATGCATTATATACGTCCAACTGAGCAAGTGTCAACCCTTAATAGCAGACAATGAAAGGAAAACCTGCATAGTAGATTTTTTCACCACTGGACTAAATGTTTCCTTATAATCAAATCCCTCCTTCTGATTGAAACCTTCAGCAACTAAGCAAGCTTCGTGTCTCTCAATAGTACCATTAGCATGAAATTTAACCTTAAACACCCATTTAGAACCAACAACTTTCTTATTAGGAGGTAGAAGAACAAGGCTGTTAACTCTTCAGCAATAGCCTTTTCCAATGATCAAATTTTATGGCTTCTTGAAAGGTTTGTGGTTCATAAGTGGAGGAAAGGGAAACTGAGGAAACTCTGTGACTTGCAAAAAGATTGTTAAAGGTGTTAAAATGATGTAATGGGTGAGAGGTTGAAGGTGTGACAAGGTTATCATGGGTGGAACAAGCTAATGGGGTAATATAGTCATTCAAATATGCATGTATTCATCCCAAGTAAGAGCAAACTACCAGCCATCTCACCACCATTTTTTGAACAACAACTTCACCAAGGAAGGTGGAGGTCTTTCCCAAGTCCCATCTTCTTTATTCATGGCATTGCTCCTAGTCTATGTGATCCTTTCGTAAAGAGTATGTTTATGTAATTTTTGATGGCATTCACAGGATTAAGGGGGCCTTGAAGCCATTCTGAATTAACTATCCATTCCTCCATCCCCAAAGCATCTATACATTGACTCCCCAAAATTGTGTCTAGTTACAAATTATTATGCTAAGGTCATTTGTGAGGTTCTGTTCCATCTGGGACTAAATTTGATGTCCCATATAATGTGCAGCTATAATAAATTGGTCACATGGAGAAAGTAAGAAAGTCACATGGAGAAGTAAAAAATTAATATTAATTTATTTTTTTCAACTAATCATGAGAGTGGAATAGGGAATAAGATAGAGAAGTGAGACAACAAATTTTAATCTGTTCCATCCAAGTCTACAAATTACTCGAGAGGAAATCCAATAGAATACTAGGAGTAACTACTTCCCAAATTTTCCTAGCCTGCATATAGTCCTTGATCACATGGAAAATCGTTTCCTCCTTCCACCCACATTGCGAACAGCTTTTATCATTACTTACTCTAGCTCCCAATCCTTGCACTTATTGGGAGGTTCTTTTGATAAACTCTCCAAGAGATAACTCGAATTATTTCTGGCCCTCTCTAATTCCATATCTTCTTTCATATGTCCTTTTTGGCATTCCATTTTTCTTTCTCACTGAGGCTATACGCACTTCTCAATGAAAACTAGCCATCTGCAGCATGAACCCAGAGGACCTTATCATCGCCTTCTTGATGACTCAGAGGAACCAACGAATGAAATTCATCAACTACATTAAAAGAACTTTTTTTTTTTTTTTTGTGGGTGGGTAGAGCTAAAAGACTATTTTGTAATTGGTATTATGTGGTTTTTACCATACAATATGTTGTATGTCTTTGTTAGAAATTTAAATGATTAATGGACTATCTTATTATAAGAAATATTCTCATTGTCCATTAAAAAAAAAAGAAGAAATTTTCTTTATTAATTCTTGAAAAATAAATCTTTTTAGAATGAAAATATTAGTTCATTATATATATATATATATATATATATATATATATATAAAATAAGGTTCTCACATATAATTTATGAAAAAACTAAGAAAGTTATGAAAGAATCAAAATATTGCAATTTTTCTCACGAATTTTATCTGCAAGAATAACTTTTCATGGCAATTTTATTTACTCTTTTTTTTTTTTTTTTTGTGAGAACATCTCAAAGGTTCACAAGAAATTGTTATGACTCATTTTAGTCACATTTCAGCCCCATATTTTCTTGGTTTAGTGGCACATTCTTAGACTATTTCATTTGATTTAAATCACTTTTTAGATTCTTGAATTCATATGGATGATAATATAAATTGAACTTAATTGCATGTTTTTAACAAACATTTGTATTTTCAAAAGTGATTAATTTTCAAGCATTGAAGAGCCAAGTTGAAAAGAAGCAGAATGGCAATTCTGCAGGAGCTCGCCGTGGCGAGGTGAATTCAAGACTATGCTGCCAATTCTAATCGAGCTCGCCGTGGCGAGCTAGAGAAATTCTGCATCTATTTTGAAGAGTTCTAAGTCAATTCAACTACTGGGAAGCCTTATCATACAATAATTGGGACTCTTAAGCTTAAAAGACTCTCCAAAGTCATGATTAAAGTAGGATTAAAGTCTTGCAAATATAAATCTACTTGGTGTCCTAGTTAGAGTATGATTAGGAATGACTTGTATTTAAAAGTATAATTTAATTAAGAGTCCTATGTTAAGTAGAACTAGGATTAGATATATTAAATAACCAAGTAGAGCTGAAAATATGGAAGGAGAATTCTAATCCAACTCCAACACCAATAAAATTAATCTCCTTGTCAAAGAAGGACTTATCAAGTGGCTAAGAAGAAGAGTTGAAGCTGGAAAAGAATTCTGTTTTGCAATTGCTGGAAGAGTCCAAGGCTGAATAAGACTAGGATTTAATTCTGGATATATATGTCAAGGAGGCAGATCTAGAAACCATCACACCACACCACACCATGCATCCACAACACAACACATCAAGAGCTGAAGTCATCCTTTGCTGCTTGTCCCTTTTGCCAAAACTAGTATTCTTTCCTTTGTTTATTTTTGTTCAAGCGACCATGCTTTCATTCCAGAATTTTACTGGATCTGTTAGCATGGTAGCTTAATTTTTTTTATGCTTAGCTAGACATATCTAAACCATGATGCCAAGTTTGTGAGATAAGTTTATGATTTGAATGTTTGATAAATTGATTTTGAGTATTTTGAAATTATTTGATAGCATTGTTATTGAATCTATTTAGATTTGTTTGGATTGATCAACAAACCTATTTGAATGATTCATATTGTTAGCCGATCAAGTAAGTCTAGAACCTTAATTAATTAGCACAAGTAACAACTAGTTAATCTTAGAATTAGATTGATTAAGATAATTTTAGATCTTAATTACTTAAAGCTGCTGGTGGACCTTTATGGTTTAGGTTAGATGATGTTTTCCATAAATTTTAATGCTCCAAGTTTGGTTAAATCTCATGCGATGGTGTATTGAGGCTATTGGACTTGGTAAGTTTTGAGCTCAGACGTTCTAGTTACAAAACAAACGGTAAGGGAAAATAAGAAATTTTGTCGTACAAAGTTCTACAGTCTAGCTATTCGAAATTGATTTACCTATGTGTCAATGATCGAATTTGTGTCAACATGGTGAGGATATGTCGATGCTAAGCATGCTTTATTCCATTATTCACTCGATTTACTTCTCTTAATTCTCTTTATTCTCTTTTAATTACTTCTAAATTTGCGTAGAATTTATAATTCTACAATTACCTATCAAACCCCCCCCTTTTCCTTTTCGTTTGCTTAGGTTAGTTAATAGTTTATTTTTCTATTAATTCAATTACTAGTTTACTACCTTATAATCCTATTAGATTAAATACACGCTTCCTCGTGGGATCGATCATACTTGCCCTATATTATATTATAATTTTAAGGGAGTAGTGAATTAATTTGTGAGCCAACAAGAAGCTCTTACAGAAATCATGGAAAATGTTGGTAAGAACTGACTTGAATTCTCATGATCTTGTTTTGTTAGAGAATTATTATTAAACTAGCTATCAGTCTGGTATTAAGTGGTTAGTCATATTTTCTTTGAATAATTTTTATTTGAATTTTTTGTTAGAATGATAAACAAAATTATGAGAAAAAACTAGTCTAAAATATCAAATGTATTTTTTTTATGATGTTTGTTTTAGTTACATTTTTCTAAATAGAAATAATTATATATATTATTATCTATATCTATATTAAAAGACAAATTATCTCCAAAATGCTGTTTTTGAAACCATTTTTTTTTTAATTTTAAAATTTAAATAAATATTTTTAGATAATTATATCTTGAAACTAAAAAAAAAAAATTATTTTTATCCTTACATTATTTACCATAACAAATTTATCCATAACACTTATGAGTTAATAAAATTGTCCCTCCCACTTCATCTTGTTAACAAATATATACTTCTGTAAATTTTCTTCAATAACACTTAATGGAATTTGTCTACATCTTACCTCAATAAGTGTGACATGTAAACAAGTTTTGTTGAGGTTTTTGGATAAAAATTAATTGAAGAGTATATATTTGAGCAAATTGTGATCTACGTACTTTTAAAAGATATTTTCACAAATTATAAGTTTCTAAAAGAACATTTATTACAAAACAATCAAATCAATTTTTGGACAAATTTGTTAAAACGAAACAGGTGAGAATTCAACGAAAGAAAACAAAAATTGCTAATGTTAATGATCAAAACACCATGCTTGAGATGAGTAAATTTCTTCACATGTACGGATAAGAGAGATGGTATCCTGGCAAAACAAGTTCACACCCATTGGAGGAATTTCGTTAATTTATAAAACTCTGAATCTTTCAAGGATTCAAATAATAATTTTCTCTAAACACATTCAAGTTTTATAAATTGAGAGAAAGACTTGTTTGAATTGAATTTTGAAAAGTGCTTAATGCACTCCCTAATTAGCGTATTATTTTAAACACATACTCCTTCATTAAGGAAGTATTTTAAGTAACTCTTAATTTTTTTGTGCTGTAATGAATTTTAATTGAGATAAAAGTCATTGTAAGATAAATTTTGGTGATTCTTGTTACAAATATTGTACCAAATGATTATTCTCAAGTTTTTTTTTTTTTAATCTATTCGTCGTTGTTTTAGTTCCTAAAATATTTTTTATTATCAAGATAGATAGATAGATTTAATGGTACTTCCTTAATTATAAACGCTGTCGAAAATAGCGTTTAATAATATTTACAAGATAGCACTACTTTAAAAGAATATTAAAATTCAAAACATCTAAAATTAGGGATTCATTTTCTGCCATGTATTATACTTTACTTCTCAATCTCCTCAAAAAAGGTGTTTGTGCTAATTCAAGGTACTTTAGTGTACTTTGTTGTATGTTAGGAGTGAGATTCAAGAAGATTGAATAAGATTTTAGGGATTATACAGTTTTGAAGATAAATTTTGGTATGAATCAATGATTTACTAAATGGGTTTTGAGACTAGAATATTCTCTAACTATTTAATAAATTATTGAATTTGAAACTAAGCATGTCACAACTGAGTTAATACTTTATGGGATAATTTATCATACTTTTGGAAATTGTTATCTATTGTTTTTGTGTATTTTCTTTTATAGATCTTGTAATTTCCAATATTTCATATTTTATATTACTCTAAGATATTTAGATATACTTTATATGAAGTCATACGTTCAAACTTTCATATGAAATTCTACCCAAATATGTCTATTTAATATGTATGGTGAATTTATCACAGTGGTAGGTGGACAATCAAGGACCACTGAGGATTATTTGACAAATTAAATTCAAATCAAAAGTTTTTCTTACTTTTTTTATTTTTATCTTTGATCGATGCACATGAATTCTACACATTGAGACTTAGTAGTAGTGGAACAAACATTCATAATTATTATTAAGATTTGTAAGTGCATTAATCTTAATAGTAAAGAGTTAAGATCGCTTGTAAATGTTAATTTTAGTGCGAGTCCATCCATATACGAAAAATATTTTTATGAGAGTTTTATCTTTAGATCCTTTAATTAATTTGAACTAAATTAGTTGTGAATTGAAAAATTTATTAATAAATTGATGCTTCATAAATATCAATGATTAAAACTAAAAAGATTCTGCTTGTACTGTTTCTTCTTTTGATATGTCATAAATATTTACAATGTAATTATGGACTTTGAGGTCGGAGGCAGGGGATAATTTTGAAGCACATGATAAGTTATAAAAAAAAAAAAAAAAAGGGTTAGTAATTATGAGTTTATGACAAAAAAACCTAAAAATATTATTAATGTGAAACATAGTTGTCTTTATATATTGATTTTGTTTAACTTTTTTTGTTTTAACAAAATTAGAAATTGAAAAGATTCATGAAATCTGGAAGCCACGAATATCGTTTGTTTGATTTGAAATTAATAGAAAAAAGTGAAAAGCAAATCCTAGAAATCTCGATTCTTATCAGAATATGTCAAGCATTTTTCTTTTTGCTTAAATATCCTAAGCATTTATGAATTTAGATGGTGATGAGAGAATTTTTACCTTGACATTTTGTCTTTACCCCTAATATAAATGGCAAAAATGCGGAAAAATTCAAGGGGACAGATTTTGTACATAAATGATTCTAAGGTATTTATTAATTTGTTATGTATATAGACGTGAGATTAAAAGCTATGATTGTACTTAAAAAATGAAAAACTAATTTTTCCTATGTATGTATTTGAAGTTGAGAGCTAAGTGTTAATACGGTTAGGTACTAAATGTAATCTCGGATTACTTTTACACAAGAAAATACATGAGCTAAGGGTTAAAGGCCCAGTTGGTACAACTCCGAATGTCAAATTACAAATATCGTGCTAAATGGGAGTTAGCATCTTCTACCCTATACTTTGTTATATTCCTTGTTAATCAAATAAAAATAATTACTTTCAATAACTTGATGATATTTATTGCATTATTTTATATTTTTTAATCAATTAAAAAGAGTGTGACATAAAATAGAAAAGATGATTGTTTGCTAAATGGGCAAGTCATAATTTATAGAGGGATGAAGAGTTAATTTTGTAATTTTCTATGATGGGGCATGACTTTGAGCTTTAGGCTGTATATATTTTCTGTTTTGAAACCCAAGATATTTAGAATGGACCAAATTTCTTTTTGATAAAGTAACTTCATATTCCCTAAAGTTCACAAAAACGTATTTAAGGGACGAAAAGAAATTATATTTTATGATATAGAGCTGCCTGTTTAAAATGACATAGATATTGAATCCAGAGAAGATAAAGATAAGTTAGATATCGAAAAGAGAGATTCAAAATGTTGAAGGTATAAATGTTGGTTTCAAGATATAGATATTATCCAACATTTTCCCATAATTGATATCCTAAAATGGAAATCTATCAAAAGTTCAAAAAGTGAAGCTACGTTTTCGAAGAAATAAATGATTGCTCATAATCTTCAGATTGATTATCCTTGGTTGATTCTTCTTAGAGAATTTTATAAGATCTTCAACACATTGCTGATATACTTGTTCCGAAATCTCTTCCTATCATTGCTTTGTTAATTTCAGGTATATGCATTTTAACTACATACTGTGCAACATAGTTCTTGTGGATATCCAAAAATTCTTCATGAGATGAAGATTGGTCATCTCATCCTCTTGCATCATGGCCTTCTTGACGTCTTCAAGCATTCTTGCACTTGCACTTGTCGTTTTCGATGACTACATAGGAAGCCAATTTGCATTTTGAAAGATTTCTATTATGTCTTGGATTATCATTGAGTTGAGAAGCACACCAGAAAAGGTATTAGAGAAATCGCAATTCTTCATGGAAGTTTCATGTTCTAACTGACTGACAATTTGATGGATTCAATATAGATTTTCCATCAATTGGAAGGTCACTAGCGCATGTGCATAAATTGGTTATGGATGTAAATAGAGGAGAGGTCCTTGACATAGATTTTCCTATCGTTGTTTTATATATGTATATATATTGCTTCCATAACATAATTTCTGGATCTGTCATTGCTCGTAAGCCAAAGTTAGAGAGCACTGGCTAAGCTCCCAGAGAAGCTAGACGAATTTGCATACTTTGGCTATAGCCTCATATTTACCTATTGCATGGAGAGATCTGTAAAAAAGATAATAATTTGAAACAATTTTGTTATGTTTTATGCGGTATGGTGTTACAACCATCATGTTTTTGCTACAGGTATCAAAAATATTTTCTCAACTTATTCCAGTGGAATTAATAGGCTCTCTTGAAGCTCATGAAAATAGAATACAAAGATTTGAACAACTAATAGAGCAAGCTTTTCAATCCAAAATGAATATTTCCAAAAAGAATAGACACAGAAAAAATGAGAGCCATGGTCAAAATTTTAAAAAGAATGTAGCATATATTAACTGTGGTAGGGGGAGAGAAAGAAAACAAAGGAGTAATAAAGGAAACTCTAACTCCTTTTGTAATTTATGCAGGAGAAATAATCATAATACATATGATTGCTGGTTAAAATGCAAGAGCTGCAAAAGGCATACTCATCTTCAAAAAGAAGAGGCTAATTTCACTGAAAATGATGACTCCCTTGATCAAATGTTTTATTCTGCCTTTTCTACTCATCAAGAATTGATGGATATTTGCTATCTTGATAGTGGTTGTTTTAATCACATGACAAGCAGCAAAAGTTGCTTTGTCAATTTAAATGAAAATTTGAATTGCAAGTCACAGTTGGTGATGGGAAAATTCAAAAAATAAGGGGCAGCTTGTCACTGTTATGAGTGTTGGGCATTTAATTCAAAGAGGCTACGGGCTCAACTTTGATGGTGATAAATGTGCCATCTTTGATAAAAATAAGGGGGGGATCTCGTCACTGTTATGACGTTGTAATGTTTTTAAAGTATTTTAAATAGGATTGTAACTTTAGTGAGAACCCTATTATGAAGTTGGAGAAAACCAAATAAAAAAATAAGGGGGCCATCTTGTCACTGTTATAACGATTGTGTTTTCACTTGTAGGAGGAACCGATTTGTCTTTTTCCGTATTGCAGAAAAATGGTGTTTATGTTAATCCAAGGTGATTTAGCCTACTTTGTTGTATGTTAGGGGTGGGTCAGAATCAAGAATAATGAATAATATTTTGGGGATTTTACAGTTTTGTAGATAAATTTTGGTATCAATCCATGATTTATCAGATGGGTTTTGAGACTATGTTTTTAAATTACATGGTAAATCTTTGATTTAATATTAAAAAAAAAAATTCCACCGGAAGAATCTTTTTGGATAAGCTCCAAAAGTAACCAAGGTGCTTTAACATCATATTACAGTGATCTTGAACCAAATTAACATAAATAATTTATATGTTTTAATGAGTTTTCAGGTTAAAGCAAAGGAATCCAAGCCAAAGGACATGATAGGAGAATCAGGGAAGGTTGAAAATAGAAGATTTCATAATTAGGGTTTAAGGAATAATGTAAGAACATTTGCTTTCATACTTTTCATGGGCTTCTGACCTCAATGATTTTCTCGTGGCTTTTTTTTTTTTTTTTTTGTGTTTTTGAAGGAAAAATCCATTGGAAAGACTAATTTCAATGAATTTCTTTTACATGCATATTTCCATGAGAAATTCCATAATAAATAATATGGCTTGAGTTCTTATGGATTTCTTCCGTGAGAAAAAATATTTTTTCTTGCGGTGCTTGACTGATTTCTACTTTATATATTTCTTTCGTGGGAGAGGTTTAGGGTTATCCCCTCTTTATCTGATATTGATTTTTCTTTTGGACAGTCTTATTCCTTTTAGGCCCTGTGGGTTAGAAGTTGATCAAAACAAGAAATAATTTGAGATTTTGTTGCATAGAATTGGCTTGCTCCTAGCGAATGAGAGGGACAAACGATGCCACATCAGAAATTTTGTTGTTGGTTTTTTTAATTATGCAATTTGAATTAATTAAATTAGGATTTGTGTGCCCTCTCAACAAGTATATTAAGTATTTAAGGAAATAAAAAAGTGGAAGAGGGGACTGAAATTGTAACCATAAATTGAATAGTTCATTTATCCTAAAATTAAGAAGAAATTGGAAAATGATAGAGAGAAGGAAGAAGCAATGAAATCCTTTGATTGATAAAATGAATCAAGAGCCAATGTTCCTCGGAAATGTTATAGCTTCTTCTACGGGAAGAATTACATCCCACACAAATCTGCTTCTTCTTATCTCTAATCTTCTCCATCTTCTTCACCCTTGTCTGACTTCTCTAACTTGTTCTAAAGTTCAGACATATTGTGTATAACTCTAACTCTAAGAGCTTGATTAACATAGATGGATTGAACGTAGGAAAAGAGATCTCGAAACAGATTGTCTGATACAGCTAGCTAAGGAACAATGAATAGATTAATTACAGCTGGTTGGCTGTGACAACTAGATTTGAATGGTCTACTCTAATACAGCTACGTTAGAAAAATTGGACAAGTTAGTTATTTGGCCTCGTAGAAACATTTATTGTCCATGCAAAATTTACGTGAATCATATCATGTAGTATTTGGTGAGATTGTTTGGTGAATCTAGAATTTTCTTAGCAAAACTTCAACTAAAGAAAGCCTTTTCTTTACTGTCGCGGATCAATTCTACGTATTGAGTGTCAATCTTTCTTGGCAGTGATGGGATTAACATTCATAATGAATATAAAGATTCAGCTTGTGCTCTTTCTTCTTTTGATATGTCATAAATATTTCATACAATGTAAATATGGAGTTTGTGGGAAGGGGAATGCTTTCATAATTTATTATTATACAAATGGGCAGGTAATTAAGTATTTATGACTATATACCTAAAATTATTATCTATGGAAAACGTACTTTGTTTTGAGTTCTTGTCTATATTTATTTTGTTTTACTTTTTAGTTTTAACAAAATTGAATCTTGAAAATCATTTCTTTGCTTTAAAATCAATGAAAAGCGTAAAACAAATCTTTATAAATCTCAATTATTATCTAAATATGACATTGCTCTATCAAAGTCGAAGTTGAGAGCTGGTTGTTAATTAGGTTAGATTAGATACATGAATGTGAGACAAGTTGCTTATCTACACAGCAAAATACATGAGCTTAGGGCTAAAGACCAAGTTGGCACAAGTTCAATGTCAAGTTATAAAAAACGAGATAAATATGGTTAATGTCTTTTTTCTCACTCAATGTCATATTCATTTATTATTAGTCACAAGTGTTTTTGAGAATGCAATAATATTTGTTTCATTATTTTTAATCACTATGATGAAAGTGGAAAAAGTGAAAAACAAATACTAGAAATTTTATTTCTTATTGAATATCCCAAGCATTTATAAATTTAGATGGGATAAAAGAATTTTTAATATTATTTCCGTTAATATGAATCACAAAACGTCGTAGACATTCAACGGAGCAGATTTTGTATATAAATGATTCAAATGTATTTCTTAATTAATTGGATTGACATGAGATTAAGAGTTATGATAGTTTCCTTCATGTGGTAAACTTGGGCAGCCACATTGCTGCACTTCCATATACCCCTAAGCCTAGTCCTAGTGTAGCTCAGCTACCATCAATGCTTGGTTCAGCATCTTCTTGCCACCTTTCATGTATAGCTTAAGCATCATTTATATTTTATTTTATTTTCCTGACACATTAGAATTTGTACAAATTTCTAGGCACTTGTTATGTTCGGGTTCAAACTGAGTGGCCCATATCCAAATCCTGGCTCTCCAACCCATCCAGCCATATCATAAAAGGAAATTAGTTTTTGCACCACCCAAATTAATATTTGCACCCCTTTCTGAAAGTATTATTTGGGGTATGCAAAAATTAACTCCCACATAAAATTAATAAATTAATAGCATATTCTCATTTCACTCCCAATAAATAGCAGGTAAGTTTCACCTGACCTCACTTACCTTTTCACCTGAGTGCTTTGACAACTTTACACAAATCATACCACTCAAGTTTATTTGCTTCTTTACTCTTTTGCACCTATGTATTTATGCTGGCTGAATGGAAAGAGCAGAACTGGCTAGATTGATGTTCAAATTCAGGTAGCTGTGGGCACAGGATGAGAGTAGATTTTGCTCATTTCAATTAACTTTTAAATTTTGTCTAGGACCAAAAATAATTTCTCAACCTTGTCTCAATTTTATAAAGTATTTTCTATTCTCATCATAATACTAAACATACAAGTTAATGCTAAAGTTCATATTTAATGTTGAACCAATGCATGAAATAGAATTGCTTTTAATGACAAATACGTGTGAAAAATTATTAGAATAATAATAAAAAAAAAGAAAAAGAAAGAGATAAATCATTTGGAGAGCAGTACAAATTTAAAAACTAAAATTATTTGCTTATTTCAAATTTATGTAAGAGGTGGATACAAGTTCTCTCCTTTACCAAACACATAGGTGTGGTGCAGTGGCACTCTGAAAGCTTCAAAGCTCTTTAGTTCATTTGTTCCAAAATCAAATGTTTTAAGTTTTTTTTTTTTTTTGCTATACTCTTTTTATTCTTAATAATATTTATGAGACATAAATTTATTATTAAATTTTTTTAATTTATAATTAATTTAATTTCAACTAACTAAATTACCGAAACAAAAATAAAATTTTCTTAAAAATATTTTTTAAATATATATATATATATATATATATATATATATATATATATATATATATTCGATCATAAGTCAACATATAAGTACAAAAATCTAATTCTTTATCACTAAAATAACACATAACACTTATGAGTCTTCTTCCCTATTTTCTGTTCTAATTGTTGTTTTATTTCTTTTTTATTGATTAAAAATTGTAAAATCATATTATAAGCATAATTTTAAATGAAATATTATAAAATTTTCACCAAGTAAAAAATAATTAAACGGAAACAGAATATGAAATGAAATAGGATAGAAACTCTAAATGATGTCCATATAGAACCTTTACTATTAGCACATGCCAAAGTGGAACATTGGGGCTTTATATGGATTTTTTTTTTTTATTTATTCATTAAAATGGTATAGTAAGGATAAGGAAATATATTTTATAATCTTACTAAGTTTAATGTCATTAAAATTGAATATTAAATTTTATCTTGATTATCGATATTTGTGAGATACAAACTGAATATTAAATTTAATTTCTTACAAAAATGAAAAGGTATTCTTTCTATGCTTAAACAGGAACCAATGAAAGGGTGGAAAGCAAAGAAGAGAGTGAAAAATAAAATTCCCGGAAATTATTTCTACTATTATTTTATTGATTATTTTACTGATGTTTTGTTTTATTATAAAAAAATATTCTATTACTAATTCTTTCAACTTATAATTAATTTGATTTGAATTAAGTAGAATTACAAAGACAATAAAAATTTTTTTATCAAATTTTAATACAGTTATATTTTTAAAATTTAAAATCTTTAGTTGAATTAAAATAACTCGTTCAAGTTAATTTACACATTGTGTGGTTGTTGATGTTTTATTTGTGTTACAATATTATTTTACTTTGTAAATGTTAAAGTAGAAAGAAATTAAATATTTCATATCAATTAGATCTCTCATATTTTAAATTATTGATAATGTGATCTAATATCCAAATATAGGAATTGAGCAATCCCATACATTACTTTACCGGTAATGTGCTGAAAATTATTTCATGCACCAAACTCCACTCAAAGTGCTTCTCAGCGACTCTTTTAACTGTTTTGAACCTAAACTTTTGACTTTGTTGATGGGGAGATTCACATGAACATGTCTAGATACTCCTCACTAAAAAGGGTAGGAGCATTCAAAATAAGAATTCATGACCACGTGAACTATAATTCCATTTTTGGTTTGTTCTTCAAGAAAAAACTCCTGCCAGTGGTTTGTGGACCCCATTTAAAATCCAATTAAAATTACCAACGACGAGGGTTCATGTGTATAATCATGCCGTGTCTAACAGGTACCTAAGATCACATGCAAGCGTAACACCTTTGAAAGTAGATTTTTGGTTCTTTTTTCATTATTGTCTTAATAATATTTATGTGACACAAATTTATAATTTAAATTTTTAAATAGAGATAAATACAAAAATTAATAAAAATGAGAGCCGAGAGAGAATACTCCAAAAAATAAGATACCAAATCTAATATCAAAAGATTTTCTTGTAAAAATATAATTCTAAAAAAAAAAATTCTCTAAAAGAGTTACAAAATGAAAGGGTATTCTATCTATGCTTAAAGAGGAACCAATGAAAGGGTGGAGAGCAAAGAAGAGACTAAAAAATAAAATTGGCCGAAAATTATTTTATTGATCTTATATGTGTTATTTTATTAACTAATTTCTTAAACTCATAATTAATTTGATTTGAGCCAAATAAACTTATAAGGGCAATGGCAGTAAAAGTACTTCTTATCAAATTTTAATGCAGTTATATTTTTAAAGATTAAACTCGAGACATTTGATTAGATTAGAACAATTTTATGTTAGTTGATCTACGAGCTTGGTAGTTATTAATATTTTGTATTGTGTCACAATATTATTTTACCTTGTAAATGTTAAAGTGAAAATAAATTAAATATTTCATATACTTACAAAGAAGAAAAGTGAATTTAGCACAATAACACAACTCTCAGAATTAAAGCCCTATTTAGAGTGATTATCAATTATAAGATTTTAGTTTCAAATAAGAATTTGAAGACAAAACATGTTTTGGTATAATTGACTATGAATTGCAAGCTTTTAGACTTTAACCAAATTTTAAAACTAAATTTCAAAACTACAAAAAGAGGATTCTCATTTTTAGTTTTCAGTGGTAAAATGTCATAAAGATGTAATATACGAATATTTATACCCTCTTACTTTTTATTTATAATTTTATCTCTATAAATACACTAAAAATAAAAAATACAATAAAATATAAATAAACAGGTGTACAATTAATTTTTCCCATGGTACACACACTCATCAAGTCACAAACCCTCTTCTCCTTCCAGTCGGTGACAGCTTTCCCACACCTTCCAGTCGGCTTCATCCCATTCATAATCATGGGACTTGCAACTTTTAAAATTGAACCCCAATTTCAGTTTTTAAATATTTTAAAAAAAATTAAAACTTAAAATTAGATACATAACAGAACATGGCCTGAGGTATTCGAAGGTTCAAACTCAATTTCTCTTTTTCATATTCAAAAATATTTGTAGAGAAAATTCTTAACGTCTTAAGATATGTTTGGGAGTCTTAAATTGGATGGAAAGGAAGGTTTTGATATCTCTTTACATTGTTTGTGAATTTTAAAATTAAGAGGAAAAAACTTTAGTAAATTTTTAAAGTTTCTCTAAATTCTTCCTATATCATATTTTAAAGTTTCCCTAAAATTAAAAAAATTTGGAAGAAAATCTGAAGAGTTTGCTCCTGTGTGCCCTCCTTAAAACTTTAAAATTATAATTTTAAAATTTTCTTCATGACATTTATAAAATTTAACTATATATATAACAGTGTATATATACATACATATATAGACCCTAATACATATATAAATATATGTTTATAGTTTTCAAAATTATGTTAATATATGTTTAAATAAGAATATAATTGTTTATAAATATAATAAATCTTCCATTTTCTCTCCTCACAAAATTTATGTTCCAAACAAAGTGGGGCATAAACTCTCTATTTTCCTTTCTTTCTCTCTAAACATGTAAACATAGCCTTAAGGTAGTGTTTAGTGCAAGGAGTGTTTTTAGATAATTAAGCATCTCATTTAGAAATATGACATGTCTATGAATGGCAGAAGAGTAGAAAAAAAATAAAAAGATCATATATAATGACTGGGAATCCAAAATGTGAAGGAAAGAAAAAAAAAAAAAAATTGGATTGCCGCCTTTTTAGCTAGGAATGGCAATGATAAATTTGATTATGTCAAATTTCAAGACAATTTGGTAATTTTTTTTTAAAATATTTTATGATCATTAATTTAATATATACTATTTTGTTACCCTCTCAATTTAAGAAGAATTAAAATGGCTACAAGTGTTAGATAAAAAGAAAAATTGTTATGCCTTTGATAATTTTTTTTATTTTTTGGTTGTATTTTTTTTTTTAATTTTTTGGCACATGATTTTTTTATTGTGCATAAAGAAAAATAAAAAAAAATATAAGAGGGGAGAGGGGAGATAGAAAGATAAGAATAAGAAATAAAATAATAATAAAATTTTATGTAAATTTTAATAATTATGTAATTTAATTTAAAAATAAAATAAAATAAAATATTTAAGTAAAAATAAGTTAATATTTATTATTTATTATATTATTAATGATCATAATTAAAAATTTAATTGTATTTATTGGTTGGGATAAGTTAGATTTTTATTATTAGGAAAATGAATAATTGCAAGTGTACAAAAACAGCACGGCGCTCAAGAATGAAGATGTCCTTGTTCCGTGTATCCCGGCACGGACAGCGAATTTAGAATTCAACACCCTTGGCTGTTGACAAGACACGAACAAGAACAAACATTTGCACCGAATTCTTAATGGTCAAACTCCCCAACTAGCTCATTACAGATTATCTTCAATGAGCTGTTATCTTATTACAAAAATTAAGGAAAAGTTGAGCCCACAACTAGTCTATTTCGGTACAGTAATGTTATTATATCTTTTCATAAATTTTTAATATTATATAAAATAAATACTCTTTTGTGGACTTAATTAATTGTTCTTTTTTTTAAAAAAAAATTATGTTTAATTTTTATAAAAAATATTACATATTTTAAATTTTATCTTTATTTATTATAATAATTAAATAATTTATTTTAATCTTTTTATCAATTAAAAATAATACAGATATAATATTACATATTCTCATATTATATTATATTTTCTTTTATATTTCACTGTATTTATTTAACAATTAATACAAAAGAGAGACATAAAAAAACGCATTGCAAATGTTTGAGTGATTTAAGGTGCCTTAATTCTAACACACTATTCTCATGTAGGGTGCCTTTTTCACCCACAAGAACACTACCAACTAATACCTGTGGGGCTTCTCGAACAGATCTTCTTCCATATGAACCTAATTCTTAAGCTGGAATTCTTGATGAAGCTTCAATGTTTTTCTCATTCACAGGCAGGAAAAAGAATCCAAGAAGGGTTAGGGGGTGCCCTGGCCCCCTCCTCCTCCCTCATCTTTAAAATATTTTCTTTTATGTAAAACTTTTCAAAACTTAAGAGTTTTTTTTTTTTTTTTTTTTAATAAATGTACTTGGCCCCTTATATTTTTTAGTATTTTTTGTTCTGCCCCTTAGTTAATTTTCTAGATCCGTCTCTATTCACAGCCTCCTAAATTCCATTGAACACTTGGGAATGCCCATCTAGTTCTCCTTTCTTCTAGGACAATTCATATTCATTCCTATTTAAGAAGATCCTTAAACCTTAAATACTAAATCTGCTATTCATACATTATACAGTATCTTATTGTAATAAATTAATTAAAATACTTAAAAAAAAGGAACAACAAATTTTAATTTTATTTTTGCCTAAGTTGTGCAAATTTACATTTTTGTCCATAAACTTAAGCTCTTGCGTGAATCTTACCTAGTATTATATACTACACCTCTTAAGCCACTAGATCTAGTAACTAATAACACGATTAAGTAGGGATCTAATTTCTCTCTTAAAGCTCACTTTATTATTCAACAATAGATAAATAGTTTAAATTAGCTCAATAAATATGTGTTGCGTGTGTTATTTTTAAGTGATTTAACATAATAATTAAGATGTGTCTAGTAAAAATCCAGTTCAATTAAGAAGTTAGATCAGATTGAATAATATATGATAGAATAGTATATAGTAGGTTAGGGGATTTAAACTTTTCTTGCCTTGTTACGTAAACTAAAAATATACTGCATTATTATGGACTTAGCTTTTCTAGGCTTTGTTGGGCAATAAATGATCAATCAAGATTCATCGGTGAACTGAATATATACATCTGTTGTAAAGAAAAAGAACATAGAATAGTTTTGTTTCTTCTTGTAGGCGTTGTATCTTGTCTACATGAAATGTGAGAAATATAAATTTAATCTAATTTAAATAGTAAAATAACTATGTGAAAAGTCATGTTATGGGTCATACAATATTGTTTAGAAGTGAGATTTTAAGAACTTGACTCAAATAGGATCAATTATATTTAAAATAGAGTGGAATACGAGTAATTTACAAAAAAAAAAAATGGAGGAAATTTACGCTAAAATACCTCAAAAATGTAATTTTAATAATTTATCACCATTATTTTGTTGTTTCAAAATAATTTAAGAAAGTAATATTTTTTTGGAAAAAAAAAAAAGACAAAAAAACGCCAATTGAACTGGCGCCTTTCAGTTATGAAGAATGCCACTTGGTGTTTTTCATGTTAAAAGATCGCCAGTTCAAGTAGCGTTCTTACATGCACAATTCCACTAAATCTGGGAATCGTACTGCGAACCATTTCTCTCCCTTTCCGATCAAGCACCCATTGCAAAGAACGTGGTACTTGTACTGTAAACATCGTCACTTTTAAGTGGTGATGTTCATTATTGAATAACGTCAATTTCACTGCTGTTGTTTTAAAAATAATATTCTAATGAATAATTTCAAAGTGACAATATTTTGTGTATTAATTTATAAAAATACATTTTTTTTTTTATATTTTAACCAGTATTTTATGACTCAACTATCATGCCCATATTAATGGGAAAATATGTAAAAAAAAAAGAAAAAGTTAATTGTAGAGAGATTTTAGCACTAGACACGACTTTTAATGAGAAAACTAACATTTGTGTGTGTTTTTTTTTTTTTTTTGTAAGATTCAATTTTAATCAGATTTATATAACAATAGCAATATAAATGCAATCATACACACGGGAAATAAAATATATAACAACTGTTACAAAATTGGTGGAGAGATTTTAGGATGAAAATATAAGAGAAAAAGATTATGTCATGACGTGAAAAGGTTCCAAATCACCCAAAAATCAACTAGAAAATATTCTTTTTTGGTAAGAAAAAAAGGATTTTAAGATTGGTTATAATTTTCTCCTTTGAAAGGTTAAAAACAATTATGTGGTGATATGAACAAATAAAACACCGCTAAATAAAAAAGAAGCATCAACTCTCGAGATTTCTTGGCTGGAAATTTTTTTTTTTTCCATTCTTTATTGACCCAAGAAATAATATTATTGTCTTTTTCCAAAAAAAATAAAATAATACCAACATCTTTTCCAAAATTAAAAATATCTTCTCTACGATGATGACTCGTGGCATAGCAGAAGGCGGTTCGGTAAAGGCTTGGTATTTATATATGCCTATATATTTTGTTTGTTTTCCTTTGCTTTTTCTGGTCTAACTTTTCTGGCGGACCCTTTGCTGACTAGTTTCTCTGTCTCTCTCTTTCTCTGAGACAAAAGATGGTGAACAGAATGGAATGGGAGAAGCATCATAATCATCAACAACTGCAGCAACAGGAGCTGCTGCAGCAAAAGCGAGACGGTTTGCAGAGTGTGAATGTGAATGGGAACTGTGCTGGGATGATGATGTGTGTGAAGGTGATGACTGATGAGCAATTGGAAACTCTCAGAAAGCAAATCGCAGTTTATGCTGTCATTTGTGAGAGACTCGTTGAATTGCACAAGCAATTCATCGCTCAGCAGGATTTTGCAGGTATTTCATTCTTTTTTGCAGGTCTTTGATTTTTTTTTTCTCCTTTCACTTTTTCTGCACTTTTTTTTTTTTTTTTAATTTTTAAAAAATAAGTATTTTGGAGTTTTATGACCCATATGGGTTATTATTTGTGATTAGCTCTTTTGCAGGTTTGATTCTTTTTCCCTTCTTTCAGAATTTCTGTAGTTTTCTTGGTGACGTTTGCCAGAAAGATTACATTTTTGGTTTTTGGTTGCTTCTGTGGTGAATTCTATAACATGGGTAGATGTGTGCTTTTACAATTAGCTTAGCTATTGTTCAAATTTTGAATTTTGATGAGCTTGTCATGGATGTATGATATAAGGTCAATTTTTTTTTAATTTGTTGGATGCATTTGATGTGAATTTTGTAATATGGACAGAGCTGTGCTTTGACAACTCAAGTTTTGGATTTTATGAGCTTATGTGTGTGTAAACCTCCTGATATATGATTATCTGCTACTTTTCTGATCTTTTATTAAAAGGAAAAAAAAAATAAAATTAAGTTCTCCTCCTTTACCTATATTTACAATGTGATCTATCTCAACTTCTGACGAGCTTAGTTATGGCTTTTGCTTGCACTTCATGGATCATTTTGAAATTTATCTGATGAATGACCTTGGTGCTAAGCATAGACAGTTAAAATAAATGAGATTAATTCATGATTTAATACTCAATCTTGGCATTCTATTCCATCTATGTTTATTGGAGTGATTTTAATTTAATTACATAAATCTTTAGCTCAAAGAAAACTTTGAATATTCCAATTATACCATTTCCTTATGTTGCAAGGATTGATTTCTAAACCGAATGGATTAGTATCCACAAAAAGAAACATGGCAAAATCAATGCTGATTGGTTTGTCCCTTGCATTTTACTTTGGTTGCCCTTTTGTGCTATAGTGGCTTTTGGTCGCTAAGCTTGGTTGCCTGTTCTTACAGTGTGATTCCTTGTTAGTGATACTGCTTAATCAAGCTTAGCAATGATTTTGGGACCAGTTCTCTCGTCCCCTTCTAAATGAGTTTACTTCATTCACTAGATACCATAAGAACAGGCATTTATGACATTTATGCAAATTGTTTATTAAGATCTAACATTTAAAAAAATATTATTGTTTCCTCCATCAGGAGCTAGGCTGGGAAACATGTACTGTGACCCATTGATAGCATCTGTTGGGCACAAGATAACTTCAAGACAGCGATGGACTCCAACACCTGTGCAGCTTCAGATCTTAGAGCGAATATTCGATCAGGGGATTGGAACTCCAAACAAACTGAAGATCAAGGAGATTACTGCTGAACTGAGCCAGCATGGTCAAATTTCTGAAACAAATGTCTACAATTGGTTCCAGAATAGGCGAGCTCGGTCCAAAAGAAAGCAGCAAAATGTGGGTCCTAGCAATGCTGAATCAGAAGTAGAGACTGAAGGTGAGTCAATCAAGGATAAGAAGACAAAACCAGAGGAGTTTCAGTCCCAAAATAGCGGAAATTCAAGGACTGAAGATTTGTGCTTGCAGAACTCTGAAGTATCCTCTGAGTTGCACTACTTGACTCCACAATCTGATGGACTGAACTCCATTTTTTCATCTGATGGCAGTCTTAAATCTGCTAGAGGTTATAATCAAATGTCTGCTTTCGAGGGGATGCTGTCAAACTCAAGTATGTTACTTCTTGTGCTTTCTTATTTTCCTTGTCTATGTTGGGCAATCATTTTATATTAAAATAAAATTATTATTCTATTATGGCTTAAGAGATACATATAGG
Organism: Bauhinia variegata; assembly: GCA_022379115.2. Lineage (NCBI taxonomy): Eukaryota > Viridiplantae > Streptophyta > Magnoliopsida > Fabales > Fabaceae > Bauhinia > Bauhinia variegata. The sequence continues at coordinate 8,523,178 of CM039430.1, forward strand.
TCTCATATTCAAAAAGTAAGATATATCGAAGTCTGATGAATGAGCAACAAAAATTTAAAATTCAAAACTCTGATGTTCTGCATATCCAGAAACCATACCTGACTGCATGCATGTATTTCTGTGACATGTTCTTCTTCGATGAATCTCTGATTTTCTGCTGTGTTCAGATTTTACTAGCAACCGAAGACTCTAGTGTACACAAAATTTAAACAATTTTCAATGAATTTATTTGGCAAGTTTTCCATTCAACTAAGCTCTATGGAAGTATTTTGACATGTCATTAGCCCTATAATTTGGACTCTTTGACATTGCGAACACTTAACTTCCTAACTAATTTAGGAGTTACTGGAAGGGATTGTATTTTCACAGACAAGTTTCTTTCTCTCTTTCTGTATTCTAGATGTGCATTTTTTGGTGCATGCTCTATCATATATATATATATTTGCACAGATGTTCCTCTCTTTATTACAGAAAATGGACTATCAATGCTGATATTACATCTCAAATTTATTGTTGTAGGGGGTGACTACATCACTGGGAAAATGGAAATGCCAACAAGCTACGGTTTATATCCGCAAGCCGGAGACTATAACATGACGGGTTGATATGCTGTGTCACTTCTGACATCCTTTCCCAGAAGAATCTTCCCTGAGTTTTTCGTTGTTGGCTCGTAGATAAGAAAATAATGAATCTAGTGTATAGATGGGAACTAGAAAATCTTGATATTTTGGTGGTCTTGTGTAGAGAATGGTACATAGATTTGATGTAGTTCGGACACGATTTCATGGTTAGTTACTCAATCTTTTACCTTTGGAATGGTCTTTGAACATTTCTGAATGAAATGTCTTTAAAATGACAGTTACTTGATTTTGTCAATAGATTTTTGCTTTATTTTTGATTGTTATTACAACTTTGTTTACATAGAGAAGCTGTCAATGTTTTTGCTGAGTGATGTTATTAAAATGAGAGATGATACTTGATGCTTCAAGTTAAATTTTGTCAGATGTGTTCTTGATTTACTCTCTTCTTTCTAGAGAAATGACCAATCTCCACTTTTTATTTATTTATTTTTTTTCCTATTTTGTCGTTTAAGAGATTTTGTATTAAGTATCTTGTGTTGGTTCCATTTAGGGACTAATTATACCTTATTTTGGAAGTGACCTCCATTGCCCTTCGACGGCTATAAGGATGTCGTTTCCGATTCATGTCCCAAAAAGATTTTATTCAGTGAAACTCAATTATTCTTTCTAATGCAGAATGAAGTTTAGTTAATTTTCAGTTAAAAAAATGGTACTGTAAATGTAGTTAATTACATGGGGCACCATGCATCAATAGATAAATTAATTATTGCATAATTGTGTATTATTTAATATTTTATAATGTGTTATATTAGTGATTATTTTGACTCATATTAGTAGTTATATTGACTGCATCACACTCACTTATCCTATAAAAGGTTAAATAGTTGTACAAAAAGAAAAAAAGTGGTGATTATGTTAAAAAAATATGGTCTTGATTCTATCTTAGTTCATTTACCCTAGCTCATTTTTTTGGCCAAAGTAACTAGAGTAGATTAATGTGGTAAAATATTTATAGAATTAGATTGGTTTTAAATTTTTTTACCTGATTTGGTTGTTAGTAATAAATGTGTATTTTTTTAGGTGATGAAATCAACGGCTTGGTAAATATGATCTCTTAAAAAGTTCCTGTGTTATACTCTTTCAAGAAAAATCAAGAGAGTTAATCTTTCACAATGTGATAAACTCAAATTTTTATTGAAAAAAATGTTTATATTTAATATCTAATAATGCTTCAAACAAGATTGTTTTTAATAAAAAAATAGATATGCGTAGCCAAAAGAAATGACATCATTACAGTCTTATGGTGATTGTGGTTTCTAGTCTTAAAATCAATGAGGGGAAAAGTACTGTTTTTCTTGGCAAGGATTGACAATGAAACTAGAAATGAAATTATGAAAAGATTTTCAAGTGGGTCAGCTTCATGTGAGATACTTGTGTGCCTTTTAAGTTCTCAAAAGTTAAATATTGCATATTATGAGCCTCTTATAGCAAAGGTAATCCAGAGAATTCATCACTGGGCAACTAAGAAACTCTCATATGCGGGCAGGGCCCAATTAATTTCTTCTGTTTTACTTAGGATACAAAGATTTTGGAGCAAAAATTTTCCTTTTCCTTAGGATGTTTTGCATAAAGTACAGACTCTTTGTAAACAATTTCTTTGGTTTGCCATTCGGACTCAGATCGTTGACATTAGCAGTGAGTTTGCATCGGTTTGATTGACACTAAATAAGACAAGCCTCTTAAAAACCGACGCTAAAATTAGTTTTACAGGCAGATGTTAATTTTGCTATTAGCATTGGCTTTTTAGGCTTTGCATAAATTTTTGACTGATGCTAATAATCAAATTTCTTAGTGTTCAAAGAGCTCTTATCTTGGAACAAAGCAGCAACATACACACTTTCTCTTTGATTGTGAAAATGTTCATTCTTCTTCTTTTGGAGTGTGTGGGTGCATGCCTACTAGCCAAGAAATTTTTTCATTTTGTAAGTTTGTCCCAAAAACTCTGATTCTTGATGGTGGAAAAGATTTATGAGGTTTAGGGATGAACGAAAACAACATCTACATATGGATGAATTAGGTAGAATGAAGCAATTATCTGAATGTGACAGATTAAATCATATGTATTTGCACTTTCATGCTTTTTCACTTCTTCTGCCTTGGACTATTCTTGTTTGGAACCGGTTTACTATTATACAAAAGATGTTTTTCATTGCTTGACTTGCTTTCCATAATAAGCTTGCTGCCAAGGATAGGTTGTTGAGAATGCATTTGGTTACAGATGAATTGTGTCTTATTTGGTTTAACTGTTGAAACTAGAGATCACTTGTTTTTTGAATGCATTTGATATTGACATTGACTCCACCTCTTTTCACACATGGAACAAGCTTTTCTGTCTACAAAGAGGAAAAAGAGGTTTATCTATTCTACTTTTTGTGCAACCATTTATACTGTCTGGTTGGCCATGAATACTGTTATCTTCTGGCAAGATTTTCAAAATAGTTTTAAAGCCCCTTATTAAACAAGCTAATTTTTTTTTTTTTTTTTTTAAAGCCTAGAATGATTTGAAAGTTAAATGAAAGTCTCTATTATTAGGCAATAATAGATATAACAACGCAATATGATAGCATTTTCAAACTATTCTCCATTCAAACATGGGTGAAATTTCACTAGGCTACTTAGCTAATGACAACATGCACTATGTACAATTATAAAACATAAATTTCCCTTAAGTTGAAGATTAACAAAATCACAGCTTCCATTGTTACTCATCAGCATCCTGGACTTCTATGCTCTCTGTTCTGACATAGTAAAAAAAAAAAAATTATGTGCTTTCTTTACATCCACAGGTGCAATTATCAAGTTCTTGATGGAGCTTCTGGCAAAAGAGAAAAAAGAGAGTTAATTAAGATGAGCTGTGGTATCAAGAACTAACCATAGAATGCTTCAGTGTTATGTTTTGAAGATATGAGAAAAATTCATTACATTGCAAATGATCTCAGCTTCTTGGTGTGAAATATATAGCTTGAGAATACTTGAGTTAAAAATGCCCAAGGCAAGTTGGACTTGCATACCTCTGGCTATATATCCACCTTATCTTTGTTTCTTTGGGCAATGTGTTTGGGCAATGTGGGACTTTGTCCTCACTTTATTTTCCAACACTCCCTTGAAGTCTAACTGGTCTTGGCCCAGTTGAAACTTGCCTTCAATCTTCATCCGAGCCTCAGGCCACCAATTTCTCTTCTTCATTCCTTTTTTTTCCATCTTGGGCTAGCTGCCGCATGGATTGTCATTGGGCCGTTATGCCTTATGCATTTTGACGCCAATGTTAAAATTTTGTGAGTGGGCCCGCTCCATCTTGATGTGTGAGAGAGTAGACTTGATGCTTCAAGGTGTGATATAGCTTAAGAGAATTTGGGTCCAAAATGCCTAAAGCAATTTGAACTTGCACACTCCGCTCCACCTTATGTTTGTTTTCTATGTGGGACTTTGTCCTCACTTCTCTATTTTCCAACACTTGGTTTGCCTATTTATTATTTCTTCCTTCTCACTTTGCATCCATATAACAAATATGAATAGCTTGTTTTCTAATCTCCCTGCTCAATTCTTCACTCTCATATACAACATAGAACAGTCTACACTAACAATTTAGGATTTGAGTTATTAACAACTATCATGGCCAAAAAGAGAAAGTAATGGCAACTAGAATAAATGACTTCAGAAGGAAAATTTGGGTGACTGCATTAGTTTTTAAGAACACTAAATTGATTTATGGCATTTTTTAAATTGTTAATATGCATAATAATCTGAATTACTCCGCAAAAGTTTATATAACAGCATTCAACACACCTGAATTTGACCTTGAAGCCCTTTGATATGTTGTACAGCCAAATCCAGCATGTCTGCATAGCTTGTTTGCTGCAATAACATTTTCAGGACAAGGTCAAGCCATTTGCATATATGCTTTGCATACTAATTTGACATTTAAAGAGTAAAGAAAATTAATGTATGATGATCTGCTCATTCCAAGTGAAGCAACTAACTTTAAAGTGATTCTTTAGCACACTATGAATGCTACAAGATGAAATATAATAGAAATCACCATTTGCAGGCTTCCAAGTATCATAGAGCCTGATGCTTAACATTTTGTTTTACATGTTGAAGTTCTCAGATAAAATAGTAACTTGTTTTTATATAGATTATTGGCTTGACACTCATGGTGTCTATTCTTGCTTTCTTTTATTTCTAAGTATTCCACGTGCCCATCTTTGGCATGAGACTATTCTCTCTTTGGGCTTTGGTATGCCCTGGCTACTAGTTCTTCTAACATAGTTCAAACTCCTAACATTACCCCAAGATTCGCCCATGGAGCTCAGTTTTCCCTCCCCTATTGGATACAACAATAATAAATCTTATCCCACTAAGTGAGATCGACTACATGAATTGCAGACACCATTGACTCTACAGTTTTCCCTCCCAGATATTGCATTACAAAGATTTGATTGAAGCCTTGGAAGTATAAAGGAAAGGAAAGCATATGTCCTACTTTATCTGAGAATTGGAGAGTTTGACTAGAAAAAAATGGCTAGACACTTGAAGGCTTAGTTTTGGAATCTTTCTTTGAGAAAACTTCTCACCTAGTCTCTCTTTGTGGGTCATCTCATGCCCTTAATAGGCACTTTCGGTTACTGATTGAGATTGGAGTTTTATTGTACTAGATTTGTTGAGTTATAAAATAGTAAGGAAACGTGAGCCACTAGGTGTGGCCTAGTGATGAGAGGTTTAGATAGTATGCAACAGGTCAGGAATTTGAACCACCATTTCATCATGTAAGCCAAAAATGTATAAAGTTTAATAATTAAATAAATAGTAGGGGAATGTACAATGAATAAAGACACAGCTCTATATATGTTCCAAATATTCAATGCAAGAAACTGACCAACAGAGGTTAAAGATATGCCGTTAGGAAAGTAAGACTAGAATTACAGAAATACCAGTAGAAAAACTGGTTTGGTTCTGTTATTGATGCAGAAACGCTAGTACAGTAATAGAAAACTACACAACATAGACACATCAGAGACTCTGGCTCATTCAGGGAGTATTTTCTGCCACAACTGACTCAGAAATTCCACATTGAACTCAGTAACCAAACACCTTCCTCCGATATTCCACCAACACGCTACTCTCTTTTCATAATCAGTCTTACCTGATCCTCTCTTCCTTCTTCTGGTTTAAAAGACTCGTCACTTTTTAGACGAATTACAAATAAATTCACACGTACTGATTTATGATACCAGGATGCTTTGATTTGTCTTGATTCATGTACTGGTTCATAGAAATGAGATACTCATTAGTTTGCGACTTTCTTCAATCCTTTTTAGTCTTGAATATATTTAAGTTAAAATTTTGTACCAAACTTTTTATTTTCCTAAAGAACTAACATTGAGAAAAAAGAAAAGATGAGAAAATGAGAATGAAGAGCATATGATAATATGAATCAATGTATCTTAATATACCCAATAAGACTACCCCAAGCGAGTCTTACTTTTTTAGGTCAACCAATCATGAACCCATTCTCATACCATGTACCAAAACGTATTGTGAATTTGATAACTATGTGTAAAACTCGGGTCCCCTTCTTCCTAGTCTGGTCCAGGACTATCTCCTCTTTCAATATAAATATTTTGAAAGCAGAATGCCTATGATATAGCCTAAACCAGAATATCAAAACTATATACAACCAAGTAAATAATAAAGAAATCATGCATTGGTTAGACACTAAAGTTTCCTAACCAAGCAGCAAACAGTGACAGAGAAAACATATGATCTTTTATTTAAGTGAAGATTGATTAGCATGGGCAAAAATAATGGATCGGGAGATAGTTTAGAAATCCGCAGGAGTGAAAACAAAGTAAAAAACCATGACAGTGCCCTTAACTTCTAGATATAGCGGATCTTCAATACAAGTTAATCACAAGCAACAACAACAACAACAAGCCTTATCTCATTGGGTGAGATTGGCTATATAGATTGCATAACGTCATTGTGCTCTATCAGAAACAAATTCTTATAGCATTTAAAAACACCACATAAACTAAAACAAGGTTAAACATGCATATTAAACTAGTGATGAAAAGTATCGAGGCATCAATGAATAAAGAGGCACAAATGCACAGGACAGATCTGCAAGCTTGGCCTCAGCTCATAAATTTGAAGGTAATTACTAACATGAAGTTACATCTTACTAGCATTTGATGCCATAAATTGGTTTCCTTCATAGTTTTGCACTTCTGAGCCCTCAATCAAGATTGAAACATGAGACAAAGTTCATGTATAGAAACTAAAATAAGACCGAGCATGCAACGAAAACTTGATGACAAAGGGAAGATGAGAGAATTCAATATGAATAGTTGATAGTAATCTCCTCATTATATTTTGGAGGCTCAATTATTGTGCAGCAGCATCCTATTTTCGTTCTAGGTTAATCAAAGTAGCTGGTGCCTGGTTGTATTATTAATGGTCCTGAAAGCAACTATAATTTAAAATTAAAATAACACTGAGCATTCACTAAAGACTCACACTTCTGTTAAGACTCTGAATCATTAATAGCTAGAAACTACCATTACCTTATCCATATTAGGTACAAGCTCCTGTAATTTCTTTAGCTTCCCACTTATTCTAGTTCTTCTCTCCTGTGCTCATGAACAAATGATAACAAAAATCAATTGATTTTGATGAGCATATATCATGTATAAAACCAAAGAATTGTGAAAAAGAAAGCAGTTCATTAATTGTCAAAACACATGGGAGAAAGAAGACAAGTATTACATTTAAGGTTGAAAACAAAGAATGATGTAGAAGCAACAAGGGAGCAAAAGGCAAAAATCCCATGAGATATTCTAGCTAGTTTTAAATCTTTTATAGTCACGTAAGTGGAACCCAGCATAAAACACCATACTTCCCTTTCCCCATTCTCATAGCTGTTGCAGTAAATATTTACATTCTTCAATACTAGTCATAGACAAATTGCGCATGGCTCCATAAAAGGCGCAATAGGTTTCTAGATAATGATGATTAAATAGCTTGAGGTCCTCACAATTTTGATGTTTAATCATGTAAGAATAAAGATTTTTAATGTGGGAAGTCTTACCATGGTCAAATTCAGGCATTCATAAGTGAATAATACATCAGAAGAACATAGTTGCATGTCTAAACTGGCCACTATTTTATCGAATAATTTGATGTATATGCAATGGAAATCATAACTGCATAAATCTTAAAGGATCTATTGCAGTAAATTTGGATACGAAAAAGACTGCAAAGAATTGAATGTGAAGAATAGCTGAGCACTCAGTTTGACTATGTCTCCTTATGAAGAACTGTACTTTCAAAAGGTTTCCTGTTTGTTTTAAATGCTTCCCTAAATAATCAAGAATACTTATATCTTCTATCATCAACGCAAACTCAGCAATCCTTGATGGCCAAACACAAAATCGTTGCTTGTGTGAAATTCAAGTGCATGCATATGCAAATGTTTTAAATCTTAATAAAAAATAGAGATCAAATCCTTGAAATGGACAAAGGAAAGCCACAATTCTGTTTTAAAAAGAACAATGATCTTTTCCATCATGCACATCAAACCTAGAAATGAGGCAGGTCATAATGTCAATAAAATGTTAAGACAGTGTTTCCAAGAAAAGTTCACTAACACGTTCTGCGATGCTTCGTGGATGAGTGGCACATCCACGCTTAGCACGGATTTTACACGGGACTGAATCTTCAGGAATATTAAGTAGTTTCTCCACTGTTGCCATTTCCAGAGTTGTCTGTGGCAGGCTAAACTGAAGTGAACAAATAAAAGACATAATTAATAAAGTGGCCAATGAAGTCTCATTTAAGATAAATGGTAGCATTAAGAAAAAAAGCACCATCTTCTAATTGTATGAGCAAAATTATGTTCATATGTGTGGGAGATTTTAAAGATTGTCCAACCATGTTCTCAGTAAATGAGTTTAGAAGTTTGTTTCCAAAACAAGAAAAGTGTTGAAGAAAATGGTGAGATGATTGACTTCAGTCATCATTTTGCCATGCATTACCAGTAACTGACATATGAATTAATTAACCATGTATGTCTAAACATATTTTCTATGACATAATGCATCTTGAGTCTCTTGCACATAGTGTTTTGTACCTGAAATATTTTGACATTCTTAGGAAAGTGAGATCTGGAATATTTCTTTCACATGTTTGGTATAAGAGTTCAAAATCTATGCTTTCGAATGTGAGATTTAAAAGCCTTTATTCCTACTAAAATATTCACATGTAGGCAGATGAGAATGCTGGATTCCTAGGAATGGAGAATGTTGAGCCATTGTGGGAAGGCGTCACTGGTTACTATTGACCACCAACCACTGCCACCATCCACCACCTATTGGTGGCAGATGGCTGTGCCACATTCTGGGATTATTAAATGCATAGAAAACACAAGAATGGAACACTCATAAATGTGGGTGGCAACATGGCATTGCCAAGGATAAATACTCAAAACTTTAACCAAACACTACCTAAGGCACATATAAATATTCTTCTTCAATGAATCATTGAAGCAACTTCATACCTGAGAATCCAACGTGTTGAGACAGTTTAGAATGTCTCCATCAATATCCTTAGCACGTTTACTTGGTGGAGCAAACATGATGGACTTTGAATTATTATCCCATGAGTCCATTCCAAAGCTGGTAGTTGCATAAGAATGTGTAGTTCTATGGTGGCCATTGTCAGAACTGATGCCATCAACAATGTTTTCGCTATCCTCTGATATATGAGAAAGAGAATCTTGCCCAGTGAAGCTCAACTGAGATTTCAACCTTGACACACCAGGGCCATCCTCTTGTGAGCTATAGCTTCCAGAGCCCTTTGAAATTGAGAAGCCTCCTGAAAATTCATACAAAATTATAATACATTTCAACATGAATGGAAACAACAAAAATAACAATATTGATTGCAAGCATGATGGTTGTTTACACATCTCTCTTAAATTTCAAACTTCTAAGATACGCACAACTTTTTTCTCTTGGTATCAGAATATGGTAGTAAGGATAATTTACTCCAATCTTATCGAATAAGGTGCAAGTGGCTAGCCATCTTGAGAGAGGTTAGACGGAACCAAATCGTCTGTCCTACTGACACGGACCACTAAGGGCAGCACTGCTTCTAATTGTTTTTTTGTTTTTTTACCATTGAATAAGTTCTCATAACCGATTACAAGCAATGTCAAACCTAGTGGTCTGCGCTTGTGTCACATAAAATTCAGTCCTGGGTCAGACAAAAGACCACCTAGAGGTTTTACCTCCAAAGCACTTTTTTCACCCTTAAAGGAGGCTACTCAATTAGCCACTATCTGATGTGAGTTGCCCACTGAGCAAGATTTTTGCTAGCAGGGGATAAGTAGCTCAATTAATTTCTCAACTTCAATGAACAAAATTTTACTTTTTTCCAACCTAACATGCATGTAAGACTGAATAAGTCTCTGTTCCTGTGACAAAGACTTTTTTTCTATTCAGATTGAACAAAACAATTAAAATTGAATGGCAGAAGAGAGCTCAAGAACAAGTAAGCAGAAATAGGAAAAGTTATAATCTTCACTTTGACAGTAATAATCCTACTTATTTGCAGTACTCTGATTTGCCCCATATTTCTGTCCTTTTTACGCTCATTTTATTCAAGAATCTCTACCATACATTAAATGGGCATTAGAGTTAAACTTTGTATATTTTACTTATAAGAGCAACTATACCAGTGTTTCCTTGGTAATTCAACCTCAAGGGATAAACAACACATAAAGAATGATGATGAATCAATGTCCACAGTAGGTAGAATGCCTATGCTAAGGTGGAAGCAAAGCGTGAATCTATTTTCTATTTCTCTTCTATAATTGTTTATGAGGTTTTTCTAACATGCACATATGTGAATAGTAGACATTTGGCAACACTAAGTAAGGTGCATGTTGGGTTTGTGGATCGGGTTCAACCTAGTGACCCATGCTCAATGGCTTAAATAGGGAAGGACCTACGTCTGATGCCAGGGGTGTTATATGTCAAGAGCTGCGCCCATACTAATAACTTAAACTTTTGGCCCAATGGTAAGCGCTCTTGATTATATCATTTGGTATTAGAGCCAGCACGGATCTGAATCCCAAGTTTGACATGTTTACAAGAAATATTTCAAGGTTGGACAGTGAACCTTCACAAAAGAGGGAGGGAATGATATGCCCAAAGGGTTACGAAGGGTGCATGTTGGGTTCGTGGATTGGGCAATTCTTGATAACAATCATATTCTTATCATAAAGACAGTTGGAATAGAATCGTTTCACAAAAGTGCCCACCAAATAAGGGTTAGGAGATAACGTGACAATGTAGGAATAAATACTTGCAAGGAATGAATGGAATACATGTTTCAGCTAGTTAATGTTTGCTACAGCTGAGGAATATTTTCCATGATTTTCAAAAGGGAACAAAAGTATGAAAAATTTTCAGCTACAATCTATGACTCAATCTACGGCTAAGGGTTAAAAAACTTAGCATCTCCTTAGACTAACATGTGAAATCTTCATGTAGGATTGTGCTTGAAAATTATGCAATCCAATCCAAACAAGAACTTTTCCCAGAAAAAAAAAAAAAAAAGAAAAGTATGAATGAGACCACGAAATTACATAAAATGAATTATCAGTTGCCCCCGAAGATCATTAATTTGATTGCTTTTTGAACTTTCAACACTTGTGTGATACAAATGATCTTTTATTGTAAGGCTAAGCACTTAAAAAAGTGAATTATCCATGTTTAGTAGAAGCCATAAAAACAAGGGTCTGGATTCGCCATGAATATGAGCATCATATTCATATAAAGGCCGTTCATCAATCTAACTGTTCGTGCCCCACCTCTTGATCTTGGCATGATTCAAATTGATAAACAACTCTAATATGAACACAAAACTTTGTGAACACGAGCAAATCTGTTTGGTAAAAAAGGCATTCACCAAGTAAGTGCTTTTTGGGTAAGTTAATTGTAAAGAATTTGCATTTTTTGGATTCTCACTCTAAGGGTAGGTATCTTGGAAACCTCACTTTTGGACAACAAGAGTCAAGAATGGCTGAAATGCTATAAAAATAATAAAATAATATATTAAAAAACACCAAACAAAGCAAAATGATTATCTTAGATAATTCCTAGGAAAACCAACTATACTAAAATTAAAAGAACTGTAAAACGAGATTTTCATAGAAGAAAAAATATAAAGGCATGCTTAAGAATTCAGAAAAATATAAAGAAAAGATAGTGACAACTATTGAAAGATAATTACTTAATTATAACATATTAAATATTAAATACAACGACTATATATTTAAAATAAAAATCATATAATAATAATAACAACTACATAAATAAAAAATATATTGATAAACGATTAATTGATTTTATTAACTATAAATAAAAATAAAATAACTCAAGTTCCAACTTCCTCAGTTGTAAAACGATTTTCTCAAAGGTTTACCAATAAAAATTAGAAAAGAAGAAAAACTACTGTAGTACATTCACGTGATTCCATTGGCTGAAAGACATGCAATGTTCCCCCCACCCAGAAAAAGAAAGTGTGCAGCTTTTCTATTTGTTTATTTATTTATTTTTTATTTTTTTATGGCAACTTGAGTCGAAAAGGTTGTCCCTTTATTACTTTCATAAGAAAATGGAAGTTTCCATTAAAAAGAAAAAAAAAATTTAATTTAATTTCTTAATTTAGCACGCATAGGATTAATAATAATAAGAAAATTTACTCTTAAAAAAATTGATAAAATACAATATCCATTTTAATATCTACATTCATAGAGTAAAATAACAATAAAAATATTTCCATCAAAAGAAATTATAATTTACTTAAAAAGTGAAGTGAAATTACGGCAGGAGGCCTAATAACATGCTCTATAGAAAAAACTACAAAATACAAACCATGAGCATTTTCGTCCAAGTGGCCCAAGTCAGGAGTCAACTATTTTCCCTTGTCTGAACTTCGAAGCCAGACGTTATTGCACGTGTAGGAGGAGAAAAAATTACATGCACATGCTCGAAGCAGCTTCGAAATATTCATTAAAACCCAAAACTACCCTCCATGGAAAGAGAAAGAGACACCAGCAAAAAGGGTAAAATTGTAGTTTGACAATTCATGGTAGCCACATTTGTGGGGACGGGCAATCTGAAAACCCGCTGTCGCCGCCCACGGGATGGGAAGGCGGAAAATAAAAGAATCGAAATGAATGAAAAGACGAAAAAGCCCGTACCGTTGTGTTCAATTGGATCAGTAAGATAGCTAAGGAAGTCAGCCGGTGAGCTCTTCTGACGAACCAAAGCCGAAGGAGAAGACGGGGAGCCAGCTCCACCGGCGGCGGCGGCGCTTCTTAAGTGGCTAGGTGTAGGGAAGTCGCCAGCGGCTGTCTCATGGAGACCGTAGGATCTCTGTAATCCTAATTTGGGCTGGTTTGAATCGATGGATGAGTTGACTTTGCAGGTTGATTCGGAGGTGATGGAAGATGAGTCGCCGGAGAAATAATGACCGAGTCTAGAGCGTGATCCGACGGCGGAGAGTTCACAGTCAGGTCCGGTGACCTCATTGACGGCTGTGGTCAAGAGGGAGCTGGGTGCGGAGCTGAAGCGGGTCAACCCGCTTTGTGCGGGTATGGGTTTCTGGGATGAGGAAGAAGAAGTGGGGTACATGGGGAGTTGTTGAATTGAATTGAATTGAATCTAAAAGAGGGAGACAAAGAGAGTGTGTGTGAAGAAACTGATGGATTGGAAGACAAACGTAGAAATGGAAATGTAATTATCAAAAGCAACGCTAATTGGGGGAAAGTTGATGAGGGATGATTGAATCACTCGACGGTGATGCTATGGCCTCACGTCATTAGGGATGGGCAATCGGCCAGGGCCGGAGAGTGCACTCTCCATCCTCGATCCTTAGGGATTTTATTTCAGTATCTATCCCCACTCTCCAACGCTAATTATTGTAAACTTACAACAATGCAAATTTAAATAAAAATAATGAAAAAATTTCTTTCGTCACATTATTTTTAATTTTAAAAATAATCGTTATATTTTTAATTTTAAAAATAAATTTTTATATTTTATACTTAAAATAAAAATAAACTTTTTATATAAACAATATATTTTTGTTACACTAGATATATTGGTAGTTGGGGGTGATTTGATTAGAATAAAATTTAGAATAGATACATTTGACATATGAATCATTTGAAAAATAAATATATTTATTCCGTGGCAGATCTCTTACAAGATTAATTTGGATTGGCCCTGGTTCATTTAGAAAATATAGTTAGAGGAACTAGAGCAATTAAGTATAAATTGTTACCCACTCTTCAGAATTTGATAACTTCAACTCTATTAACAATTACTTATGAGTCTTTTTTTTGATTATACCCATTATCTTTTATAAGATATATTTTTATTCTTAACTTAAAATATGAGAGTTTATTTTGTTTAATTTAAAATATTAAGATTTTTTTTAAAATTAATGATAGTATGAGAGAGTAAAAATATTTTTTCTAAAAATAATATAAAATAAACAAATTTATTTATGAAAAAAAATTCTATAGGCCCTAAAATAACAATATTTAATTACAAAAATATCTTTAACAATATATGTGACTTTTCACTTAATATATAAATGGTATTTATGTAATTTTATAAGATAGGAGATGATATTGTGGATCCATACAGGGCTAAGGGTGTTCCCCTGCCAACTGCATGGGGAATTTTTTTTTCCGGCCCTGCCCCTGCCTCACTCCCCGCTTCGATCAAAGAATCTCCATTGGGTCCTTAACAAATTGAGGAAAATTGCCACAGTTACATGTGATTAGAATAAACTTTCTAAAACAATACAACAACAATTATTTAAACGGTTTTTCTAACCTATTATAAACGCATTAATTCTATACCATATTCTTTTGATTACTGTGTTAAAATTAATTTTATCTCTGTTCACTAATTCCTAATCACCAGTATTTCCCTCTCTTCTCTAACTCATAATTAATTCTCTCTCCCCAGGCCACCTACATTTAATCCTGACTAACTTTTTTTTTTAAAAAAAAAATTATTATATAAAAACGTGAGTAGTAAGTTTTCTTCTAAGATTAAATATAATATTATAAAGTTTTAAAATTTAGAGTTGATTGTTATAACATTTAAAGTTTAAAATTTATATTTAAAATTTTAGAGTCTAAGATTTATTCTTAAAATTTAAAGTTTATGGCTCACATTTAAGATTTAAGATTTACACTTAGAGTTTTAAAATTTATAATTAAGATTTAAAATTCACAATTGATGTTTAAGGATCACAATTAGAGTTTAAGGTCATAGTTAGGGTTTATAATTACTATTAATAGAAACTAAATTTAACTCACGAAGTTGAGGTTACTGGTTAAATAGGATCTGAAAATAGAGAGGGAGGAACAGTGGGAGAAAAAACGGTGCTAGGTTGTTGGGTGAGATTTTATTGTGTATTTTACTTATAAAGATATTTTAGTAAACTTAATTTTCAAAAAAAAAAAAAGACAGTAAAAATACCAAAAAAGGTAGTATAAAAAGAATCACCCCGAGAGTTATAATCTATCACATGTGAAATATAAGAAGGGATTTCTCTTATCATCGTCAGAATTTCTATTATCACCCCAAATATTTTTATTTTCCCTTATAATGACAAAATTGTCCATGAATATTTATAACTCTTTTCCTTCATCTCACCTTCAATCAGTAGTATTATGGATTATATTCGAAATAAACTTAAAACACAAACATAATAAATTTAAATAGTTTACAACACTACAAAACATCATTATATATTATATAACAATTACTGATTATATATAATTCAGAATTAATATATCAATAATATTTACGAATTATATATAATTCAAAAATTTAAAATATAAACTTGCTAAATTATGAATTATTTATAATTCATAACTTACAAAATACTATTACAGATTATTCAATAATCTGAAAAGCCTGCGAAAGTTTGAGAGAAAAAAGGTTTAAAAGGTGAAAGGGACAACTTTGTTATATAGAAATGTTTGGGGGTTAGAATAAAACTTTTGGGGGTAAAAAAAGAAATCACCATATAAGAAAAGAATAGCACTAAGCCCAAAATGCCTTGGGCATATGGACTAGAGCAGTCATTGTTCATATTCACTTTCAAATCTTTTGTTTCCACTGAGGGACTTCCATTTCCAACATATTTGATGGAATCAGAGTAATGATAGGTAACTGAGAGATATTTTTCTTTCTTTTAAAGGAAAGCACCTCTTTAAGCCAACGAAATTGGCTAAATTGTTTTTTTTTGTCCTTTCTCTCGGCAACAAAACCTTCCCCATATATAAGGAAGTAGTAAATACAAAAGAAAAGGAAAAATATACATTAATATTTATAACTTAGCATGTTATTCCAACAAACTCTTAACCCCTCAACTAACAACTTATCCATTCATCCAAACATGCATACTAGCCTAATATTTACTACCATTTTTTAAAACCAAGGATAAAAAAGTTAGTCATATCTTATAAGTTTGGAAATTAAGAGTGATGTATAAACAATAGTCATGCTTGTAATAAGTACTTTGTTTTTATAGTATACATTCATGTAAACATATTATAATTTTGTATTAGTTTGCAGCATTCTCATCTCTCTAAATGTGAATATTAGATCATCTCTAGTGACGTCAATTGTAGAGCTCCATAGAGCTATGGAATTGTTCTAACTCAAATAGCATAACTAGAGAGTATATGACCTGGATGAGAGAAGAAGACAATGAACTAGAGAACCATTCTATAGAATAAAAAATTAGGTCCCAATTTGTACTTAAAGCAAGTGAAAATTAGAAAATTGCAGAAGAAAAATAAAATATGAAGGAAAAATCTTCTCTCTGTTCCATAACAAGTAAATAGAAATTCAGAAAGAGTGTGAATGGGAACATTAACTAGAAAATATTCAAAGATGATTAGCCAAATATATCATTCTATTTTGACATAGCAAAATCCTCAAAATCCAAAACCAAAACACAACAAAAAGAACTAGAACATAACAAAAAATCTGGATAATGATGGATAAATAGCATGAGATCCTCACAATTTTGATGTTTAATTGTGTAAGAATAAAGAATTTTCATATAGGTAGTCTTTCCATGGTCAAACTTAGGTATTTATAATACATTGGAAGAACATAGCTGTGCATTCAAACCTAACTTTACTTTGTTTATCCAAAAATTTGATGTATAGGAAATGGATATCATAACTATATAAATTTTAAAATATCTATTGTGGAATAATTAAGAAAACGGAATCTTAAGAAGCATATTTGACTACTTAGTTTGACTCAGTTACTAGATTAAGATATGTTTTAGTATGCAATACATTAATGTATACACCATTCACGACTTAAAATAATATTCACTCAATAGACTAGTAAACCAATACACAAGAAATGTTATGAATCATATTATCTTAATATTTTCATATAGGGTCTCATTCTTTTCCTTTCTATTTTTTTTTTATTTTCTTTTTTGTGATAATTGTTTAGAAAAATAAAAAGCTTGATATAAATTTGAGTGTAAATCTACATATGATTGAAAAAGATTAAAGAGAAGAATTTATGGTATCTCCTTTCTTCATCCTTTATTCCTTGATATATGCAATTTGGTATGAGAATCAAGATAAATCAAGGCATCTTGGTATTGCAAATCAATATGTACAAATCAATTTGTGATTCAATGGAAAAATGACTAATCTAGTATAACTATCATTTGACTATATCTTCAACCCAAGCTCACCAATCCTCAAATGCCAAAAATAAAGAAGCAAATCTTTGCTTGTATGAATTTCAAATGCATGCATATGCAAATGTTTTAAGTCTTGGTAAAAATATAGAGACCAAATCCTCAAAATGGATTAAAGAAAACCACAATAATGTTTTAATAAGAACAATTATCTTTCCATCATGCTCATCAAACCTAGAAATGAGGCAGGTGATAATGCCAATAAAATGCTAAGAGTCTATTTCAAAGAAAAAATCACTAACATGTTCTGCAATGCTTCGTGGATGAGTGGCACATCCTTATTTAGCATGGATTTTACATGGGACATAATATGAAGTAGCTTCTCCAACGTTAGCATTTACCTGTTGTTTGCGGGGAAATAGATTTGTTCATGTTTGGTTGGTCATGTTCTCATTATATTTACATCCCGATTATTCATCAATGTTGGTGGACATGTGAGGCGCACACATAATAAGTAATTGAGGACTCAAATCAAGATATGAAAATCATGTTGGGAGCAGAAACATAAGCGAATCCAAATTCATTTGTGGCAAGTTAATTTAAATGATAAATAAAAGCCATGTTTAATCAGATGGCCAATGAAGATTCTAGATATATGGTAGCACTAAAACAAAAGGACTATCTTCTAGATTATGCTTATAAATTGGAAGTTCTGCTCTCTTCTTTTTTTTTTCATAGAGAAAAGGAGGCAAAATGAGACAAGAATTACAATTATTGGTTTTGGAGAGATTCAAACCAAGTGAGAATGTTACAAGAGACGCTATAGATAGCAATAAATCACTAAATCAAATATCATTCTCTAAACTGAAAGATCATTTTTTTTTTGTCACAAATATAACAGGGATGCGAACTTTTTTTAATAGTAACTCAATATTTGGGAAGAGGGCTGAGTTTGATCTCAAATTATGAGAGTGTTAGAGCCTTATCTCTGAGGTTGCACCATTGCGCCAAACCACTTCCTCTTTACATATTACTAGTAGGACATTCTAACCAACTGAGCTAATAGGCCAATTCTAAACGATAATGTTAAATGAACAAAGTTATGTTCATATGTTTAGAACATTTTAAAGTTTGTCCTACTGTGTTCTGAATAAATGAGTTTGGAAGCTTGTTTCCAAACCAAGAAATATATTGGCGAAAATGTGAGATGATTGACTTCAATCATCACTTTACTATGCATTCCCAATAACTGACATATGAATTAAATAATCATGTACGTCCAACTTTCCTCTCTTTTCCCCTTATTGTACAGTAAATTTGAGTCTTTTGTTGCACAGCGTTTCAATGGTACAGATAATATTTTGACATTGTTTGGGAAGTGATATCTAAAATGTTTTTTTCACTTGTTTGTCACAAGAGTAGAAAACATGCTTTGGAATGTGAGATTTCAAAACCTATATTCCTAAGAGCATCTCTAGTGGAGCAACAAACTAGAGTTGCATAATTTGTTTATAATTTTTTTGTGGGATCCATTCAGACACATCTTTTTTTAACTTTATGTAACTTAAAATAAAATTAACTCTAGTGGTACAACTCATATTAGTTGTATAAATGAGTTCTACAAGTTATTTCACATTTTGTTTTGCTTATTTTAATATTTTCTTTTGCAACTTAACATTTCAAAGTCATTTTTATTTTAATTTTAACATAATAAAAATTTGTAAAATTAATACTACACAAAATTAATACTAGCAAAATTAAAATAGGTTAATGTTCATCCCTAATCATGTTACATATATGACAACTACAACACTAGGTGACAACAAAACTTAAACAATTCCATATTTTTCTCCAATCATATTATATGTAATCTCATGATCTCGGCATTGCTTCAATTTTTCCTCCTCTAAACAAACCCTTTGCTTCTCTTTTTTCTCATCAATCTTCAACCTAGTTTGCTCTAAACGAACTTTCCCTGCTTCTATATTCATCCTTTCCTTCTCTCTCTCTCATTTTCTTCCTTTTTAAGGCGTGCAATGACATTCAATGTCTCTACTCTTGAGATCATTGTTTCTTGTATGACATCATAGTTGACATTATTAAAAGTTTCATCTACCTTTGCTTTTGATTTTCTTTTTGCCACTTTTGTACCAATTGGACAGACTAGTGTAGGCAATGAAGGGTCGTTTTCGCAACTTATTGGTGTTGATGGATTAGAAGATGACGAGTATGCCCTAGAAGAAGAAATTTTTTATTCTTTTTGAAGAACACTCAAATGACTCTCTTATCCATTTAGGTTCATCTTTCAATAACCACTAAGTATGCTCAAACTTGGACTACTCACCTTTAGTTTCTTTAGACCACATCATTTTGGAATCAAATATGATGTCATTTTCAGAGCTCCCACTTTTCTTCCTTTGAACAGTGTCATTGTAGCATCCAACAAATTTTGGAACAAACATGATTTCTTCTATGCCATTGGGATTTTAATGAGACTGAATCCATCTCTCATAAATTTATGTGATACTTGTTGTAATTATCTTTAATTCTTAACCAAAAACTTTTCATCCAACAATGATTACAATACTCTCTTCAATGTCAATCCCAATCACAACTCCACCTTTCCGTTAAAACCACCCAAACTTCACCTTACTTTCTCTAATGACTCCAATATTCCCTTGGACTGGCTCTTTCAAGTTACAAATATTTCCAATTCTACAAAATCCCAAAAGACCAATGACTCAACATGCAATACCTTTTATATGCAAGGTGATGCTATCAATTGGTACAAATGGATGCACACCAAAACCAACTCACCATGTTGCCAGCTTTTATTAGAGTACTTGAACTACAATTTGAGTGCCCTTCAACTTTTGAAAACCACTAAGGGACTCTTTTTAAACTCCGCCAAACCTCCTTTGAACGCCTTTGCTACAAAGTCACTGGCCTTTCTACTTAATTGCATATTCAATTGTTTCATCTTAGGACTCTGCGTAGACATCAAACAAGAACTTGCAGTACTTAAGCCAACAACCGTATCTGAGGTGATTGGTTTGGTTAGATTTGAGAAAGGGTCGTTAAGTACTGCAAGTTCCTATTGGATGTATCCGAAGTCCTAAGATGAAACGATTCAAGATGCATTGAGGAGAAAGGCTAGTGACTTTGTTGCAAAGGCATTCGAAGGAGGTAGTCAGAAACAGAGGAAGTTTGGTGAAGTTTAAAAAAAGTTGCTTGGTGGTTTTCAGAAGTTGAAGGGCCAAATCTTAGTTCAAATGCTCTAGTGAAGACAAGCCATGTGGTGAGTTGATTGTTCGTGTGCATCCATTTGTACCATCTGAGAGCATCACCTTGCATATAAAAGGTAATGATGTTGAATCGTTGGTCTTATGGGATTTTGTAAAATTGGAAATATTGGTAAGCTTGAAAGAGCCAATCCAAGGGATTGGAGCGATTAAAGAAAGTAAGGTGAAGTTTGGGTGGTTTGAAGGGAAAGGTGAAGTAGTGATTGGGATTGACATTGAAGAAAGTATTGGAATCATTGTTTGATGAGAAGGGGTAGGGGAATACATTAGTGGGTGGTATTATTGATGGAGGTTTGACTTTCAGAAATGGCAGTTTGGATGCGGGAATTCGAGATCAGCAGAGTAGCTTCAAGTTCTTGTTGTAGGGGATTGAATTTTTCAATGTATGAATGATATCTTCAAGGGAAGGGGTGCGTGTTTGTTGCTCTATAGGAGGCATGTTGAGGACAATGAAAGCACCAATTGATAGCAAGCTATTAGGGGAGTCTCTCAGTTTGAGGATAAGATCAACTTCAAAAGAGGGGAATAGAAATCGAGACTAAAATTCCTCTCTGCATTTCATTATTCCTTCTAAGAATTTATACAACGAGAAAAGGAGAAAATTAATAGAAAAGCAAATAATGTGCATCCTATTCTTAAGGAGATGCAATAACCCACTATTCAACTATTTCCCCTAAGTGACCCAGTTCCCTAAAGACTCAGTCTTCATAGTTCCAATACAATTTCAATTCAACAGAAATTCTTTGGTCGAAGCTGGAGCCTTGACTGTGCGTTTGGGCCTTGGGGTTTGGTTCAGCATTGACCCATTATTATGGCTTGGATCCATGGCTTGACCGAGATGTTGTGTCCCTTATCATACATAGGCTAGATCAAATTATTAGGTTCTTAGGTGGTTTAAATAATGTTTATGCCACAATAAAGTCACAGATTATGTTAATTGAACCTTTGCCTCCCATTAATAAGGTCTTTTCTATGGTCTTGCAACATGAACAAATAGTGACACTTGCTGCAAAATCCTCTATTGGAAGGTTCAATAAGAATAAAAAGCCACATTGTACTTTCTGTGGTTTGAGTGGACACGCAGTGGATAGTGACACTTTCTCACTGTGGTGAATGATAATAGTAGGTACACATGGATATACTTGATGAACTGAAATATGAAACTAGAGCCATGCTGCAGAAATTTTATTAGTTGGCTTGCGCTCAGTTTGGGGTGAAAATTAAGGTTATCCAAAGTGATAATGGGTTGAATTCAATATGAAGGAGTTCTATGAAGACCATGGGATTATTCATTAACTATCATGTATTAAAACACCCCAGCAGAATGGCCTTGTAGAAAGGAAGCATCAAGACATTCTATCAATAGCAAGGTCTCTTAATTTCCAATCAAACTTATCAAATCTTTGTCGAATTTTGTTGTCTCTCATGCCATATACCTTATATTAGAACAGCCACTCTGTTCTTCATAATGAAACACCTTTTGAAAGGTTATACAGTCATGCTCCTTCTCTCCAAGTCCCACTACCTACTATAACCACACCAGATCCATTTCCTACACTAGACATAACATTTATTCTATTACTTGCATCATCTATTTCAGAATCATTTCCCATCTCTTCTCCCTCACCTACCCAACATAATTCTGGTGATTCTCTAGCAATAAGAAGGTCAACCAGAATTATATGGCAGCCTAAATATCTTGTTGATTTTCATTCCATCATCAATTGCATTACCACTGCACACCCCAAAATCAAGCATTCTCTTTCCAATAAAATAAGATAAATTCAAAATTGTGGAAGGAACTTTTTCTCTAGGGCAAACAAGAAACAAGTTCAAACCAGGAGTTTGACACCAGAACGAGTTTTTGGAAAGAATGAAAATAAGAAAGGAATGGATTTTGGAAAGAATGGAAATAAGAAAGGAAACGAGAATGGAAAAAGAGGGTGGAAGTTTATTTACTTTATTTGGTATACCAATGAAAAAGATGAAATAATGAAATAAAATGTTTATATTATCTTTAAATAAAAATAAAAATTATTTTACTAAGATTACAATTAACAAAATTCTATAAATTATAAAAATTGAAAAACAAAATTCAAGAAAATAAAAGTTCCATAAAAAAACCCAAAATCAAAAACCACGTAAAATACATTGAATCTTGCAACCCAAAAAGAGAAACCAATACATTTTAAAAGAAAATCAATAATTTTTTTTTTTTTAAAAACTCCAAAACCAGAAACCATGGCAGCTAATATTTTAGTCATCGACAATAGCTTTCTTAAAAGTTGATGAATCCATGGGTGCCGCTGGTATCTTTGTTCCGTTTAGTTTTATATTTTGAGTGATGGCTTAAGTGCGGCTTCAGCATTAGATCTATAGCAAGAGCTCTCCTTGTGCCTGTACAGCCACGGACGACGACGACGACTTAGGCATGATCGACGGCCATTTTCATCTTCCTTTGCCGCCGTTGACGTCCCAGTGGAGTTGCCACCATCCCTGTGTCTGGAGCTTTGCGAGCACAAAGACGACGTGGAGGCGGCGATGAGTTTGGAGACAAAGGGGAATTTTGCCCAAGCATATATAGAATTCCCAATCTTTAGTTTTAAAATATAAAAGGTTTTCCTTGAATTGGTGGAAATGTTATTCAATTTGGAATTACATTCCAATCAATTCAATCTAACCTAATATAAAATAGAGTTTAGTTGAGTTAATATTAGTAACTTAAGCATTCGAGTTTAATTTTATTTAAAGTTAAAATTTTTAAATTTTTTCTGTTTATTTTCTAAAAAATAGAAAATAAATAATTTTTTTTTTTTTGTTCTATCTTATCTAACCAAATAGATACATAGTTATGTTTGATTAGATAGAATGAATTTTAGAAGGATAGGAAAGAGAAAGAAAAAAAAAAAAAAAACAAAAAGAAGTATAATAATTCATTACTTTGTTTGGTGTCTCAATGAATGAAGTGAAAGAAAAGAATCTAAAATACAATTAAAAGACTATTCTACCCTTTAAACCATTTCTTTTTTTTAAAAAAAATCAACACTCACCTCTCCTTATTAGGATCGGTAATGTCAATTCTATGAAAAATTCATGCTTAGAACCAAAAATCACCCAAAATAAACAAAGAAAATAAACAGAACCAGCAACAGGCCATCACCTCTCCTCTTTTCATTGCTAGGCACAACCAACAACAAGAAATTTTAAGAAAAAGAAAAAAAAAAAAAAGAAAATGAATAAGAAACAGAGCAAGATCGAAACTCAAAGCAAAATTAACGTGTTTTGCTATTATGTCTTCAAGTTTTCATCGCAAAGAATACTCAAATCACCGCCACTGGTTGGAGTCATTTTCGTTGGAGCCACCACTGTTGGCCACTGGTTGGAGTCATATAAGCCGGAACCGCCGCTGTCAGCCACTGACAGAGTCATATTCGCCGGAGCCACCATTGTCAGACCCATATTTGCTGTTGTTACCACTCTCAAACCCATATTCTTGCTCCCAGGTGCAAGGGGTAATTTAGTTAAAATTTCTCCATTCTTGTAGGAGAGGCCGAGTCCGCCAATTTTGAGAGGACACAACTAATCCACTAAATAGCCAGCTATTGTAGGCATTTTTCCTATCCAAAGCAAACAATAACCAAACGCATCATTTATTGCTTTCGGTAGGAATAATGTGTTCCGTTCCCACAAACAAAACGTACCCTAGGTCTTTAATTTTTCCATGGTTTTGGACATCTTTTTCATGACAAATTTACAGCTACTTTGAGTAATTTTTGCCAAAGGGGGAAGGAGGAGAATCAATCATGGAGAACCATAGAGCATTGTGTTTTTAATTTTGCTTTAATATTATATAATTATTATATATTTAGCACCCGTAATATTTATATAAATTGTATATGTTGGAAAGTTGATTGGAGATCTTGTGGGTTCCACTCCTACCTACAATATAACTAGAGAATGGGTTGATCAATTGTATTCCGAAGCTCAAGTTAGAAGAGAGTTCCCTCACAAAAATCCAAACTTCAATAATAAAATGTCAGAGTAATGAGAAAAGTGTACATTTTTCACACATTTTTTTTCTTTTTATAATATCAACCCTTTTTTGGTTTTTGTCCTTTTCATGGGTACTAATAAGATGATGGGCCTCTGTTTTTTTTGGGCCTTAGCCCATTTGTTATGTTGAGGCTCTATTGGGTCTTAGTCTATATCAATATATATTTTTGATCTTTATCTCTTCTTATTTAAATTTTAATTCATATTTGTATTAGATAACATATAAGGTTGAGCAAAAGCTGACATAACAATAAGTAGAGCGTTAATGAATATTCGATTTGAATGTTTGTTACAGTTAATAGGCAATGAAAAAGGTAGTATAGGTAAGCTTGCAATGGTGCAATAGTAATAAATTAGATAGAAACAGCAATGCACTATACATCCTTACTGCTCTCTTTTGATGATAGGGATCTTCAAATTGAATATCCTCCATTCTAGTTTCCTGCTTATTTATGTTAACTCCAATACCCTTAATTTTTATGATATTTCTCTTCTCAAATGGAACCCAGTCCGATACATCAAAACGATTCCATCCATGCTTTAAAAATTGTCTTTCTTTCTTTGCCCAACAGAGCGATTTGTTGACTATAAAAAATTATATGATCTGTCACTAGTTGTGAACCAATTAAAAGATTGCCAGAAAGATTTAGTGTGCCATTGATTCGCAGCCTTCACGTCCCAGCTGGAAAACTGCTCTTCTAAAACAATACAGAAAGCCACAACTGGAAATTTCTTGCGAAACCAGAAAGTCAGCGATGCAGCATCACTATAGTAGTCAAACCATTCCGGGACGTGTCCCCCCGGAAGAATAAACTTTCTGTACCCTTTAGTCACTAAAGTTGCCTTCAATCGTCACTTAAAAGCATCAAGGATTTATAAAGAATGATAACGTGAAGCTGGCATTTGCTCATAAACTTACTAATCATGTCTTGTAAGGGTGAACAAAATCCAAACTAAACTGTTTAAACTGGCCAAACTAAACCAATCTGTATGATATATGGTTTGGTTTGGTTTGGATTTAAAATTTCTCAAACCACTTACTAACTTACTATGGTTCAGTTTGCAGTTTGGATGATTTTTAATCCGCTAAAACCAAACCCAAGCATATGTAATATATATTTATATTTTAAATTTATATATATGTATTACTTTTTTTTATTATAATTAGAATTATAGTAATGTAAATACTCACTTAAACTACAACTAATATCTAAAAACAATACATAACATAATTAAAAATATATATTATAACATGATTATGATATTTTTGTTAGTCTATTATTGGTAATATGAGTATGATAATTGCATTTAGAGTTTTCTAATCTTAGTATCTAATTTCTCAGAGAGTAAAAGACAAGCTTTAAACACAAGATCAAGAGGAAGCTACAAACTATGTGAAAATGGTAGCTAAAAATATTTTTCATGTGAGTTAACACGTGAAATTTTTAAATTTTTATTAAATTATTAAACTATTTAAACTGATTAAACTAAATTTCAATTTAAGGGTCTGGTTTGGTTATTTTTTTAAAATTTTCAAAAATCTGAACCAAACATAATGTAAATATTTTAGTGATTTAGGATATTGCTAAAAACTATACAGTACTCACCCTAATGTGGAGAGGGAATAAAAACAAACAAACCTGCTTGAGCAACATGCTTGAAGACTGCGAATTCAAGGATATACAGTTTCCTGCTGAAAGACATTGGATGTTTGGTGGGATTCCTTCAATTTCTTGGAGCTGCTTACAGTTATCCAAATAAAGTTCCCTCAAAGATTGACATTCTTTAATGCATAAAGGAACCACTGTGAACCTATTCCCACTAAGGTTCAAGGTACCCACATGATGTAAATAAGAAGTATATGCAGTGAAAAATTCATCTTTCAAATTGCAATGACTTAAATTAACATCCCTTGAAGACTTTATTAAACTCACTTCAACTTGTCCCTGAACTTCGCTGCTTTCGAAAACTTGAAAGCTTGAACATAACATAGCATGGAAGCTCTCGGGTCCTGGCAATAATAGAATACTGCTTGGTATTCTTTTAAGATTTCTGCTTCTACTCAAGCATATATATTTCAGCCTCAGAAGCTTTTGTATCGAAGATGGGAATTCCTCTATAGCAGTGTCATCCAAGATAGAAAAATAATAGAAGGTGAAGTACATTTCTCATTACTGAAAGTATCAATATATATACATGTTACATAGGCTGTTGATAGCTCATGGATAAGATTACAAAATTCAATTTGTATACATCAGATAGGTTGTTATCTTGGTAGGATAAGGGTGAGAGAAGTTTGTTAGCTTAAGGAGTCTTATCTACAACAACTATATTACTGACTTTCTCTAACTATCCAATCTAACAAATAAGTCATTTCTATTTTCTTCTAATATTTCTGGGAAATTCACAATGTTTGCACAACCAGAGAGGACAAGTCTTTTAAGAGATGGCAACCTTAAAACACTTGGAAAACTTGAGAGATTGATGCACTTTCAAGAAGACAATATTTCAAGTTTATTCAGAAGACCAACTGAATCATCAATTCCAAATAAATTTATGCAATAATTAATACACAATTGTGTCTAGTTTGGGACCCCAGATACGTCAGGTATTTGCCTTAAAGAATCACAATTTGTAAAATCCATGCGACTCAAACACTCGAACACTCAAACATCTGCAAAACAGATTCAAAGGATATAAATAATCATAATAACTTCTAACTGTTGCCTGTTAATAAATGAGGGTCAAGGAAGTATAAACATGCCTTGTGTGGAATGTCCCGTACACAGAAACTATCCTGCAACTTCAGTATGACAAGTTTCTGTGCATGAAAATCGAAGGGTAAAGATGGGGAAGGATATCCCCACCCCTCCAGCACCCGTAAACTATTGGGAAGATGTTTGAGGCCTCTAGAGAAGCGTGTATTTCTTGCTATGAGTATTCTGAGGTTTTTCATCTTCTTGAACGTGCTTCCATCCCAATGTACCTGTATTTCTTTAGGTGGTTCCTCCTTACCATATTTTCTTCCAAGATGTGAATAATATCATCATGAGACCATAATCTACTACACTTGCCACTATCTATCACTGATTTTTGCTGGACAATTTCTATAGCCATGTCTTGGATCAAATCATGCATTGTCACACAGTTCTTACTTTCAATCTCTAAGAGTGACATCTCAGCCAATAGTTTTATAGTATATTCTGAACGGAAACCACACGCATCTAGCATATGTGTGATAGTTTTGAGTGACTCTTCTTTGAAGCAACATGTAATGTCAAGAAAAACTTGCTTCTCGTTTTCATCTAAATCATCATAGCACACCTTAAGAATTTTAATAATATCTTTATTTGGCATGGATTTATACATCTTAATTGCAGAATTCCATTCTTCTATTCCTTTTCCAAACAAATTAGAACCTATAACTTCAAGAGCCAATGGAAGACCACAGGCATAGGGTACTATTTGATTTGAAATCTCCAGGATATATGGATCAACTTCATGGTTTTTGAAACCGTTCCAACTAAATAATTCAAGAGCCTCTTTATGATTTAATCCCTTCACCTCATATACCTCGTCAACACCATGACATACTAACAAATGCTTATCCCTAGTGGTGATAATGATTCTAATTCCATTACAAAACCAATCAGTCCCACCAGCAATCATGGATAACTGCTCTAGTTTGTCGACATCATCAAGAACTAAAAGAATTTTCCTTTGCTGAAGCCTCCTTTTTATAATTGGAATTCCTGCACAGACATCGCCTGCATTGATATCCCTATCCCCAACTACTTCACTAAGTAGTGTCTTCTGCAGTTCTACTAGGCCATGCTTAATGGATTTTTCTAACATCAGCTAAAAGACATGTACCTTCAAATTGATCAGCAATATAATAGTGAACAGCTTGTGCAATTGTTGATTTTCCAATCCCGTCCACGCCATAAGTCCTCACCATGTTGATTCTATCAATAGACTCCAACTCAAGAGGTGAGATTACTTCTAGCACTTGAAGCTACAATCCAACAGGGTGATTAGTAATATGTAAAGGAGTGTGATTAATCTTCCGAAAAACCTCTTCAACAATGCTTCGAATGAACTTAACCTCATTTTCAGACCTGCCAAGTGTAAATTCAAACTAAATGCATTCATGTCTAGTTTTATACAAATCAAATATTAAAATAAGCAAGGTACTCACACACTACTGCTAAGGTTTAGCATGTCCATTGTTTCTAAAGCCTTTAATATGAAAATTTCTGGCCAAACCATAACTTAGCAAAAGTAAAATACCGGCCAAACAATAAAGTAACAGAGGTAAGAGAGAGGTGAGCTGCCCAGATTTTAAATGCCAGCGGGCCAAGTTAGCTACGTCATGTAAGGCCAACCTCCGTTTTAGCACCCTGTCCTTCTTGTCAATGAATCCTCTCTTATGCTCAGCCAAAGAATCTTTGAAAATCCCTCTGCAATAATGTATTTTTGATGGGTCCACGTTGTAAAAGACTGGCCAAACCATTTGATCCTTTCCCTTAATGCATTCAAGTATATTGAGAAGTACATCTATACAGAAAATACTCAATGCATAGTTTCGGGAGAAAATAATGATGGCAATTCTAGAATCTTGGATAGCTTTGACTATAGATTGTGCAATTCCTTTCCCACTTCTAAGCCCCTCACGGTCAATGAAGGTATTTATTCCCCTTAGACGCAGGGAATGGTAAAGATTACCAATAAAAGTAGGGCAGGTATCCCAACCTCGAAGACTGACGAAGATATCATAAGTCCGTTCTTAGGAAAAGGAAGACGAAGTGTTGCTCTTGGTGTCATTATAGAACCATAATCTGCTGCAATTGCCATAATCGTTTATCGATTGTTGCTGCAAAATTTCTCTAGCCCATGTCTTTGATCAACTCATGCATTGTCACAAGTTCATATCATCAATATTTAGCAGAGATTTCTCAATCAACATATTAATGCTAACTTCTGGATGAAAATCACCAGCAACCAGCAGATGTTTGACAGTTTCCAATGACTCTCCCTTAAAAAAGGATGCAATTTGAAGTAAGCTTGTCTTTTCTATTTCATCCAAATCATCATAGCTTACTTTAAGAATTTGACAAATATCTTTATTCGGCATGGATTTATACTTGTATATTGCAGAACTCCGGGAAATTTGGATCAACTTCATAGCTTTTAAAAGCATTCCAACTATATAATTCGAGAGATTCTCTCTGACTTAACCCCTTCACCTCATAGACTCTATCAACACCATGATATGCTAGCAGCTGCTTATTCCTTGTGGTTATAATGATTCTACTTCCATTACCAAACCAATCTGTCCAACCAGCAATCAGTAATAACTGCTCTAGTCTATCAACATTATCAAGAACTAGAAGAATCTTCCTTTGCTGGAGCCTCCTTTTTATAATTGGAATTACTGTGTGGATATTTATGTCTGAATCCCCCAACTGCTTCGCGAAGAACTTTCTCCTGCAGTCGTTCTAGGCCATGTTTGATGAAATATTCTCTAACATCAGCCTGAAAACAAGTACCTTCAAATTGGTTAGCAATGTAATTGTATACAACATGTGCAATTATTGATTTTCCTATTCCACCTATACCATAAATGCCCACCATGTTGATTCTGTCGTTAGACCCTAACCCAAAAAGTGAGATTACTTGTAGCACCGTAGACTCCAACCCAACAGGGTGGTTAGCAAGGTGTGATTAATCTTACGAGAGATCCCTTCAACAATCTTTCCTACAAGCTCATGCTCATATTCCCTCCTGCAAATTTAAACTAAGTTCATGTATATGTAGTTTATTTCAAATCATAAACGTAGATAAGTTAGAAGCAAGGATTTGAATCTTGTGCAATTATCATCCAGAGTAACAACTTCTCAACCGTTGGATGAAAATTTCTCAACAGTTGGATGAAATTGTCCGAACAGGTGCAATGGCTGAGGAGCTACTATTGTTAAGCTGCAGTAGATCGGTCCAAGAAAAGTGAAGTACCCAGATTTGAAATGGATGCCAGGCAAGTTAGCAGCTCTATGAATGGCCAACTTCAATTTTACCCCTTCTCTATGTCATCTTTGAATATTTCCTCACGTTTAGCAAATGCATATTTGAAGAATGCTCTGGGATGAAGTATTATTGATGGATCCACTCGGTAAAAAACTGGAAAATGAACTGATCTCTCCCCTTGATGCACTCAAGAATCTTCATACATTCTTCCAAGGACCCATTCAACGAACACTTTTGGGAGAAAACAATTGTGACCATCCTAGATTCTTTGATGACTTTGACAAGAGATGATGCAATTTTTTCTCCTCTTTTAATTTGATTATTATCGACGAAGGTCCTGATTCCCTTTTGTTAGCTCAAGGGTTTTTTAATCAACTCTTTAATTGATTTTGATGAAGAAAATATTTTTGAGAAAGGTATACTTGTTTTAGAAATAATTCTTATATGTATATATTAATTCTCTGATAACTTGTTTCTACATAAAATTATTTTTCTAACTCAAAACAGGAAAGTTGATTAAATCTGTGAAATCCAATAGAGGGGGACAGTTCTGTGGCCAATATGATGAGATTGGTAAAAATCCTGGACCATTTGCTAAATTTCTTTAGGATTGTAGAATTGAAGTTCAATACACAATGCTTGGTACACCTAAACATATTGAGATTGCTGAAAGACGTAATCGTACTCTTATGGAGATGGTGAGGAGTACGCTCGCACATTCTACCTTACTTGAGTTTTATTTGGGGCGATTACTTTAGGACCGCTGCCTACATACTAAATCAAGTCCCTAGCAAATATGCCTAAAACCCCATATGAATTGTTTATAGGTAAGAAACCAAGTTTACATCATTTCCATGTCTAGGGTTGCAAAGTAGAAGTAAGGCCCTATGATCCACAGTTGAACAAGCTTGATTCTAGGACCATTGTGGATATTTCATTGGCTACTGTATTGGCTCCAGAGGATGCAAATTTTACTGTCTAACTCACTCAACCAGAGTGATTGAGTCTAATAGAGCCATCTTTTTAGAAGATGTTTTGGACAATGAGAATGCAGAGCCACATGATATTTCCATTAATGTGGAAGGCATAAACATTTTCATGCCCATTGGTATGACACCCTTAGCTCGCACCATTCTAGCTGATGAGAATGTTGGTGAGACTCTTCTCTAAGATGTTGATATTCCTACAGTAGAGCCTATAACAGTAGAAGTACCAACCAAAGTAGTTGAGCAAATGCCATTGAGAAGATCTGAAAGAGTGCAAAAATCCACCCAAAGGCAAGAATATGTTTACTTGGAGGAGCACGAGTTTAACTTTGGTGACCTATTTGACCCCTACACCTTTCAGGATGCTATGGCAAGCCCTTGCTCTTCTCAGTGGAAAAATGCCATGGAGGAAGAATTACTTTCTATGAGACAGAATGATGTATGAGAGCTAGTGGAGTTACCTTCTCGTTGTAAAACTGTTGGTTGCAAATGGGTATTCAAAACCAAGCGCAACATAAGAGGAGAAATAAAGAGGTACAAGGATCAATTAGTAGCGAAAGGTTACAATCAAAGAAAGGGGATTGACTACCATGAGACATATTAACTAGTCTTTACTAAAGACTCAATGCATATAGTGATGGCATTGGTGGCTCACTTAGATCTTGAGCTTCACCAAATGGATGCCAAGACAAGCTTTCTAAATGGAGATTTGTTAGAAGACATTTATATGGATCAATCTGTCGGGCATTCGGATATACTGTGACAGATCTCGGGGTATCCTTGGCTTGTCTCATAAAGCATATATTGAAAAGGTGTTATCCAAGTTCGATATGAAATCATGCTCCCCATGTGTAGCACCTGTGTGTAAAGGTGAGAAGCTCACCAAATCAATGTCCACATAATGATGAAGAAAGAGCCCATATGGAAAGAGTCCCATATTCATGCGCACTTGGTAGTCTGATGTATGCTCAAGTTTGCACACGCCCAGACATTGTGCATGCTATTGGCGTGCTTGGGAGATTCTTGAGTGATCCTGGAGTGGAACATTAGAAGGCTGCAAAGGAAGTAATGAGATACTTATAAGGTACCAAAGACTCATGCTTACTTATAGAAAATCTGATCGTCTTGAGGTAATTGGATAGACTGATTCTTCTTACGGTGGTACCATGGGTGATCAAAAATCCCCTTTTAAATATTTGTTTATGACGGCTGGAGTTGCTATATCATGGAAGAGTTACATTGAATATGGAAGCAGAGTGCGTTGGTTATTTTTAGGCTACTAAATAGGCTACCTAGTTAAGGAACCTGATTTCTAGGTTTCAAATTGTGGAGAGTATTTCTAGGCCTTTGTTGATCTATTGTGATAACTTTGTTGCAGTTGCATTCTATCGTAACAACAAATTGTCAGCACGCACCACATATTTGGACATCAAATATGAGTTTCTAAGAGAGAGGATTCAAGAGTTACAAATCCATATTGAGCACATAGGCACTGAGCTTATGGTTGATGACCCACTGACCAAAGGCTTGACGACTGAGATGTTTAGGGGTCATGTAACTTGCATGGGCGTAGTTAATATTGACAATATTGTGGGTTAGTGGGAGTTTATGATGTATGGTATGTTTGGAATAATTTTGTGAATGTAATTCAGTTACTTATGTCTCAAGACACTTACGTTGTGTTAATGCCATATTTTATTTGCGTGCATATTATGATATACCTATATTGTATATAAAGTTTGAGAGACATTTCTGTTTAAGTCTCAATTTTGTAATACTAAGAGATTGTATATGATATATATAGATTGATTTGAATGCATTTTATATAGCTATTTTGGGGCTTTAATTCTTTGTATTTGAGTCCTTATTTGAGAAAGAATGAGATGCATTTGATTCTTAATTGCTTATTTTGTAGAATGTGAGCAAATGAAGAAGTAAGGTGTGAAAGTTAGCGTAAACTAATGAATTTGAAGGATTATGGCCAAAGGGATGAACTCAAAGTTGAATCAAGCATTGGAGATGTCCAACGGATAGCAAGAGACACAAGTTAGAAAAGAAAATGGATTAAATGAGCTTAGAGTATCAAGTTGGTGCTACAACACAAGGGAGCTAAGGCCAGGGAACCAAAAAGTAGCAGAAACACCTAAGGAGGAAGAGCTCGTGTTGTGGTGCTATGGAGGAAGTAGAGCAGCTTGAAGAGTGAAAAATATCACCATGGAGCCCTGTGCATAAGAATGGGGGAATTCGTGGGCTTTTGAGCCTTATAGGCTATTAGGAATCCTAGTTTGATTAAGAGTCTTTATCTAAGTTAAAAATAGGCAACTAGCATCAGAATTAGGACTTTTGCACTCTGGGCAATTAGAGCAGGCAAGGGAGAGCGTGAAGAAGGAGGCGATCTTGGAGCTTCTACTAAGTTTTCTTCTTTACTCTATCATCTTTCATATTTTCTTCTAATTCAATGATGTTTCTTAGTTTGATTATGGATTTCTAATTTCTTTTCTAGAAGCTATGATGTAGACAAGACCTATGTGTTAATTTGACTGATGGATTTAATACAATTCTAATTCTATTCAATTGGGTTTTAATTCTCTGCTCTTCGTTTTCTTGTTGATCTGTCTAATTAAATAGAGAACTTGTAGATATCTATAACTTGGAAAGGAAATAGTTAATCTAGACCACGAGAACTAATTACATAGTAGAGCTTAGGGTATGAATGTGATCAGGATCCTGTGTAGCCATTAAAAGTAACCCATAGAACTTAGAGCAATTCTAGTTATTACAATTCACATAGGAATATGAATAAATTGATACTTGGAATTAGTTTAATCTAACCTCAAGAGGAACTTTTTAATAGATTAGGGAGAACTTGGCTAATAATTGATAGGACTGGAGTAAATTAATGAAATTAGAAGAATTAATACATATGGTTGAGGTGAAATTATAACCCGTAGGCTTTCATCACTAAATTTCTCTCCATTTTAGCTATTACTTTTGTTTCCTTTATTACTTTTGTTTTATTTAACTCTCACTACAATTCGAATGCTTGAGTTCATTGAACAATCCTTTGGGTACGACAATCCTAGGATACTTTACTAACTGCATTGATAGTGTACACTTGCATTGTAATCTCAGATAGTTCTCAATTTTACAAATCATGGATCCCACTCAATTTAATTTAAATTCTTATCCAAATTACATGCAAAATTCTCCATTTCCTACCAATCAAAATTCTCGACCTTCTTCAAATTACATGCAAAATTCTTCATCTTTTACCTATCAAAATCCTTCACATTTTTCAAATTACATGCAAATTTCTTTATCTCTTACATATGAAAATTCTCAAAATCCTCCGCCTTTTTAAATTACATGCAAAACTTTCCATCTTTTACCAATCAAAGTCCTCAAAATCTAATGCTTTTTACAAATTCACAAAATGCAAATATTCCTTATCCAATGTATCCATATCAATATTAGTATCCAATCTATCCACCACCGCTTAATAATCCCATGCTTCATAGGGCTTCAATAGCTACTAATTTTGTTGACAAAGAACTTGAAACGCTAGACGAAGTGGAAGATGTTATGCTTGAAGAAGAAGGAGGATTGGGTAGTCAAAGAAAATTCAAAATAAGATTTACAATCATAGAAGGTAAACTTTTCATTCAATTGTGGCTCAACATTTTGAAAGATCCACTTGTGAGGGTTGACCATAAAGTAAAAAGTTTTTGATTAAGAATTAAAGACAATTACAACAAGTATCACAGAAATTTACGAGAGATGTATTTAGTCTCATTAAAATCTGATGGCATTGAAGAAATCATGCTGTTCCAAAATTTGTTAGATGCTACAATCACATTGTTCAAAGGAAGAAAAGTGGGAGCTCTGAGAATGACATCATATTTGATGCCAAAAAATGATATGGTTTAAAAAAACTAAAGGTGAGTAGTTCAAATTCGAGCATGCTTGGTGATTATTGAAAGATGAACCTAAATGGATAGAGTCATTTGAGTATTCTTCAAAAAGAACAAAGATTTCTTCTTCTAGGGCATACTCGTCATCTTCTAATCCATCAACACCAATAAGTTGCGAAAACAACCCTTCATCGCCTACAATAGTCCGTCCAATTGGTACAAAAGAGCAAAAAGAAAATCAAAAGCAAAGGTAGATGAAACTTCTAATAATATCAACTATGATGTCATACAAGAAACAATGATCTCAAGAGTAGAGGCATTGAATGTCATTGCATGCCTTAAAAAGGAAGAAAACGAGAGAGAGAAGGAAAGGATGAATATAGAAGTGGAAAAAGTTTGTTTAGAGCAAACGAGGCTGAAGATCGATGAGAAAAGAGAGAAGCAAAGGGTTCATTTAGAGAAGAAAAAATTGAAGGCAATGCCGAGATCATGAGATTATATGTAATATGATTAGAGAAAAATATGGAATTGTTTAAGTTTTGTTGTCACCTAGTGTTGTAGTTGTCATATATGTAACATGATTAGGGATGAATTTTAACCTATTTTAATTTTGCTAGTATTAATTTTGTGCAGTATTAATTTTGCAAATTTTTATTATATTAACATTAAAAAAAATGACTTTGAAATGTTAAGTTGCAAAAGAAAATATTAAAATAAACAAAACAAAACGTGAAGTAACTTGTGGAACTCATTTATACAACTAATATGAGTTGAACCACTAGAGTTAATTTTGTTTTAAGTTACATAAAGTTAAAAAAAGATGTGTCTGAATGGATCCCACAAAAAAATTATAAACAAATTATGCAACTCTAGTACGTTGCTCTACTAGAGATGCTCTTAGGAATAGAGGTTTTAAAATCTCACATTCCAAGGCATGTTTTGTACTCTTTGTGACAA
The DNA here is from genome assembly GCA_022379115.2 of Bauhinia variegata. Classification (NCBI taxonomy): domain Eukaryota; kingdom Viridiplantae; phylum Streptophyta; class Magnoliopsida; order Fabales; family Fabaceae; genus Bauhinia; species Bauhinia variegata. The sequence continues at coordinate 8,559,822 of CM039430.1, forward strand.
ACAAGTGAAAAAATATTTTAGATATTACTTCCTAAAGAATGTCAAAATATTATCCATACCACTGAAATGTTGTGCAACAAGAGACTCAAATTTACTGTACAATAAGGGGAAAAAGAGAGGAAAGTTGGATGTACATGATTATTTAATTCATATGTCAGTTAATGGGAATGCATAGTAAAATGATGATTGAAGTCAATCATCTCACCTTTGTGCCAATATATTTTTTCGTTTGGAAACAAGCTTCTAAACTCATTTATTCAGAACACAGTAGGACAAACTTTAAAATGTTCTAAACATATGAATATAACTTTGTTCATTTAATATTATCTTTTAGAACTGGCTTATTAGCTCAATTGGTTAGAATGTCCTACTAGTAATATGGAAAGAGGAAGTGGTTTGGCACAATAGTGCAACCTTAGAGATAAGGCTCTAACACTTTCATAATCAGAGATCAAACTCAGTCCTCTTCCCAAATATTGAGTTACTATTTAAAAGAGTTCGCATCCCTGTTATATTTGTAACAAAAAAAAAAAATCTTTCAGTTTAGAGAATGATATTTGATTTAGTGATTTATTGCTATTTATAGGGTCCCTTGTAGTATTCTCACTTAGTTTGAATCTCTCCAAAACCAATAATTGTAATTCTTGTCTCATTTTGCCTCCTTTTCTCTATGAAAAAAAGAGAGCAGAACTTCCAATTTATAAGCATAATCTAGAAGATAGTCATTTTGTTTTAGTGCTACCATTTATCTAGAGTCTTCATTGGCCATCTGATTAAACATGGCTTTTATCTATCACTTAAATTAACTTGCCACAAATGAATTTGGATTCGCTTATGTTTTTGCTCCCAACATGATTGTCTTATTTTGATTTGAGTTGTCAATTACTTATTTTGTGTGCACCTCACCTGTTCCACCAACATTGATGAATAATTGAGATGTAAATATAATGAGAACATGATCAACCAAACGTGAACAAATCTATTTCCCCGCAAACAACAGGGAAATGGTAACATTGGAGAAGCTACTTCATATTGCTTAAGATTATGTCCCATGTAAAATCCATGCTAAACAAGGATGTGCCGCTCATCCACGAAGCATTGTAGAACATGTTAGTGATTTTTTCTTTTAAATAGACTCTTAGCATTTTATTGGCATTATCACCTGCCTCATTTCTAGGTTTGATGAACATGATGGAAAGATAATTGTTCTTATTAAAACATCACTGTGGTTTTCTTTAATCCATTTTAAGGATTTGGTCTCTATATTTTTACCAAGACTTAAAACATTTGCATATGCATGCATTTGAAATTCATACAAGCAAAGATTTGCTTCTTTATTTTTGGCATTTGAGGATTGGTGAGCTTGGGTTGAAGATATAGTCAAATCATAGTTATACTAGATTAGTCATTTTTCTGTTGAATCACAAATTGATTTGTACATATTGATTTGCAATACCGAGATACCTTGATTTATCTTGATTCTCATACCCAATTGCATATATCAACAAATGAAGGATGAAGAAAGGAGATACCATAAATTCCTCTCTTTCTTTAATCTTTTTCAATCATATGTAATAAAAGTGGAAATACCCCTTTGTAAATTCCTTTTTGTTTTGTTAGGGCGTTAGCCCCGTTATTTCTATCAAAAAAAAAGAAAAAAAAGTGATTGGTTGAATAAATATGTAAGAACTGTAGTGAAAATATGCAAAAAAAAAAAGAAAATAAAATCTTTAATAGTATTGTTGGTGAAAATCATTAAATATTTAATATTATATTTCGCGTTGATAAATCTATTTTAAATTGAATATAACGACTAAAACTAAGAAAAAAGTGCTTTTATACTTTCAATAATGATTGGTTGTAATTTTGTAATTATATTTTCTTTAATCTCTTTTAGACTTTTAATTGCAAAATTAGAGAAATTTGAAGCAAAATTGAAGACTAGAATTGATAAATTAAAGAGACATGTGGGAAAGGGAGGAGGAGAGGAAACAATGTTGCATGGTTTGAAAATAGAAATAAAAAAAAAATCAACTAGTAAAACTATTTTTAAAAAAATAAAAACATAGAAATACATTTTCTAAACCAAAATACCCTTAATAATTCATCTAGAGAGTATAAATTCAGCACACAAGTAACTACAATAATTATATATTATACTTACACGCTTACTGAAATAAAATATTCTATTTTTAATTATTAAGTAGTTTGAATAAATTTCATTTTCATCATTCACATTTATGGCTAATAACAAAAATGCCCCCACATTTGAAGTCTCCCACAAATAGTTATTGACATTTGAAAAAATTGACTAATTGAACCCTCTCTCTTGTCTGTCAATGGGTGTGATGAGTTTGTCTAGGTTGGACCGTTATGTGATAATTTGGCACATTAAGTGCCATGTTGTCCTCTTGTTTATAGCCAATTTGGAATTTATATTGGAAAAAAAAAAAAAGAAGTAAGCCCAAATCACTAATCAAATGTGTCATTTTTGAACCTTGTATTAACGAATAAAAAATGGAAACCCATACCTCATCTTCGAAGAGGGCAAAAAAAAACAGGGCATTCTTCATCGTTGAAATCCTTCAAATACTAAAAGAATATGGTGTTAACATTAGTGGGATGTCCTCAAATTTCAAAATGGGTGGTTCTATCAACTCCGACCAAGAAGAATGGATGAGCAATGAGACTTCCTTTTTTGCCTTATGTTCTTCCTGAAGAACAAGGCCTTTCTGCGAAGCCCTCTTCCATGTTATCACTAGAATGGAGGCATCGTTGCTCACCTCGAGGTCAGAGAAGAACCCTTTTAGGAAATTTTGGTGATGCACCTTATAAAAGACTGAAGATGATTGCAAGTATTTTCAATGGGTGGATACCTATGAATGTGAACATTGCTTGGTGCTATCTAAAGAAATGGCAATGCTGAGCAAGGCACGTAAAAGGCATAGAATTTGGCCAAAGGTGACTTGGTTTGGGCTTAGGATTGTTATTATGTTAGAATGAATTTGTTGGTATTGATTGTAATGTTGTAATGCTATAGTGGGTAGGTTTGTAAGGCAAGTGAGTGTGTAAATGTATCAATGTTGTATGGTTCATGAGTGAAACTTTTGTGTAGCTTTATGCATCAAAATGTTAATGAAGTATGTTTGGCCATTGCACTATGTCATGAAAGATCTTTTACAACGCTCTTTCTACAGCACTTATTGGCTATGTGCAATAATAGGTGAGGAAATAACTCTTTTACAATGTGTGTTTAAGAGGCATTATAGAAGGTTGGTACAACTCTTTATAGAGCAAGTGTTGTGTATGTGCCGCCACTAGCTAGCTTATATACAATGCCTATAAGAGGAAGCGATGAGTAGCATTGGAAAGCTACTAAGAATGTTATGAGATTTTGATGCATAAAGCTACACAAAATTTCATAAAAAATTTTGTTAGTTTGGTGGGTCAATTAAACAAAGATTGTGAACTGTCCTGTTTACCAGTAAAAATCCTAAAGTGTAATTTTGAAGAATTTTCTGTACTAATTGGCTAGGCCAAAAATCTTGAAATTTTGCATGCATAAAATATAGTGTTTCATCAGCTTAGGAAAATAATTTTATGTAATTATCTCGTGGTTTGGTGGTACTAATAATTCATTATTTCAAGCTGGCCAGAAAACAGCCTTTTAGCACAAGGTACACTAGTCTATGTTCATTAACTTTAGGAGTTACCTTAATACATAATATACATATAACAAATATCCACTTCATAATGTTAAAGACATAAATTTAAATTACATCACATAACTCTCAAAAGTTCATCGCATAAAGGTCATTATAAATCAATTACAAAATACAGCCAGCAGCCACAATCAGTCTTGAATTACCTCTTTTGCTTTATGACCTGTATGAAATCATTAACACCAATAATATGAGAAACCAATGATTTCTCAGTAGTTAGTCCATTCAAACAAGGTTAAAGGATGGCATAATTTGAAGTAGTTTGAAGAGAATACAAAGAAAAAGGCATAACCATGCATAGAGGTCTTTATGGACAGTATACATAGGTTTGGTGCACCCTTTTGGCACCACTGCTTATTCATAGGGTGAGACATATTTAGTGCTCCCTTTTGACACTCCTTACCCCTATGAGGCAGTCATCATTCCCTGTCTATAGATGCCACTTTAGGTACCATTTTGGCATACCCCATACCCCATGGTTATACAACTTTCTTCATACTCTTCTCATCACCTCTTGTGGATTTGCATACTTCCATCCAAGGCAGAAATATGTGGCATCAAACCACCATAAACAGCCAATAAACATCCATTCAAGGACACAAAATAACATTGAAATTCATCATACAAAACAATAGAAATAAATATAGCAAGGGGCTCATATTTTTCAGCATACAAAACACCACAACCCATGCTTGAATTAAACTAAATACATCTTATCTTCAATTTCTTTCTTGTCAGCCCTAGGGTTTCTCTTCTAGGGTCTCTATGGCAGCTTTCCTTTCTCTTTTGAGGCTAGTTAGATGCTTGCTTCAAGTGGTTGAAAAGTCAAGAACACTAGGGTTCACACAAGCTTACTTTCCTCTATTGTTTTTCTTCTTTCTTCTCCTTCTTTTCTCTTGCACGCCTAGCTCTCTTCTCCCCCTTTTTATTTCTTTTCTTTCCCCCTTGCAGCCCTGCTTGCCGCCTCTCACTTGGTCTAGAATTCTCTCCCATATTCCTTCATTTATTACATGCATAAATATTATGGAATATGCACACAAATCATGCCTAGTGTCACTATTTCATTGGTTGACACTTTGACCAAGTTCAAGACAAAGGTTTGGGGGTTTGATGCATGGCAAGTGGCGTGGATGAGAGGGCAAAAGGCTGCTGCCTTCTTGGCTCCATTGAGACTAGATCCTTTCAATCCAACTAGCTTAGTCTAGTTCCCTCATTCCATTCCAACTAGTTGTTTCCCACTTTTGGTTATTTATGGATGTGCCACCACTTATAAAAATCTTATTCAATTTGATCCTTATGAATGAAACAACATAATTCTAATTACACATGTTCATGCAAAGTATTCAATTCCTACTTGCCATAAACATGCACACATGCTTGTTCGCATGAAGTTGTAAACACAACTAATATAATCACATGCATATAAGCCATTCAATTCAAGAGGTTCAATTAGGGAATACCTTAAACATGCATATAAGTATGGATGATGCACATGTAACCTTACATACTACTCAATTAGGGAATGTTACAAGTCTCCCTTTCATGCACAAGTCTTACAAAATATCACCACAAGTGCAATTATCATCTATGACATTTTGTCAAGCTATGATTGGTAGAAGGGTCCCCTTATTAAATGCAAGGTTTCTAGGTGTCCCAAGCATGCAAGAGGCGTGGGTCCTTGTGGAGGCTAGCTGCTGCCTCCATGTGGTCCAATTGGGACCAATTTAGTCACATTCTAACCATCTCCCTAACTAGTAGTTCACTTGGGTGGCTATTTAATCTATTTGCACTAATTATACCATATTTTTAACTCTTTAATTCCTTGATTAATTGTTCAAGATTCATTCCTCTTAGTTCACTTCATTTTTATGATAATGAGAATCACAATTACCTAAGCATATTCAATAGAAAGCAACCAAGAGTTCACACCATTAACTTTCAATCATGTTTCATCAATTAAGATAGAATTTAAATTCCATGGTCTTTGGTCATGTTATGAAATCACATTACACTTTATATGTGGCTATCATGAATGAAATAGAAGGATGTTACACTAATATACAATCATATAAATACATAGCACCCATTTTCTAGCTATATGTGCGTGTACACATAAATGTCATCCTCATACATATTCTCAATATTCCCACACTTCCCATTTGCATTTAGTAAACATGACACTACTTAAATTACCCTAATGTAGATTTATTTATATTCTTCCTTAGAAATTTTGGGATGTTACACAAGTCAACTGCAAGGCATCACACAAGAATTAATTCAATATAGAAGCTACATCAATGTGATTAAGTTTTCATTGGGTCTCAAGATTAGCAATCTAATCTCTCTTGGTATAACATGTTGAAATATAACGGCCCAAGATAAAATAAGGAAGCAAGCCCAAGTTAAAAAAAAAAAATTACATATAATGGTTAAGAGCATCTTAAAAAAAACCACAAAAAAAAAAGTACTAAGTTAAAAGAACTGAAAGACAACACTTGATTCATATTATTATTCTAACAGAAAGGTTCTCTTGATCATTTGCAATCGCCGGGTGGCATCCTCAATTTTCATTCTTTCCTCTGGAGACTCTTTAGAGCAAGTAAGTCCGACCTCCAAAACTGAAAGAATACACTTTTGAATGTTACGAGACAACTGAGTTTGATAGCTACTAGTCTCTCCATTTTGTTCTTCTATTCCTTCAAGGGCAAGAATGGGGTCTATAACCTGCAAAAGCTTTTCAGCTAACGCAACTTTCACATAACTGTGAAGATTAAAGTCATCCATGAACATCTCCTCAGTGGGTCTCTTTCCAGTGAATATCTCTAACAGAAGGATCCCAAAGCTATAGACATCACCCTCCTTTGAAGCTTCTCCTCCAATGCCATATTCTACATATTAATCCATTATATTTCACGACGTTAAATTTCACAACTGAACAATTTGACAAAACAGAGTGTTTAGACAAAAATATATATATATATATAGTTTAGTAGAATGACACACCTGGAGCTGCATACCCCACGGAGCCCTTCAATCCAATGGTGCTAGATTTACCTTCAGAAACTTGATTAGAAGTCGAGAGAAGTCTTGCCAAACCGAAATCACTCACATGAGCCACAAGGGCAGAATCAAGAAGAACATTACTAGGCTTTAAGTCACAGTGAACAATTGGTTGTTCACATTCACGGTGAAGATATTGCAATGCAGAAGCCACATCTATTGAAACATTTAGTCTCTGAAGAAAGTCTAATGAGTGGTTTTCACCTGGCTCCGGATGTATCCATTTCTCCAAGCTTCCATTTACCATGAATTCGAAAACTAGAGCTTTGAAATCATTTCCATTGTAATCGACGCTTGAGCAGCAAGTCAAAACTTTGACAAGGTTTCGATGCTTGACTCTTTTCAAGGCATTGCATTCAGCCAAGAAACTCTTGGTAGCTCCTTTCCGTTGTAGGTTGAGAACCTTCACAGCTACTACTCTTTCCTCTGAGTCAAAAGTTCCTTTGTATACAGAACCAAAACTACCCACTCCTATCAAGTTATTGGGTGAAAGACCACCGGTTGCTTCCAGAATCCTTCTGTAAGAAACCTGGAGAAGCCCCTCAAATGCTGAGAAGGTAGATGTTTTCCTTTTACTTTTTCTTATCCAAAATATAGCGAATGAAGCAGCCAACAGGAAGAAGAAAAGAACCAAGCAAATGACTATGATTCTTAACTTAAGAACATGCTTCTTTACCCGTTTTGAACCACCGGTAGAGCATAATGGCAGATGCAAATCTGGGACACCTCCGCAAAGGTAACCATTTCCTGTCAATGATATGGCACTAGCATTTTTGAAAACCCCACCTGTTGGTACTTCTCCATGAAGTTTATTGAATGAAAAGTTCAAGTAAGAGGAAGCTGAAAGAACTTGTAGATCTTTTGGAATTTTTCCAGACAAATTATTTCGCGAGAGATCTAATATTTGAATACCTCTAAGATATGCCAGAGATGCTGGTAGACCACCCTGAAAGGAATTTCCTTGAAGGAAAAGATATTCTAGGCTCAAGCAATCTCCAATGGCTGTAGGGATGTTACCAGACAAAACATTTTCAGAGAGGTCCAAAGAGTTGACATTTTTAAAATGACCTATTTCTTCAGGTAGTCTGCCAACCAATGAGTTGTGTGACAAATTGAGCCAAATCAAAGAAGAAATCCTAAAAATCTGCTGAGGAATTGCTCCAATTAAATTGTTATCTGAAATTAACAACTCTTGTAAATTTTGGCAATTCCCAATAAGTGCCGGTATGCTCCCTTCCAATCTATTCTCATCTAACAAAAGATAAATGAGCCTTGTGAGATTTAACATGGAAGATGGAATATGCCCAGAGATCTTGTTTTGACTTAGTTTCAGGTCTAGTATTTTTCGAAACTGCCCAAAAGAAGTGGGAATAGTACCTGTGAGAGAGTTATTCCGCAAGTCCAATGAGAGTAAATTTCTTAGACTTGTGATTTCAGCAGGAATGGAGCCATGTATGTTATTGGAATTTAATTCGAGTCTCATTAGTTGATGTGAGAGATTTCCAACAGCTTTGGGCAGATTACCTCCAAAATTGTTCACACGGAGACCAAGATATTCCAGTTTGCTGCAGTTTATCAGAGAATTCAAGAAATCCCAGTCTTTCTGTGAGTTGTGTCCCAAATTATTGTGACCTAAACCTAGAATGGATAGCTCTCGAAGGTTTCCCAAATTGGTTGGAACTGATCCCATAAAATTATTACCAGCTAAGTCAATTGTTTGAAGACCAGAAATATTGGATAATGATTCCGGAATTGATCCAGATAGCTTATTAAGACCATATTCAAGAAATTGCAATTTTGATAAAGTGATGCCTATGTAGCGTGGCAAATTGCCACTCAGCTGGTTTGCCGGAATTGACAATATGGTCATAGAGGAAATATTGTAGAGAGAATAAGGTATAATACCTGAGAGGTTATTAAGGCCAATTTCGAACATGGATAACCTTTCCAAATGCCCAATTTCATGTGGAATAGCTCCCTCCAAACTATTAATCGCTACAGAAAATATTACCAGCCATGAAATATTCCCTAAGGAGGTTGGCAGGCCACCTGTGAGAATATTCCTTTCCAGGTAAAGTTCTTGAAGATTAATTAAAGACCCAAACTCCATAGGTATAGGCCCTGTCAACAGATTGGCCGACAAGTCAATGATTCTGAGTTGAGAGCAATTACCCAAGCTTGTTGGAATTTCTCCACTGAGCGTGTTATTCCAAAGCAAAAATAGTTGTAGACGAAACAAACGTCCAACTTCCTGCGGAATATGGCCAGACAAACTGTTATTGCGGAGCATGATGGATCTAAGAAAAGAGAGGTTCCCAATAAAAGGTGATATCGGTCCACCTAAATCAGTGCCCTCTAGTTTCAAAGCTGTAACTCTCTGGTGCTTCCGGCCACATGTTACTCCAACCCAACTGCAGAAGTGAGTTGAGTCATTCCAAGAGCCTACTACTCCATGTGGATCGTTGGTTATGGATTCTTTAAATTTGAGCAATGCCATTTTGTCAGTCTGATTTGTTTGTGCTCGTGTGGTAGGAATAGGCAGCAGTGATATCAAACTCAAAGAGAACAGAAGTAAGAATTGACTGTAAACATGACTCATCGAGAAAATCTTTGGCTTGAGAGGCTTCATGATTTTGGAACGAAGAAGATACTGGAGTATTTTGGGCACAATGTACTGTAGTTGGAATTGTTTGGATAATTACTCATAGGAAGAAGCAATTAGTTATTGCAGCATTGCTTGACTTGGAAACATGAGATATGTCTTGTTGTCAAGAAGTCTTGCGTCAATTCCACACAAAGATATGAAATAGTATTTAAGAGATTGTCCCACCTAACATTGTTTTAGTTTTATGTTATATTATTCTGATAGAGCAAACATTATTTAAATTTTACTAAGTCAATATATTTTTGATGAAAATTATTTAATATTCAGTACTACATTAAGTTTACTTGGTTTAAATTAAGTAAAACCACATTTAGGATAATGAAGCCAAAAAGAAATATAATCAGCCAAAAGGAAACATAATCAAAACAGTGTAGCATATGACACAATGCAAAAATAGTGAGACAAGACATATATCTTGTCCTTGATGGTGTAGCATAGTCTTACACTAACTTGGTATTATTTTGAAGAGGAGTTCTAAGCTACTCAGTTGGAATATGACATAACACTTCTTTTTATGTGTGTAAGTTCCATATTAAACTATAATATGTTATGTTATGTTACGTTACTATATTAGTTCACAAAGGACATAAGTAAAATATTACTCTAAAGTTAACTGTAGTATTATGATAAAAATATAATCAAAACAAAGTAAAAATTCTAGATGTGACATATCCATAAGAAGTAGCTCAGAACTACCCTATTTCAAAAGTCGTCGTCCAATAAAAACTTCTTTTTCAGTCTCCTCTCCTCTCTATCTAAACCATATTTAAGGCTTGTGGAAATACTTTTTTCTCCAAGCAATAGTATAGATATGACTTGGAAAATTCAACTCGTATTCCACACTCCTAACCCATCCTTTTTATTGGCACCACAAGTAGTTATTGTTCAACCGACCCCTCAAATATTAAAGGGATTCATTTGAAGTCCATGATTTTCAGTTTTCTAACTTGATGAATGGTAAAGTTGTATATTTCAATCTAGCTGTTTTAATCAACAGGAAATTAGTTATTCCATCCTCTTTATTGGCTCCACAATTAATTAATGTTCAACCAATCCCATAAACGTAGACTTTGTCATCTAAAGTGCCAGGATTTTAGTTTCGTAACTTCAAATGTTAAGCAGTGTTCTTCGGGCTAGTTACATGTATTCACTTAATGAAAGTGTTAACATTATTTTCTGCCCCAAAAGTGAAGAGTGTTCTATATACTGTCACAAAATTCGAGATGATGTACACTATCCTAACATACCCTTAGGGGGTAAAAATGCTATGACGAAGAATGAAACGATTTTATTTTAAGAAAAAATAATTTTGGAGTTGTCATTAATTGTTTAAGAATTAGGGTACAATTAAAAATCCTATTTATTTTAAAATTTATGTACTTATTTTATTATTATTTATTTATTTACTTTTTTGGAAAGATACTGGAATACAAACCAAAGATGAGTTCGGGAGTCAATTATGTGTGAGAAAGGTATTAGACATCTCACAACATTTGTTAAAAATAATTACCCAAATTGATCGTGCAAGATAAGATATGACATGAAATTATATTTTATTCTTTGCAAAAATAAATATTATAGTCTTCAAAGTAATAGCAGAAAGATAAACATATATGCATGAGTTTTTTAGATGAATCTAGGGTCCTTTCATCCTTCAAGACAAATAAACTATCCCTCCAGATGACTTTTATCCTCACCTAGGTTAGATATGGTGAGCTCAATCTTATAAAAAGACCAGACTACCTATTATTCCATAATAAGTGAGGGGCCTTGGGATCCCTAAAATAAATATTATAATCTTTAAAATAATGACAGAAAGATAAATATGTATGCATAAATTTTCTAGATGAACTTAGGATCCTTCCATCCTTCAAGATAGATAAATTATCTTTTCAGATGACGCTTATCCTCACCTAGGTTAGATATGGTGAGCTCAACATCTCAACAATTCAAATGTATCTTAAAGTGTATGCATGATAATTATAATTTAATATTTGAAAATGGGAAACATCTAACATTATAAGAAAAAAAAAAGCATGTTCCCCCTCACACTCTTTTTCCACACCCCCATAATTTCTATTCTCACCCTCTCAATTTCTATTTGCCCCCGAACCTATTCTCTTCTGTTCTCAACCCCAAAGTTGCTATTCACGCCCACTTCTCTAATCTGAACTATCTATTTTCTTTTCTCACCCTCCTAATTCCTATCTACACCCATGATCAACTTCCTGACCCAACTTTTCTTTCCACACACCCACGATTTCTACCCATTCCCTGTCTTCTGTAACCCGTTTTGGCTCATGCTTTTCCCTGAACACCCCCGTGATTTATATTTGCACCCCTTACCAGCTCGCCAGACAAAATTTAACCGGCTAATCAAATAGCCCTCACACACAAACAAGGTAAACAGCATTCGAAACCACAAAAATGAAGAAAGCTTGCGATAAAAGGTTCATATATCCAGGTTGAGCATGTCATCTGAAACTATAAACATTGGACAGTCAAAATAATTAACTATTTTGACATCACAGAATTTTGAAACCAGCAGTGGACAATCAAAGGAATTTTGAGCATCACGGAACTAATTACATCATCATAGGAATTACAATCATTCAGCTCTTCCAATGAAGCTCGGGCATCGAACATGCATCAAAGGGAACCGATAACGCGCATAAAAAAGAAACCAGAAATCAACAGGGAAAACAGCATTAAGGACAGGATCGAAGGACAGAATTGATGAACGATCAAAATAATCTCAAGTTATTTATCCACATTGAACATCAATTGAAGAAAAAACCCAAAATGCGGAGAAACTCCAAAATAAAATCGGGGAGCAACAATTAAACCACAAAATATTCAAGGAGTAGAGAAGCAAAGATTCATTCTCGCTATCAATTTCCACGGCTTCTCTTTTCTATCTCTTTCGATTTCTGGCTCTCTCTAGTCACTTGTGCTCTCTACGGACTACCTCTGAGCTGCTCCCCGATCCCCTTCTCTGTCGTCTACTCTCACCTTCTCTCAATTTCCATCGCTTCCCTCAAGCTCTCGATCTCCCTTTCTGTGCTCCGATCCCTCTCTCGCTTTTCTCTCTGTTTCCCTTTCTCTCTCTAACTCTCTCTGTTTCTTCTTCTCTCTTCCACCCTTCGATCTCTCTCAATCCTTCTTTTCTTTCCGCTCTCCGCTTTTTCCGCTTGGTTTGCAACCAATTCTGTCGCTCCCTTCGGACCCCCTTATCCCTTTTTCCTTTTCTTTTCCTATTTTCCCCATTTTTCCTCTCCTCTGTTCCGTTGCCGTCTCTCTTCATTTTCATTTTCTTCTTTTCTCGTTCCCTTTTCTTTTCTCTTTTTATTATTTTATGCCTTTTTTTTATTTATATATATATTTTCTGGAATATATTATGTAAGAGTTTCAAAATAATAATTATAATAATTTTTCTATTTTAAAAATAAAAATAAAAATAAAAATAAAAATAAAAATAAAAATAAAAATAAAAATAAAAGTAAAAATGAAGAAATAAAATAAAATAAATCAAAAATAAAGATAAAAAAGTATATTAGGACAAAATAAAGTTTTCAAATACACTATTACATAAGTGTAGGAAGGTTATGACTAGTTGAATAAAAGCATTAGAGTGAAAACTAAGAGATAATGGAATCAACATAAAAGAATTAAGGATTAATACCTCGAGAAAATGAAAGCCTAGGTTATTCTTAACAGTACATACATGAAAGGATATTTATTTATTTATTTATTTTATCAATATATAAGAGTTTAGGACATAATATGAAATAGACTTTGGGTCTTGGACAGAGAATGATGACACTCCAAAAATCAATGTTTTGGATTGTGACCTCATAACTTGCCTTGGGCTTCACTCTTTTTTTTTTTTTTTATCGTTTATCAAAGCATATCTCAAAAATTTTGTTGAACTTAATGCTATACATGACTTTTCTAATAAAAATGAGGCCCTAGAACAGACACTGATTGGAAGATGAAGTGAGAACTGGAAAAGGACTTGGACAAACACTCATTAATAAGAAGAAATGGACTAGAAGACTTGGACGAACACCAATATGGTGCGTCGCAATCTCATTAACGCGAAGACTAAACTTGTACACCTGCAACCTCCTCAAGGTCATATCATGTTGAAAATTAAAATGTGCGGCATATTAATACACATAATTATTCAATATTACAACTGGTACCAAAGTATTAAATTTGTAAACAAAAAAATTAATACGTGGATTGAGTCTAATATGAAGAGGTTAGTCTCTTACAAAGTGATAAACTATGAATTAAATCTTAACTAAAAGAAACATTCATATTTAGTATCTAATAATTGCTTTGAGTACAATTGCCTACAATTGAGTATATAAAAAAAAAAAAAAAAAGTTAACTGTTTGAATGACTGTGTGTGATTCATAAAACAAATGGCATAAATAATTTCAAAAACTAATTTCATTTGTAATATTAATATTATTTATAGTATTATTAAGTTATTGATCAATTAATACACTGAATTTTCTAAATCTATATTTATCCTTTTACAGAAAAAAAAAAAAAACGAAAGTACACCATTGGAGTTAGCAGCAAAATAAAGTGAAACTTTGATAAAAGAATACTGTGCACTATTTTAAATATTAAAACTATGGGTGTATTTTTGAATAAAATACAAACTAATTTAACCGAACAACAATGTCCCATAACACATAGGTTCTTTTTTCTTTTTTTTTTTCTTTTTTTTTTAAATAATGAAATAGGTTTGTTATGTTATTTCAATAAAGAGGGTTAACTGCAATAAATGATGGAAAATTAAGACCTATGGTACTAAACCTAAATTTTAACTCATATTTGTATTAAATGGCATATTGAGGTTGAGCAAAAGTTGACACACCAACAGGGGGAGCATTGATGAATATTCGATTTGAATGTTTGTTGCAGTTAATAGGCAATGAAAAAGGTAGTATAGGTGAGCTTGTGATAAATTAGATAGAAAAAGCAATGCACTATACATCCTTACTGCTCTCTTTTGATGATAGGGATCTTCAAATTGAATATCCTCCATGCTAGTTTCCTGCTTATTTATGTTAACTCCAATACCATTAATTTTTATGATATTTCTCTTCTCAAATGGAACCCAGTCCGATACATCAAAACGATTCCATCCATGCTTTAAAAATCTTTTTTCTTTGCCCAACAGAACCAGTTGTTGACTATAAAAAATTATATGATCTGTCACTAGTTGTGAACCAATTAAAAGATTGCCAGAACGATTTAGTGTGCCATTGTTTCGCAGATCAACCTTCACGTCCCAGCTGGACAACTGCTCTTCTAAAACAATACAGAAAGCCACAACCGGAAATTTCTTGCGAAACCAGAAAGTCAGCGATGCAGCATCACTAGAGTAGTCAAACCATTCCGGGACCTGTTGTCCCGGAAGAATAAACTTTCTGTACCCTTTAGTCTCTAGAGTTGCCTGTCAATCATCACATAAAAGCATAAAGGATTTATAAAGAATCATAACGTGAAGCTGGCATTTGCTATGAGCAAAATTCGAACCGAATTGTTTAAACCACTCAAACCAAACCAATCTGTATGACATTTGGTTTGGTGTGGTTTGGATTTAAAATATCTTAAATCACTTATTATGGTTTGGTTTGCGGTTTAGACAATTTTTAATCTACTAAAGTGAGACCAAACTGCATATGCAATATCTATGTGTATACTTTAAATTTTTATACATGTATTACTTTTATATTAGAATTAGAAATATATTATTTATGTAAACACTTAAACCACAACTAATATATAAAGACAACACATAACATAATTAAAAAATATATATTATGACATGAGTATGATATTTCTATTAGTTTATTATTGATAATGTAAGTATGATTACTGCATTTGGAGTTTTCTAATTTTAATGTTTAATTTCTTAGAGAATATAAGACAAGCTTTAAACACAAGACTGTGAGGAAGCTGTAAATAATGTGAAAATAATAACTAAAAATACTTTTCATATGAGTTAACACATTAATTTTTTATTAAACTATTAAATCACTCAAATCGATCAAATCAAATTGCAATTTAAAAGTTTGGTTTGGTTGTTTTTTGAAATTTTCAAAAATCTGAACCAAATTATATTGTAAATATTTTAGTGGTTTGGTTTAAGATATTACTAAAAATCATCCGGCTCTCACCATTGAGAGGGAATAAAAATAGACAAACCTGCTTCAGCAACATGCTTGAAGACTGCGAACTCAAGGATATACAGTTTCTTGCTGAAAGACATTGGATGTTTGGTGGAATTCCTTCAATTTCTTGGAACTGCTTGCAGTTATCCAAATAAAGTTCCCTCAAAGATTGACATTCTTTGATGCATGAAGGAACCACTGTGAATCTATTGCCACTAAGGTTCAAGGTACCCACATGATGTAAATAAGAAGTTATATGCAGTGAAAAATTCATCTTTCAATTTGCAATGACTTAAATTAACATCCCTTGCAGACTTTATTGAACTCACTTCTACTTGTCCCTGAACTTCGCTGCTTTCGGAAACTTGAAAGCTTGAACATAACATAGCATGGAAGCTCTCGAGTCCTGGCAATAATAGAATACTGCTTGGTACTCTTTTTAAGATTTCTGCTTCTACTCTAGCATACATATTTCAGCCCCAGAAGCTTTTGTATCGAAGATGGAAATTCCTCTATAGCAGTGTCATCCAATCTAACAAATAAGTCATTTCTATTTTCTTCTAATATTTCTCGGAAATTCACAATGCTTGCACAACCAGAGAGGACAAGCCTTTTAAGAGATGGCAACCTTAAAACACTTGGAAAACTTGAGAGATTGATGCACTTTCAAGAAGACAATATTTCAAGTTTATTCAGAAGACCAACTGAATCATCAATTCAAAATAAATTTATGCAATAATTAAAAGACACGATTCCATCAAGTTTGGGACCCAGATAAGTCAGGTATTTGCCTTGAAGAATCACAATTTGTAAAATCCATGCGACTCAAACATCTGCAAAACAGATTCAAAGGATATAACTAGTCATAATAACTTCTAACTGTTGCCTGTTAACAAATGAGGATCAGGGAAGTATAAACATGCCTTGTGTGGGATGTCTCGTACAAAGAAACTATCCTGCAACTTCAGTATGACAAATTTCTGTGCATGAAAATCGAAGGGTAAAGATGGGGAAGGATATCCCCACCACTCCAGCAACCGTAAACTATTGGGAAGATGTTTGAGGCCTCTAGAGAAGCGCGTATTTCTTGCTATGAGTATTCTGAGGTTTTTCATCTTCTTGAACGTGATTCCATCCCAATGTACCTCTATTTCTTTAGGTGGATCCAGAATTATAACCTAAACTTTATCACTTCCCTTGTAAACGAAAAACATAAATAGACAATCATATAGACAGAAGAAACGAAATGTTATAGTACTTTGTGACACTCAACATATATATATATATATATAACTGAAACTAGAGGACTAAAAGCAAGAAACAAATAACCTATTAAATATTCTTCAAAATATGTGAACAAAAGAAAGAAAACACACAAAACCAACAACGATAATGATTCCCCCTTATCATATTTTCTTCCAAGATGTGAATACTGTCGTCATGAGACTATAATCTACTATGCTTGCCAATATCTATCACTGATTCTTGCCGGACAATTTCTATAGCCATGTTGGATCTAATCATGCATAGTCACACAGTTCTTACTTTCAATCTCTAAGAGTGACTTCTCAGCCAATAGTTTTATATATATTCTGAACGGAAACCACACGCATCTAGCATATGTGTGATAGTTTTGAGTGACTCTCCTTTGAAGCAACATGTAATGTCAAGAAAAACTTGCTTCTCTTTTTCATCTAAATCATCATTGCACACCTTAAGAATTTTAATATTATCTTTATTTGGCATGGATTTATACTTCTTAATTGCAGAATTCCATTCTTCTATTCCTTTTCCAAACAAATTAGAACCTATAACTTCAAGAGCCAATGGAAGACCACAGGCATAGGGTACTATTTGATTTGAAATCTTCAGGATATATGGATCAACTTCACGGTTTTTGAAAGCATTCCAACTAAATAATTGAAGAGCCTCTTTATGATTTAGTCCCTTCACCTCATATACCTCGTCTCGTCAACACCATGACATACTAACAAATGCTTACCCATGTGGTGATAATGATTCTAATTCCATTACAAAACCAATCAGTCCCACCAGCATTCATGGATAACTGCTCTAGTTTGTCGACATCATCAAGAACTAGAAGAATTTTCCTTTGCTGAAGCCTCCTTTTTATAATTGGAATTCCTGCACAGACATCGCCCACATTGATATCCCTATCCCCAACTACTTCACTAAGTAGTGTCTTCTGCAGTTCTACTTGGCCATGCTTAATGGATTTTTCTCTAACATCAGCCAAAAAACATGTACCTTCAAATTGATCAGCAATATAATTGTGAACAGCTTGTGCAATTGTTGATTTTTAATCCCGCCCACACCATAAATCCCCACCATGTTGACTCTATCAATAGACTTCAACTCAAGAAGTGAGATTACTTCTAGCACCTGAAGCTCCAATCCAACAGGGTGATTAGGAATATGTAAAGGAGTGTGATTAATCTTCCAAAAAACCTCTTCAACAATGCTTCGAATGAACTTAACCTCATTTTCAGACCTGCCAAGTGTAAATTCAAACTAAATGCATTCATGTCTAGTTTTATACAAATCAAATATCAAAATAAGCAAGGTACTCACACACTACTGCTAAGGTTTAGCATGTCAATTGTTTCTAAAGCCTTTAATATGAAAATTTCTGACCAAACTATAACTTAGCAAAAGTAAAATACCGGCCAAACAATAAAGTAACAGAGGAGTGAGTTGCCCAGATTTTCAATGCCAGCGGGCCAAGTTAGCTACTTAATGTAAGGCCAACCTCCGTTCTAGCACCCTGTCCTTCTTATCGGTGAATCCTTTCTTATACTCAGCCAAAGAGTCTTTGAAAATCCCTCTGCAATAATGTTTTTTTGATGAGTCCACGTTGTAAAAGACTGGCCAAACCATTTGATCCTTTCCCTTAATGCAGTCAAGTATATTGAGAAGTACATCTATACAGAAAATACTCAATAAAAGTAGGGCAGGTATCCCAATCTTGAAAACTGACGAAGACATCCTAAGTCCGTTCTTAGGAAAAGGAAGACGAAGAATTGCTCTTGGTGTCATTATAGAACCATAATCTGCTGAGATTGCCATAATCGTTTCTCAACTGTTGCTGCAAAATTTCTCTAGCCCATGTCTTTGATCAACTCATGCATTGTCACAAGTTCATATTTTCAATATTTAGCAGAGATTTCTCAATCAACATATTAATACTAGCTTCTGGATGAAAATCACCAGCAACCAACAGATGTTTGACAGTTTCCAAGGACTCTCTCTTAAAAAAGGATGCAATTTGAATTGAGGTTGTCTTTTCTATTTCATCCAAATCATCATAGCTTACTTTAAGAATTTGACAAATATCTTTATTTGGCATGGATTTATACTTGTATATTGCAGAACTCCAGGAAATTTGGATCAACTTCATGGCTTTTAAAAGAATTCCAACTATATAATTCGAGAGATTCTATCTGACTTAACCCCTTCAAGTCATATACTCTATCAACACCATGATATGCTAACAGCTGCTTATTCCTTGTGGTTATAATGATTCTACTTCCATTACCAAACCAATCTGTCCAACCAGCAATCAGTAATAACTGCTCTAGTCTATCAACATTATCAAGAACTAGAAGAATCTTCCTTTCCTTGAGCCTCCTTTTTATAATTGGAATTACTGTGTGGATATTTATGTCTGAATCCCCCAACTGCTTCGCGAAGAAGTTTCTCCCGCAGTCGTTTTAGGCCACGTTTAATGAAATATTCTCTAACATCAGCCTAAAAACAAGTACCTTCAAATTGGTTAGCAATGTAATTGCATAAAACACGTGCAATTGTTGATTTTCCTATTCCACCTATACCATAAATCCCCACCATGTTGATTCTGTCATTAGACCCCAACCCAAGAAGCGAGATTACTTGTAGCACCGGAGACTCCAACCCAACAGGGTGGTTAGCAAGGTGTGATTAATCTTACGAGAGATCCCTTCAACAATCTTTCCTACAAGCTCATGCTCATATTCCCTCCTGCACATTAAACTAAGTTCATGTATGTGTAGTTTATTTCAAATCATAAACATAGATAAGTCAGAAGCAAGGATTTGAATCTTATGCAATTATTGTCCAGAGTAACAGCTTCTCAACAGTTGAAAAAAATTGTCTTAACAGTTGGATGACATTGTCCCAACAGGTACAATGACTGAGGAGCTACTATTGTTAAGCTGCAGTAGATCGGTCTGAGAAAAGTGAAGTACCCAGATTTGAAATGGATGCCAGGCAAGTTAGCAGCTCTATGAAGGGCCAACCTCAATGTTAGCACCTTCTCCATATCATCTTTGAATATTTCCTTACGTTTAGCAAATGAATATTTGAAGACCCCCTTGGGATGAAGTATTATTGATGGATCCACTCGGTAAAAAACTGGAAAATGAACTGATCTCTCCCCATGATGAACTCAAGAATCTTCATACATTCTTTCAAGGACCCATACAAGGAACACGTTTGGGAGAAAACAATTGTGACCATCCTAGATTCTTCGATGACTTTGACAAGAGATGATGCAATTTTTTCTCCTCTTTTAATCTGATTATTATCGTTGAAGGTCCTGATTCCCTTTTGAAGCAGGGAATAGTATAGAGATTCAATAAAATCGGTGTGGAAACCTGAACCTCGAAAAATAAGGAAAACATCATAAGTCATTTTGCGATCGGCTTCAGATGTAACTGGATTACTCAGACTCATGTTGACACCAGAGATCACGCTGGTGGTGTGCCGGCAGAGCCGCTGCCGCCGTGCGCCGTGACATCGTGAGGGATGCGAAGACGCCGAAAGCAACCGACAGAGGGAGATAATCATGCAATAATATAATTAATTACAACATATTTCACGTCCAAAACTTTTGTTTGCAATAATATATTTTTATTAAATAAATTTAATTAAAATTGTATAAATTAAATAAAACATAATAATAAAAAATTAAGTAAAAAATATTTTTTTTTGGTGTTCCATCCTATATTAATTAGTTCTTCCATATTATTTATTTTTTAACTTCATAAAATAAAAATAATTATCATATTTACTCTCAAAAATTTCTCCAACTTTGTTGTTTGATGTTGTGAAATAATAATAAATAATATTAAATGAATAGATAATTTCAATAATTTTATTTTATTCAAAACTTTGAATCTTTGTAAAATTTTTAGCAATTTGTTTTTGCTATATTCATTATTAATTAGTCAACGTATATTTATTTGAAGCATCATGAACTTAGAAGAATTTTCCTAGTATTTTTTTAAGCAAGGTGTTGTATTTGGCTTTAAATGAAAAAACTTGAATATCGAAGAAAAATTCCCTCAAGTTATAGGGGTCAAATTGTTTGTTTCTGATTTCGTCTACTATGTATATTATAATAAGTACGATAAAATACTTTTTTAGAAGAAATAATAGTATTCTGTTGAATTTAAATTATTAGTGTATGATAAATTTTATACTAAAATTATCATTTAATTTAAATGAAATACTTATGATATGTTTATCAAGTAAGTTTTTTAATTGTATTTTAACATATTGTAAAAAATAACTTTGATAATATAGCATTTATGCAAAATATACATATTATATAGAATGTGGCAAAATTTTAAGGATTTTATTTTAAAAAGTTATGACTAATGATTTGGTTAGTGCAATTGTTATAGGTTAGATTTAAGGGTTATATTTTTTAAACTACAAGGAAGGTATGTGTAATTTTGAAACTAGAAGAGAAATAAGTTAAAAATAAGATAATTATAAAAGATATCAAATTTATGACTCTTAAAGGTATTTAGGATATTTTAGTACGGTTAATCGTTGATTAATACTTCTATTAATTAACTATTATAAATTAAATTTATATATATATATATATATATATATATATATATATATATATATATATATAAATTTGAGCTACGAGAAAAATAAAGTAACTAAAAAAAAAGTTGGTATAATTTTTATTTTTTTTAGATATTGTTTATGTTTAGGGGTTTCAAGAGGTAATAGAAGGAGATGGAACAAAATGGAATAGAAAAGAAAAGGAATGGAAAGGAAATTACTTTTCTATTATTTGTATGTTTGACCAAACTACCTTCTATTATTTAAAGAGTTAAAAAAAATGAATAAAATTGAATAAACTTTAAAAATAAATTTTCAATATTATCTTTTTTAGATAACAATTTAGCGAAGGTGCATGTATATATACATACAACACACTTCAACCGTATTTGAATAAAACAATTTGAAATACTTCCAATGTAAACATTCTTTTCAACATTGTGTATCATATAACAACAAAATCTTTCATAAAAAGAATCTCAAGAACAAATTTAATCTAAGATACAGAGATAGATTGAAATGCTTTTTTGTTATTATTTGCCATCTACTTTTATGTATTTTTCTTCATTTCTTTTTATCAAAAAATATTTCTTAATTCACTAAAAAATATTTACAAACCTCAAAGAAGAATTACACTAAGTTTCTAATAAAGGACTAGTGCACAAATATGAGTTTATCAAGGACAAAAAAGAGAAAAGTAAGAGCCAAAATGAGAAGGGTTAAATTATTATTTCAATTTTTTAATTAAAATAAATTTTCGTTCCATCCATTATATATATATATATATATATATATATCCCTTTCCATTGGTTCCATCTACTTAACAAAGCTCCTAAACAATTAAAACTTATTTTATTTTATTTCGTTTTATTCCATTCCATCCAGTTTCATTCATCCAAACATAATCATCCACTTGCTAGCTTATGACGTGTGATAGGGATAACTTTGTTTTATTTCCTATCTCAAACCATATCTTATGTGCTTGAGATTAGTTTAAAAATAATAAAATAATATTATAAGTGAGATTTATCTTACATATGAATCAATTTCAAACTCATGAAATAGTTTTATGACATAAAGTGAAACATAAAATTTTATATGATAATAATAATGATAACAATAATAATCTCAATATCATGAGACAAATATCAAAATACATCGATGTTATCAAAAACACAAAATAATGTTGAAACTCCTACTGCATAATACTTAAACCGCAACATGGTATTGCAACTTTCGTGCATATCGTAATATAGTGTTGCATCTTTTTGATAGAAGTTGCAATCTTATACTGTGATTTCTAATTGAGTTTTATAAATTAGAGAAATGCTATGTGTATTATCATTTATCTACATCTGCTTTTTTTTTTTAATATTTCTTTTATTTTTTATTTATAATTTTATCCTTGCATTATATTAAAAAACTTAGATGTACAATGGGTCTAAAAATATAAGTGTGTAATCAATTAACTTTTTTGGATAGAAAAAAATTATTTACATACTTAAAGTTTTACACTCAAATAAGGCAGGACTAAAAAAATATATAAAAAGAATCGATTGTTTTTTTTTTTTTTATAAAAAAAATCATGTAGAAAGGCGCAGTGCTTTAGGTAAAATTAACAGTATTTTAATAAATGATTTCTAAATTATAATATTTTGGTAAATAGTTAATATTGAAATGGCAGCTTAAGTTTTAACAAATAGATTTGAAATTGTAATATTTTGATAAATAGTTAATATCTTTTTACATTTTTATGAAATTTTAGCCACTTAATCCTTCATTTCTCTCACTCTCTGACACTAAACCTCTTGGGCCAAGAAGAAAAGAAAAAAGCATTGGCACCCAAAATACTATGATTCATGGAAGGGGATTTTTTTTTTTTTTTCACATCCCCTTTTTTAATGTCACATTTCATATGTACTGTAATTTTAATTTTTAAAATGTAAATTACATCCTAAAAATTAAAATTCTAGAACATATAAAATATGTGAATAGAAATTTTGGGATATGTAAAAAAAATCCCTTCATGAAATTTTAATGCAAGCTTAACTTATACACATAAATAAAATATTTGTATCAGAACCTCAAGTAGAACAAAACCTGAAGATGACACATGATCTGAAAAAGATAATTTCAACAGTTTTTTTCATCTAATTTTTCCTACGCATATTTCGCCTATTTGTGACTACAACCCATCCATCATCTGGTTTAGCAGCCCCTTTTGTCAAGTCCATTAACAGCCGTGTTCGCCGAGGTCAAGTTCGATTCAGATTGTGGCTCGTCCAACTTCATGTTTGGAGAATTCTCATCCCCAATTGTGTTGTCTAAATCTTCATAGTCAGAGACTTCATTATCATTCACAATCTAGCACAACATAAGCCAACAAAGTTTATTTGGGGATGGAGAGGGGAGGATGAGAAGAGGATACAATTTTCTCCTGTTGTACTTTCAAAAGATGTTAACTAGAGATTAGAGAAAAGAGAGAATTCACACACACTTAACCAAGAGAGAAAGAGATTGTAATAATATGCTACTGCTTCATTTACTATGCATTAACAAAATCCACACACTCCATTCCATTACAGAGCTGCCTTTTATAGGCTAAATTACACAATAAAATATATATAACTTAAACACAAAGAAACCATTTGATTGGTTAGTAAATTAGTGCAATAGGAAAGCTTTCTTCATGTGGTAAATTTCAACTTCATTTAATAGTCTTTTACAGCTACATTGCTACACCTCCTTGTAGCTCACCAATTTTGACTTGAGCTCACTGTTTCATACTTAGCTGCAACTTTATCTTTTAGAGTTACATTAATTTTACTTGCTATCATAACAATCATTCCCTTAAACTGATGTTTGCTCACATTCAATTTAAAGTATTGATTAAGCAAACTCCCATTAGCTTTCTAAGCTTCACAAAAGATTCTCTCTTGAGTGGTTTAGTAAATATTTTTGCAACTTGATCTTCACTTTTGTAGTAAATCAAATTAATTGCTCCTTCATTGTTGAGATCTCTCAAGAAATAAAACTGCACATCAATATGCTTGCTTCTTCCATGTAACACTGGATTCTTTGACAACTTAATTGCTAAATTGTTGTTACAATAAATTTTAGTGGCTCCAAGTTGCTCAAAACTTTGCTCCCTTAGAATTCTATTTAGCCAGATAGCTTGACAAGCACAAGTTGTTGCTGCTACAAATTTAGTTTTTGTGCTTGATAAATTGACAATAGACTGCTTTTTGGATAACCATGAAACAGTACCTGTTCCAAGCATAAAAACATAACCAGAAAGTAGTCTTCCTATCATCCTGTTCACCTGTATAATCATTGTCAGTAAATCCAAGTAAATTAGATTTTACCCCTTTCTTGTAAAATAGCTCAAAGTCTCTAGTTCCTTGCAGATAGCAAAGAATTCTCTTTGCAGCTAACAGATGCATCTCTATAGGATTTTTCATGTACCTATTAATCAAGCTTATAGCATATATTATATCTGGTTGTATAGTAGTTAGATACATCAAACTGCCCACAATTTGTTTATAAAATGTGCTGATAACTTTTTTTCCTCTAAGATCTTTATGCAACTTCAAACCACATTCGATTGGGGTGCTTATAGGATTACAATCCTTCATCCTAAATCTGTCTAGAATTTCTCCCACATATTTCTTTTGAGTGAGAAAAATTCCATCATAAGATTGCATCACTTCTATGCCAAGAAAGTAATGCATCATGTCAAGATCAATCATTTCAAACTCATCCATCCTAGACTTCTTAAATTCTTCAAACATATCAACACTATTTCCAGTAAATATCACATCGTCAACATACAAGCAAAATATGAACATGTTCCCATTTTCTCCAATTTTAACAAATAAAGCATGCTCATAAGGACACTTTGAAAATTCAACATTTAGGAAATAAGACTCAATGTGACTATACCAAGCCTAAGGGGCTTGTTTTAGTCCATAAAGAGCCTTTTTCAGTCTATAAACTTTATGCCCATTTCCTATTTTCACATACTCAGGCGGTTTATCAATAAATACCTGTTCTTCCAAATAGCCATGCAAGAATGCAGACTTCACATATAATTAATAAGTAGGCCAAGATTTGAGCTGCCAATGCAACCACAAACCTAATAGTGTCATGTGTTGCAATGGGTGAAAATACTTTTGTATAATCAACCCCATTGTTTGTAACCTTTAGCCACCAAGCATGCTTTGTACTTGTCAACTTTACCATTTTCTTTAAGCTTTGTTTTGTAAACCAAATTTACACCAATTATTTTGTGCCATCTAGAAGATCACACAACTCTGGTGCCATTTCTTCCAATTGCATCAATTTCATCATCCATTGCTTTTCTCCATTTTTCTTCTTTAATAACACTTTCAAAGGTTGTGAGGTCACAATCTGCAAACAAAAGCAAAATGAGTGACAGAATCTTCAATTCCAATTACCTCATAATTAGTCATCCATGTAAGTCTTTTTCTGGCACATTAAGGTCACTCTTCTACATGTGACTGCTGGAATAGGGTGTTCAATTTCTTCCGGCTGCTACCCTTCCTCTTCATTTTCTACATCAAAGGTTGTAGGACTTGATTCTACTACTTCATTAGTTTTCTCTCAGAAATTAGTCTCATCAAATACAACATCACGACTAATAATAATTTTCTTAGTGTCAAGGATTATATAGCTTATAAGCCTTAGATTGATCACTAACACCAAGAAAAATACATTTTTCTCCTTTGTCATCAAGCTTTGTCCTCTTCTGATCAAGAACATGGGCATAAAGAGAATTCACACACACTTAACTGAGAGAGAAAGAGATTGTAATAATAAGCCACTACTTCATTTACTATGCATTAACAAAATCCACACACACTCCATTCCGTTACAAAGCTGCCTTTTATAGGCTAAATTACATATATATATATATATATATATATATATATATATATATATATATATATATATATATATATATCTATCTTAAACATAAAGAAACCATATGATTGGTTGGTAAATTGGTGCAATAGGAAAGCTTTCTTCATATGGTAAATTTTGGCTCCATTTAATAGCCTTTTACAGCTACATTGTTGCACCTCCTTGTAGCTCACTATTTTTTACCTAAGCTCACTGCTACATACTTATTTAGCTACAACCTTATCTTTTACAACTATATTAATTTACTTGTTGTCATAACAAAAATAAGAAAAGGAAAATACAACACGAAGGTAAAAACCCTGCAACTCCATAACAGCTCATGGAAACTCCTAATTGAAAACTATAAAGATTCCAAAAAGAGTTTCCTAATGTACATAATGTCTCAAACCACACATCATTTTTTTTTTTTTTTTTCAGTTTTCCCTCCAACAAAAGTATGTTAAAAAACCACAAACATCAAAGTAGCTTGCAAAATCTCATCTCAAAGTTGAGGTAGAACACACCAAAATCACATAGCATGTCATCTCAATTACTCATTTATATTGTGAAACACTCACAATAGCCTGATTAATGATATTTAATCCAACAAATTGAGACAAAATCCTTTGTCTCACTTTCTAACTTAAACCTTGTCCCATGAGCTTGGGAATGGCCCCATCCTAAGCTTATAGAACAAGGTTTAGGATTGGAATTGGATAGAAAATTTTATAATTCACAAACAGTCAAAGTACAAAACATATCTTGCTATAATTTGCCTTTAGCACCAGAGAAATTGCATTTTGCTTAAGAACAACTTCCCTTAGGTTCTCAATAGACTGAAAGTCACCTTCTAAACATTCTTCAAGGGGGATTTGACACTTCATATATAGTCTTATCTCTATCTCTATCTCTTGCCCACTTAGGTGTCCACTAGGTGTGATTGGGCCACGATACCTAAGTATCCTCTGTCTTGATTCAATCCTCTGCTTAGCTTTGTATCCTCTAATTCCCTCAAGCATAGAAATGATAGGCTGTCCTTTGAATGGCATAAGGGCTATATTATACTGCTCACTCATATTATTTGTTACAATGAAATTCTAAGAAAAGGTTATGAAAGTAGCACGTGTCCACTATTCTTGGGATAATTTTTGCCAAATAATCCCATGCTTTTTTATTAAAAGCTCACAACTTATTCATTCTATCAGTGAACTCTTACATAGTCATTGATTTAACAAGAGCCAAAAACTAATCTCTATACTCCTTACCAGCATATTTCCTTTTTCAGATTTGTCTAAATGGGTATAGCACAAAATCTATAATCAACCTCTACATATTCCTTCTCAAATATATTTTTAAGCCCGTCTTTTTAAAAAAAACATGTCAAAAATAAGAAACTAAAAAGTGCATTAAAATTGAGATAGGATAGCCAATGAGATAAATATGACAACAATATATATCAACAACACATTTAGATATAATAACAATAAGAAAAGAATTTAAACCTTCTGTTTTGTCAAATATAAAGGTCCAAGTTGTGAATGCGTATGGACCAAGGCCCTCTATTAGTCTTGTGAGAAACCACTGCCAAGTTTCAAGAATTTCCTATTGAACAACAACAAATGCTATGGGATAAAACCCATGGTTCTTGTCTTGGCCCATTGCAACAAGGAGATTACTAAGGATAGGAGTAGTTACATTAGTCACACTTTAGATTGGTTATTTTAGCAGAAAACCCCCAATTTCATTCATTAAGTACAAAATAACATTCTAGGTTAAGAACAGAGAATCTAGAGGTTAGATAGCCATAAATAGGTTGGTTACATTATTATCCATTTTATAGTTTTGTCATGTTTTATTTCTGTGTTTTTTATATGTTTTATTTTAATGGCATTTTGTTTTTCTATTTGGTCAAAACTGCTCATATTATACCTATAATTAATTAAGAATACTCATTTGATTATTTGAGGATTCAACCAGTGTTAAGCTTAATTACAATACCGAAATTTAATTTGAGAATCACCAAGAGTAGCAACGCTCTAGGAAGCTCTTCAGGTCTCTTGGGAGAATAGATCTAACATGGAATGAATACTCTTACATATTGGCTCCTTGATAGAGCTCTGGGTCAAAGGAATAGGAGATGAACTATCATAGATAGACTAAAGTAATGAACCTACATACTCAAAGTACAAAGGATCACATTGAGTTGATCTTTCCATCTTCAATTTCAATCTACGACCCCTCATTGTATTCTTTGTCTTCACTTTCTTAGTCGAAGGATGCAAGAAAGTTGTTGCAGGAGATGCTAATTCAAGGGCTTTCCATTTCAAAGAAATCTTTCTATCTTTATCACGCATTTTAAAATATTCTTGTAAAGCATCTATTTCATACTTCTTCAAATGTATCTTGCATCAAGTCTGAATTACCAAACTTTAAGTGTTGTCATTGCATATGCACAACATGTAGTGGAATTGAGACTTACATCCTATCATATTAAGCAAACTCATTTGCATAAAACAAGCCATATGCTTATCTAAGTTTGCATCCACAAATGGACTTATCAATCACGGTAGTCTTGATTTTGCTATACTCATCCAGGATATGTTGGTCACACTTGAAATAAACGTTGTAACTTAGCAAAATAATATGTTGCTAGGTCTAAGCTCAACAATCATTATGCTATGCTGGAAGAATTTCTTTATCTTATTATGTTGCAAAATGATCAAGTTGTGCATTCTTTCCCAACAATTACATAAGTCCCCAGTGCTATTTTGCAACATGCATGTTCTTCAATCTTGAACGTGCACCCTGAACCCTATTAATACAAACGGAAATAGGACATTAGATACAATGATAGAAGGTAAAACATAATACAATAAGTTTCAACTCGACCAATAGAGACCACTCCTATTAGTTGTTGTGTTACCAAGGTGCACAACATATCTATCCATTGCTGAGACAAACTTCTCCTTATGGAGATTCAACCATCTATGTTTAATTTAGTCAGCAAAAGTAATGAAGCGAACACAAATAACTTGAAATTGTTGCCATCGCATCTCAAACGCATCCTTATTAGGAGAATCCAAAACACAATCCAATGTATGCATCACTAAGTCCCAAATCTCTTTGGGACTTACCCACAACTTGCACTTAGTACTTAAATTCTTACTGATGTGGAATGAACACAATTATAATCAACCCTCTCAATTTTTCAAAATCCCAAGTGAAGTTGTTTGTGAGCTTGAACTCCATTTATACCACATACTAATTGTTAGGTCCCTTGAACTTACACCAACAATCTCAAGCATCAACACAATATGATAATTTACAACATCAAGATTTTTTTTTGTCATAGATAGGATGGGGATGCAAGCTTTTTAATAATAGCTCAAGCATTTGGGGAGGAGGCTGGGTTTGATCTCAGGGTAAGAGGTGCCTCTGGGGTTGCGCCACTACACCAAACCATTTCTTGATTTTACAACATCAAGATGCATCCAAAATATGTCTATCACAACATCAATCATTTCATCACTTCTATGCCAATACAACTAAGAGGAAAACCCCTTTTTGCCCATTCATACTATCACCAATTCCAAAAAGGACCCTCACGTTTTAAACTAGACAAAATGAACCCTCACATTTTAAGCCAAGAACAAAAGTAGACCTTACTAAGGTATTTTTTATTTGCACTGAAGGTTCACTTTTGTTCTAGGCTTGAAATGTGAGGGTTTATTTTGTCTAGTTTAAAATGTGAGGGTTCTTTTTGGAATTGGCGATAGTGTGAGGGGGAAAAAGGGGAGTTTTCTCTACAACTAATGATAATGTTCTATTAATTTAATCAAATATTACATTTGTGTTCTAGGTCCTCTTTGGGAAATTTGGAATGCATGTTGTACATTGTAAATTTTCTTTATAGTGGTCACGTTATTCTCATTATGATTATGCCATCAATATTTTCTTGGTTTTACCATGTTCTTAGTCATATTAGTTAGTATAGTTATCCCTTCCCCTCTTAGCCGACCAGCATATGCATGGCCAACCAATGTTTCAGCTCTCTGATGGTTGTGGTACCCACACTATACCTTAATCTTCCATCCTCCATTGTCTTTCTATGGTCTTCCTTTTTATTTGAAACGATACCCACATTTTTTAGATCCAATCACCTTTCATACTAATTGGGTCTTGTAATTTCAATACTTCCTGCTCCTTTCACAACCTAATGTTACAATTGTCCATTTTACTAGACTCCTTGAATTTGACCTTGTGATGAAAACAACAAACTAGTTCTCTTTCCCAATCCTTCTAGCTCAATTCAAGAGATTATCTCGAGTAAAAAAATATGTCAAGTAAACAAAAAGTTAGAACAAACTCAATTTTAAATTTATAGCAAACTAACTTATATATAACTTACCCTCTTCGGTAGTGAACATGCTAAAACAATCCACTAGCTTCCTCAAGAGTTGAGTTGGCAAGTGGTCCATATGCGAAAGAAACGACAAGATAAAGGGTCAAAATATAAGGTCTAATTTTATTTCAGTAACCATGCTATGTACTATATAGGCTTAT
The DNA here is from genome assembly GCA_022379115.2 of Bauhinia variegata. Lineage (NCBI taxonomy): Eukaryota > Viridiplantae > Streptophyta > Magnoliopsida > Fabales > Fabaceae > Bauhinia > Bauhinia variegata. The sequence goes on from CM039430.1 coordinate 8,590,811, forward strand.
GGTTCGCATTTATAGAAATATAGTTACCTCCTCTTCTACATGCAAATTAAATGGCTTATGGTTCAAAACATAAGGTCTGATAGAATGTAATTCACACTTGAATATTCATCTATATTTTTTTTCTATTGATGTTATAACAATCAACTAAACTAAAAACAAAAACTTAAATTAGCAATTCACAATTTTTTTAAAAAAAAAACACAACCAGAACAACTAATTACGCAATTGATAAATTACTTGCTTCCAGAAACTTAACCTATCAGAAGTTGTAGTTCCGAGTCTCAATCCTATGGATCAAACTTTTAGGAAAACTTGTGACAAAGAAAAAAAATGAAATCTCAAACCATGTGTTTTGGCCAAAGAAATGCACTTAATAAATAGATTGGGATGGAAAAGGACTTTAGAACAAATTGCAAGTTGATAGAGCAAGATCTTAGGATTTTGGGGATGTGGGTTTGAAGATGGAGATGGAGGAGAGGAGGAGTGAAAATGAGGAGAGGGTGTGCAAACTTTATTTAAATATCAAGGGTACTTATATCATTAAAAAAATTGGGATGTGCCATTAGAAAAAGTGGGATTTTGGAGGCTTAAAAAATCAAGTTATCGAGAGTTAAATATAATGTTTTTTTTTTTGCTCATAAAATATTATTTTTTGATAAATAGTTTCTTATAGACAACATTCCTATGAAAACTTTTTTTTTTTTTTAAAAAAAAATCACTCTCTTCATTGTATGTGGCAGTCTCAATATAGAATCGGGCTAAGTTACTCTACAGGGCTGATTCTTTTCCCAGATTCCATTTTTCTTTTCCAACACTCTAAACCATGCAAAATTCTTAAAATAACTCAACCCCTCTAAGCATTTTTCACTCTCTCATTAAAAAAGCACTCACCTCATTTCTTACTCCCCTCCATCAAAGAGATTCACCTCACATTCACCTTGAAAAAACTTTTCTTAATCCCATTTTGTTGCTGTAGTATGGGTTTTGGGATTGAAGGGTGTTACATGGCATCTCTGGAATTTCTGTGAGCTTGTGCATGAAAATCCTAAATACATTGACCTTTTTTTTCTTTTCTTTTTTTATGAGGCCCTTTCAATTTCAGATTTTAGGGATATAATTCTGGAATTCATTTTACTATTCTGAACTTACAAAATCTAAAATGTAATTTTTTTTAATGCATTCTAAATTTTGAAAATCTAGACATTGGGTGACATGATGATGCTTGTGAAATTGTTCATGACGATGGGTATGCTTATGTGTGTATATGAAGATGATGCAGGCGCCCCAAGAGATGCATATGAGTGCAAATGATGCTTGGTGAATGAATGCACTGCCCTATTAAACCACTTTTGTGGAACAGAAATAGCAGAAATTATTTGGAGAAACAATGGTATTTCAATTGCTTGACTTTCCTCTCTTTTGAGGACTAACAACTTGTGCAACTTTTTGCACTATTGTGAGGAGACTCCCCTTTTTTGGACTTTCCTCCGTTTTACCCTTTCCTCCCATGATGGGCCTCAAGAGAAGTAAGTAACCTCAAGTGTCATACAATATGTAAATTATGAATATCAGTAATTTTGTAAGATGGTGACTTTGAACCAGAGACGAATCCAGAACTTGAGTAAAAGGTGACTAAATCTAGTTTACTATTTCACTTGAAGAGGGGTTTAACATTTTCAATTAACTAATTAAAATATTATCTAAAAGTGTTACTAAATTAGTAATTACATGTTGTAGGAGAAGATTAAAAAAAAATAATTCATAGAGCTAAATAAGGAAATTTTTCTAAAGCTCACTTTTGGCTGAATTTTAATTCTCCAAATTCAAGTATTTATAGACTTTTCTTTTATGAAAAGTTAAATCTTAACAAATAACTTTTAGGAATCATATATATTACGAAAAAAAAAGGCATCAAAGAGATTTAGTTATAAAAATCTTGACCATCTCAACTATAAATATCCTAGTTAAATACGTGGAGTTCTATTTATATATACGCGGGGGGAGGGGGGGAGGCCCCTCCTTGCCCCCTCTGCATTAGTCCTTGCTTTGAACCTTCTTGTGCTTTCCTTTTCTTACTTGTCGGGGTTCTTGCCTCTTTAGACTTTGGCGAGGTGAAGTTCCCCTTTTCATATGGCTTTGAACTGGGCCATGAGAACCGGATGATTGGTTCAATCTCATAGTCCTATTCTTAGTCTCCTTCTACTGTAAAATTCAGAGCTTTTGCTCTATTTTTTAGTGTAATTTCTTGTCTTGTCTTTTGGCAATAGTTTTACCTATTTTGTCTTAGCTGCCTTTCTCCTTCTCGATGCGAACAAAAGATTTTGATGCCTGTATTAAAACATGAAAAGAGTGCAAGATTATGGGGAGCTTCACTTGTGGGTAGCTTCCTTAAGCAGAATTAGTGTATTCACTGAAGAAACATTGTCCTTTTGATAAGATAGAGCCCTCGTGCATGCAAATATAGAAAGTCAGTTTCACACAGACTTGCATCGAGCATTATCTAAAGCAGTACCATAGTTCATATGACAAAACAAGTTTCTAATAATCAGAATCTTTTAGCATATTGAATGTGAGAACTTTTGAGCGACAGTACTTACGGATAGAATCTTTAATCATCAAAGCCTTTCTTATAACCTTCATAATCAGAATTTTTGAAAGATTGATGCTTCAAGCAGATTAGTTCTACAGGCCATGAAGCTAAGTGCTCAATTAAACTTAACATGTGAATATTAATCATTATTGAAACTAAGAGTAGGGAAGAGAACATTCTAAATCCTCCTGAGTATGCGAACCCTCATCAATGGTCAAGTTTTATTGACTGTAGGTTGGATCCCAAGACTCAGGTAATAACTAATTGATATCATTCTTTTATTCCCTCTATATGTCTAGCCAATTCTTTCTATGAATATTTTCATTTTTTTTTTTTTTAAATGTTAGGCAATGTCTCAGGCGAATATTCGAAGTAGGAGGAAATTGACTGTTCCACATACAGGAGGATCTAAGAGCATAGCCAAAAGACAAGTTGAGATGGTAATATACCTTATTGATTGATATAAATCATATCAATCTTTTTTATGTAGATTTCATATTAAACTTTGGAAAATTTCATAGGAGCGTTCACTTGGTCGACCAGTTAGCAAAGCTGAGATCTATATTGCAATAAGGAAGAAAAAAAGTGGTCAGTATGTTAATGAGAAAGCCCAAGAGGAATGCGTAAGTAACATTTTAATTACTTTCTTTCTTAGTTTTATTTGTTACTTGTGAAAGTTAACTGAAGTGTAAGTGTTGAAAACTTGTGTGTAGGAAAAAATCACTGACGCCCTTACTCAGCAATCACTGATTCTCTTGGTGTTGTATTGGGCAAGGAGCATTCTGGGAGGGTTCGTAGATTAGAATTTGGACCTTGCCCTAGCATGGTATTTGGTCGTAGCTATTTTCACTATGACGGTGCTAGCACATCGTCTGGAAGTAGATGCTCCAATAGCTCTCATATGGATGGTAGAATGCAGGCATTAGAGGATACGATGAGGCAAAAAAATTTGGCAATTTTTTTTTTTTTTTAAATACACCGATAGTCAAACAGCCGCGATGTGTAAGCAAGAGCTCTCCAAATTTTGCCGGCAGCTGAACCGCCACAAAATATACAAATATAAGGGCGGTCTAACCCCCGCGGTTGTACCAACGGTCGACCAGCACCGCCGCAACATTTCGTCCCGACACTTATTTTGCGGACGCTTGAAGGACCGCCGGGAGCGTTATTTTGCAGCCGTTTACGGCCATCCCAACTGCCGCCAAATGCCGTTTGTTTTGTAGTGGTTTTTGTCTGCAACTTTAAAGTGTGTATCCATCTTGCATTAAAAAACAAACTAATGTTACTGTTATCCAAAAGAAATGAATCTAGGTTTGAAATCAAATATCGCATTTAAAACATTACAAAGTTGACAAATTCAATTTTTTTATGAAGAGTATAGCCAATTAGTGTATAAATAAGAAGCTTACATTTTTGAAGTGATTGAAGTGATGTCTGTTTTATAATTTTGATGTTAAGAGTAATGTTCATATTAGCTAATCACATGTTGGTCTAATTGTGTTGTTTCATTTTAGAATTATCTACCACGTATATATATTTGACAATTTACTCTGTTGTTCCCTGACTCAGATAATTACTCTGTCCGGTTTGTGATAATTGTTTCTTGGTATAGGACATTGGTCAATTTACTATCTCCAGTTTTTGTCTTCTCTTGTTCATGAGTTTTACAACTAGCACAATTGTAGAAATTAAAAATTTTTAAAATAAAAAATACATGTATAAAACAATAAATTCTTAATATATAGTGTAAATTCAATTAATATAAACTAAATTCATGACTCATATACCATAAAATAATAATTAATTTTTAAAAATTAAATGTTACCCAATTTATAAATAGATTACATATACAAAAAAATAAAAAAATGATATTTTTATATTCTTTAATGTTTTCCAAGATATCCTGTTTAAGTAAGAAAGTTATACGACAGTAAAATCTTCGTATGGTATAGCCTGTTTGGTTTGAGTGTTAGACATTAGGAAAAAGAGGAAATGGAGACCTGTGCACAACTGAGATGTTGTATAAAGAAATCCAGCACTATTATTTATAGGGATGCGCTCAAATTGGGAATCTAATATATTCTTGGGCAAATTTCTTTAATGGAACATGCTTTCATTATTTGTGTCTGTTGATGTTGGAATTGGTTTTATTAGCATGAGAACTACTGAAATACAGACTCTGACTTAACAGACTGAACTGAGCCGATTTAATTATATTTATAAGATTATCTTGGTTTAATTAATAAGTCACTTATTTTATTTATGCTCTTTCTGAATTTTACTATGCACATTATAATGGCTTAAAAAAAAAACCTACTATTCAAATTCATGAGACTTATGTTGAAACTTCATTCCTGTAGCCTAGACTTTTATATATATATATATATATATATTGCCCTATTTTCTCCCTATTTTACAACCCCTAATTTGCTTGCTTGGACCCTCTAATGTGTGTGTACTGATGGTGATGCTTCCCTTTGTTTATATTTACCTTTTTTTTTTTTTGTGACAGTGACTTGGTTTATGAATGACATTAATTTGTTAATGATTTTTTATTTGAGTTGGTTCCCGCGTATGATTCTATTTTAATCTGATCGTTATGTTAGATCTTATGGTAGCTTAATTATTTTTTAAGGCACTTATTTGATTTAATTGTCTCCTTTTCGTTTTTAAAGGAGTGAGGATAGTGGAATGATATGTTCATATGTAAACCAAGTTTAAGGTACAAAGTTTGATTTTGAGGGCAAATTATAATGAAAAATGAATTGAGCTCTCTGAGTGGTAGTGATTAACTAGTCACTGGACCAGTTCACCTTAATGTTGCACTAGTAATGATTAATGAGTACTGAGATTTTACCAGGAAAATAAATTAAATTACATGGAGATGGAAAGAAAATTTGTCATTTCATTTGATGTCCTATTGTATGTCACTTTGCATTTTGATTAATCAATTATATACATAGTTGTAAAGTTTAAATATTATTTTATAATCTCAAGACTAATCAAAAGTAATGAAATAATAAACTTTGTCCCATGGAGATGTCTATTACCACCAGAGAGTTTTTTCTTCTTTTTTTAATCTAAAATGCTTATCTTGACAGTGCTAGCTTTACACCGTATGAACTTGAAATGTAATTGCTAAAAAAAAAAACCTTCAAAATCTTTATTTTCTTACCTAATTCTTCATTAAATTATTCTCTTTTGCTTTTTTAAGGCAATAGGACTTGAAAATGATTAAAAAATTTAAAAAAAATCAATTAAGCACAATCCTAATCAATTGGACATCAAATGGGGTTTAAATCACATAAAAAACATAGGAAAATAGTGCAAGAAAATACACTTATCAAAAATCAAATAATTACGTCTTAGTTATTTCTAAGTTAAAATGGGAGGTTTTTGACTAGACGAAATAAAATGTACAAAACACAAGTTGAAATAAAGCATAACAGAATAATAAATTGATAATAATGTAACTGACCTAGGTAACAATCTAACTTCCCAATGATTCTATCCTCAACTACATATTAATTATAATCTAGTTATGTCAATTAATTCAATTAATCCAAAATCTCACAATTAATCTAACCAATTTATTAATCTAGTCAACACTTCACTAGGCAGGAATCTTTGCACCTAACTTGGTAATTTCTACAATACAATCGACAGAATATGACTAATGGAACTAAGCCTAACTCCAATCACAATCGACATCAAGATTAAGCACCCGTTAGCTTTGAAACCAAATTTTTTGCCAACCAAATTAAGTTTTATCTCATGGCTCTCATGGCAATTAAGTCTAGGGTGATCATACCTAAAAAAATCACAAACTCAAACAAAAATCATGTATAAAAATCTCCTTACACAATCCTAGGCCTGTTGCAAAGCTTCTACACCTTCATTACCATAGTGGGTACCATAGGGGTAAAGAAGGGGCTCTAAAATCAAATTTACTTTGGATTAACTTTTTGTAAAAGGATAAACACTTTCAAAAGTCAAAATATTACTTTTTTTTAAGAAGCAAGAGGGGAAAGAGGGAAATGCTTCTCTTTGACTTTTCTTTTAGAAGCCAAAGTTAGGGTAATATCATCAATTATGCCTTTCTTACCTAAATTTATGGATTTAGTGTCATATCTATTTAGCTTACCAGACAAAGAAGCCCGAAATCCTTGTTTTTTCAATAAATCATGCATCTTGATGCGCCACATATCCTTCCCAGTGAATTCGTCAATCTTCACAGTGGTTAATGCCAGTTCGAATTCAATCCAAATTGAAGATTTGTGAGGGCGCGTGTGTCTTGAACGATCTTCTAATGTTGTTCTTGGTGGCCCAATGAGAAAATGTCATTCATGACATCTTTGCTAAAATTACGAAACTCTACAACAATAGTTTCTTCAAAAGTCCAATTTTTGTTGGAATCACGAAGAAACTGAACCGGTTAAAATTTCAACAGAATCGTACTTTAATATTTTTGTATTTTTTTGTGTATCTTAAAATTGTAAATTCAAAGATGGAAAGACAATATAATTCAATCTTTTCCTTTTTCACGATATCAAATCTTTAATCATCTGTACAAGATAATTTAGTCATACTTAGCTGCGAATTAAAGAACTTAGATGACCTACAAACATAGCCATGTGTTTCTTGCCTTAGTTTCTAATGTGGTATATTCCATAATCACTAATTTCTTTACATCCAAAAGCTTATTAGAATAAAATAGAGGAAAAAGTTCCCCACCCAAAGCCTTAATGATTCATTTGGCAAATAAACAATGTCTTGTTTCATGGGAATCTCAATTTGCATATTTATTAAATGTTTATATCTACGACATATGGGTTGACCCCCTAAGTGCTCCCTAACTATCATCTATTTTAATGCTTGCCCGGAGGAAAGTAGCTATAATGTTTGTTTAAGTCAAAGCAATTATCATATGGTTCCTTAATATGTGGCCAATGTCTATGATATGACATAGAGGTGGAAAATTAGGTTAATCGCCAGTTTCGGGTTAGCCTTTTATAGACTAGAGTTTAATCGGTTTAGGTTAAAAATACTCACTTTTATTTGAGCTGAGAAAATTGGGTTAAAAATATTCAATTAGCAGATTTATTCAAGTTTTTCAATTTTACATACATTTTTTAATAATAAAAACTATTTTAGATCTGCAGTGTGAGTATAAAATTAATCTTTGTCGAAAGAAGTAATATATAATAATCTCTCTCCAATTAGTGTTGCTAAGTTTCAAACATAATTTTTAGCCTAAAATATTTTGCAACTTTAACTGTTTTTCATTAAATCAAGGAATTGTCAATACGACAAATATAATTTAATATAATTAGTCTGATGATCGGTGCAATAAACTAAGGTGATTGTCTATGAATTTGTTTATTCTAAATCTAGGAGGATTTAGTCATAACTAACACTATCTCAAACATCACGTCAAAACGATAATACTTAATGCTTCGTCACTTCTTGCATAATTATCACAATTTAAGTTCGTTATTTACCCACTAATTTCGAGTAATGATATTATATTCACAAATTCTAAGTTTTATTTCTAAATACAAAATTTTAGCGGAAAAGTTCCAAAAAATATATTATAGAGTTACTATTATAGATTTTAAATTAAAGGAGTGAGGATCGATGCTGGAGATAGAAAGCCAACATACCTGTGTTAGGAAGAATATTGCCATTAGGTTAAACTTCATTATATGTAAAGATTCTTAGGTGTAAATAAAATAATAATGATAATATCAAACTAAAGTATAAAGAAAAAGTAACTCCTAAATTTTATTATATTATATTTATATAATGAAACTTATTTCTACAGCATTCAGGTTTTTGTCACCCAACTAGTGTGAAGAGTACGTATACAATAATTTTCTAGATATGGGCAACATTCATCGAATTATTTTAAGCTTTAACAAGTTATTAGTGATTATAAGAATCCATATAATATAAAGTGTCGCTAAGAATATTATAATCATCCGTCGATATAATTGTATGACTTTAAAAGTTGATGTCAACAGCCTCCGTTTGAACAGTGTTGATGTTAATATTTATTAATCATGAACCAAATTGTCATTATTCCATTGTGAGACGACTATAATGGAAGTCAACTCAAGCCACATATTTATATTTTATAGTTTAAGCTTACATAACATGGTTTGAAATCTGATGCAAAAGCTTTTTTTTTTTTTTTTCTTTATTTGCATTCAGTATGCTTTGTTGGATATGGAAGCATTAATAAATTCTCTGGATAACTGAAATTCTAAGAGCATGTTTGATTAATGGAATGATACAATGTCTGAATAAAAAGAAAAATAGAAAGTTCTATTATTATATTTAGTATACAATGAGAGTTTATGAATACATTGCTTAGTATGCAAAGAATAAAATGAAATTTTTAATAAAATAATTAAAATAATTTTTATAATTTTTAATAAACAAATCCTACTAAATTTAATAAAAACACCCATCCACTCATTGAGTTTTTCAACCAAATATTGAAATAAATAAAAAAAGTATATATAGACTATTGATAAAAAAGGACTATATAGAAAAAATTATCCTTGTTTGAAAATTAGATTAACTTGTCATAAAAACTCAGTGAAAAAAATTATTCCCATCAAAAGATATTATAATCATACTTAGAAGTTATCTATTACTCATTAAAGAAAATTGCTTAAGAGGTTAATTAGGTAGAGCAAGAGAGAGTATTGCATAACAGGTCACAGGTTGGAGGTTGGACTGCCCACTCATCTCCCTGTGTCATCTTCTCACTTTAGAATTATACGTACCAAAATAAAAAAAAAATAAAAATGGACTACTTATAGTATGATTTAAACACAAACTTTAAGTGCAAAGCAACTCATTCTTTATTAGCTAAACCAACCCCATTTGTCATTCTAAAATCTTATACTCTTAGGAGGAATTTTACAGGCAAATCTATTTTTTAATCCCATAATTCATAAATTATGAGAAACATAAATCTTAGAATTTATAGGATTTATAAATTATGAGATTATTAAAATATGTTTGATTAATTTTAAACATTCATAAAAGAAATTTAAAAATATTCTTAGAAGGTTGGTAAACTAAAATCTCACCTTTTTATGAAATTATTTTTAATAAAATTTATATTAAAAAATTATACCAAACATAAAAAAACAAAAAAAAAAAAAAATACAAAATTTACCAAATAGACAGTGATAATTGTCGGTGAAAAAAGATGCCACTTCAAAAATAATGATTACAGGTGGTGTTAATAACGGCGTCAATGAGATATACTAGTGCCAAGGTAGAGGGGGATTGAAACTTGTAAAAAATGATGGTCAGAGTTGCGATCTCAAAGAAGAACAATAAATCGCTCCTCTCAAGAATTATGAATTCCATGTTAAGAAAGGCAAACTGCAACTGCTAAGCCAAAGGGGCCAACACCAAAATCGAAGGCCTATGAATCCATGCACACTTTGCTTTCTCTTCTTCCACAAGAAGAACTCATACAGGAAAATCTCAACAAACAGAACCAGATGAGTAAAAGACCTACGTACACTTTGATTAAAACAACTCAAGATGATAGAATAATTTTGTTAGGAGCTGGGGAAAGAAAAATTTTAAAGAATTAATCTTAATTCTATTAAACTCAACAACTGCTAAAAATGATTTTTTTTTAAATGTAAATAAGTTTTTAAAACTCTAAATTAAATGAATTTAAGAGGACGACAGCTAAAGAGCCTCGAAGATGGGTAGCGTCGATTGTCATTGCAGTGCGCACTGCATCGTGGAGCTCATGTGGCCGCTTGTCTCTTGATCCATTGCCAGTGAATGCTCCGACACCTTGGGGAGTTGAAGAATTTTGGGAGTTCCTTGAATCATTTATCACCATTGCAGGTGTTGGAGAAGAAAAGCAGTAGTATATCACAGAGAAGGAGAGTTGTGGAGTTTTTAACAAATATATACTACATCTCAAAAATTATTAATATATGTCACTTTTATTAATATTTACTAATATATACCACATAAACCAGATATTGTAGTATGGAACAACAACATCTGAATAATATCGCATCACCTAGTTACATTTCTAACCAAAAATAGTACAGTAATGCATTATTCACAAATATTGTAATACTGTAATGCGATATCACTTATATTATGTTTTGTGCAAATTTTCGTGGAGAGGGAAGAGTGAAATGTCACCTCATCACACCACTTCAAATTTTTGTTTTTATGCAGATAAAAAATAAAATAAAACATAAAAAAAAATCTCTGTGTTGATGCATATATCACTTACCACAAGTTTAGATTTTTTTTTATGTTTTTTTAAAAATAAATTAAAAAAAAATGAAAGAAGTTGTGACATGACCATAAACCAGTTGCAAATAAATTTATAATTTTTTAATGAAAATTTAGACCAACCAATTAAAAAGAAACGTGGAATGTTTATGAAAAAAAAAAGAAAAAAGAATCCTTTAGAAAGTTGAAAGTGTGATGGATGAGAGAAATCAACAAAAAATCTCTCTATGATGAATTGATATTTGACGACATAAGCTTTAAATATTAGATGTAGAATTTAATAGAGGCTATTATAGTTCTATAAAAGCAAACACTGCACTTTCATTTTTCATCTATGCATCTTCTTTTCCTTGTTTTTCTTCTTGTCTAGTTTGCTTATATGCTTTCTCCTTTGGTTCCTCTTTAGTAGTGTTATTTTCTCAACTTTCACTCTTTAGGTCTTCAACATGTATACTTTAAAAATTAGATGTAATGTCTAATAGAGGCCATTGTGGTTCTATAAAAGTAAACACTACACTTTCATTTTTTATTTACACATCTTCTTCCTTTCCTCTTTTTTCTTCCTTTCTAAATTTGTTTATATACTTTCTCCCTTGTTCCTATTTAGCAATGTCATTTTCTCAACTTTTACTCTTTGGATATTTAGGTCTTCAACAAATACACTTATATTTTCATAGTATGTTATATATAATTTTTTTTTATTAATCATCAATTTTATTACTATTTTTGTTATCATTACTAATTTTTTATGCTAGAAAATTTAATAATATTATAAGCTTAAGATTATACTTTTTATGTTAGTACAAATTTATATTCGATTATCATTATATATTTTCTATAATAATATTAATTAATCTATTTCTTATCAAATATTTTACATAATGCTTCTTTAGTGATAAAATACATTTATATTTATATTAAGATAATTACGTATTTTTTTGTTCTATTAGTTTGTATTTTTAAATGAGACTTTTTTAGTTAGACTATATGAAGATTAGTGATAAGATATTTGTTATATTTATAATATTAGAGATTAAAAATACTAAATCATAAGATAGTAATTATTGTTCTAGTGGCTAATCACTTTTTCACTACATTTTAAAAGATTTGAACTATTTAAAAAAATTACTAAAAAATAATATTTAAATTTATTTAATTAATATTATATTATTAAGAGGAACAATTTATTTATTTCTTTTATTATTCTATTTTCAATATTTTTGTAATTTAAAAAAAACATAAATATTGTTTTAATATTATAACAATTTAGTTAGATTAAGCGATAATATATATATATATATATATATATATATATATATATATATATATATATATATATATATATGTATGTATGTATGTATGTATGTATATTTGATTTATTTGTTACATTAATATTTTATACTTCATATTAACGTTATTAGTATAAAATTGAAGATATTTAATATAATTTTTATAATTAAAGATATTTTTTTATTTTAATTATGATTATTTTAATTTTATATTATAAAATTATTTTTATTTATTTTAAAAATTTTGTAATTTAATAATAGTATATTGTTACATTAATATTATTTTATTGTAGATAATGACCAGTATTATTTTATTTTTAATTCATTTTTATTGTATATTAAATTAATTAGGTGTAAATATATTTAATATTATTTTGTAATTTTTGAAAATTAGTATTATTTTTATAAAAATATTGTTTCGTAGTATTATTTTATAAATTAATAGTACTATTATGTTCATTATTAATATTCTTCACATTAAATCATTATACCATAACCGCATAGTTAAATTAGTATTAAGACAATTCTGCATATGAAATACTTTTTATAACGAATTAGTATTCTATATTTAAGAATATTTACATTAAAATTATTTATGTGATTGAATTATAAATTTAATTTAAAAATATAATATTGGGACAACAATATTAGTATTTAGGCAACAAGTAGTTTAACCAATTAGCATTAGTGTTATGATTTAATAATAATAACACTAATATAATTTTGTAATTTACATTACTTTTATTTTGAAATTTGATATGATTATGTGTATCATTAATAATATTTTGAATATCTTATAATTGTATAATTTTCCTTAATTATAATAATAGTTGTAGGCTTATATTATTAATAATAACTATGAGTGGGATATCTTGTCTCATATGTCATGATGGGAAGGCTTATTATGGCCCATATGGATATGTCTAGGATAGTTCATTACCAAAGATAATTTAGATCAAACGTGATGTGACCTTGGAATCCCTTTGGAGAAAAATTCACAATTATCTTGGGTTAAAATCTAACTAGATTATGTAGAGTGTGATGATAGATTTTTTGTTGAGCAATTTCCTTGTCCAAGATACAGTATTATAAAAATAAATATGCCTCAAAATGTGAAAGTGATGTTATGTCATCATGAAAACAATCACAACAATAACTGCATCGAGTTATATATTGAGTGTGTAAATGTCAGTTAGCCGAGCTGCATTGTATTAAGGCCAAGTTGCAACATTTATTATAATGAAGGATTTTGTGGAGAGGAGCAACAAAATTTCTTTTTGTATATGGCATTAATGGATCATAGCATGGCTAATGCATTTCAGTCAATTCAACTCAGAGAGCAAAATATGAGTGATGTTTAGGGGCTCAGTTTAATCTTAATGAACCATATGATGAAGTTGAACCACATTATAGCATTTTACCAAATGAAGATGTACCAATAGATGCTAATGTGTTAGATTGTATTAACAATGAGCATACCAACTCAAAATATGAGTTTCAAGATAACCCTTATCATCTTGAGAATGAAGATTTTGTGTCTCCTAACCCAATCCCAAGCTTTTATAAGCCGTAAGCTTCGTCTTTGAGGCAAATTAACTGGGAAGATGTGAACAATATGCCGATTGATGAGTTAGAATAGATATTGCCTCCTTAATGGAACCTGAGCATGAGGTTGATATAGGATTACAGTGGCCTATTAAAGAGGATGTTAGCAATGCTGTTAAATTGTACAGTGTCAAGCTTAACGTTTAATTCAAAGTTAAAAAACGTATGAGGCAGTGGTATAATATATGTTGTAAATAGTCTAATGTTGGATGTCCATAGAGGCTAAGGGCAGGGAAATTGAAAAAGTGTGATGAATGGATGATTACAAAATATGTGGTATCTCACACTTGTATGTCAGCCATGCTTAATCAAGACCATTACTACCTAAACTCTAATTTAATTTATGATGAAATTGTTAGACTTGTGAGGGTAAACCTAGACTTGGAGCTCTCCAAGATTATTCAACAAATAAATAACATGCATAATTATACCATCTCATTTACGAAGGCATGGATTGTCAAACAGAAAGCCTTTCAAAAGGTGTATGGTGACTAGGCCGATTCATACAATTTGTTGCTAAGGTTCCTGTATACTATTAAGTATATATAGGGTAGTGTTGTTGAGTTCATGACAAGGCCGGAATAATGTGCAAAGGGACAAGCTCCTATAAAAGCACTATTCTTTCATGTGTTTTGGGCATTTAAGCTATGCATTGATGCATTCCCGCATTTAAAGTCGTTCATACAGATTGATGGAACCCACCTTTATGGGAAATATTGTGGTACATTACTGATCGTATGTAGGCAAAAGATAGGCAAGATATTTGCCTTATATCAGATCATCACCAAGGCATATTGAAAGTTGTGCTTGATGAGAGATTGCAGTGGAACGAACGATGGGGATACCATGTATTTTGCAAGTAATTTTTATTTATAAATTTAAAATTTTATTTATTTTACTAATAGTTGGATTATGCAATTTATGTCTAAAATTTTTTATATATTAATAGGATACTAATACATGCCACATATGTTTTAGCAAAAAGTAAAAAAGTTGTGTGCTTCTAATGAAAAAGTTTGTGAATGGGTTGATAAATTAGTCCCAAGGCAATAGAGTGGAGCATATGATAGTGGGAGATGTTATGGTCATATTACCACAAATATTGCTAAATGCATGAATGTCACCTTGAAAAGCATTAGACATCTCCCAATTATAGTCATTGTTGAGGCGACATTGGGAAAGCTTGCAACCTACTTCACTGAGCATAGTAACCAGTACATAGCCCAATAATTAGCTAGTTTCAAGTTCAGTGAGTGGATTGAGAAACAATTAAAAAGTAATGCTCGTGTTGCGACCACACATAGGGTGTAGTCCTTTAACAAGGAACATATTACATTTCAAGAGGTAGACGTGGAAGGTGATCCTAAGTACAAAATTCCTAGTACATATGTGGTTGATCTTGTTAGAAAGGCTTGTATATGTGGGGAGTTTCAAGCTTTGCACTACCTTTACTCTTATGTGTTAGCTGCTTATGTGTCCATCTTGATTGATTACACCTCATTTGTAGACCTTGTATACATATTGGATCACACGATCAATGTGTATAGGTTTGAGTTTTACCCTATTGCTAGCAAGGAATTTTAGCCATCTATTGCAAGTCTGATGTTACTCCTAGATCCAAACACACATTGACCAGACAATGGTCATCCAAAATCAACAAGATTCCGAAATGAAATGGATTGAACGGAACCAAATGAGAGCTTGAGATATTCACTATGTAAAGTTCGAGGACATAATCGCTTCCAATGTCCAAACCAAGTATCATCCTCAGGGAGGACATGACAATAGTTATGATGATTGAAGAATATCTATGTTATTTCCTAATTTTATTATATAAACCTAGATGTAACTTGAAACATATTTAATGTAATTTTTATTACATGATTTCTTGTAATGGCATTTATAATTATTTAATTATTTTGATTTTGATTTTGATTTTGATTTTGATTTATTAATATCAATTTATTTATTTTAATTTTAGTATAGATCTTAAATAACCTAACTAGCTACTGCTCAAGTTGCAAAGAGAGACACATTTCCCAATTTGTTGCAAATGGGAGTAATGTGAGTTGTGTTAATATTATTAGTTGAAGTTTCAATATTTTTTAAAAAACATTAATTCACTTGTCTTTATAATTGCAGAGTAATCGAGTACTTTATTTAAGACGCACAGTATATGCATTAAATGACACCCTAGATACTTGGATTGTTCCATATCTCGTATTAACAAAGTAGAGTCGTGCATGTCACTTGTATTTGCATTGGTAGAGAGATAAAGGCTTGAAAGACATACATTCCACTTGCCATTTGGGGAGTGTACAATCACTCTACAAGATTTTCCAATGCTTTTAGGCCTCCTTATTGATGGCGACCCAATTGTACGTCAATTCTCAACATGCCAGTTACGAGATGAAACAACGAGGCTTCTTGAAGGTGTACCTGATGAGTGGAATGGGCAAAAAATTCCAATGAGATGACTTGTTAATAGATTTAGATCACTACCCAAGCATGTAGATGATAATATGATTCAAAAACATGCTAATGCATATATCTTACATATATTGGGAGGAAGGCTAGTCGAGGATGCATCATCTAGATGGGTATTCACCATGTATCTACAGTTGTTAGTTAATTTTCGAGTAGCCAATAAATATAGTTAGGGTTCAACGATCCTCGTACATTTATATCGTGCCCTTTGTAGGGCTTTAGAGCTAGGCACCATTATTTTTGCAAGATGTCACACATTAGTATGCATGTGGGTTTGGGATTGATTTCCTAGCATTTGTTTACAACTAATTGGCCTTTTAATTAATCGAGATATGGAGTAGGCACATACATATCCAAATCCAACTCCCTTGGGACACTGGTACATTATATTAATTTTTTAACAAAATGAAATTGGTAAATATTTGTTATTAATAAAAAAAAAACAAAATTCTTATCATCATACAATGTTCTACTTTTAAATAGGTGGTCTGACCAGCTGAGACTTACTTAATCTGGACAACCAAAGATATTATATGTGTCTTGTCTTTGGTTTGACACATGTAGAGAGGAGCTAGTGTTATGTTACTTGATTTTGCATATCCCATATTTGTCATTTCTTTTAACTATAAACTCACATATTATTTACAAGTCATTTGGATGCCGTATATTAACAAGGATGCACCTTCATACTCTTTAAATGGACAACATATATGGTAAGCAACTTCACCATTGTTGCATTTTCACATTGTTGAGGTGCATCAAACTGATAGAGTGATACACAAATTTGACTTAGATTAGTCTATTCCAAATGACCCTTGGGATTTGGACTTACAACACTCACAAACTATGCAAGGGCGTTTTGGTGAGGATTGGACTACCATTAATGCCCAGTAGATTGTAGCTTGAGATAGGCAGTCTAATAGTTAGTTGGTGTCAAGACTTCATCATTTCACTCTTTGCATCATCGATTAGCCTATATGACATGGTATCTTACTATTACTCATCGATGTATTAATCCATCCAATGCCTTTAGGACCCTAGCAGTAATTACACTATTACATACACATATTTGCAACACACTTCATAATTTATGTATTTTAGTTGCATTTTTAATAAAATTGGATTTCATTGGTTTTTATAGGTTAAATAATTGAAATGGATTTATTACACACAAAAATATGCCACAAAATCATTATAATGTAGCTACAACCATTCTGCATAACATGGGTGAGCCAGGTAGGCTATCAGTAGAGCTTCAACAATAAGATTAACCTCTAGGTGTCCACTATGTCCAACCACAATGGACATATTATGAGGATATTCCTCGTAGTGCTTCTCAACGAATTCCTCATAGCCAATGCCCTATACAATGACCTTATGTTAAAAGGGCCCAACAATAGTCAAAGAATGATGAACTTTAGCAGTCACAATATGTTGCATTTCAACAGTCCTAGTGTAACTCAATGCCTAATTTTTATGATAATGTTTATCATCTAATGCCACGTTTATTATCTACACGGAGTAGGGCCTAGTAGGACTACACAAGATTCATGTCGGTCTAATTTCAACTTAATTGACTTTACATTATTCAAGACTTATGGTTCGTCACTAATTCAACAAATAACTTCTTCGTTCCAACAAAATCACTCACATAAGACTCATGCTAGACCGATTTACTCTTTAGAAGAATGGAGTAAACCTCATTTATACTCATCATTGCAGCAATATGACATGCCGCTATTTTATGGGTATGTTGTGACTATTGGGACTCCAATCTCAGCTCAATATGAGTTTAAAGATCTTATAGTAACAAAATTTTGCATTAGTGGACAATAAAGTTCGCAGGATTAGGATGTGGAGTAAAATGAAGAAGAAGATGATGCAAACCTTCTCCATGGATGCAACAGCTTGAATAGTCATTTGAACTACTAGAAAGTCATTATTGAAGGAGAGGACCGACCGGTGCAATTGGGAGGTTAATTGGGTTGTGTCCCACTATTAAAGAGTTACATTGTGGTACAAGTGGACATAAAGGTCATAGATGAAAAAAAAGCAAAAAAAAAAAAAATGAAAACAAAAATTTAATCATTCATTTTTTATTTTTTTCAATGCTTTATTTATTAATAAAATTACATTATATTATTTAATTATTTATTTTAATTTTAATTTCAATTTTAATTAATTACATATTTGATTTGTTTTTGATAATTTAACTTATTAAAACATATAATTAAATTAAATGAATGTGTAAAAAATTTAAGTAAAAAAGTAAAAATAAAAATAAAATTGTAGGAAAGTGAAGAAAGGAAAAAAAGAAAAAAATTAAATTATTTTTTTATTTTTTATTTTCAATGATTTATTTATTAATAAAATCAAATTATTATTTAATTATGTATTTTATTTTTATTAATTAATTATTTTATTAAATTAAAATGTATAATAAATTTAATAATGTGTAAAAAAGAATGGAGTAAACCTCATGTAAAAATGTGTTAATAATTTTTATTTTTATTTTATTTTCAATGATTTAATCCTTCTTATTTCTTAATCCTCGTAAGAATGTGTTAATTACAAAATTTTATTATCTATCATGCGTTATTACTTTTTGGGCTAACTTACCCCATGTAAAAATGTAGGGTCATTTAACCTCAACCTATGTAAAAGAATCTGAATCATTCTTTTGCCTAGGAGACAAAATCATTGGTGCAAAATGATGTCTTAATAGCTGGAACTTCCAGTTTTAAATGATAATATTACTTAACCCACTAAAATAATTTAAATTATAGTATACCCCTCAACTATTTCAAAAATTTATGCTTTTATTTTTCCTAAATTTTTATAAAGTCTCCGCCAACCAATTTCTTTTCTCACTTTTTTTCCCCTCTTTACACACAACACCAACTATGTTTGCGGGTAAGTTTTGGGAGAAAAAGAAAAGAACGAAGAAGGTGTATATTCTAAACATTTCTCTTATTTGAGAATACCAATTCAAGAGGAAAAAAATTTTGAGAATTTTTTTTCACAGTTTTCCAAATTCTTTCTAAAGTAATTTTTATAATTCTCTTAGAAATATATTTTAAATGAAGAAATTAATTATTTACCTATACACCCTTATTAAAATTTTAAAATTACATTTTAATTTATTTCGTGATTTGTAAAAATATTTGAAATGATTTTCTCTCTGTAAAATTGTTTATAATTTAAAAATTATTTGAAACATCAAGCATAGTGATTAATCCAGCAATTAAAAATAAGGAAAGTAGTGCCAAGTTCTAACAATCATAGTAACTACCTTTCAATAACTATGGTTTAATTTTCAAAGAACAACTATCATTGATTTTTTAGAATAAAAATTAATAAATTTATATGTACCCTTATTTAAATTTTGAAATTATATTTTATTTTATTTATTTCTCTCAGAAAAGCTAATACCAACCTTTAAAAGCAGTTAATTTTAACAAGCCAAATTTTGCAACATGTGAAATCACATTGCCTAAAATCCTTAATCAAGATCATGACTATCATTTTTCTTTTTTCTTTTTTTTTTTTTATCATGAGTAGAGGGAGATTTATAAGTTTCAACTTATATTCTGAGAAAAGAGCTCACTCAAGCTTAAACTTGAGGTTGGTAAAACTAAGAGTCTAGGGTATGTCATTGCACCAACCCTGATTCTTATCATGACTTATATATACTCCTAAATTTTGAAGTAAAATGAAATACTGATTTATTTCTAAACTAATTGGCAATAATATATATATATATATATATATAAAACTCAAACCATTTGTATTGCTAGGATATATACCATGTCGCATTACCAGAAATAATAGAATCAATACTTAAAGTATACAAATAAAAATTCAAATTCTTAGCACATTAAAAAGCATGCATCCTTGCTAGTGCCTAGTTTATCCAATAAGGGTTTGTTAGGATTTTTAGTGAGAGATTTTGTTTTTAAGAAAAAATAGTGACAATTATTATAAATGTGTGAACTTTTTATTTCTCTCCCTAATTTATGCTCAGGATAAATCTTTCATTCTTCTTTTATACATTGGAGGATAATCCTATCATTCAACTTCAGTGAGAATTTATTTTTTCATAGATTTAATCTTAGTCTCATTTTTTTTTTTTTGAAAATTATAATAAAAGAAAGATGAGATTAACATTAAATATGATGTATTTTTAATTGATTGCTAATAATTAAGTAAATAATTAGTATACGAAAGCTTTAGGAGCATAAATATTGTGTAAGAGTATTTACATTAAACTATTTTAATAAATTAAGCTTAAACATGTTTCATAATATTGAAAAACAAAACTTTACAATAAAAGCATGTTTTGTTAGACTAAAACCTTTTTTTTTTTTGATTAATTTTTTATAAGTATGTTATTTAATTAATTATTACAATAGACAAAGCAACATATATGTAAATTAAATTAATAGTTTAAGCTTTTCTTGTCTATATATTTTATTTTTGTCAAAGCACATAATGTATCTACCTATTTTCACGTGGATTGAAGGATTGAATATTGAACCCCATAAAGAAGATGTAATATTGAATAATAATTAAAAAAAAAATTAGGGGTGAGCAAAATTCAATTAACCGACCGAACCGAAAATAAATTGGTTTAATCGGTCGGTTAGTATCAGTTTAGTCGGTCAGTTACAGTTTTAAAATTTAAAAAAATTGATTAATGTCGGTCGGTTTTGGTTTTACATTTTTCCTAACCGATGAAAATTGAACCGCTGACTAAAATATTTTAAACTTTAATGTTTTCATATACCATGTTAATTAGTGATTTAATTATTTTATTGATTGATTAAATCACTCAAATACTATGTCATCTTGATATATAAAAATAATTATATATTGTTAATTTGATATATACTTTAGTCTTGTGTAAATATATTTATTGAAAATAATAATTTTCTAGTAAAAAAAATTAAAAAAATGTTATTTTTGTTATGTATAGACATTTGTTTATGTTAATTTTGTCTTCTCCAAGCATTTTTGCATATGTTTGGAATCGAAAAAAGTTAGCTTCCATAAATATTTTTATATATTTTTAAGTTTGTTATTTATGTATTTTTGTTTTTACTTATATGATTCTTAGTAAGATGTCATAGATACTTTTAGAAAAATAACTTATTTTAACTTATCTAATAGTTGCATTCTTAATTTACGGTAAAGTAATTAAATATATGTTCAAAGTAGACACAACAATAAAACGGAAACAATTTTTTTTTTTTTTAAAAAAAATTGTTATTGTCGGTTAACTATTAACCGACCGAAACTGACTACTTAACTGACTAAAACTGAACTGTCGATTTTAAGGTATAGTCGGTCGGTTATTGGTTTGACAAAATTACACAATCGGTTAATATTGATCGGTTAAAAATATAGTCAAAACTGACCGACGCTCACCCCTAAAAAAAAATAACATTGAATAAAACCAAGAAATGAAAAATCGTGTCCACCAAAAAGAGGGAAAAAAAATACGGAGACAAGCAAGAGAAAGGATGAGAAATTAAGACTTTAAAAACATGGGGTTCATTTGTAATTAATTAAACACTTCTTGTAACAGGTTAAGTGAATTAGTGAGCCCAATTTTCAATACTTTTTACAATTACACTGGTCCACCTAGGACAGGGGTGTTTAACCCAAATTTTATCTAGGGATAGTAAGATAAGTCCTTAATTTCTTTTATGTCAATAGTTACGGAGAAGAGTTTAAAACTTTCAATTTAAAAAGAATAGAAGTGGGTTTAAACATGCGATATGAAAACATAAAACCTTAAATTTAGAGTTGTGCTATTACCTTAAACTCATTTCTTGTGTAATTTTGTTTTTTTCTTTTTGTCTAAGATAGATATCTAATCTTCATTAACGAGAAGGAAAGAGTAGCCTTACAATATCAACCAGGCACTCTATACAAAAAGAATAAGGGATATCCCAAAAGGATATAATTGACTTTTACCAAAAACATTATTCCTATACAGAATACTAGTCGTCACAAACCATGAATTCAGCAACATCTTCAACTTTTCTAACTATCTCCAAGTCCAAGGTGCTCCAGGTTTTATCATTGAACGCATCATTTCTCCTTTTTCAAATCCTCCAAGGTGTGAATAAAGCCAAAGAAATTAGATTTGAGTTGTCTGGTACCTCTATCGCGTGTTATTTAATAGAATAGCAAGTGTCAATACTACATGATAAATGTTATTATTGTCTAATAACTCGTTTATTTCTTTATAATTCTTATTATTTTTTAATCTTCGTAAGAATATATCAATTGATTTTATTGATTATTTTTCAGATATTACCATAATATTATTAACTAGTAACCCTCTTCTTTTTCTTTTTTTTTTTTCAAATCATTCTAAAAATATATTAATTGATACATTAATTGGTTTTATTTATTTTTTATTTTATTGATATAGATTTTTGCATCATTGATTTTACTGAGTTAAGTAGAATATCAAATGCCAATACCATATGAGTGCAACATACTTCCAAATTTTTATATTAGTGTTAATTGGTTTGATTATTTTTACTTTTTATTGATTTAATCAATAAAGGGATTCTATTTTTTTTTATTTCCCAAGCCTTTGTTTACTTTTTATTGATTTTTTTTTCAGATTTTATTAATTTTTTTACACTTTTTATTTCTTAATCCTCTTTCTACCTCTTATTTCCTAATATTGCAAGTATATTTCAATTTTTATCAATTTTTATATTTTATTGATTTTATTATTTTTTACCCATTTTATTTCCTAATTCTCCGTTTTACTTCTTTATCCTACCTCTTACAAGAATGGCATTGTGCTTGTTTCAAATGTCTATGACCTCAATTTTTTTTCACTAGGCAGTCAAACTTCTTTAGTGGAGAGTAGCAATGATAGAGAAATTAATTTTGCATTGGAAGCAAATAAAATATGTTTGGCTTTTTTATTAGATTAGGTTTTTGTTGGACGAATTTCAGTTATTTATTTAAAACATTCACAAACACTATCACCAAATACATATTCTTAAAGTGAATCAGAGCCATTTATCTACTGCCTAGTATAAAGACAATAGAAACAGCCAAGCAGAGAAGCGGAATCCCAAATAAAACACGGTCCATTGTACCATTCCCCCTAGGGAAGCAATCAATTGGCCGCAGAAGGATTTACAAGGCCAAATACAAAGCAGATAGTCACAAAGCCAGGCTAGTTGCTAAGGGTTAGACATAGTAAGCTAGGATAGATCTTTCATGGGGTGGTTGGTAAGGAAATTTTTTTACTTTCTTTAGAAACTCACTCAACAAGTTAGATGCTCATATTTAGAGGAAAATATATATATAAAAAAAAAAAATTCACTAAAAAACTTGCTTCACCAGTAAATTACAATTGTGAAGGATTTCAATTTTTTAGATTCTCACCTTAATAGGTGATTTACTTGACCGAAAAACTACAATTGTAAAGAATTTCAAATTTTTAGGATTTCTACCTCAATAAGTGGATATCTTATTTTACTAGAAAATTAAAATTTTGAGAAGAATTTATGATAAAATTATATTTGGTCTACTACCTTATTTATTACTAGAAAAGTTTAATAACTAAACATAGGAATAAATTTACTCAGTCATCACTTACCTAACAAATACTTACCGAGTAAACTATTCAAAAATCATAGTTGCACCCAAATATCCCATCAGACACATTCTCTCATGTTGCAAAGATTACCACATAAGAATGTTGTATCTTTGGCAGCAGTAAAGGGATGGTATATGCTGCAATTTAACTTCAACAATGTCCTTTATATGGGTATCTATTTGAAGAAGTATATGAATTTACCTATTGGCTAACCCATTAAGGGAAATAACTTGGTACGTAAATTGCACAAGTCCATCTATGATTTACGCCAAGCTTTTGCTAATGGTTTCAGAAATTTTCTTTTGCATTAATTCATAATGGTTTCAAGCAAAACATAAATTGATTATTCATTATTTATTATAGGACATTGCCTTTCTCTTGTAATCTTGTAACCTGCCCAAAACACGTTAAGATCAAAGAAAACAAAAGAAGACCAAACCAACTCAATTGATAAGTTAATGGGCACCATGTTTTTGTCCTAGCAAGCACACTAGGTTGTACAAATAATAAAGAATAAGTATGGGATATTGTCCTTAAGAATTTTTAACGAAGCACCAACTTCACTCTCAAATTATTATCCAAGCTACCAAGTAAGTGAAATATATTGAAAATAACTAATTAAGTATAACCAAACTCTAAATATTTGAGAAAACTATATATGATGAATAATAGGTTTAGGATATCATCTAGAACAATACATAAAAATATGAGAATCTCTTCATATAATTTCCTAATCAACTTTATGAAAGCTCAATTCCTTATTTTAACAAAAACTCAATTTCGCAATGAATTAACTCTCTTAAATTGAATTACTCAATTTTTTAGCATTACTTCAATTAAGCAAGACATTAAACTGTTCTATGGAATTGGGCCTGTGATTATGTGGTTCACGTTTGTTTATCTCTAGTTTTCACTTAAATTATAATAATTAATCATAGAAGTTATTTTATAAAGTCACTTTATAATGCAATTTAGAGACAACATTTCAATCATATAAGTAGCCAATCTATAATTAAAAAACATTATAAACTAAATTAATTGCTCAAAGTCAAAAAAGAGAATTATATAAATTGTCAACTCAATTCATATGCAAAAGTCCTAGCTACATCCTTCCCTAGTGAAAGATTTAACAATTCAAAATAAAAGAAAATAAACACCAATTAATTAAGGAGTTCATGGAAAAAGAGTACAAGACAGCTTAATTTTTGTTTAACTGTGTAGGTTTCCTCTAGAGAAGGCTCTCTCCCCCAATGTCGATGGGGATGCTCGTGGGTCAAAATTAAAATTTAATTAAACAATCAGATAAAAAATAAAATAAAATAAATTAAACAGTAATTTATTTTAAAACTTTTTGTCCTCTAACTATAATTTACTTTAAATACATTATTTAGATAGTTAATGTTAATTTATCAACATCAATAAATATGTAAACTTTGATAATTTGTTTGTTGATTATGGCTTTTAGAATGTAGACTGATGTGAATGAATAAGAAAAAAGAGAAATGGTGTGCATTGACTAAATAAATATTACGTTAATCGTTTTTCACATGATGGGTTGAATTACCAACAGGTACTTCCTCTTACGTTTTTAATGTTTTTGTACTTCTTTGCAACCAATAAAAAAAAAAAAAAATGAGAAGTAGTTTTTGATCGGTTCTATCTACGTTTGATATGGTGTTATGGTTGTTTTGATTTTCCATTTATCACTAGGATTGGAAGTAATCAAAATACGGTTGTTAGTTTTTAAAATTGACAGGGATACAACTAATTTTTAAGAATGGTGTTATATTTATATTTATTTACGTAAATTTATTTTTAAATATCTGAAATATTTATTTAACTTTTTTATCTTACTTTTTTTTTATCATTTTATCTATGCATTATAACTAAAAATAATAATTATACATTAGAGTAAATATAAAGAATTGAGCAAATAGCTTTTCTCAATTTCTAAACAGATACTTTGCAACTACAGATTTTTCTCTCTGACGTGAATAATTTTTGTTTCATATTTTATTTCATTTTATGTTTTAAAACATTTAAAAAAAATTTATTTAAAATTTTGATTGTTGTTAAATTTTATATTTAAATAAAATATTTTGAGACAGTAAATATGATAGCATGTGACGACAAAAGATGATATCTCTTTCTATATAGGGGATTTTGGCAATTTCATTCGGTTGAGCGGGGATTGAAAGAAAAAAAATTTTCTGCGAGAAATTTTTTCTACAAAAATTTTTGGGACATAGAAGAAGATTATAATTCTTACCTTGCATGAATTCTTGAATTAATACAAATTCTAAAATATCTTTCATTTTAAAATAAAATATAAATGATGTTATTTTTTAATTTACAAATTATTTTTATTAAATTAAATTTATTTAATTAAATATTAATTTTTTATATAAATATTTTCTTTCGGGGAATAATTTCTCCTTGAAGTTGTGGAGTGGGGAAAGGGGTGGAGAAAAATTTCATAATAGAGATCAGGGATGAAAATATACTTTTTACCCTACCTCGCCTGCCCTGTTGCCATCTCTATTTCGATATATGAAAAAAATCAAAATTGTATCATATTCTATAGGCATGTAAATTATGGAAAAAAAAAAAATGTAGGCAGAGGAGTGAACATCTTCTATCTTGTTTAGTTCCTTTTTATTGGTAAAAATGTAATATAATGCTGCAAGTATTATTGAAAAAAAAATCACTTTGTGTAATTTTGAGTATTTATATAAGCTTTTTAGAAAAGAAAAAAAAAATAGAAGAATCTCAAGAAGCTAAAAGTCTTGTCTTTCATTTTTATTTTTTCTAAAAATTATGTGAGATGCTTCTAGAAAATAGAAGTGGAAATAAATTACTGAAATATAAAACAGATCTAAAAATTGAAAATTTGTTTCTAATTTCTACTTCAACACATCCAAATTATTCTTTAAATTTAATTTAAATGAGCTTTAAGTTATTAAAAATATTTTTATATTCTTTTTTTGACTAATTAAAAAAGAGTGAGATAAAAAGAGAAACAAAAGATGTTAATGTGAGGAGGGTGCTTTTTGAATTTCTGACATAAATAAAATGGTCTATAATTATGTTGTTGTTAACAAAAACTATAAATTGTCCCATTGACCAAAAAAAAAAAAATTATTTTTCACAATCTACTCATTCCAATCAAAATTTTCAAACATCAGTTATAAGAAGTCAGCATACGAGAACCGGTTCATACTGTTGTAGTCCACTACAAATCATTTGTGGCTGTGTTTCATCCAAGAATCATGGAGGACCAAATTGGCTAGCCACGCGCAAAACTGGGAAGCAGCAAAATCACTTTATGCCTGTTTGGTTGGCTGGAAAGAGGTTAAGAAAGAATAGAAAGTGGAAAGGAAGTAAGAATAGAATATAATATAGAAGGTATTTTCTTTTGTTTGGTGTGCTAAGGGTATGTTTGGTTCATATGAATGGAAAGGATTAATCCAAACGAAAGCACTTATTGTGATGTTTGGTTAGTGTACACGATGGAAAGGAAATATCAACACAATGTCATTTTTCATTTAATCAACCGGTTGACCCACTCCTCCCAATTTGCTGAGGAAAGGGGCTCTCTGCTGTCTACGGTTCCTTCTCTTGGCCGCTCCGACCAGGGTTCCGAAGTCGATGACGTCTGCTTCTGCATTATTCTCATCTAAGGCACAAAATGACAAAAGAGCTAAGTATAATAGTTTAATAATCACTAGGTTACCAAGATTCCTATCATGCTTTGTGACATTTTAAGTGCTACTTTTCTTGCTATTAACTTTGTGTTGCATGCTCGAACCAAGTATATTAAGGTAAACTGCCATTATGTGAGGGATCCACTATAAGAAAACTAGGGTTTTCTCATTGTAGGAGCACTGATAAAATTCAAAAATAAAAGAATTTTCTTTTAATTAATTTATAAGCATAAGCCTAGTATATTAAATAATTGAGAAAAATTCTTGTAATTCAAAAATAAAAATTCTATTTTCTCTCTCATACTATCATTAATTTCAAAAAGGACTTTAACGTTTTAAACTAGATAACATGAACCATCACATTTTAAGCCAAAAACAAAAATAAACATTTTGTACAAATAATAAATACTTTAATAAAGCCTATTTTTATTCTTGGCTTAAAATATGAAGGTTTATTTTATCTAATTTGAAAAGTGAGATTCTTTTTTGGAATTAACAATACTATGAGAGGATAAAAAAGAGATTTTCTCTAAACAATTAGATAATGTTTTCTATTTATAAAATTCAATAGGATTGTCCAATTAGATGATGTTTGTAAAATTCAAAAATAAAATAAATCTATTTATTTCAATAGTTGCATCATAAGTTAATGACTTGTCCAATAGGATAGCACTAATAATCGACATTGAGTTATTTGTTACTAGCATCTTTTAAGTCCAAACAATCTTAAACGCACAACATACATTAACCATTTACAACATTCTGCTAATGTTTTACAACAAGACATTCCAAAAGAGTTGGTGCAGAATGTATGTGTAGAATTGCCTGGACTGGATATGATAATATTGTATAACTCAATCTCAAATATTTGTGCCATTAAAATTTGTTTCCTGTGTCTCAAGAAATTTACTTTTCAAGGTAACGATTCAATGAAAGATGTTTTTCTATTACGCCCATCATCAACTTATTGTGCAAATGTTGAAATCAGTAGAGCTTACTCTATCAGTAAAAACAAAATATTACATTGAGTTTTCAAGCTGTAAACTTATTAAACAATTAGATAATGATCAGCTTCCTTGTACTCAATAGTTGTTCTAAATGAATTGTAGTGCACCACAAAAATCCTAGACCAACTGTAATATACAAACAAACAATATAATTATGACAAGCTAATAATTTGGCTCCATATTTGTCTTTGTTTTTCAACCAAAATTTCTAAAAAATAAACTTATGTTGTATATCATCATTTTTATCTTTTTTTTTTTTTTTTGTCTTTATTAGTTGAATTAGAATTTCTATAATGAACATATAGTGCATTAGAAAAGTCCTAGAGCAACTAGCAAAGTTTATAAGAAAACTTATAAAAGAAAAAAAAAAAAAATGGCGATGACATTTGGTTCCATATGAGACAGAACAACCAACTAAACACTACAAACTGGCTTAAGTGCATTCTCAGATATTTTGAACATGCAGAAACATCTAAAATTGAGCATAGTATTAAATTTGATAATATGATGTCTAAATAATTTTTTATGTGATATAAACTAGTGAAGATGTTGATGCAAGCGATAAAATTATCGATCACCTCAATATCTGGTTGAATTATGGTAGAAGTATATATGCATATTAGTTTTTTTTTTTTTTTTTACATGTCCAAAGAACCTAAAATTACCCTTGAGGTAGAGGATAGTGTTCAATTAACTGTTCTGCCCCATATAAAGCCATATATCACTTTCACTAGCAAGGACAGATCCACTGCAAAGCTGCAATAGAAAATAGAAAGGAAGAGAAAGAGAATAAAGAATATGGACTCTCTGATTTCTACTCCCTCTATTCCAAATTACCTTAGAGAAAAATTTTTATTTCAAATTATCTGTCATTTTCAGAGTTTAAGACAATATTAATGACTATTTTTTTAAAAAAAATTATACTTTTATTCTCACCAACTTTAATTAATTTACACACTTATTATAAAATTAACACTATAATAAACAAGGATACATTAAAAAATTTAATGCATTAAGTGCATTTCTTAATCTGTGCACACTTAACTTCAACAATAGATAATTTGAAATGGAGTGAGTATCTCCTATGCACTACTCGGACTAGCTGATGGTTCTAAAGGATAAGCATAAAACAAGACTGTAGGGACATATTGATTGATGCAAAAGAAGAACACTCGTTCATTCATGTTCCACTAAATCCCATGCATAAGATAATAGTTAGCCAATACAATAAAATGTGAAATACTCATAAATATGGCGTCTGCAACAAAGTTGAACCCACTATGCATTTCTAGGTAATTTAAAAATTTAAAAACAGTATATATTTTATTGACCTGAGTACTCTTTTAGAGATAGTTCAGTGGAATATGAGAGCTCTAGTGCTCCACCTTGGAAACCCTCACAACTGCTCTATACTTATGTTCTGTATTTTCTCCCTTAAGATAAAATGGTATTGTTTTCAATTTTTTTTAATAATTTTAACTTTATTTAAATTTTGAATTCTTCATAATCTTTCATTATATTGGTTTATTTATTTTTTGATATTATTTATTATTTTCATTAAACTTTATAGTTTGTAAATTTATTATAATTAGTTAATCTTTGTAACTTTTGATTAAAGTTGCAATTTATAATAATATGGTAGAATTTTATTATTATGAAAGCTTCATTATATCTACCATAACAATTTACACCCACCAAAAGATAAAAATTATTCTGAATCTTTAAGTATTGTGAAAGCTCTATTATTGTAAATTTTTAAGTATTATGAAACTAAAGAGATTATATCTACCAAATATTTTACGCTGTTATTATAAATTTGTAGTATTAAACATAAAACTTTCAATATATCTCTACGAAATTTTTTCCCAAATTACTATATGATAGAAATTGAAACGAAATTTACATAGATAATAGTTATCTATACCATTACATGAATCAAATGGACATAGCTCAAAAAATTCAAAAATTATGTATACCAAAAGTATATAGATAAAGAATTATAAAATTACATAAAATAAAAAATTATAGAATGAATACTCTTCTTTTTAATATTTATTATACAAAGTTGACATTAACTGAATATCTATCAAATTTTTGTCATACATAATAAAGTCTTTGACATCAAAAAAAAAAAAAAAAGACTTGCGTCTATTTCTTTATATAATTTAATGAAAAGATATCATGATTATTTTTTTTTTTTTTGTAAATTACCTTTAACCCAATTTTCAATTTCTCTTTCTTTCCTTCACTTACCTTCATCCACTTTTCAACTTCTCTCATCTTTCTCACCACCACCATCCCCGTCTCTCTCACTCACCCCCGTCTTCCTTTCTTATTATACGCCACAGCCATCACCACAACAAAGGGGCAGAAGAGTGAAGCATTATCTATAGCTGCAAAAGCCTCAAAATCGAACCCGTTGAACCCTAGACTACATTCTCCGTTCCGTACAGGGAGCATCAGCAATGGCGACGGTGTTAACAGAGAAAAGAAAGTTAAATGCAAAGAGGTAAACCCATCATCGAGCTTTTATCAATTCGTTACTTTTTGGGTTTGAAATGGATTTCAATATAGTAGATACTCGCTAAAAAGGAAATCCATTGATTAACTCGTTGCGCGGAAAAAGACCATCTTTCTTCTTTCCCGTCATTTTGTAATTAGGAAAGGAATGGTAAGTCTATTGGAGTGATTCTAATAACCCCACCATTATACCATGACCACGGTCTCTCGCCAATATGAAAATACAATTGCTTTTAATTTGACCTCTGTACAATGTATAACGACCAGTAGTTTGCTGTTTATCTTCCTCTATGGTTTTTCTCTTATTACTTGGGAATTGTAACCCTTTAGCCAATTTTTGCCTCATTATGTTTGTTCATGTAGAGGCGTTGCAACTGCAACAACGAATCCAAAGAGCATAATTGCCCCATCAGAAACAAAGCAGCACCAACCCAACTCTTCCTTGAACAGTAGATAGTGAAACATTGCAGGGAATACGAAGCTTAGAACAACACAGATTGTGGTACCCACCAAGGACAAGAAATCTGCGAAATTTGGCGCCCAAAGTGCCACCAAGCTCACCAACAATACCAGTTATGGAGAAATAGGTGTAAGAAATTTGTATATGGTAATATATAAATAACATAAATTTATGGTGTTCTTGAGGTTGGGTGATGAGACTGTGCAAGAAATTTGATGAATTTTGTAGTGGTGAGAAAGTAGCTAGGGAGGTTAAGGTTTGTAGGAAGAAGAAAATGAATAGTAGTAGAATAGGAACTAGTGCTGCAATGGGTGCAAAGATAAATTTGGAGATTTTCCATTAAGTTTAACCGACAGATTAACGGAGGCCCTTTTTTTATATCAAAATTTTTTACAAGTTCTTGATGTCAAAAAAACTCATTTAAATATTAAAATATGATAAATACTTATTTTATGTTAATCCTATTTGACAGATACTAAAAATAATATTTAATCAAAATTATATAAACAAAATATGTTGACAAGGGTTTAATCCTTGGTTATGCATATGGAGAAAGCTTTGTTAGGAGAGATGTGTCCACTTTGGTGATCTCTATACTTCCAAAGAGAATATTTTTCAATTGGTAGATACTTATTTGATGTCAATTCTATCTTACAGATACTAAAAATAATATATAATTAAAATTATATAAACAAAACATGTTGACAAGAGTTTAATCCTTGGTTATGCATACGGAGAAAGCCTTGTTAAGAGAGATGTGTTCACTTTATGATCTTTGTGCTTTGAAAGAGATTATTTTTTAGTTGTTAGCTAGAGAATAACCTTGGTACAACAAAAAAAACATAAAAAATTGTATAAATAGTATTATATATAAAAAAATTACAAATTGAAAGAAATTGAAACAAAATGACAGATCATTAAGCATAGAAACAACAGAAAAAAAAATTGTCAACCACCAAGTCATCACATATTATCTAGAACAAAATTTACACATAACAGATAATACATAATTATAAAATTAATATAGGTAGAACAAAAGTTACACAAATAATATTAAAATCACTAGAAATAATTACATATCATCCTCCAATGGATAAAAAATATAGGATTTATACATATCGTAGGGAAAGAGAGAGAAAATGAGTAAAAAGAGGAAAGAAGTGACGTTTGTGTGATAAGAGAGCATAGCAGCAATGGTCATGCTCTAGTGAAAGCTCCTAGCAAAGAGGTAAAGAGGTTGAAGAGGGAGAGCAGTGAACGAGGAGGCTGAAGGGAGGGAGAAATGGAGAGGGGGAGGCTTGATGTTGAGAGATTGGAGAGGTGGGCCAAGATAGGAAGAGGAGAGAAAGGGTGAAAATAGTGAAAATGAAGGAGAAAACGAGGCAATTCTCATATTATTAGTTCTCACAGACTGGTTTACAAGAATTCCATAAAAAAAAACACGCACACACAACATTCCATTAAAATAAGAGGCAATTTGAATGACAAATTTTCTTGCTGAAAAAAGAAAATGAGAGAAGTCCTCGAGAAATAAGACACCAAGGGGCAAGGATTTTCTCTTTGTGATCCTAATTCTCTCGGAATGTTCCAAGAGAAATTTGTGAGACGCTTCTCTAAATCCTCTTCCTCCTGTCAGAAAATTAATGAAAATGGGATGCAATTTAATAGGTAGAAATTGTAAGCATTCTTGTGGTGTTATTTCCATGAGAGAAACAGTTTTAATTTTTTTTTTCTCAAAAACTTTCCGTTAGAAAGATTTTCAATCCAAAAATCCATCGTTCTTGAAGACTTTTCTTAAAAATATTCCACAAAAAAATTTTCTGCCACTCTCCTGCCATATTGTGCTTAGCACTCACGGAGGTTTCTCTTTGAAAATGGGTCTTGAGTTCTCTCTCAAAATGTATTCCATGATAATTCTGAGAGAAATGTCTCTCTACTATGTGATCCAAGAGAAAATTATGATAAGAGAACTTATCGTGAATTTATGTTCTGGGAGAATTTTTTGCGAGAAATCTACAATTTTTTTTTTTTTTTTTTTTTTTGTAGTGATCAAGTGCTCAATGAGATTCACACCTTGTCACATATCATTTTTTGTATAGGGGGCTGATATACTAACCAAATTAGTTGCTACAAGTTTGCGAGGGGTATTAAATGAATGTTGAGCTTTGTGCAATTTATTATTAAATATTATTCTCTTCGTTTAAAATTACAAAGTATTATTTAAAAATTTTTATATTTAAAAATATAAGATGTTTTTTTAATTTTAGATAGTAATTAAAAATATTTTGTTAAAATAATAATCTAACTTAAAGTCTTATTTTAATTGTTTTTTATGCATTTAATTTTAGAGATAAAATATTAAATATAGACATTATAAGAAAAATGCATTATTTTTTAATTATCTCACTATATTCATTGGGATGTAAAATAGATAATAAATCGGAGAGAGTATCTTTCTTATTTAGGAGCCTAATTACTGGAGTTACTCCTTCCATTTCATTTTATCTGATGCACACATATTAAAAAATGTAATTAATTTGTAAAAAAATTTCTTAAATTTTATAATATTTATTTATTTATTTTAATACTATCTACTTTTATGATATGTGTTAAATAACTAGAATTGATGAGAATAAAAGTATGATTAAAAAATAATAATAATATTGTCTTGAACTTCTGAAACGAAAAAGAAAAATTAAAACAAAAAGTTTTCTCTAAGGCTAGAGGTAAAATGAAACGGAGATAGTGTGCTCAGCCACGTGTACAAGCTAATTCTCATAATGTGTCCTACTCTTTTATAAGAATGGTTATTATAATGCTAGTGGAGTAAAACAAAATCACTTCCAATATAAACATGTATTGACGTGTGTATATTCATTATCCAAAGTAGATTGAGTAGGAAATATAGTATTCAGTATTCCCCGCGCTCTCTCCCCGTTGCATCCCTCATTTTGCATCACTTTCTTGATTCTTTTCTCCACTTTTATTGGCAAATTATGATTCTCACTCAGTCTCAATTAACTTCACTGCTCTACTCAATTCTCTACATCAAAGTAATTGCCCTAATATTATCTATCCAAAGCCCATATTTTATTTAGTCTTTACTAGTGCTATTAACTTTTAAAATTCCATATTTTATTTAGTCTTTACTAGTGCTATTAACTTCTATATTAACATAAACTCAAATCAAATGTTTTTCTTTTTGTTAATAGGTAAATAATTTCTACACATGCAATAAAAGGGATTCAAATTAGAGGAGGAGAGAAGAATAGTTTTATAACCAGGAGCATGCTCCATTTGTTAGAACTTAATTCAGAAATTATGTTCATGTTAAGTGGGATGAGATAAAGTAATGAATTAGAGAAGTTAATGACGTGAAGTAATGCGTTACAAAAGTTATAGAAGTTGTATGGTCATAACCTGTTATTTATTTTGTAACCTTCCTCAATTATATTAAGGTCTTTATGGCATTGCGTAATCATAAACAATTAGGTAATTTTGACTTGCTTTATTAGTTACAATTTGAAGTATATAGAATTCCTAGAAATACTATATAAAAGGATGATGTATGATCCTCAAAAGGCATAAGCCAAGCCAAGAATATTCAGAATCATTTGTCCTCTATTACTTTTCCCATCTCGATTTTCTAACATGGTATTAGAGCTTTGCCTTTGAAAGATTCTGTCCAAAATAGGACTAGATCGATCCATAAGGTCTCATCGTCAAATCCTACCCCTCTTTTTTCATTTTTGTCCTAGCCAATTATTTCCCATTTTTGCAGGTGAGCATTATGACTATTGGAGTAGTCAAATGAAAACCTTTTTTTTTTTTCTTTAGATCTTTGGAAAGTATTAGAGGATGAATAGACTACTCAAGATCCAACCCCCTTGCAAGGCAATCCATTGGAGGCATATGAGGAGATTGTGAAGAAAGATGCTAATGCTCTTTGCATCATACAACAAGGTGTGGGTAAAACAATTTATCCTAGAATCTTTGGCATTACTAAAGCCGAGGATGCATGAGATGTTTTGCAGAAGGAATTCCAAAGCTCCAAGAATGTGATTTCTGCGAAGCTATAGAATTTATAGAGAGATTTTAAACTATTGGTTTTGAAGGAGAATGAAAAGATGCATGATTTTTCTAATAGAATTGCTGGTATCATTAATCAAATTATGAGTTATGGCGATAAGGTTGAAGAGGAAAATGTTGTTAAAAAGGTTCCAAGAAGCTTGCCACAAAAAATAAGATTCTATTGTTGCTTCAATAGAAATATCTCATTATCTTTTTGCAATGACTACTTTTGAACAAATGGGCATTCTAGAATCTCAAGGAAAAAATATGCAGGGTTGATTTGAAGCAGACATTTCAATCAAAGATGAATTTTTCAGAAAAAGCAAGATGCAGAAAGAAAGAAGAAATATTATAAACTTCCACAAAGGAGAGGAGGAAGTTTAGAGCAAGTCTTCTATGCCAACTGTTCACAAGAAAGAAGATGATATAGTATATTAACAGCAATTGCAGTATCCACATGACAATAATTAAGGAGAATTTTAAATTCAAGGTGATACTTGAAAGAACAGGAGAGTTTGTTATACAAACTAAAGGAGGCAATTCAAAACTAATCAAAGAAGTTTATTATGTTCTTTCCTTTTCAGAAAGTTGCGTAGCTTATTCAAAAAGGATATGAGCAGAAATTTAATGAGATATTATATACAAAACTTGACTCATAATTACCTCACAAATACAAGACTTGACATTGTTTGTGCAATCTAGTATTATGTCTTGGTTTAAGAGTGAGTCTAGCAAGTGACGTTATGCAGCTATAAAGAGGATTCAAAGATATATCGAAGGCACAAAATCCCTTGGCATTCTATACCAAGGTGAATTGGGCAACAAGTTAGTTGATTACTCTAATAGCGATTGGACTAGTTCAATTGATGATAGGGAAAACACTTCTTATTACATATTTTTTTTAGGAAGTTGGACCATTTCATGCTCTTCAAAGAAGCAATAAACCAAGTCTTATCTTCGGAAGAGGCAGAATATATTACTATCACAAGTGCCTCATATGAAGAGCTATGGAGCTAAAAAGAATTTTATCAGATATGAAGCAAGATCAAATCTTTTCTATTATAATTTTCTGTGACAACGTGTCTTCTATAGTTATGACTAAAAGTTCAGTTTTCAACAACCACTCCAAGTATATTGAGCTTAGGTTTCATCTCATTAATGAGAGACAGTTGAATATAACAAGACCGAGGTGAAGTTTTGCAAGAGGGTTAGCATGGGATAGGACAAGATATTGGCTGTCCCGATCCCATCCCAAAATTTAGTTGGGACAGAAAATTTCGTCCTAACCCTGTTCTATCCCAATTTTAAGAAGCATTATTTTGGCCCTATCCTGAACCCTTTGCCCCGTCTAATCTTGGCTTTGAACCAATTTTTTTTGCAAAAAAAATCATCCAAAATTCAAAAAATAAAATTTAGCACACCGATTACAAAAAATGTGTCATTTGATTATCAAAACAATAAAACCAATCCTAGCTAAAAGAAACAAAATCAAAGAAATAGGATTTGCCTTTAAGGTGATATGAACTTTCTGATTTTAACAAGAATTTTTTAGGGGAAAAGAAAAAGTTGTCCAAGCAAATACCAAATTACCAGTCTGCTTAATAACTTATTGTATGAAAATTAACAAGAAAATTTGGATACTGCAATTACTAGCTTCTTTTCATTTTCCTTATAATAACTAGAAGCAGGAACTACAGGTATGTTATAACTAGAAGCAGTACCAGTATGTTAACCAATGGAAATACCGCGAAGTGTGGGTATCAAGCTACAGGACTGAATTTTTGTTGTTATCCATTTGTAAGAGTATCATCTGATATAATAAATAGAATGTGAGAAATATATAAGTTAATTTGAATGAGGTTTAATCCTAGGGAATTCAGGACAAAATAAACTCATACATGATGGAACATTTTGGGATAGGAGATGATATATGCATTTTGAGAGATAAGGTCAAGACGAGATTGACACAAGGCAGTCGTTTGGGCATAAAATGTCTTGTCTTAGTCTGTCCCAAAATTTATTTAGGATATAAAATTTTATTCTAGTCTCATCCTAAAGTTGTCCTAATTTTTTTGGGTTAAGATAGGACACCGGAACGTTCCATCCTGTGCTCGCCTCTAGTTTTGCAAGGTTTGGAGATCATTTCAAACATTTTCACAAAGGCAATATCTCAAGAGAAGTTTTTTGTCTTCCGTGATAAACTTGCAGTTTTAGAATTTGAGAATTAAGGGGAGTGTAAGAAATCAATTCATTATGAGTTAGAGAAGTTAAAGAAGTTAAAGGTGCCATGTCATAAGTTACAAAAGTTAGGGAAGTGATAATGGCATGAGTTATTTTGTAAACTTTCTCAAGGGTTATTTAAGGTTTTTAAGGGATTACTACTGCTAAAATGACTTTTTAATACCGGTTGTAAAAAAAAAAGGTATGAAAAGTACTAAAGCTGCCATCTTTTTGGAAAATTTTGATTGATGTATGAGCCTCAAAAGGCATGAGCCAACACAAAAATATTCAGAACCATTTAGTCCTCTCCTATTTTTGCCCATCAAGATTTTTTGACACAATTGAGCTAGACTCAACTACTAAAGAGGCCGTCTTTGTGGAAAATTTCGTAGTTTGTCCTACTGAATTTTATATAAACAACATAGAAAAAAAAATTCAGCCAGTTGAAAGTTTGGTAAAAATTTATTACAGATGAAACGTGTTAATCACTCATCTAATATGAACAATGCATTGACCAAATAAACTGCACCGATAAAAAACACTAACAATTTCTCGAGTATGAATGGAGTTAGATTAATATTCTTATCTGAAGTCAGATAATACATCATATTATTATTACAATTTCTTACCAAATTAAGAGAGCCAAAAGAGTATTTAAAAGCTACTAGCAAAATACTAGAGAAAGGTTATAATAGGACAACTTGTCCAAGTACACATCCACTAAAAAGAGCAAGAGCATGGGTGGCAAACGTCATACTTCGATATTTTTTTTTGAAGATAAACAGGAATATAAAAATTTTATCCTGGAAGGGACAAGACGGAATTAATTATGGGTACTGAAGCTACAATGCTAGGAGTAGTGCCAACTCAACCTAAGAATTTCTATCACTTAATTACTCTTTTTCCCATCTTGAAAGCTTCTAAGCATGAACGAAGCTATGATAACATTGTTGAAAAGAAATAGTAATAGGAAAAAAAAATGATTGTAAGGGGTTATAAACAATGAAGAGAGCGCGTTTAACATTTCTTAGGTATATATTATTTGCATTCCATGGTTGGCAATATAAATAATCATATAATCAAAAGAAAAAAAGCATGCGTTGCCGAACTCGCTGACCAAAGGAGTATGACTCACATTAATGTGCTAGTGCATGCATGTTACTTCTATATAAAACGAAAATAGAGAACAATAATTTAAAAAACATTGAAGTTTGAGTTTATAGATTGATTATACTTTCACGTGTTAAATGAGGGAATATCATAAAGATTCAACTCAGCCTTTTGAGACAATTTGTAATTTGATATGGATGTCTATATATTATGGTAATGAGGCTTCTACTTTAGAAGAACCATTATAAAATGAAAAGTGAACAATGAATTTTATATTTCATTTTTTTTTACAATTAATATGATTTATGTCCAAACATGATCAGCTTGGCAAAGAGCATATAGAATAGGAAAAATTCCAAGAAGCTCCCTAAACTGAGTGATGTGCATTTTACTTTCATAGTTAGAGTTTGGGTAATAGAAACAATGAGATGTATATGATTTTTTTTAAAAAAATTTAATAGAAGTTACAGTTTGAGGTTGATGTGCACCTTTAACAGGGTCAAGTGCGAATGTTCAAAATTGAGATAATATGTACATCACATAAAATTTGAGTTCTTGAAGGTTTTTTTTTTAAAGAATATTAGGTTTGGCAAGATGTTGGTTTATTGTAAAACAAGTTAAGCCTTAAAACATTAGTTTTATTAGAGTTTAACTTGTTGGAAGGGATATATTGCATTCTTGTATAAACAGAAAAAAAAAAAAAAAAATACACAATATTTGGAGAAATTGTATGATTTACTCTAGTTGAAACTTTCTGCGGCATTACACGTGAGTTTTGTGTAAAATGTGGAGAAAATGATTATGATTAGGATTAGCCAACTCTATTGTTTCATTGTCCGTTAACCCCATGAGTAGTTGAGATTACACCTAGTATTCCCTTGACACTGTTTTAAATTATGAGCACTATAGTAACATAGAGATGGCAAAATGGACTAACCCGATAGGATCGGTCCGGTTTTACTTGATAAGGCTTGATGGACTTGAACTATATTTTTTATTTTTTAAATTTGAAAACACTACATTTCTATTTTTGTTGTTGATTGAACATTTATACTTTTTGTTTTGTTTAATTGATATTATTTTGACTCTTTGATATGTTTTAATTGGTAGTGCATTTTTGGAACAGCCTCTTTAACGGCAATCTAAACTTTATTTATGTTAATGGGATGTTAGTAGAATGCCATGTTGGTGTTTTCTATTGCCTATTGAATCTTGTTATTTGCATGCACTGTTATAAATTTGTGATATCTATTTGGAAAATAGATATTAGTAAGTGATTATGAAAGTTTAACTAGAATTCTATCTTGCTAGATATATACACTCAATTTTTTCTTTACTAATTTATATTATATTATGCATTTAATTTAATATTTCCTATATCAAAATACATTTCGGGAAGATTTTATTAAAAAATGTGTGTACAGCCCAAAAACCCAAATAAGCCTCCTACCAGTATAGGGTCGGTCTTGAGCTTAAATTTTTGAGTCCGATAAGGAGTGGGTAGTTTTAACCCAAACCAATTAAACCCGCAACCTATGACGAGCTAACCTAAAATAGACCGATTAGCCCATTTTGCGACCTCTATAGAAACATTTGTACGATTAGGTATTTTCTCAATATCGAATTTGAAACTAAGAATGGGCACAGGATAATATAGGATTGGATTTGCCTATTCCGGTCCTGTCTTGAAAACTTTATGATCCTATCCCAGTTTAAAATACTATTATCCTAGTATCATCTTGAATCCCATCCTGATCCCGCTTTATAAAAGAAAAAAAAAATTGGAGCAAACTGCACAATGAACAACCCTTTTCTGTAGTGTTTTGAATCATGATATTTTTTTTTCAAGTATTTGATGAATTTTTCTATATAATTCAGGGGAACCTCATCTTGTGTCCGAAATTTTATTTCTCATGAGATGATCTAGTGCGATCCACTCAACCAAATTTTATTTCCCGATTTATTTAATGCACTACACTAGAAGATCCACTCAACCACAAATTCCATCTTCATATCCCTCATATCAAGTATAGATTTGGTTCTGGTCTCTTCAGGCATGTCTATTATTCCTTACGCTTCGTCTTTTACAT
This sequence comes from Bauhinia variegata, assembly GCA_022379115.2. Classification (NCBI taxonomy): domain Eukaryota; kingdom Viridiplantae; phylum Streptophyta; class Magnoliopsida; order Fabales; family Fabaceae; genus Bauhinia; species Bauhinia variegata. The sequence continues at coordinate 8,631,892 of CM039430.1, forward strand.
AGTGCACTACTACTGATACATGTTGAAACAATGTAAGTATTAATATTATGGAGATATGTATTTGGGACACAAATCGAGACAGTTATCGAGACACTTTTGGGATGGAACATAAAATTATATATCGGTAAGGAATTAGGACAGGACGAGGTGAATACACCCTTGTCCCAGTCCCATCTCAAAATACAATTAGGACATTATTCATCCCATCTTGAATCTGTGCCAAACCCATTGAAATTGTATGAGACACTAGAACATCCTATCACATACCTATCACTATTCGAAACTTAGTTCCAAGTAGCTAGCATTGGAACTTTTATTTGGTAATTATGGTCTTGAGACTAAGTGTTAGCTCTTTCTTGTAGTAGAGTTTCCCACACACACACACACACACATATATATATATACACATTTTAATAATAAATACGGTTGGATACTTAAACATTCTCCTGAGAACTTAAACTTTTTGCTTAAATCGAATTTTATCATGGTATCAGAGCGTTTATAACCTTCTGGTTAGAGAATTGAAACCTCTTGCCAACATTTAACTAAATTACAATAAAAACAATTTTAGCATATGGTATGATTGACTTGTGTTGCTTTCACACTTCAAGCCCAAAAGACTTTTTTATGTGGAGTTATATTGAATATAATATAAAATTTGTCTTAAAACTTCTCCTAATAGCTTAATTCAAGATGAACTAATTCTCGACATAAATTTAAAATTAAACCAAATTAACAATGTCTACATCATCTAGTAGGAGTTGTTCTAGATTAATTAGAAATATCAAGTTTAAGTCCTAGGGATGCAATTGTATTAAAACTTAGTTGTTAAAAGTTTTACTACTCTTATAGTCCTACTCAACTCAAATCGAATATATCGATGCCTAATGTCTTACTAGATACACGTGTTTGCATAAAATAAAACAAACTAACATATACAGTGTCCATGTGGGCACCTCGTTCTACCTATAGTTTTGGTCATCCGACAGTTATTCCTCATTTAATTGGATATATTTATTTTGAAATGTATTATCTGTCAGGAATCTCTTGCTATGATGATGGCACCCCTCTTGGTCTTGAAATTTTGATGCCGTACATTTTAGCCCTTCAGTTCTTACTATATACATAGTTTTATTTTTTTAGTAAACTAGAATATTTTGTAATTAGATAAAAAAAAAAAAAAAGTTAACCAAATAACTTATAACTAAGTGCTACTGATTCTTCTTTAGGGCTTGTGAATTATGTGTCTTAAATCAAAGTCGATCACATCCAAAAACACTGAAAAATTATGATAGTTTGCATACATTAATCCTTTCAGTAGACCGAACTTATAGTAAAAGCTCCAGGAAAACATCAACATAATTAAATGAAACTATATTCAATTGTTGATGATATGGAGCAAAGCTAAGCAAGGCGCGGCTCAACCCAATGGGGGATTCATGATGAAATTACGAAAAACCCCTTATCCTAAGCTAGTATAAATAGGTCACTTTATTATTAAGTGAGGTAAACAATTTGACACATTTTTAAGAATCTTACCCAATTTAGATTTCCATATAATGGCCAACAAGAAAACCTGTCTCCATACACTCATTCCACCTTTGGCGTTTTGCTCTTGCATTGAGTAGTTATTTATTTCCGAGTAGATTTCTCACCAACCCATTAACACCTTAATGCTCGTGCTTAATGTTCATGTGCATAACACCTTCACCCAGCTATCCATTGCTAATCAGACACTTGTTCCCAATGCAATTTGCTATATTTGAAATACAAGTACAGCGTCTATGCTTTTTGCACTTTGTTATTGAAACATAAGGCAGAGGATGATGTACTTTATACTTTGGTCTAGAAAAGCCTTCGTATGGGGTAAATATTAAAATTTGAAGGCAAGGTACGTAGAATATCCATTTTTTTTGGCCAAACATGGGGTACTATATGATACAGGGAAAAACGCACACTCTTGAAAATGATGTTTTCATATATCAACTAGAGTTTTAAACCTATGTTATGCATAAGGTACAATATTTATCTCATGTAAACTTGTTTTATTCACTTGAATATTTATACCGTGTAAATTTATTTCACCCATCTAAATATAAAAGCAAATAAGACAAGAAAGATCATCTTAATATATATAGGTGTCACGGTTTTAGAATGATAAAATTAAATATGTGCGAAGAGAAGAGAGTGCAAGTTGGGCTCATTTAAAAAAAAAAAAAAACCTCTCTCACTTTCTTCCAATTAATATAGAATATGGATTTCTATACTTTTTACTAAAATAAGTTGAATAAGAGCATGTTTGGATTAGTTTTTTTAAAAAAAAATAAAAAATAAAAATAAAAGTTAAAAGGAAAAGAAGAATTATTTTGTGTTTGAATTGAGTAATAGAAAATCTTTCTTTTATTAGAAAAAGTGTTTAGATACATAAATACAGAAACGCTTCTAATATATCAAAATGATAAGAAAGGACATACAAAAACACTTTTATTTAAGAGTGTTTAGGTTGAAAAACATTTTATTATGAATTTTAATTATTTATTTTAAATTTAAATTAAACATATAAAATAATTGATATATTTATATATTTATTTATAAATAAAAATAATATTTCTTTTTTATTATATTCATTCATTTAGATTACTTTTATTTAAAATTAAATTGAATATATATAATAATTAATAAATTTATAAATAAAAAAAGACTATTACAATGATAGAAAAATAGTCAAAATGGGGTATTATTGTAACAGCTTCAAGTTTCAAATAAAATAGTGTCAATTAATTAGAGGTATTATTGTAATTTTAAGTTAATCAAAATGACTTTTGCTTCTCACTTTTTTAAAAGCATCCTCCTACCTACTTCTAAAAAAATAAAGTTTTTGGCTTCTATAATTAATTCTTGTTTTGTATAAAAGCCAAATCAAATGATGATAAATTGTAAAATATTTTTATACAATAATTTTTTTTAAATCAAGTTTTTATATTTAAATGTTCCAATAATAGAGTTAAATATTATTTTAATTTTTTAAACTTAAAATATTAATCAATTTAATCTTTCTCATTTTAAAATTCTTACAAATTTTGTCTCACATTTTAAATTTATTAATTTTATCCTTTAAATTTATTAATACCATCAATTATTTATTTACTTGGCGATTATTTAAACCTTTAATAAATATTAAAAAGATGATATTAATATAAATTTTAAAGTATAAAAAATTAAATTAATAAATTTAAAATATAAAAAACTAAACTAATTAAAGCACTTTAAAAAATGAAGTTTAACTCTAAATATTCTTATCCAATTAAGAAAAAGCTTATTAAATCAAGGTCATCAGTCAAGAATATCTTTGTCCATACAATATATATATATATATATATATATATATATATATATATATATATCTAGGCGCAAGGAACCAACCAGATTGACCTAGTGGATAAATCAGAAATACAGAAACAAAAACAACAATTGGACTAGAGAATGCAATTGCATTATAAGGTCGCAATTGAACAGATCAAGCAAGTTCAAATTGACGTAACATGAAACCTATTAGTCCGAAAGCCCCGTGAAGGGCAACAAAAGTCCATAGACCACTTAATTGACACCAACGGGTAAAATCTCCTTGTGCTTGAGGACCCCATAGTAACAGCAAAGAGTGTGCTAAACTATTAGCAGGAGTAGAGACTGCAGCGGTTAAAAAGCTGCAACCTTCCAAATAGGAACTTTCCAATCCATGAGTATACCATCAAGTTACATATATATATACTGACATGTCATAACAAATGGCGCAGGTTCACCTCTTGGGATGGTGTACCCACGCTAGATTTGCTGGGGGATATTGTGATTACGACAAGTGAGTTATTATATGGATGATTATTGATTTTTTTATATCCATTTTTCACTTTTTATCACATTTCAAATTGTTAATTTTTTATGGTGAGGGATTTTGTCAAATGGTTGTTGCATCTCTTTATTTTTTTTTTCCTCCGGAAACAGTTTAAATTAATCAAGTGAAATTAAAACCACATCTCGTTGATCAAATCGAAATTTGTATCTCAAAGGGAGAGATGCCCTGCTCCAAAAAGTCCAAGCAAAGGAATCCATTCTTGGCCATAGATAAAAATACGGTAGGTTATAATCGAGAAAGTCCTCCTTTTCCTTGCCACTTATTTATTATAATAAATTAATCTTTTATATTTTAATTCTGTTAATTTAGTTTTTAATATTTTAAAATAGTGATAAATTAGTCTCTCATATTTTAATTTTATTAATTTATTTGGTAACATTTTAAAGTCGTGACAAATTAATCTCTTACACTTTAATTTTATCAATTTAACCTTTAACATTATATAATTATGAAAAATTAGTCTTTTCATCTATTTTCATAACAAATTATTAACGAAAAAATATTAACATGAGACATTTTCTGCCATGTATATTCAAGTATTTACCATGTCAAAATTGACATGTTTTTAAAGTGTGAGTGACTAAATTAACACTAATAAACGCTTAAAAGTATATATGAGCAAAAAAGTTTCATGTTAGCATTCTCTATTAATAGTTTGTAACAGGAAAGACAGAAAGATTATCATGATTTAAAAGTGTACTGATATTGGTAAACACTAAATAGTACACATGGGTAGAAAATGTTTCATGTCAATAGTTTTTGTTAATGGTTTGTTATGGAAATAGATGGAATGATTAATTTCTCATAATTTTAAAGTATTATAAACTAAAATTAACAAAATTAAAGTGTAAAAAATTAATTTGTCATGATTTTAAAGTATTAAGAATTAAATTAATAAAATTAAAATGCGACAGGCTAATTTGTTATGATTATAAAGTGTTAGAAACTATATTGACAAAATTATAGTATGAAGAACTAATTTGTCATGATTCTAAAATGTTATGAATTAAATTAATAAATTTTTTTTTTTGAAAAGTCAAGAAATTTTGTTTCCCTTTCATCAATTGATCAATCATTCAACAACGGATAAAGGTAGCAAAATGGGTTAACAAGTATGTCACGAGTTGCAAATTTAAACAATTTAGTCTAAAATTATCTGTTTTTGTTAGGTCTAAAAGATTGAGCTCAAGACCAATCTTTATGTAGGTAGTGGTTTATTTCGGTTTCTAGGCTTTGCATACATTTTTTTTTTTAAACAAAAAATTTCTCAAATTTGTTGCATTTTGGTACAAGAAGTCGTGAATTTTTAGATCGCGCATGTGTGTATGTATATGTGTGTGTGTGTGTGTGTGTGTGTGTGTATATATATATATATATATATATATATATATATATATTCTTATGTCTAAAGTCTTATAAATTAAATTATCTTTTAAATCTAAATTTGTTTAAAGAATAGAAAGGCAAATTATTGATTTTGAAGAAGCAAACACTCAAGCTTGACCATCTAAGCTATTAAAACATTAATATTTACTGATTAATACAGTCTGATGTTATGTCTTTGTCTTCAAATAAAATTAATATATACTTACCAAATACATGTTATAGAATGATAATATAAAATAAATAATTAAGTAAATAACCAATATACTATTTGCTCAATTTCATGTAAGGAAGCAAAATAACTAAAAACTAAAAAGATTTATTCATTGTATACTACTTCTTGTAAGTAGAAGGATATACATTTGACATGCCACAAGTAATTATTTTAAGAGAAGTTTGGATTAATAAACTATTGTTTAGACAATTCATTTGATAACCTTATTAGTCACTGAAATAGTAAGACTATATGATTCTGAAAAAGGAATGATAGTAACTTTTTTCTGTATAACAGAATTATTAGTTACTTGTTGGATTTTTTTGGGACATTTACCATTAGGTGATTTATATGAATCACTAATCTTTCTTTCATGGGGCTTTTCCATTCTTCATATGATTCCGCGTTTTAAAAAAACATAAAAAACACTTTGCTACTTCGGGTCTTTTAACAAAAATGCATCAATCTGCAATATTATTACCTGCTCTCCAATCCTATTGGTTATATATATATATATATATATATATATATATATATATATATATATATATTATATTTTCTAGAAAAATTAAAAAGAATTTCAAGCTAGTCAAACCTTATCAGTTAACCCACCAAAAAATTTTCCAAGTATCAAGCTTTATTGGTCCAGACTAAACATATTCACATTTTTTGAGCTTAATTTTTTTACCCAAACTCATATTTTATGGGGTAAAATTGGACCAGTTCTATCTGGTTAGCTCAACACTCCACGGAGATACAGTCTGGGAAGACATAATAATTGTAGCCAAAATCTAAGATATTATTATTTTCCTCTAACTTTACGTCTTCAAAAATTTCAAGATGGTATAATATATATATATATATATATATATATATATATATATATATATATATATATATATATATATATATCATATATATGTTTAATTTTTTTATAAAAAAAATATGGAAATTTTAGATAACAATGCGCATAATTTGTAATTATCATATAAGAAAAGGACATTTAAGCTGCAATTTTTCTTTTTTGTAGAATAAGCTATGCTAGTATTTAGCTTTTTCTTTTTTATGGTAAGTACGTTACTTAAACTCCGTATTTTTAATTAAACTACAAATATTGTGAGTAGATATTTCAATTTTAGTGGTGGTCTTTATGTTTTAAAAGAAATTAGTTTTTAACTGTTAGGGCATATCGTCATATTTACCCCAAATGAATGAATTGTTAAAGTATTCTACCAGAAAAATAAGTTAATTATTTAAAATATTAGACATTGATAAATTAGTTATTAGTTTTAAGTTTTATATTTTAAATCTAAATTATTGTATGAAGAGAAGAGTGATGAGATTTTTTTTCTCTTTTAGTAAGATACACTAACTTTCAACCAAAATTTTATAATTTGAAACTAAAAATTAAATTTATTTATTTTTATTTTAAAAAATGATTTTGAAAGTTAAAAAAGAAAAGTTCATTTTTAATTTAAAAATACTCTATTATAGTTGTATTTAAAAACTAAAAATATAAAAACTCAAAACTATTAATTAAATGTTTGTGCATAGCACTAAATTGCAACATTCTAATGCTAGATTTATTGCCCACTGTGGGCATATATTTGGGAGTATTTCTTTCATTTTTGTTTTGACTCTTTTGATTTTCTATCTAATAATTGATTCTTCTTCTTCTTCTTCTTTTTTTTCCTATATTGTGTTAGTTCGAATTTGTAATACTTAAAATTATATTACATTGCTATGAACTATGATAAAAAAAAATTTTCAAATAATTAATTTACATATATTTCACAATCTATTGGAAACAAAATAATAACTTATAATTTCTTTGAAAAATTTTCTTTTGGTTTTAACAATAATAATAGGAGTATCTCTCGCCCAATTTTTGTACAATAAGATCTCATCAAACAATTTTAAAGATTTAGAAAAAAAAAAAAGGAAAAGCATAATTATATAACATAAAAGAATCGTATTTTGTATGTTCTAATGTATTATTATGATTATGATTACAAGAACTTTCACCAATTTTAAAGAGTTTTCTATTTAAGTAATTTATTTATTTATCAAATTTTTTTGTAATATCTTTATAATCCCTGCCAATGAAATTATTTCTAAATTCATCACCCAAAATTTCTCCAATATTTATTTGGTTGATCATGTTATTGTTTGTTTTGTTAGCTCCTAATTTTTTTCCTCCAATGGGATCGTTGAACAGTGTATATTTTCAAAAAAAAAAAAAAAAGGAATGATAAAGTGGTTATAATACATATAAAATAAATATATGGTGGTTAAAATATTCAGCCCTTCAAATTTTAGACTGATTACATAATTTTGAGCAATTATCTTGGTAATCTGCAAGGTTAATAAAAACATATATTGGTAATATAAAATTGTAATAATGAATTGGAATATAAAAGGGAAAATAGCCACACCCTTAATAAAGACAAAACTTGCATTTCCCTAGCATCTCATAGTAATAGGGTCATGGAGCTTTCTAATAAAGAAAGCCAAAAATAGAGAAACAATGTAACATAAAGGAAAATAAAGAAAGACAGTTGAATGAATTGAATTCATAATTAATAAAATAAAATAATTAATTGGTATCAATTCATTGCAGTCAATAGAGTTAATTTGTGTTATTAATTGATTAATTAATCAATAAATGTATTACAGTGGAGTCAATCAAATATATTTAATTGAGAATGAAAATTAGGGGCGGAGTTAAGGCATTAATTTCAAATCATGGCACAATCAGAAATCATGGCATTAAATGTCAAACTCATGCTGCTTAATCTTTTTATGCTGACTTTAAATATTTAATTGAGGTATTTAATTGAGTTTTGATACTCTCTTATTTTTTTTTAAAAAAATTATTTTATTATAATTATCCATCTACTATTTCAATGCATGCTGCTTAATTTTTTTTATAAACATTAAATATTTACTTGAGGGTGAAAATTAGATATGAAATTAGCTGCTGATTAACCATTGAAAGATCAGAAGTCATGGCATTAAATGCAAAACGCATGCTGCTTAATTTTTTTTTTAATTGACTTTAAATATTTAATCGAAGGTGAAAATTAGAGATGAAATTAATTGCCAACTTAACATGACTAATTGACTAAATTTAAGAACTCACTTTATATTATATTATGTATAGATGGATTTTAAAAAAAAAATTAAATCTTATAATTTACTTATTGAGAGATATTTAAAAATTATTACTTTTTATTTAAATAAATTTTTTATCTAAAATATGTAAGAATATTCTAGGTATAAAAAAAATACACATCATATAAAAAATACAAGTAAATATTTTTTACAAAATTAGTATTTAATATCAAAAAAAATATCATATTTATGTCAGTATAATGTATAAGTAAACATTAATGGGCTAAAATGTTCAATTAAGTCAAATAAAAAATCTTTTATTAAGAGCAATAAATTGCAAAATACCCAAAAAAATATAATCAATATAATATTTTAGGCAAATACTCTTAAAAAATATTTTAAGAATACTAATTAATCAGTTAAAGTATTTAGTTAAATGTATATTGTATAGTCCAATCTATATATATATATATATATATATATATATAGTATGTATAGAGCACTAAATTGAAATATTCTAATATGGAACACAAAATCATTGATATGATCATTATGCATATGATGAATGAATTTTGGGGTGGCACAGGAAAGGGTGAAGTTTTCCCTATGATGTGACTAAAACCTAATTACTTTTTGCCGCAATGACAACCGTAAGCAATGACCACACGTGGGAACAGCGGAAAAAATGAAAAGTAAAGAGGTATTCATCCGGAAACACAATTTTTCTTTCTCCCAACTTGATCCATCAAAGTGAAAAACACATTCCAAAAAAAATATTACTTTAATATTTTTACAATATGTAATTTTCTTAAAACTTCTAAAATATTATAAGGAACTGCTTTATAAATATTTGTTTTAACAAAAAAACAAAAAAAAAATAACTATACAAGGAAAATAGTTTCAAGTTGCAAGTAATTATTGAAAAATATTTTTATACTATTTTTAATAATTTCAGATGAAATTATTTTTATTTATGAAATAAGAAAAATTGACTTCTCATCTTTCAATTCAATATAATATAGACATGACGCTACATATCTCCAAATGAAATGAAAATAAACGTGTTCATGCATCTTTAAAATTAGCTTGATTTAATGTTTTGTTCTTTTGCTTTGTTAAGGTATACAATAAGCAATCCTCTTTTAGACTTTTACTCCTTTACTTATCTCTTTTTCTAATTTTTGATAAAAAATTTTTCTTGTTTACATTCCCATATTCACATAAAAAGATTACTGACAAAATCTAGAATACTAGAACGCTTGCATGTTTAATTTCTACTCTCCGGTCTTGAATATCGGCCAGATCATAGAAAAATAAAAAATTAGTTTATTTTATAAGACGATGTGTTAGAAGAATAAAAATGTTTTTATGTCTACTATTTTGTATTAATTATTGCATATAGAAAATAACATGAAAAAGTATAAAAAAATATGCAATATAATAAGAAAATATGTAATATGATGCTTCTATCATTTTTAATTAATAAAAAATTAAAATAAATTATTTAATTATTTCGATAAATGTAGGTAAAATTAAAAATATATAATATTTTTTAGATTAAATACCTATTTTGGTCACTTACACTTGAAACTTTTATCAATTTAGTCTCTCACACTTTAAATTTATCAATTTGGTCCCTTACATTTGAAATCATAATCAATTTCGTCTCTCATATTTCAAATTTATCAATTTAGTCCTTCACATTTCAATTTTTTTATTAATTTCGTCTCTTAATTTAATCAATATTTTTGAAGTATGAGGGATTAAATTAATAAGTTTTACAAGTTTAAAAGACTAAATTGATTAAGATTTTAAGTGTAAAAGACTAAATTGATTAGGGTTTTAAGTGTGAGGGATCAAATTAATAAACTGAAAGTGTAAGAGACCAAATTAATAAACTTAAAAGTGTGAGGGATCAAATTAATAAGAATTTTAAGTATAAATGATCAAAATAGGTTTTTACTCTATTTTTTTATAAAAACTAAACATAATTTTTTTAAAATACATAAATTAATTAAATATACCTTATATTTAGGATAAGAATGAGTAGAACTAGAAAACAAGTATACGTAAAAAAATGCATTTAATTTTTTCCCTTCTATTATTCATCCTTTTTATTTTCTTTTGTCCCTTCTGTTTGATTTCTTTTACTTTTCACACTTCAAACTCTTAAACTGATTCCAGACAACCTCTTCTATTTTATTCTATTGTTGTTTTCTTATTAGTTAAAAAACTATAAAATAATTTTATAAGGAGATAGAATTGAGTTATTTAAAAGAAATTCTTTGACTAATCATACAAGGAATCAATAAGTTTTGAGAGGGATCTCAATACTATTATGCTACTTCTTAAAAACTATCTAAACCTGAGCTACATCTAGTAAACTTCAAGCTTAACACTAGTTGCTAAAAGTTTAATTTGGTTCGGGAGTCGAGATTAATTGGGTATGCAATAGGGGATAACATTTTCCATCACATTTTACGTCTCAAAATTTCTAATTGGTCAAAAATAAATTTCAAAATGTTGATATCAGCTATTCTATTTTATGTTCAAATAAAGGGATTGATGAAATTTTCCAGAGGTGTGTGACAAGAATGTTACGAAGTACAATATAGATATAATTTAATGAAACTCATCTATAACAAAATTCTCATTATATTACGACTTTACCTTTCTTTTACAAAGTATTTCTGCATTATCTAATGTACAATTATCATGTTCATTCTCTTAGTTCTAACTGCCCACAACAAATAAAAGAGCCAGGCCAAAAATAACTTCGTCGCCCCAGGAACTCATTATGTCCCTTGAGACTGAACCCAGGTCACCCCACCGGCCGCCGCCGGTCCGGAACAACTCCAGCAACATGTTAATGTTCTGAGCATTTAAGAGCAACTCTTTGGCCTTGTCAAGCAAATCATGCACTCCATAATTCTTTGAATTTGCTGCTCTTTCTGCTTAGGACATCTGAGAAGGCCTATATAGCTCTCCAGGTCATGAACACAAGAAGGGTCTTGAACGTTGAAGAAATCAAGCATTAATTCAACACCCACATGAGCATAACAAGAACAACTCCATGGAAACTCATATCTCCCACCCAAAACCCTAAAATTTTCATTGAAAAGAAACCCAGGTAGTTTTGTAATGGGATCATTGACATTGGCTATTCTTAGCACTTTCACACCCAATTCTTCACACCGAGTTTTAAATTCAGAGTTACCAACTCTAGGGCCTCCAAATGAGAAAACCGCCACAGGAACCTCCGATTTTCGGTTCTCTTTGTTCAATCCAAGCTCTGCTATGTCATAAGCAAGGAGAATAGCCAATGCACTTCCCATGCTATGACCCGCCATAGTTATGCTAACATTCTTCTCCCCTTTGTATTTATTTAGCAACCGCGAAACCTCCGAAAGAAGCTGTTCCCGGCAACTTTCCACTCCGAATTTCGAGCTTTCTTCGGAGGTATAAAGCGATAGAAACCCAGATTCCACCTTCACCTCCGGCCGTGGATTATGAGGATCAAGCATGGCCGGTGTGAGCGAGCTCATAAAGTTGGCGATCCACTCGTGGTTAGTCACGGTTCCCCGGAATGTTATTACTATATCCCGCCGGCCAAGTCTCCGAACAGCCTCATCTGACGAAACGGCTACATAGCCGATCCACCGCGAAGAAGAATTCTGTATAGGAAAGTTGATGTCAGGTGGGGTGGCATAGATATACTTAGTGACTTGATAGCCACAATTCTCCATACCCACCTCACTAAATATTCTCTTCTTCCCATACTTGCAATTCAAGTACCTTTTCGATATGGGATCCAGATCGAACGCCTTGTAACAAGCCGCCACGAACTCGCCGTACCGGATAATTTCCCGGCGAAGAAGAGGGTGCAAAGGATCTAAAAGATCTTCCCAATTATTGCACCCTTGAACCTCTTTCCAAAATTCGGAAAGAGCACAGCCTTTCTCTTTGGCAATACCACAACCAGCAGCAGCAACCGCCGAAACAAAACCAGAAGCCACAAGAGACTGTTTAGAAGGAGAAACAAGCACTTCATTTCTCTTGGGCAACGAAACTTGCCCAAAAGAATGACACTTGGGAAGAGCACTGCAATTTTCTGATAAAGCTAAAGTATTATTTAAGCTTGTAGTAAGTGAAAGATTTATGGCAGAAGCCATAGCTATAGAGAGAGAGAGAGAGAGAGAAGAGGAGAGGGAGAGAGAGAGATTGTGATTTAAACAATAGCCCCTGGAGTTTTTATATGTCGCTTGAGGTGGGGGGACAAAATTGTTTGTCTCCCATTTCGTCCAAAAGCTTGTCCCGTGTTAAGGTAAATTGTCAAATAAAAATAAATAAGTAATATAACTTATAATATTAGTTTGGTTTTTTTTTTAGTGGTTCCCTCTACTTTCTCTCCAGTCAACAAATAAAGGGTTAAGGTTTAGTCAAGAATTGTATGTTGTATAATGTAATAGGAAATATACGAAACTGAATAAAATAAATAGTTGAGATGTCTATAATAAAAATTAATTTAATTAAAAATTAAATACATCAAATTTTTTATTTTTTAAATTTGATGCACACATGTTAAAAAATTATTAATTGATATATTATACTCATTAGAATATCTCTATTTAATGTACTTTATTTTTAAAAAAATTTGAGAGAAAAGAAATATTTTATTATATTTTCACCTATTACAAAATCATTTAAAGCATAATTATGACAAAAAAAATAAAACAAATGATTTTGTCTAGGACGGAAAAGAAGCTTGATAGAGACCGAAAAGGGTCAAAATTGGAATTGAAGCATTTTGTTTATGTGGTCGGTTGGGGTATGTTGTCAAGGCGGAGCGGGATTTTCTGTTGCTGCTGGACAGTATAATATGAAAGAAAATAAATAATAAAATAAAGTGATCATGCGGCCCCAATATTTTTTTCCCTTTAATTTAATTGAAGTTGACTTCAACTCCATGTTCTCCAGAAACACTATTCATTTCTCTAGCCACCACGAGTGAACACATAGAAAAACAATATTGTCAATCGCTTCAAAGTTCATTTCAGCGCAAAGCTTATTCATACCATTCTCCGACTTTATGAATGGATTATGTTTTCTAATGAAATAATTTATTTGTTATTTTTATAATTGTTTGTCTTAGGCTCTAAATTTTGATGTGTTTATATTTCACTGAACAAATTGTTAAAAATTAAATATTATTTTTTTCTCGTACTTATTAATTTTATTTATTATATTTAAAAATTTATATAAATTTTATTAAATAATATTTAAATTATTATTAAATTCATAATTAACTGTTAATATATATTTTTGTGTTTTTAAATATAAAAAATAAAATTAATAAACTTAGAATGTAAATAATGAAATTTATAAAAAAAAAATGGTGTGAGAAATGAAATTTAAGAATTTAAAATATACAAAAGTTAATTAAGATTATAAGTGATGGATTGAAAATAGCATTTAACTCTATCATCCAACCATAAGCAAATATCAGAGATCATCGTTACAAAGAGTGTTAGACCACTTTAGGAGAAAATACCTAAGGTTTTTTTTTTTTTTTTTTCTGTGCTACTGAAAAAACACTTGAGTTGTATTTATAAATGTTTGAGCTAATCCTGTTTGGTATCGAAGAAATAATGATAAAAGACAAAAAAAAATATTTTATAAATTGTGTGCAGTATTTTATTTTCTGGAAAGTCAACGAAAAATCTAAATTAAAACTAATTAAATCTATTTGTGAAATTATTTTCATACTAGTCACATAAAAATTCTCGTGGATATAAAGGCAGGGTCAGCAAGAACAATCTGGATTTCTAGATTATACACAGAGTAATAATTATGACCTTTTTCCAAAGAAGAGAAAATTGAGAAAAACATGGTTTAATTTATATTTCTGGTCCTTGAGAAAAGCGACAAGTTTGGAGGAAAAGCGTTTAAGTGGGAAAAGATTTTTTTTTTTTTTTTTTAAGAAAAAGAAAAAAAGAGTGAGAAAGTGAGTTTGGAGAAAAGGCACAACCACGGAGCGCCGACAATTTATACTGCGACACCCCTAAAATATTTGTTATTTCCATATAAGTACTCTTAGTTGACGCACGCCCGGTGTTCTCAGTATTACTCGGCTATACTCGCTTTGCTATACACGTAAAAATTTTCAACGCAGCAAGTTGATACTATTTAACAAAACTAATTAAACTTTATTTTTTGTTTTTAATTAAACTTTATTGTATAAAATTATTATTATTTTTTCGAAAAAAAAAAAGCTTTTGTTCAAATCCCGTAATGCATGATTTCTATACATTCTACTCTGAAATTAGAATTTAGAATAATCAATAATGTATCTAAGTCTTAAATTGTAGTTATAATTTTCACACAATTCCATTTTATTTATGAGTTGTAACGAAGAATAATATTATATGCATAATTATGAGTTCAACCAAACACGTACTACACAAATTCAAGTTGACTTAATTTAATATTTTCATTAATAATTAAAATTTTGTCAATTCAAATTACCACATCAGTTAAAAAGTCTGAATTTCCCATTTCAACTAGTTATCACTGGTCTAACTTAGTGGGCAACTCTCCTTAGAAAGATCACCTAGTTGACTAGCTTCCTTTTCAAGACATGTTGGCAATCCTTTAGGTTAGGCAATGTTTGCTCCTTTGTAAAATTCCAAACATACCATTAGCAATCTTCATATTTGAGTACATAAATCATTCTTACAACCATTTTTTGCATTGAAAAAAGAAAAAAAGAATTCAAGTTTTACTGTATAGTAAAAAATTGAAAAGGAAGAGAATTTTTTATTTTTTTTTAAATGAGTAACATGGCCCATTGAGGCAACTAACAAACAAGACTTAACAAATTTGACAATATATATATATTGCCATTTGTATTAGGGAGAGTGAAAATTGTACCTGTTTTAATATAGTCTTAAGAGAATTTGATTTTGAGTAAGAAAATTAGCAAAAGATCGCTTTTAAAATATTTAGTGATTATAGTCTGGCAAAAGATCTATTCTTTATAATCAACTTTCCTTTTAATTGAAAGACACTCCTAGTGGAAAAGGTATGTTTGTACGGACACTTCCAAATTAGTTGTCAACTTTTGACTGCCGTATGTCATAAGCTATATAGGATAGGAGAGGAAACACTTGGAGTGTGATTGGGAATGAGGTATTTGTACACTGATTCTTTTTTTAAATTTATTTGAGAAGCTATTTTTGAATTTTCTTTATTTATGTACTTTTAATTATTTTTAAATTTCCAATGAATTTTTAGTGACTTTTTAAATTCATTTCCTCCTGTTTCCGTTCCTTTTGATAACTCTAAGGAATTAGTGTTATTGTAGGCTTAATTTGCCTAGTTTTGATGTGTTTTGAAATATCTTATGTTTTCTATGCAATTTGAGGGTCTTACCTAGATTTAAATTTCAGTAAGTGTTAATTTGCTTTCTAATAAAATTCATGAAAACTAGAAATAAACGCCATGAAAGAATGAATACCGAGCATTTGTCCTTTCATTTTCCTACCTCTTAAGTATTAATGTTGGTTTAAACTTTTTTAACATTGGCTTATACGTCTTTCCATGAAACAAGTGGTAATATTTGGCATTATTTACTGTCTCCTCTTTGCCAGAAATCCTAGACCAATTACTATTTGAAAACAACGGTGGAGTTGGGGAAGCTCAAGTGGTTTAAAAAAACCTCTTAGCATCTCATGCTAACTATTCTACACTTGATTTCATCCTATGTAAGGCCACATTGAAATCTATAGCAGCCCCAACTCTCTTTCTTTTATCATAGATAGGATGGGGATGTTGACTTTTTTAATAATAGCTCAAGTACTTACGAGGGGCCGGATTTAATCCTAGAGTATAAAAGAGCCAAAGTCTTATCTTTAGAACTATACCTCTGCATCAACTTACTTCTTTGCCCTACCCCCTCTTACTAATGAGTAAAATAGGAAAAAAAAAAAACTATTGAAAACAGTTAAGCTGATAATGGTGGCAATAAAAGCTTATTTCTTCACGTAATGGTGGAAAGTTGAGATAGTTATAGAGCCCAAGTTAGCCTTTCTTGAGTTGACATTTCCTTTCCATCCCTTTCTTCTTTTGCCATTTCTTTTCCCTTTGAGATAGTTATGCAACCAAAGGTTACCCATTCTTGTTTGAGGATTATGTTGATTTAAAATCTCAATATAAGATTATGTCTAACATAACATTAAGTTCTAGTGATTTGAATGGTAGCATCATCAATTGATGACTGGTCTAATAGAACAATGTCTTATGTTAAGTCATTACCTTGAAGCAAATTTGTTGAGACGCAAAGTGCAATCTTGATGGCACAAGAATTTCGTTCAACTTCATTCAGCATTGTGAAAATAAAAGTAAATGGCTTCCATACGCCATTAAATCCAAACCAAACACCTAAGAACCAATTCAACACAAACATGACTAAAAATTAAGCAAACATAAAGATGATTGAGAAAAAAGTACTCAGAAACTAGCCAATCCTAAGCTAAATAGAAACATTAACTATTTCATAGAGTTATTACCACAACGCAAATGCAGCATTTGTGAGAATCTTGTGGGTCAGATTCTCATGGAAAGTTTTCTATTCATTTCCAATATAGCTCTATATGTAGTAGAAAGAAAAGTTCATATTTAATATATTATTTGCACACAAGTAGCACAATTTACTAGGGATACACTAAAAAAATTGGTTTCAAATTCATTAATATCTAAAATGATAGAACCAAATTTCAAATAATAAGGCAGTTGTCTCAAGAAATCAAGTAATAGGACCATAAAAAAAAAAAAAGTAATAGGGTAGTTTCTTAAATTTTAAAAAAAAAAAAAAAATCGTCGATTACAAAAGTCAATGACTGCAGCCTGATCGGATCGATGAATGTACCAATTCTAATTCTGTAAGATGAATATTCTCTTCTCAATTGGTATATATATATGACAGAGATCCGATTGCAACAAGACTTGTTTTCAATCTTTCCCAAGATTTGCTGCAAGAAATTGGAGATTTGATCAACAAGACAAAGTTCTCTATCTCATTATTTGTTTCAAAGCTTGTTTCATAACTTTATGATTTTTGACTAATTTATTAATAAATATTCACTAATTATCATGAGTGAAACGTTTAGTGATCTGTGTCAGTAGAATAGTGAATTTGAATCCCTAATGAATAGGCTAAAAACTAAACGCTTGAAGCAATCTTTGCGAAGCATAATCATAAAGATGCATGAATCAGTGGAGATTAAATAGGATTAGATTCAAGGCCATGAAAGATCACTTTCCTATAGAGAGTTGAAGATAGATTTTTTTTTTTTTTTCTTTTTAACATAGATAGACGGAGTATTATAGGAATTTCAATCTATTGGGAAAAGAGGCGTACCTAGATTTGATCCGGGGACAAATGAACTAAAGAACGTTACGACTCTCAGGGGTGTCATTGCACCACACCTGTGGGTTCGCATTGAAGATGGACTTAGAGGTTAAAACATCGAGAATCCAAATTATGGGCAGTATTTTTTTTTTTTTTTTGGCATATGTTAAGATGTACTTATGGGCAATAGTTTTATTTTTGTTTGTGCCATTTGTTTTATATTAATTTTTTTTTATGTGTTTTATATTAAGTTTTAGGGTTTTAGTTTGTGCCCTGTAAATAATTGGGTCTAGTGCATATATAGGCTAGGATGTTATGAAAAATATTGTGTAGATGTCCATATTCAATGTGTTTCGTATCTCTTTGGGGTTATAACTTCCAAGTGTATTATACTTCATCATTCTTGTAGGCTATAACTCCTAGGTTTTATTCACCTCCCCATAACCCTCAAGTAATTACATAATTGAATTCATGATGTATTATTCTCATTTACTATGATGTTGTATAGAGTTACAAGTCCTTGTGCTTATAAAAGGGTACCTCATTTGTACATGAGGAAGAGGAATGGAAATAAAAGAAAAGCTCTTACTCTCTCAATTCTTGTACTCTCTATATTTCTCTCCATTTTATATTATTTTTATAACATGTTCTCAGCATGAGGCTCTAACTAAGTGCCGTGAAACTTTGTAGAACTACTCTAACCATGTGTGATTGTGTTGTGAAGCTTTTAGCATCCATTCCTCAAGTTTTTAGAGTGTGAGCAGCAGCAGGTACTAGTTCTCTTTTGATGATTTCATTGCCTTAATGCAGCAAGTATTCTTTCGTTATCTCATTGGATCATTATACATTTGATTCTTAGTTTAAAGGATGGAGTATTCCTTCATCATTTGTTTAAGAGGACTATGAATAATTTTCATAGATGTTTGATTTTATAGGATGTCTAGAATGACAGGTAAAACATCATTTTATTCACTTGATTATTTGATCTCTTTGCTTCCTTTTGGGCAATATATTGTACCATTATACATTTTGATCATAGAACCAATGCTGGATTATTGATTTTTGAATGTATTGGCCAAATAAATCTATGAGCCTTGAAGGGCCATATCATAAACTTAAAAAGATCTATGAGCCTTAAAGTGTTATATGATGAATTTATCTAACTAGATCTATGTGCCTCAAAGACTCATAGCATGAATTTATTCAAAGAGGACCATGAGCCCCTAAGTGTTATACATAAAAGTTTTAAGTGCCTTGAAGAGCCATAATATGGATTTTATGTAATTTTTGCTAAGTCTAGAAGCACTATGGCATATAATAAGAGAATAATGTAAATGAGTCTTGTGACAAGAAGAACAATGGCAAGAAAACTAAGAATCCACTTTTGTAATTCTAACTATTCTAGTATGTTCTATTCACCCTATATAATGTTATTGTCTAGTAATTTTACTTAATATCTTGATTGGTTTTAGTTATTCTATATCTTTACTTTATGCATAAGATTTATTTATTCTCTTTTTCCATGTTAGATTATTTTTTTGTGGTTCATTTACATTAAAACTTTGTCTCTAATGATAAAGAGAAAACATTCTCTATTGTTTGTCTTGAATTTGCTCCTACAGTAAAATTATCAAGAACAAAAGTTCATAGAAATAGCCTTCAACGAGAAATCACAAATCTTATATCCAATCAGATTTGCTCAATTCCCTAAAGTGAATGCAGCAACTTTGTTTAAAGGCTTAGGCATGATCATGTCCATAGTTATGCAAAGTGATGATGGTCGTAATATCAAAGTAATTCTTGCCACCAGAAATGGGAGAAGAATATATCGATAAGACAAAAGAGATACAATCATTAGATATTGAAGGGTTGAGATTATGTCAAAAGTTCTTAGTATGAGGATTGAGATTATGTCAAAAGTTCTTCTGCAAGTGTAGAAAACACTTGTAGATTGAAGGGTTGAGTGCAAAAGAATGCCTCTCAAGGGTTGAGTGCATGTGAGTCCTTCCCTCATTAGATATTGCAATTCAAATTTTGAGTAAAATATTTATCTTGATTGTTTTATATATTTTTCCTCCATAAAGTGGTAATTTTAAGAACATATTTTTCCACTAGAAGTGGACAAATAGTAAAGAATGAGAAAGAAGTATGGGCATAATAATAAAATATGTTGAAACACATATGCTCTCATTAATAGTGCATCAATGTACAATATTTCTTCTAGAGATAAGAAATATTTTTTCGATATAACTATGGGTAACGCCAATGTTTATAAGATATATTGTACTATATAATTTCACTCAAGCTCCTGAAGAGCTAAAATCTTTGTCCAATGTGACAAGAATTATTATAAATGCTAAATTACCCCTAAATACAAAATAATATTTGTGTATCATAGTTGCTTGTTAATTAGTCTTTGGATGAGATCATAAATGTTTTAATATAAATTGCAAATATGTATTGTATCATAATTGTTGACAATATATAGATTAACAATATTTTAATGAATGTTGTATTAGTGAATTGATATTCATTTTTATCATATCAAGAATTTGATTTATTTTTGGCTTTATAGATGAAATATTTCATTTAAAGCAAGAAACAAATGATAATATCACGTGTTATCATGTTGTGGTACAAAGATAAAGGAATGCTTTTGAAGAGCTAGAAAATTGTTCTTTAGAAGAGGAACGGAAAGGATAATTGGAAACTCCTATAAAGCTAGTGAATTGTTAATTGGATGAACAAAATCATATATTCATTTCGCATAAAGTCTCATATCAAGTTATAAGTTTCAACAATAATAATGTCATATTGAGACAACAAATGACAAAAATATTGAATATTTTGTATCAAAAAAATTATATGCATTTTCCTCCAAATTATATTGCATATATGTTAGTGCAATTGAAGAACTTGTTATCATAAACTAGAAGTTTATGAAACATAGGTTTGCTATTTGGCATGACCGGTTAGGCCGTCCCCGGTCAATTTGATGCGAAAGATGTTTGAATTCACATAATCATATGTTGAAGATCCTGAATATTCTTTAATCTAGCGAATTCTAATGTGTTGCTTTTTTCAAAGATAGTTGATTAAAAAATTCTAAGGTCAAAGTTGGACAAAATGCCTTAGTTTTCTGGGATGCATACAAGGGTACACCTATCATGGATCATTTAGATATTTTATGATTTAATCAGTGTATTGACTAAATGGTCACATTTTTGTTTATTATAAGCTTGCGACTGGAAGTTTGCTTGATTGTATGTTCAATTGCTTTTGATTGATACAGCGGCACTTGTACACATCATACCATAAAGCTATGATAAATTCCTCCTTTACAATTGGCTTACGGTCAAGAGCCATGCATTTCTTATTTAAGAATTTTGGAAATGTTGTAAGTGCTCTACCATAATGCATGATGATGGGACCTCTTAAAATTGGGAATGTATAAATCTCCATGTGTAAGTCAAAGTATATTGAATCATTGAAAGGACATTTACTATTAGTCATTTTAATTATTTACTTTTCCCAACCATAGGGAGAGAAAAGAAGCAGTTGAAAAAAAACAAATATCAATTGGAATGAATTATCATCTTGAGATTAGTTAGAATGAATTGATCTTCATTCAAAAATAATATGAATTGGAAGTTCATGAGATTATTTAACCAAATGCCAAACATGTTTACTAACTTATGAGAATGGCTAAATAATAAGTTCCAACCGCTAATGCTCCAATGTCCTTGCCGGACAAACAAGACTGATGCATGCACGAAGCATGAAAAATCTGTTGGACAATTGTAAATGCATAAAGCACGGCTAGCTTGTCAGTTCCAAGGATGAACATCCTAAAAAAAAAAGTAAAATAAAATAAAGAAAAGGAGTTCAAAATTAAGATGGCATATTTAAGGATAGGGCAACTCTAGAAGAATGCTTAGAGATAACTCCATAAGAATCCTTAGACATAATTACTATTTTAATACCAGAAGAATTTCAAGTACTTGAAAATTGTGAAAATGAAGAGATCTTAATGAATTATGTCATGGAACCAAAATGAAGTTTACAATGATGATAGTTTACATATCATGTAGTGCGCAATATCATGAATAATAATGAGGATCATGAACTAAAATCTATAGACAAAGGAATGATTGGCCAAAATATTAAGATGTATTTGGGTATAATTAAACTCGCTTGCAATGCTAAAAGCCTTAGGACTTGAAGTTCTACAATAGAAGTGTAAAATCTAGTTATATGTGAAAATGAAATAAGAAATGTTAAATTATGAGGCAAAATGAATGATGAAACTATGATATATTAAGCACTTGTTACTTACGAATTTTTGCATAGGCCTAGCATTAATTCTGAAGAGAAGTGTTTACTTGTGGTTGATGCAAATATTCTTAATTAGTTTGGCAATACATGAAGAAATCAATTTGTGTCGAATAGATGTTGCTATAACTTATTTATGTGGAAATCCTTGAAAGATTTTACTTGCCTGAAGCAAATAATTCGAGTTTTTGATATGATTACTCAATGAAATTGAATAAATCTTCTTGTGAATTAAAGTAATCTAGAGATACATGGTATAATTTCCCCCTTGATTATTTGATAAAGCAAGGATATAAAATGATCCATTATGTCCATATATATGAAAAATGAATATCATTGGTGCTCTCCACAATTTGTAAATTGTTTGAAGAAACAATTTGAGATCTAGAAAGAACAAAGGTTTTATCTTGATTGACAAGTTGAGTATTCAAAAATGAAAATTTTGTGTAGCAAAAAACTACATTGTAAAAGTGCTAAAATGGTTCGATATGGACAAACCATATCCATTGAGCATTCTAATAGTTATAAATTAAATAGACGTGAACAAAGATCTTTTCTTGACCTCAAGAAAAAGATGAAGAACTATATGGTCCTGTAGTACCATATCTTAGTGCAATTAAAGCACTAATCTATCTTGTTTGCCATATACAACGTAATTTATCACTTGCTATATATTAGCAAGATATAGTTCTTCACCTCTTGAAAGACATTAGAACAAACTAAATATATGTATTGCTCCCTTAAAGGTTATTTGCTTACATGTGGTGATGTAATCATTATATAACAATCTATGGAAAAAGCTATAACAGCCACGCTGCCAAATATCACAAAAATTTTGGCCTTATATGAGGCATATTGAGAACATGTTTGGCTAAAAGCTATGATCCAACACATGAGAAAACTTGTGGTTTATTTTCAAGAAAAATGATCTTGACGATCTTACAAGAAGATGGGACTACATTGCTCAGATTTGTTTACCAAGGCATTTCAATCAACAATATTAGGAAAGTTTATCTATAATATTGGAGTCTATTGGCTAAAGATCTCAATTGACACAAGACATGTGCATTGTACTCTTTTTTCCTTAACCATGTTTTTTTCCCATTGGATTTTTCTTGGTAAGGTTTTTAATGAGACAATATCTAATAGCATATGAAAGAATGATATACTCTTTTTTCTTCACCAGGTTTTTGTCCCATAAGGCCTTTCCTAGTAAAGGTTTTAACGGGGCACATTCTTAAGTGATGGACATCCAAGGAGGAGTGTTATGAAAAATATTGTGTGGATGTCCATATTCAATGTGATTCATATCTCTTTGGGGTTATAACTCGCAAGTATATTATACTTTATCATTCTTGTACGATATGACTCAAGTTTTTATTCACCTCTTCATAACCTCCAAGTAATTACCTAAAGGAATTCATGATGTATTATTTTCATTTACTATGATGTTGTGTAGAGTTACAAGTCCTTGTGCTTATAAAAGGGCTATCTCATTTGTACATGAGGAAGAGGAATGGAAATAAAATATCTCAATTTTTGTGCTCTTTATATTGATCTTCATTTTACATTATTTCATAACATAGGGCATTATTATTATTTTTTATTGTATGTAGGGGTGGGTTGTGAAAAGAAAAATAGGGGTTGAGAAAAGAAATGGCCAGTAAACCATTAGCAGATTAGGCATTCATAGTTTCATTTGGGTTTATTTTGTTCTTTTTGCCTATACAGAGGCCTCCTATGTCCATTCAAGCTTTAGGGTTTCATGATAAATGAAGATATAAAGATTATTTTTTCTTTCTCAGAGCTTCCCTTTAGTTTTTGGGCAAAGAAGTTGTTTTGATCTTATCAAAGTTTTCTTGCAGCAGTCCCTGTTGTTCTCTTCCAAAAAAAAAAACAAAGAAGTATATATAGAGGCCTCCTATGTCCATTCAGGCCTTAGAGTGTCTTGATGAATGAAAGTATATAGATTTCTCCATTCTCATAGCTTCCCTTTAGTTTTTGGGCAAAGAAGTTTTGATCTTATCAAGGTTTTCTTGTAGCAGTCCCTCTCGTTCTCTTATAAAAAAAAAAGAAAAGAACTTCATCTGTTTGATTATGTCAACTTAAGTTATTGTATTAATTTCTAAATGCTATTTTGAATTTTATGAAATTGCATTTTAATGAAGAAAAATAACATCCATAATTTTTAATAAAAAAAAAAAAATGAGTGTTAGGTATAGAAGTGTGAGTTGGAATAACAAAAAGTACTACCGTTAAAGGAATCTTGGACTTGTGAGGGATATATAAGTCGTAACCACCATTAACTCAATACTTTAATGTTTTGGATTTAGATTGATGTGAGGCTCACTTGTATGATCTCTTGCAAGTAGATCCAAGGTGGGCTTCTCCTCGGAAAAGAAGAATGAGAGATGCATATGCCTAAACAAAAAAAAAGAAAAAAAAAAGTTGAATTAAGCACTATGGTAAATAATTATATTGTGAGTGGATTATCTTTCAAACTAAATAAATAACGTTATTCCAAAAAAAAAAAAAACTTAATCAATAGCAACTCTTAATACGAGGCCTAATAATCACATTTGTCATTACCAGTACAATTAAATAGTTATATAAGATTTCACTAAACTTTAATATGTATTATATATTTATGTTATTTTTTAGGGGGCCAAGGCAATACCTTAGTCGCCTGCCCATTCTCCCAGCCATACTTATATTGATAATGAAAATTGTCTAATTTGAGCAAATTTGCTGTTAAACTAAAAAGAAAAGTTTGGTTATCATAAAATGAAGTGTCACGGTACAATTTTGAAGAGAACATGCTAAGTTTCAATGAAGTTAGTAAAGTAATGTGAAATAAAATAGAATGTTGCTAAAATAATGCTAAACAATAATACGCATACAAATGACTCAATGCTAATTCTATCAAAGTCTTATACATGACTACTCGGAGAAAATCCTACTGACAGGCCTCGGTTTGCTCTGTCTCCTGGGACCTTATGACATGGCCCCCTAGAGTGTCATGCCTAGGAACTGACCACGCTCTGAAAATTGAAGGAGCTGCATTCCAATATTGCTACATGATGGGAAGACGTTCAATTCCGAAAGCCTCTGATAATTACATTTTATATAGATTATTTAGCCTCAATTCCCTTACATTTCAAGTCCCAATTATGGTAAAAATACTTTGTTGTTGATAAGATTTCATTGTTTTGCAGGTACACAAACCAAGAGAAGCAAAATGGAAGAATTCATCATTTTGCCATTGGGCGCCGTGGTGCCCAAGCTGTGGCGCCATGTACCAGAGAGCAAAACGAGGTTTCTGCCAATGGGCGCAGTGGCACCCAGGACCTGTTTCAAAGCAGTTTGAGGACTTCCAAGCCCATTAAACTTCCAAGGAGTTGTGCCATACAAGGATTAGAGGTCCACAACCTAGAAGACTCTCTGGAATAGAGTTTTAAGCTGAATTAAAGTCTTGCAGTATGAAGCCCAATTAAAGTCTTAGTTAAAGTAAGATTAGGATTCACTTGTAATTAGTCTTTTAATATTATTTAGAATCCTACTTAGAGTCTAATAGGGATTAGACATATTATAAATAGATCAAGAGGGCTGAACACAAAGGAGAGAGGAAGAGAGCAGCAACAACCCATCAAGATCAACGAGAGGAAGGCGTCACTCTAGTTCTTCCTTCTACTCTTTTATGTTTTCTTATTTTATCATCATGTGCTTGCCCGTTATCATGCGTAACTAAACTTCACTCTAGGGCTAAGATGTAGCTCGATCTGATTGTATAGATAACTTGAGGAAGTTATGATAGTTTATATTTTATTCAATTGAGATTTATTTTTCTATACTTTACTCTTGATTGATCTGGCCAATTAATTGGGGAAAATTCGTGGGTTAGCTATGAGAACGACAGGAGATTAGTTAATCTAGACCAAGAGAATTAAATCCATAGTGGAGCTAAGGACAGACCAGTACCGAGGACCCTGTGTAGTCACATGGGAATTAGGGCATTCCCATAATCTCCCTAAAGGGATGTCCATAGATCTTAATGCAATTATAGTTGCTACAACTCGCACAGACCAGTAGCAGGGTTGGTAATTATAATTAGATTTGATTTGACCTAATACCAAGGTTGATTAATTAAATTAGGGAATCCTGGCTAGCAATTGATAACTCTATAACTTCATAACTGAATCAAGGAAGTCTATACATGAAGATTGTGGTGAAATCTGAATCCCTAGATTTCTCATCATTATTCTCTCAATTAATTCTGCTATATACTTTTCTGCTATTGCTTACTTATTTTCTGCATTTATTTACTTTGCCTATCTCATCACAATTCGATCGCTTGAACAATACTGGAGTTATATTACTCTGGTAATCAATAGCAATCCCTTGGGTACAACAACCCCCAGAATACTTGCTCACTACATTGACAGTGTATACTTGCACTGTGTTCCAACACATAACATATTGTTCCTCATACATCCATACATCACGCCACACACACACACTAACTCTATACATTCATGAAACTCACTTAGGAGCAATCAGCCTCTAACTTAAGGAACTTGATATAACAGATCTCAACCCACCATGGTGTGGAAATACAAAAAGAATTGGAAGAGATGAACGTCACTATAATATATCGTCACTTTCTTTGATAAGTTTAGTAGTTCATAGTGGGAGTAATTAAAGTCACACAAGCTCCCATGCTTGAGAGGAAAGTAATTCATGCTAACAAATTTGATAAAACTCACAAAGTCTTAAAACAAAAAGATAAAGCAAATGAATTCCCTTTATGAAAACTACCAAGTTCTCCAATCTTTGCCTTATATAGGCAAAAACTATTAAAAACCCTAGGCAGCTAAGAGTCTCCACGCCCCTATCAGCACTTGCATCATAAAATTAAGGCTATGTCTTAACACATACTCTATTTTTTTTCAATACATACCCGATAAATTACACAAATCTCAAGATTCATATATTTATTTTTAACTTACGAATCTAGAGATTCATAAAGGCATGAGGTGTGTGTAAAGAACTGACCTGAAACTAATTACCTTAATTAAAATATGGACTAACACCCTACTTAAGCCTACATGGATTAGGCACAAGTTTGTTTATCAGAACTAATCCTAGAGCTCTCGCACTAGTCTCAAATTTATTTAAAGCAAACTAAAGTCCTATGTACTAAATTAGCAAAAACGCAAGTAGGTAATTAACATAAAATAGTGTCCCACGGAAGCATCTTTAGTAATGCAAATTGGACTCAAGTCCATGTCAAATTAGGTTCTCTTTGAGCATGCAATTCACATGAATTTTAAACCTTTAATACGACATAATTTACTTAAATCATGCAAATGTTGTAGCTTTTTGGATGGCTATTTTACTGAACAATTAATGCTCAAGAAAATATGAACTTTGGTTTTCATGTGTGACTAAATCCATCTTCAATGTCTTGTACGAAAGAAATCCATCATAGCCTTGAAATTGATAGATGGAACAAGAATTAGCGGTGTTTTAATCATGGATATGCAAGCCAAGATGAACAAATTTGGATCAGTTTCAAGGTTTCGATGGATTGCTTTCCTATAAGGTATTAAAGATGGATTTATCCTGACTCAAAGACCAAAGTTTAGGTTATTTTAGCACTATTTATTAAGCCATAAATCCTTGCCTTGAAATTTGATTGACATGATTCTTAAAGCATTGGGGAAGCTAATTAAGATCTAGAGCTACAATTTTCAAGCTAACTCAAAACAATTATGCCGTCTTAAGTCTAAAACTCATGTGAATTCCAAGCATAGAGAGAACATTGTTTGATGTGGATCAAAGTCCAATCCGCGTTACTAAAGATGCATCCTTAGTTTTCTATATTATGTGGTGTTAACTATTTTATTTAGGCTCCTGTTTATTCAGTACATAGGGTTTTAATTTGCTTTAAATAAATCTAAGCATTGTTTGAAGACTGTAAAGTCCATTCTTGTAAACCAACTTGGCTTAATTCATTTGAGCTTAAGTAGCGTGTTAGCCATGTTCCAATCAAGGTTTTAAATAGTTTTATGATGCAAATGCTATAGGAGCTTGGAGGATCTTATTAGTTACCAGGAACTATTAGTAGTTTTCCCCCATTATAAGGCTTCTTTGCGTGTATTCAAAGATTGGAAAATCTGGTGTTCTTCCTAAATGAATTTATTTTGCTTTCAAGTTCTTTGTGTTCAATACTTTTTGAATTTTATCTTAATTACCTTTGAAGTTCTTGAAAGGTCTTTTGCCTTGTCAATTCTTTAAACACGATTGATGATTCAGAGTCTTTCAGAATGCATAATTCGTGCTTCAAGCCAATTATTTACCTGGTACGTATTGCAATTTACCTGTTTAGGCAGGGATTCTGTCAAGGGTTCCACGCTATCACAGTCCACAAGCTCACTGTGTCTCCTTCTGATGTCAACCGCAAGTGCACAGTGTAATCAAGTAGTATAAAAGATAGGGCTGTCAATTTCTAGTAGAATTACAACAGTAAATTAGCTAAACACAATCGAAATAAAGTGGAATTGGTTTTCTAAAATTACAAGGAAAATGGTAGAAAATATTAGAGAGTTCAATAATAAAAAGATTTCTAGAATTGAGATTCACAACAATGACAACTAATGAAATTGACATATAAAATCCTTTCGCCAGCTTTTGAAGGTCATTTTTCCTAGGATTACTGTTATTCTCTTTCAAGATACTACAGTCATTGTCTAAACATACAAAACTCATATTTTTATGGTAGAAAAGCAAAATTTAGACACCTTTAACTTTGTGAAAAATGATTTTTCTTCAAGGGAATTTTGATATACTTTCGTGATCTCAATTCTCTTGTTCAATTTCAAAGTTTTCAATACTCTAATTTCACATTTTTGTACTTCACTAGAATATCTAAAATCATGCTAATAAATGGCCAATAAACTTGGCAACTTGTAAGCATTAAGCATTTAGAAAATGAATAAAAAGAAGGAAGACATTCACAATTGGAAGGAAATTTATATTCACATCATCAAGTTTCCATTGGGTTACTCCCAATCATAGAATAAAAATTTCACCATGGTGTATAGAAAGTACACAAAGTTCAAAGTAAAAATAGAAAACATTCAAAGCTAACTTTTTATAGAAAGTTTATGCGCGCCCTATAGCGTCGCTTCTATAGGTTACGGTCAAATTTAAAAAAATCTAAGTTTGCGTTTTTAACCAGGGTCGTATTCTCAGAGAACGACTAGTACATGTACAGGTCTCAGTCAATTAGGCACGGAAAATGAGGGTTTTAAGTAATTCAATAGCAATAACAGCAAATAAAAGCAATAACAGGTAAAACATAAATGAACAGATGATGGAAATGCAATAAACCTAGGGAACTATCGGACAATGGTGATTCTATCCTTGACCTAAAGATAAAATTTAATTCCAGTTATGCCAATTAACTAGATTAACCCAGAAAGCTCAAGATTAACCTACCTAATTAATTAATTTGGTTGAACTCTAACTAACTCGATATCCCTGCACCTAGTTCGGCAATTCCTACTACGCAATCGCATAGGTTATGGTCATTAGAACTAAACCCAACCCTAACCAACATTGCAGGAAGGGATTAGAGCACCCAAGACCTAAATTTCAAATTTCTATCCAACCAAATCAAGTTCTACTCCGTGGAAATTACTCCTAGGGTGATAAGACCTAGAAATCCCACAAACCTATCCAGAAATCATGCACAAAAATCATCATACACAATCCCAGAAAGAAAAATGAAGAGTAGAAAAGCATAGCTTTCATTAAATTCAAAATAAATGCAACAATGTTCTCTAGAATCAAACTGACGATCTTCAAGTTATCCCAGGTTGATTATAGATGCGTCTAGCCTTCCATTTTCATGGAGGCAGCCATAGGAGAAGAGGAGAAGAAGAAAGCTAGAGAGGAAAATTGAAAGTGATGGCTAGAATGGCTTCCCAATAAGCTTAGTCGAATTTGAACTAGGTTAAATGTAGGAAAATTACATAATTTCCATTAATGAGGCCCAAATTACAAAATTGCCCATCCTTAAGTTACCAAAAGCCTATTTCGCCCTTTTTGAGTTCAAGTGTTGTAAATCTGCTCATGGGTTGTAAATCTGTTGCATTAAGCTCAACAAAGCATGTTGTTATAATAGAATCACTACCAAGTGAAGTAAAATCAGCAATACCCACAGAATCACTATCAGTAGTACCCACAAAATCAATACTACTCATATCCATAGAATCTACCACCATAGAATCAT
This sequence comes from Bauhinia variegata, assembly GCA_022379115.2. Taxonomy (NCBI): domain Eukaryota; kingdom Viridiplantae; phylum Streptophyta; class Magnoliopsida; order Fabales; family Fabaceae; genus Bauhinia; species Bauhinia variegata. The sequence continues at coordinate 8,662,550 of CM039430.1, forward strand.
CAATAGTAGTTATAGAAACTTCATGATCACTGTATAAGCAAGCAGCTATCTCAGCACGAATACCACAAGATGTAGATGTAGAACCATCACAATCACATTTAAATTCAACAGAGTCATCTAGTTCTACAATCTTGGGAAAATCATAAAAATGATCATGATCATAACTAGAATTCTCAACTATCTCATCAATAACATCCATGCAAAAGAAAACAGAATGATTCTCAGAAGGAAATCTCATAGCATCATGAATGTTAAACTACACCACACTATCACCAAATTCCATAGTTAAAGTATTAGCATGCACATCAATCTTTGTCTTAGTAGTTCTCAAGAAAGGCTTGACTAAAATAATGGCAGATCTACTAGAAGAATCACCCTCCATATCAAGTATATAAAAATCAACAGGGAAAATTAAATCATTTACCCTCACTAAGACATCCTCAAACATCCCAAAAGGATATGCAGTGCTCCGGTTGGCTAACTAAATGACAACACTAGTTGGCTACAAGGGACCAAGGCCAAGAGATTGAAACATTGATTTGGGCATTACATTTATGAAAGCACCTAAGTCAAGCATGGCATCTTCAAACTTGCAATTCCTAATGATGCATGGAATGGTTAAAGTGCCTAGATCTTGGCATTGGTTGGATGAGAACTGAGACATTTTAGCCCATGGTGACTCTCTCTGTACCCTTAAGCTTCCTCTTGTGCGTGCACAACTCTTTTAGAAACTTAGCATACTTGGGAATTTGCTTGATGGCATCAAGAAGAAGAATATTCACTTCCACCTTTTTGAAAGTTTCCAAAAGCACTTTTTCTTTCTCTGCCTCTGTTATCTTCCTTGCTGGATGTATGGATCTCTGAGGAAATGGCAAGGGAATACTAGACTGCTGCATAGATAGTTGAGCTGAGCTATTAGACTCTCCTTTATCTTGAGAAATAGGCTTGCTAAGAAGAGATGTAACAGTAGAATAAGCAATAGGATGTGGCTTTGGTGAAGTCAATGTTTTCCCACTCCTCAATGTAATGACACTCATATTCCCCTTAGGATTGGGAATGGTTTGGGAAGGAAGTTGGCTAGAATTTTGTACTTGTTGCATGTTGCTCAATGTAGAAGCTAACTGCCCAATTTGAGTTTGTAAATTCTGAATTTATGATTTTGTATACTGCTGAAACTCAAGATTATTTTTCTACATCTGAAGGTTGTTTAATGTCAACTGCTTCATCATCTCTTCTAAGGAACTCTCAAAAGTCTGTGAAGGTGCAGGAGGAGCAGGGGCTTATTGTTGTTGTGGGAATAGATGCTACCTAGGAAGAAAGGCAGGTCTACTTAGCCCAGGATTATTTTGGAATTGAGACTACTGTTAGAAAGGTGGCTTGGCTGCAGAGTTGTATGGCTGCTAGGTGTTGCCATATCTAAGATTTGGATGATCACGCCAACCAAGATTGTAAGTGTTGCTATATGGATCATGGCGGGGCTATTTTTATTATGGCTTGCTAAGAAATGCACCTGTTGCTACTGCTAGCTCAAATGCAGTAGGATCATCTTGCATGGTCGGGCAAGCATCCGTGGTGTGAGCCATGGAAGCACAAATACCACATGCTCTGATAGGTGGCTGTTGGATGGAAGTTTAGTGTTATGTCATTGCCAACTGCCAAACTAGAGATGTAAGCTCTTCTAGCCAGTTATATACTGAATGGTTAGCATGTGTGCCTTGCTTCTCATAAACAAGACAGGTCAATACACCTCTAGTACCAAATTGCTGAGAATTGACAGCCATGTTACAATCAAATCTTTGGCAGCTACTGGAGTTTTATCAACTAAGACCTCACCACTGGCAGCATCAATCATACTCTGGTCTATAGGTAGAAGGCCCTCATAGAAATACTAAATGAGCAACTGGTCACTGATCGCTAGTGTTGATAGCTTGAACATAGCTTCTTGAATCTCTCTCAATACTCATGCAAAGTCTCTCCAACCATCGCAGCAAGGGATTAGAGCACCCAAGACCTAAATTTTGAATTTCTGTCCAACCAAATCAAGTTCTACTCCGTGAAAATTACTCCTATGGTGATCAGACTTACAAATCCCACAAACTCATCCAAAAATCATGCACAAAAATCATCATACACAATCCCAGAGCAAAAAATGAATAGTAGAGAAGCATAACTTTCATTAAATTCAAAATAAATGCAACAGTGGTCTCAAGAATCAAACCAACGGTCTTCAAGTTATCCCAAGTTGATTATAGATGTGTCTAGCCTTCCATTTTCATGGAGGCAGCCATGGGAGAAGAGGAAAAGAAGAAAGCTAGAGAGGAAAAGTGAAAGTGGCAGCTAGAATGGCTTCCCAATTAGCCTAGCTAAATTTGACATAGGTTAAATGTAGGAAAATTACATAATTGCCATTAATGAGGCCCAAATTATAAAATTACCCCTTCTTAAATTACCAAAAGCCTATTTCGCCCATTTTGAGTTGAGAAAATATCCTTTGTGCTCTTGCTTCATTAATCCTAAGCTTGGACATAAATCCTAACAGGTTCTGAGGCCTCCCAGGTTTAGTCTTTAAATTAGAGATCCCTACCAAGTAAAATTGGACCTTAAAGTGGGAAAATTAATATGAAATACAATAAATTTCAATTATTGCTCAATAATAAAAATATATGTTAATTAAACAATTAAATACAAATTTAAAATGCTAGAAGTAAGTATAAGAGTACACAGATAAACACTAAAAAGTGTTTATCAAAAGTGTATAGAGTATAATGATTTCAAGCTTCCTTGCAAAATCTCTTCAATAGATCCATTTGATTCCACCTCAATTGTAGCTTCTACTCCACTTAATAAACTTTTCAACTTATTTGGGACTCTAAATACACATTAAGAGGGTGCAAATTATGCATTTATTCTCATTTATCACCCTCCAACCACCTAATCATCTTGATTTATCTCCTTATCCTTCAACCATTTAGTTGTTAATATCCCATGTATATCTTTTTAAATTTTAAACTTCTCTTTGTTGTAACAAATCCTAAACACACTTGTATATATACTTGATTGTACAAGAATGATGAACATGACCTATTACCATTTAATCGTGTTTCTAAATGGCATCAAAGTTGTAGCTTCAGCATCTGATCTAAAATTTACGGCTTCTGCATTTGATACACCTATTACCATTAATATTGCCAATCTTCTTCCTTTTAAACTCACCAATAAAAAATTTTTGGCATGGCATCTTCAAGGGCTAAATCTCTTTGGTTACATTGATGAGTCATTTTCATGTCCATCTCCAACTCACACTATGAATGGCTTAAAAGCTTCAAACCCTGCATATCCCTAGTGGAAGCAACAAGATCAACTCATCTATGGTGCAATAATAGCCTTATTGATTGAAAATCTCATCACAAGTGTATCTTGTTGGGGAGTATGTAGAAGATTAACTATAAAATATGCTAGACTATCTCAAGGAAATAGAAATGTATATGTGGAGGAAAGGAAATACTTTGTTGATGTTTTATTAAATGGAAAGTATATCTACTTATAGGCTTACTAGTAACGTTATCAAGATAACCACAATCAAAAAATATCTCAACTAATCCTAATCAATCTGAAACAACCCAACCAATTATTTGAAATAACTAAACCACATAATTTAGAAAATTAAGGAATAAGTCCTAGACTAAGTCAACAAGACTTATCCATTCAATCCCATGTGCAACCCCATATGCAACTTTTAATCATCTCTTAACACTCCCCCTTTATTCAAAGTTTCATACTCTAAGCCAAGACCTGAAATAAACATGTTTTTGAGTTGGGAGAGTTTTTGTGAATATGTCTGCCATTTGTTCTCCTATACTACAGTGCATCAAAACAATTAAATCATAAGTTACTACATCCCTTATAAAATGAAACCTTAAATCAATGTGCTTTGTTCTCCCATGTAGCATAGGATTTTTGGTTATAGAAATAGCTGAATAGTTGTCACAAAATATTTCTGTTGCTTCATTCTGATCATTGCCCATATTTGTGAGTAATTTCCTTAACCAAATAGCTTGGGAAGTTGCAGATCCTACTGCTACATATTCTGATTCTATGGTAGATATGCAGTAATGGCTTGCTTCTCTGAACTCCATGTAACCTAAACCAATACTGAAAACACTCCCTGAGGTGTTTTTCCTATCGTCCAGTGACCTTGCCTAGTCACTATCTGTATAGCCATGCAATTTGAAATCTACAGCATGTGAATACTAAATACCAAAGTCCAAGGTACCAGCAATGTAACAAAAGATCTGCTTTGCAGCTCCAAAATGATGCTTTGTAGGATTGCCCATGAACCTTGAAACCACTCCAACTGAGAATGAGATATCTGGCTGTGTGTGAGCCAAATCTATTAAGCCACCAACTAATCTGTGAAATTTCCTTGCATTTGCAGATTTTGTGCAATCCTTTTGTTGCAATTTCTCATTTAAGTTCATGGAAGTAATTGCTTTCTTGCAATTCAACATATTAAAGTGCTTCAACAAATTTTCTACATACTTTCTGTGAGTAACAAATACTCCAACCCAAGAAAATAATGCAATAAACCTAAGTCTGTCATCTCAAACACATTCATCATACCATTCTTGAATTCATTAATTAGGGAAGTAGATCAACTCATATAAATTATGTCATCTACATAAAGACAGACTAGTAATAAGTTAGAATTACCTTGCCTCTTCAAATATAAGCTTGGTTCCCATTCAATTCTTGCAAACCCATTATGTAGAAAATAATGATCAATTTTACTATATCATGCTCGAGGAGCTTGTCTCAGCCTATATAACATCTTTTTCAGTCTATATACTTTCTCTTCATTGCCTTTGACTACAAACCTTTCAGGTTGTTCAACATAAACCCCATTTTCCAATTCCCCATTTAAAAATATAAATTTCACATCAAACTGGTAAATTTGTCACATTAATTATGCAACTAATGTAAAGATTGTTCTTACTGTCCTAAACCTTGCAACTAGGGAAAATGTTTCTTGAAAATCAATTCCTTGCAATTGTGAGTACCCTTTTGCAACTAGCTGAAACTTGTGCTTCTGAACACTCCGATCAGAATTATACTGTGAGAACTCTTCTAGCCTTTTGGAAAGTCCACTAATTCTCACATTTTATTCTTTTGAATAGCTAATATCTCCTCTTTCATTGTATTTTGCCATGCTTCCATTTCTGCAGCTTAACTATAAGTGGAAGGAAACAACAAGAGCAAAATAACGTGTTTCATAAATCTATCTCAAGGATCTAAATTTCCTTGGAGGTGAATCATCTTATGACTTATTTTTAAAAGGGTGAGATGCTATTTCTAAGCTTACTGAAGTTGTTACACTACTACTAGATGTTGTGGGAGCTGTGTTTGTTGGTGTTGGGTCTGTAATGACTTCTAATGAGTCTTTGTATTGTTATTCTTCACTACTCCTCCAATTACAACTAGCATCTTCATTGAATTCTACATTCCTACGTATAACTATCTTGCCACTAAGAGGGTTATATAAACTATATGCTTTGGACTCGGTGTAGTACCCAATAAAAATGCATTTTTCAGATTTTTCATCTATTTTTTTATAATATTGAGAGTTAACCAAAGCATAAGCTATACAACTAAAAATTTTCAAGTGACTTATTGAGGGCTTTCTACCTTTTTAAGCTTCAAATGGTGTTTGATTCAATACTACTTTTATGGGAGAAAGATTCAACAAATACACTGCAATTGCTACTGCTTTTGTCCAGAACTGATTTGGAAGTTCTTTCCCTTTTAACAAGTTTCTTGCCATCTCCACCACTTGTGATTCTTCCTTTCTGCCACACCATTTTACTTAGGTGTGTATGGTGCTGTGAGCTCTCTATAAATGTCATGATCTTCACAAAAGTTACTAAATTCATTGGATAGAAATTCTCCACCTCTATCAATGCGTAATGTCTTTATATTGAAGCCACCTTGCTTTTCAACTAATGCCTTGAATTTTTTGAAGAAATCAAAAGCCTGTGATTTAAGTTGAGAAAGTAAGCCCAACTTATGCGATTGAAATCATTAGTGAGAAGGAAGAAATAACGATTTCCTCCCAATGATTCAGTGTGTTTAAGGTCACACAGATCTGCATGAACTAATTTAAGGCAAGTAGATGCCCTCCAAGCATTTCTAGTAGGAAAAGATTTTATAGTTTGCTTCCCATATATGAAACCTTCAAAAATGCCTAATGCATTAATTTTTGGCATCCCTCAAACCATCTCCTTTTGATTTAACAGCTTCAATCCCTTGATATTATGGTGTTCACACCGTAAATGCCATAGTTTGGAGCTGTTTTGTGCCTTAGCAACCATACCAAAATTTTCCATTTTTGATACTTCAAGTGGAAACATTTTGTTCTTGGTCATTTACACTTGAATCATCTACTAAATTGTTTTTTTATTTTGTTTTATTTTATCTTTGATAGAACATGTCTCATTATCAAATAGAAGTGAATATCCCCTAACCATTAATTGACCAACACTCAAAAAGATTATGAGTAAGGCTAGAACAAACTGCACATTATGCAAAAGTTTTTCCTTTCTTTGGGTAGTTTCAATTGTTACTGTCTCTTTTCCTTCTACTTGAATTTCTTTGTCATCTCTCAGTTTCACCTTCATCTTGTGTTTCATCTAACTTCATAAATAATGTCTTTATGCTTGACATGTGGTTAGAGCATTCACTGTCTACAAACCACACACTACTACTTGTTAGGAATTCAAGTGAGTGGTGTGATGTGAAGTCCCACATTGGATAAATCAAAGAGATGCGAAGGATATATATAATGGAGAGACCCCTGCACCTAACAGCTTAAGCTTTTGGGTTGAAAGGTGGTGTCAAGTCCATGAAGTATATCCTTTCACAGGTTTATGTATTGGTGTGTTAGCTTCAGCAGAAGCGAAATGTGATCCCCCATTATCTGGGCATCTCCCATGCCTAACAAGTGGTATCAGAGCCGATGGTTCAGCTTGGGGCAAAAGATGAGCGATGGAGTTGGAGTGGTCCGAGGCAATTTGTGAGCAACTCAATTTGGAGTCATGGACAAGTCGTGGAGTGGAATAAGAGGCTCACCCAGTTGTGCTCCTCAGCATTGGGAGGAGAATGAGCGATGTGGTCCACGATAATGGACAAGTTGTTGGGTGTGTTAGCTCCTCAGCAGCAGGAGGAGGATGAGGGTCCATGATATAATGGACAAGTTGGGGGTGAGTTGTGGATCCACCCAGTTAGATAGGCCAAAGGCCTAGTTAGCCAGGCTCAAGGGGGAGATGGGCCAAAAACCCGATGTGGAAGAGGCTCACACTTGAGGGGGAGATTGTTGGGAATTCAAGTGTGAGTGGTGTGATGTGAAGTCCCACATTGGATAAATCAAAGAGATGTGAAGGATATATATAATGGAGAGACCCATGCACCTAATAGCTTAAGCTTTTGTGTTGAAAGGTAGTGTCAAGTCCATGAAGTATATCCTTTCATAGGTTTATGTATTGGTGTCCCCCATTATCTGGGCATCTCCCTGGCCTAACACTACTAATGAGCCATGAAAAGATTACTTACTTCTTCACTTTCTTTTGCAAAATTTGCTTGATTTTCTTTGGCCCAACTCTCTACCTTTACATGCCCATACTTCTTGTAATCGTAACACTAAATATTGCCTTTATAGCTTCTTTATTCGTTAGAAAACTACCATTGATATGAACTTCTTCCTTTGCCTCTGCCATGATTCCTTCCTCTAAATTCTCCTCTACCTCATCCTTTACCAGTCACTCTATCTACTTTCTTTGATTGAGATGTCTCCCCCTTCACCTAGAATGCCATATCTTCATTTTTCTTTATTAACATATTGATCTTCGCTTCATGTGCTTGCAAGGACCCCATCAACTCATCAAGTACGAACCTTGACAAGTCTTTTAATTCTTCAATTGCAGCCACCACGTGATCAAACTTAGGTGTTAACACCTTTGAAACAATAGTTTAATCAATAATTTAATCTCCATATGCGCTCATCTGATTTATAATTGCCCACCACCCTTGACAAGAAATCCTGCACAGGTTCATTGCTTTTTATGTGTAAGGTCTCAAACTCATGCCATAGAGTTTGAAGTTTCATTGCTATGACTTTGGATGACCTTGAAATTCTGTCTGCAAAATTATCCATGCTTGTTTGGACGTGGTTGTTGCTGCAATTCTGGAAAATATTGTCTCATGAACTGCTTGTTAATTGAAGAATAACGCCTTTGAGTCTTTCTTCTTGTTTTCTGTCAATCGATTCTCCTCATCTAAGTCTGCATATTTGTTCTCCACCAAGTCCCACAAATCTTAAGACTTAAAAAAGGTCTTCATCTTGATGCTCCAGAATTTGTAACAATCACCTTTGAAAATTGGTAAGGAGGGTTGAGTTACACTCAAAACGTTATTGGCTGCAATTTTTCACTTGCCCTTCTTGTGATGGAACCTATCTCTAATTCCAAAAATGTTGGGGAGTATGCAGAAGATTGACTATAAAATATGCTAGACTATCTCAAGGAAACAAATGTATATGCAGAGGCAAGGAAATACTTTGCTGATGTTTTATTAATGGAAAGTATGCCTACTTATAGGCTTACAAGTAACATTATCAAGATAACCACAATTAGAAAATATCATAACTAATCCTAATTAATCTAAAACATCTAAACCAATTATCTATAACAACTAAACCATATAATTTAGAAAATTAAGGAACAAGTCCTAGACTAAGTTAACAAGACTTATCCAATCAATCCCACGTACAAACCCATGTCTAACTTTTAATCATCTGTCAACATATCTAAAGTAGCTTTGGTAGATTCTAAGTCAACAATTGCTTGGGCATCACTCACAACACTTCATGCCAATCTAGATCTCGAGTTTTGTTATTAAAAGACAAACTCGGTCATCTTACCAAAGGAACCAACATTGTTTCAAATTATTTGCAAGAAATATAAACTATGGTCAATGAGCTCACATTTATAGGACACCCATTAGATGATCTAGATCTTGTTATCCATTCACTTAGAGGTTTGGGGTTTGAATTCGAGGAAATTACAATAGCACTTAAGGCTCGTGATGTACCTATTTTCTTTGGAAACGTCTATGAGAAACTTATTGACTATGAATGGTAACTCAAAAGAGAAGAAAATATTACCTAACTTTTTCCTTGCAACTGCCAATATTGCCAAAAGAGATAATCCTAGTCAGCCAGCTCACCCCCTCCAATAAGAGCCAACCAAATCACGATAGCAAGCACCCTCAACGCCCTAACGCTTTTAATCGCTATCACACATGTCAAAACTCATCCATCATGTTTCAATACTCTGAAAAACCCAAACACTCTGCTAAAAATTGTTACCAAATTTTTGGTAAACCTTAAAGCCATTCCTCACTAATCAATTTTACCATCGATTCTCCTTCACCCAATTCTTATTGAATTGTAGACTCAGGTACAAGTCACCATATCACAAATGGCTTCTCAAATCTATCTTTATATTCTGACTACATTAGCAAAGACCAAGTTTTAGTTGGCCATGGCACATGTTTATCCATCTCTCACTCTAGTTCCATTACTATTTTACCTCACATTGCATGGCCACTTCTTTTGAATTTTGTCCTTCCTATTTCACTATCAAGGACCCGAAAACAAAGCAAGTTCTTTTGCAAAGGCCAAATGATCATCACACTTATCGTCTTCTAGCCAGTGTCAGTATTCAACGTCATTCTCCTCATGTGTTAGTCACTGTCATAAACTCCTCACAGCTTTGGTATGCACATCTAGGTCATCCAAACCATCGGTCTCTCTAGCATGTTCTTCAAAGTCACTCTTTGCCAGTTTGCTCTACCTCCACTTCGGTATGCCCTTCCTTTCAAAGCCCCAAATGTCAGAAGCAACCATTTTTCACTTCTAGTTTATCTAGCACTAGTCCTTTTATATTAGTTTACACTGAAGTATGGGGCCAAACCTAAGTTTCTTTGTTTGATGGTTATTCTTACTATGTTATTTTCATTGATCATTTCACTCTCTTTTTTTATGGATTTATCCAATGAAAAATAAAATCAAATATTTTTTTCATTATCTTAGTTTTTCCTTGCTATGGTCCATAATCAATTTAATCAATCCATTCACACCTTGTATTTGATAATGGTGGTGAATTTATTGCCATGCGTTCTTTTCTTTTTGTGTAGGGAATTCAACATTTAACTACCACCACATACACTTGAACATAATGGTCTCACTAAAAGAAAACATCGATACTTAATTGAAACCACTAGAACAATATGCTTTCATGCTTCAATACCTCACAAGTTTTGGACCTGCAACTTAAGAACTACAACATCCCTTCATCAACCGGTTACCCACCTCATCACTACAATTTAAATCTCCCTTTCAAAAACTTTATTATTGTTCAGCTAATTTCACTAAATTAAACATCTTTCATTGTCTATGTTTCCTTTGGCTCCAACCATACACTAACAAACTATCCCCCAAATCTACATCTTGTGTTTTTCTTGGATACTTACCCATCACAAAGTGCCTTTCTTTGTTACAATCCAACTGTGAACAAAGTTTACATATCATGGCACATTACTTATTTTGAAAGTGAATATCCCTTCACCAAACCATTATCCAACCAACCTCTAGCCCAAGCTAAACCCAACCTCATTCTTATGTTGATTTTGTACCTATTCAACCTTATACCTTTGCCATAACAAATAATCCTCATCCACAAATAACACTGAAACTAATGGCACCTCAAATTTGGTGCCCACCAATCCCAAATTTTCTAATAACTCTCACCTCAAACACCACACCACACATGACATCTACATCTTCTCAACAATCTTTATCCACTTCCATTGAAATCTCTCCTTCCAACATCCTTAGACTGCCACATGATAATACTCTCCTGAATTTCTGCTACCTAAACTCCATCCTCATCAGTCCCTCAGAAGACCTCAACTGAACCCTCAAATATGCATCCAATGATCACGTGCTGTAAAAGTAATATCTTCAAACTATAAGTGCCTTTCATAGTACCAAACATCCTTTTCCCATTGATCTTGACCCCACTTGTGTCAGTCAAGCCTTAAAGTCTCCCCACTGGACGCAAGCAAAGTTAGAAGAATTCATGGTTCTCATGAAGATTAGTACATGGGACTTAGTGTTTGCTTCCTATCATTCTCATACCATTGGATACTGGTGGGGTTTTGCGTATTAAGTGCAACTTGGATGGTTCCATTGCTCGCTACAAAGTGTGCTTAGTAGCCAAAGGATTTCACTGGCAATATAGGGTACACTTCTCCAAAACTTTTAGCCTTGTTATTCATCCATAAACAATCAAAATTGGTATCTCCATTGCACTTACTCAAGGATGGCCAATCAAGCAAATGGATGTTAACAATGCCTTCTTGCATGGCACTCTTCAAGAGACTATGTATATGTAGTAGTTGAAAGAATTGGTTCAACAATTATATACACACTACAGGGGATTTATAGCATGTATTAGAGAAGTAGGGATGTTAGAATTATCTAAAATAGGAGTAGATTCCATATGAACAGAGAATGAGAGAGAAAACCTTTTCTAGGAGAGCAGTTATGATCTCTTAGCTATAATATGCGATAGTCACTAATGTGTTACTCAATGGGTTATTGCACTTGTATTTATAGTAGAGATCGGGAACCTTCCATGATAACCTTAATGGGCTACTAGGTTAACCTACCCATCAATAACTAACCCAATATCATAGCCCAATAATCGGAGTCCACTAAACAAGGGTGTAGCCTAATAAACAATAAAGGATCACATAATTAATTGGGCTATACAAAATCTCATAATTAATTAAATCTGGGCTTTAATAAAAGAGCATGATTTATGTTAGTCCACAAAATTATTCTTACAATCTCCCACTTGGACTAACATGAATCACAGGTTCAAAAAGAAAGGTTCTCTAGATTGAATTTTACAACAATATAGTTATAACAACTTATATTGATTATGAACATAAGCACCACAACAATAACACTCAAATCAAAATAAAGCAACAAGCACCCAACACTATAGATCTTGTGTCCAATAAGGTCACTAACATCATGCAGAACAAAATACTATACCTCAAATGACTTGAGTAATGTGGACAAATGTGATTAGGACATGCACTAAAAAAAGTGTGATCTAAGTGTATTCCTAGAATGGTCTAAACATCTAATAAGGATGTCTACTGAGATAACACAATATGTACAAACTCTTAGTATCACAAAATTGAGACAAACAAAATTGCCTCTAAAATCATAACGAGACTAAAATATCTCAACTATCCCTATACCAACAACATGTATATGTATAATTGCAATGTCGAGACTAAAATACAATAATCTCTTTTACATCTTATATCTATCATATAGGCACAATCTACACACAACTATGTATGTCATCAATCACATAGATAGCAATGGTAGTCCATAAATGTCTTATGACAAGACAATCCATCATGTTAACAATAGTGAACATTTGTCATACATTATCAAGCTCCCACTAACCCATGACATCATCAATGCCCATACAAGTTACATAACTTTAGAAGTTATAGCTATCAAGCCTTGAAGTAGTGGGTTCACAATCATAAGCACCATGCTTATGTCTATAACACAAGCCATGTAACTGTCAAATCTTCTCTCTGACAAAACATATTTGATACGTTCAGTGTGTGCAGAAATTATTACAATAGATTATCCGAGGCTTAAAATTACTCGTCATAATTCATAAGTCAGAGTTCACAATAAAATCAATCTTATTAAAAGCCTCAAAGCAACATACATACTCTACTTTACAACTAAAGACAGTCTTTGCAATCTATTTGATATTTTCATAAATTAGCACCTCCAATGCAAACCTAGAAATGGAACAAGAATACATTGTCATTGATATTTATGAAACATCTAATGACTATCAAAATTCCATTCTAGTATATTATTATCTACTAGAATCTCTCAAAACTTGAACATATAATAAACTACCAATAAAAAGAGACATACGACATATGGGCTTTCTATTCTTTTGACTATAATGGGGCTTGGTGAATACTTCACCTTTCAACATAGGTGTTGCACATTGCGAGTATGAGTTACCTTGAACTTGACTAGTACTTTCTTAATATACATGTTTTTGAGACAAGCTAAAAGGATCCCAAGATCTTTTACGATAAGTATGATAACTTGACAATAGTTACTTTGTCTCACACAATAGGTTTAAGTCATTGCTAGCATAAACAACATGGTCAATATACAAGACTGTAATCATAAACTTGCTCCCACTCATCCATAAATTCATTTCATAATTAGTCACATTAACATAAGTAACAATATCAAAGAATCTTATATTCTTTTTCCTCAAGGAGTATTTCAAAGCCATATGTGGATCCTCCAAACTACATATTTGGCACTTTAACCTTATTCAAGAAATCCAACATGTTGATCTCTATAAGAAAATCACTAACTAAGAAGGTTGTTACAATGTCTATCAGGTGAAGCATTTCCAAATTCATGGAGTCTTAATTCTAACTAGAACTTACACTTGCATATCTAACATTATTCTCCCACTCAAGTGTGAGTATCTTATGCATTGGGCAAAATAGTACATGACCAAGAGATGACTCCACACTCCCCTTCTTATTACAAGCTTATTTACTCCCACTGCCAAAAAAAATAGGGGGGAAAATCATTCCTCATACTTCTCTCACTTCCTTGAAAATATGACCAATTGGAACATATATAGGAGTTTAAAATATAATATCAATAAACTTTTCAGGAAAATAGCATAGTAGAAATCAAAACATTTACATTTCACCCCTTTGATGAATGTTAGACAGTGGTCTTTAAAGGAAGTCAACCTAAGGTTTGCCAAGTTGGACTACTCTCACCCAATTCAACTTTCATAGTCATTAAATTTGTCAAATGTGACATTTGCAACCTTCTAGTATTCTCATGCATTGTGCATTTCCAAAATATCATTTCTTACAATCCAATCCATTGACAAAACATCAACATCAAACCCTGTTTGAAAACTCCCATTAACTTTATTAAACCCTTTAATGTTTAGAAAAAATAACAATGGGTGTAGGAGGTGCACCATTATTTAAGAACCATATTCATGACCATAATGCCTAATTTAAATTTCATGAAATTTACCTAGTCCTCTAATTAGTCCCACTTAAAACTACCGTCATATTAGTTTTGTAGCAATTGAAACAACTACGACATAAACAGGAGATTTCTAATTCAATGAATGGATTCACAATTAATGGTTGATGTCATATTAGAGTCCTCATGTCACTACAATTGTGCCAATAGGGTCCCTCAAGTACAATGAATGAGTCCACTCTCACACCTTAAATACTATATCTCAAGATTTAACACTGATGGGCATTTAAAATCACAAAACATAGCATTCAAGTAACATTAACTGCACACTTATATTTATAGGAAAGTTCATAGACCCTCTATGATAACTCTAATAGGCTACTGGATTAACCTATCCATCAACAGCTAATCCAATATCATGGCCTGTAATTGGAGTCCACTAAACAAAGGTGCAACCCAATAAACAATAAAAGATCACATACTTAATTGAGCTATACAAAGTCTCATAATTAATTAAATTCGAGTTTGAATAAAAGAGCATAATTTATGTTAGTCCACAAAATTATTCTTATAACAGCCTTCAAGTTTCACTCATCCTCACTTTCCAAAGCATGTATGTTGCCTCAGGAAAGCAATTTATGACTTGAAACAAGCCACCTTGGTATCAAAAATTGTGTTGCAATCTTCCTCACTGTGGCTTAAGAAAATCTCATTCTTCTTGTGTATGTTGATGATATGCTCTTGTAACTCACAAGTTTCTGTTTCTATATCTGGGCTCTAGCCTCGTTTTCTACCAAAAACTAGAAAAAAAAAAAAATTAGCCTCATTTAAAAAATAAAGTTTCCAAAATTCTTCGCAACGCTTTGTATCAATATTTTAAAATTTTCTATATAATTTAAATTAGGTTGAGATTTAGTCTATATTATGTTTAGATGTTAAAAAGTTAGGGTGTGGCATTAGCAACTAGAGAGTAGCATATGCCCCCAAAAAAAATAAAAGTTACCACCTTTGAAAAATAATATCAGATCAAAAAAACAAATATTTTACTAATAATAATAATAAAAAAAAATTATTTTCTTTCTACAATATATATACCACACAATATTGGATGTCCTGAATATTGGCGTATGTTTTAATAGTAATATTTTCAATATCCCCAAACTTTACTGTGGAAATTAGACTTTTAAAAAAAAAAAAATCATTTGACATTTGGTATCATATTTTGCATTAACTAATCATGATTCAAATCAATTAGGACTACAAAAAGGACAAAATATTTTCTTTACAAAATTTTAGCACAGATTCATAATTTTTTTTTTTTAATACTGATGCAAATGGCATAACCATTTGGAATAAACACATTTTCCCATTTGATTAGATACATTTGAAAAGTTCTATCAGTTTGTGACCAACTACAATCTAGGGAAAATATACTTTGTCACTAAAAAGTCGTCTGATTTGCTTGTATTTCTCAAATTACGTTTTTTTTTTTTCATATAAAAGTAAGTAGGTTCAAGCTCATATCCTCCTACACGTGGTGGCTGAATCTATGAAAATTCACGTTTACAAAATAAATATTTATTTTAGTCTTTTGCATTTAAAATTTTAATCAATTTTTTTTCACACTTTAAATATATTAATTTAATTTCTCTCACTTAAAATCTTAATTAATTTTGTCTTTTACACTTTAAAATTTTTACTGATTTCGTCATTTAAATATATCAATATTTTTAAAGTGTGAGAGATTAAATTTATAAATTTAATAAGTTTAAGAAATAAAATTGATAGAAATGTTGAAATACGAAGGATTAAATTAATAAATTTAAAATGTAAAAAATGAAATTAATTACAATTTCAAGTGTGAAAGATGAAGAATTTACTCACATTTATATAAATGCAATATCTCAAACTAATAAGACTTTATTCTGTCAAATCCAACTTTTAGTGAGTCTTGCAAAATCTTACTTCGATACCTCAAAGATGTTTGGTAGGATTAGCAAAAGTCCCATTCCTTGGTCCCCAGGAAACTGCTAGAACTTCACTTTGTAATGTTGTTGTTCTAATTCTGTTAGTTTGCTGATAGCTTTAATGCATTTTGGTACGTCAGTTCTCTATGCAGGGGATCAAAGAGACAAATGTGGTCTTATATCAGCGCATGTCCCCTAATGCAACAAAAGGATTCTTGGGTATTTTACACAGATATACCAAATAAAAAAATTTATTATCAATATATACCATTTTAAAAAGTATTTACCAATATATACTAAAAAATTAAAAATCGCAGTATGGTGGTGCGATTTTTGAATAAAATCGCACTATCGTAGTGCAATTTTTGAGAAAAAAACTGACACCTCATGAAAATTGCAGTACTGTGTTGTGATATAGTTGAAAATCGCAGCAAGGTACTACGATTTTAAAATCGCAATACTATACTGCAATTTTAGTGAAAATCTGCCTGCCACCTCCGTGAGTCATGCTGCCATCTTCAGTGCCCCCCCTCCCCCGCGAGTCATGCTGCTGCCATATGCACAAAAAAGCAAATTTTTTTACTTCTCCCATGCATGTTTTATTCAGTCCTCGTGAGTCTGCCCACTTTATTTGATTTTTATATTTTTTAATTTTTTTAATATATTTTAAAAATATAAATTTTTATTATATTTTATATAAAAAAATTATAATTTTTTTCTATAAAAGGATGTAGCCATGCTTCCAGTTCCAGTTCGCATTCTTCATTTCTTCTTCCTTTCCTCTTTCTTTCCTTGTCTTTCTTCCTTTCTGATTTGCTTATATGCATTCTCCCATTATTTTGTGAACTTTCGCTCTTTACATCTTCAATAGGTATGTTTTAAAAATTAAATAGAGTTTAATTCTTTATCCACATATTTTCTTTCTCTCGTTTTTCTTTTTTTTGTTTGCTTATATTTTTTTTTTCCATGAATCCTTTTTAGCCGTGTCATCTTCTCAACTTTCACTCTTTGGGGTTATTTGATCTTCAATAGGTACGCTTATATTTTTACAGTATGTTATATGTAATTTTTGATTATTAATCATCAATAATGTTACTATTTTGTAATCACTGTTAATTTTTTATAGTAAAAAAATTAATTAATATTGTAAGGCTTAAGATTGTATTTTTTTAAAGTTAGCATAAATTTATATTCGATTATTATTATATATTTAGTATAATAATTTTTATTAATATATTTTTATTAAATATTTGACATAATATTTCTTTAGTAACAAATCACATTTATATTGAGAGATTTTTTTCTTCTGTTAGTTTGTATTTTTAAATAATTTTTTTCAGTTTAAGCGATATATATATATATATATAATTAATTTATTTGTAATTTTATTATATTATATTTCAAATTTGTGTTAGTATTTATAAAATAAAATTTATTCAATAATAAATTTACAGTAAATATATTTTTTATTATTATAATATGATATTATTATAAAATTAATTCTTTATTTTAAGTTTTATTTTAAAAAATTTGTATTTTATTATTTATATTTTATCAACATATATATACGAAGACAATATATATATATATACACTAATAATATTTGATTTATATGTTATATTAATATATTATATGACTTATTTGTGTTATGTATTATAAAATTAAAATTTTTCAAAATACATTTTTAATCAAACATCATGTTTTTTATTATTTGAATATTATATTATTAAAAAATTATTTTCTTTATTTATTATATTAATATATTATATTTTTTATTTGTGTTATTAATTATAAAACTAACGTTGTTCAAGTCCAAGTTTATAATGAAAGATGTTAGTTTTTATTATTTTAATTTTATATTATTATATAATTATTTATATTAATATATTATATTTTTTATTTGTGTTATTAATTATAAAACTAACGTAGTTCAAGTCCAAGTTTATAATGAAAGATGTTGTTTTTTATTATTTTCATTTTATATTATTATATAATTATTTTTATTTTAAGTTTTATTTTTAAAATTTTATAATTTAGTAATAGTAGATTATCAATATATATATACTGATAATATATTTAAATTTATTTGTCATATTTTGCATTATTAATTATAGAATTATCGTAATTCAAAATATGTTTTTATCAAATATGTTATTTTTATTATTTTAATTTATATTATTATAAAATTATTTTCTTTATTTTCAGTTTTATTTTAAAAATTTTGAAATTTAATAATGATTATTAAATTATGAAATTTTTGAAATATATACTGATAATATATATATTTATTTGTTATATTAATATATTATATTTCTTATTGTGTTATAATTATGAAATTAAAGTTATTTAAAATAATTTTTATAATCATAGATAATGCTTTTGTTATTTTAATAATTATAACACTAATATAACCCACGAATTTACATTACCTTTATTTTGGAATTTGGTACCAGTATAGGTATTATTAATTTATTTGCTTTGAATACCTTGTAATTGTGAATTTTTGTTTAATTATAATAATAGGTGCAGGTTTATATTATTAATAATAGTCATGAGTGAGATATCTTGTCTCATATATCATGGTGGAAAGGCTTATTATGGACCATATGGATATATATGTATGATGGTCCATTACCAAAGATGATTCAGATCAAACGTGATGTGACCTTGGAATCTCTTTGGAGAAAAATCCACAATTGTCTTGGGTTAAGATTTGAGCAGATTGTGTCGAATGTGACATATAGAATTTTGGTGGAACAATTTCCTTGTCCAAGATACAGTATTATAGAAATAAATACACCTCAAAATGTGGAAGTAATGATATGTTATCATGAAAACAATCCTAACAATAACTATATCGAGCTATATGTTGAGTGTGCAGTTGTCGGTGAGTCGAGCTGCATTGTATCACGGCCAAGCAGGAACATTTATTATAATGAAGGATTTGGTGAAGAAGAGTAACAGAATTTGTTTTCATATATGGCATTAACAGATCACAACATAGATGGTGCATTTCAATTAACTCAACTCAGAGAGCAAAACATGGGTGGTGCATCATCTTCAGTGGCTCAGTTTAATCTTAATGAACCATACGATGAAACTGAACCACATTATAATGTTCTACCAAATGAAGATGTACCAATAGATGCTAATATGTTAGATTGTACTGATGATGAGCATGCTGACTCAGAATATGAGTTTGAAGATAACCCTTATCATATTGAGAATGAAGATTCTGTGTCTCCTAACCCAATTTCAAGCTGTTATGAGCCGACAGCTCCATTTTTTAAGCAAATTGATTGGGAAGCTTTGAACAACATGACGGCTGATCAGTTAGAACAGATGTTACCTCCTAGGTGGAACCCCGAGCATGAGCTTGATATAGGGTTACAATGGCCTACTGTGGAGGATGTTAGCAATGTTGTTAAATTGTATAGTATCAAGCATAACGTTCAATTCAATGTTAAAAAATGGACTAGGCAATGGTATAGTATATGTTGTAAACAGTATGATGTTGGATGTCCATGGAGGCTAAGGGCAAGGAAATTGAAAAAGTGTGATGGCTGGATGATTACAAAATATGTAGCTCCTCACACTTGCATGTCAGTCATGCTTAATCAAGACCATTACCACCTGAACTCTGATTTAATTTGTGAAGAAATTGTTGGACTTGTGAGGGTAAACCCAGACTTTAAGCCCTTCGAGATTATTCAACATATTAATAATCTGCATAATTATACCATCTCGTATAGGAAGGCTTGGATTGCCAAGCAAAAGGCCCTTCAAAGGGTGTATGGTGACTGGGCCGATTCATACAATTTGTTGCCAAGTTTCCTATACACTATGCCGGGTAGTGTTGTTGAGTTCATGACAAGGCCAGAGCAATGTCCAGATGGAGAAGCTCCTAGAAAAGCATTATTTTTTCGTGCGTTTTGGGCATTTAAGCCGTGCATTGATGCATTCGCGTACTTAAAGCCATTAATACAGGTTGATGGAACCCACCTTTATGGAAAATATCGTGGGACGTAATTGATCGCGTGTAGTCAAGATGGTAACAAAAAAGTAATCCCACTTGCTTTTGCAATTGTAGAAAGTGAAAATACCAGCTCTTGGCCATGGTTCTTAAAGTTAGTACGTTGACATGTGGCGAAGGATAGGCAAGGTATTTGCCTAATATCATATCGCCACCAAGGCATATTGAAAGTTGTGCATGATGAGAGATTACGGTGGAACGAACCATGGGGATACCATGTATTTTGCCTTCGTCATCTTGCCTCTAACCTTAACTCAACTTTCAAAAACAAGAAATTAAAGGAATTGTTAGTAAGTGCAGGTAATTTTTATTTACAAATTTAAAATTATATTTATTTTACTAATAGATGGATTGTGTAATTTATGTCTAACAAATTTTATATATTAATAGGATACCAATACATGCAACACATGTTTCAACAAAAATTGGATCAGTTGCATGCTTCCAATGAGTAGGTTTGTGGATGGGTTGATAAATTAGACCTAAGACAATGGAGCAGAGCATATGATGGAGGGAGACGCTATGGTCATATGACCACAAATCTTGCTGAATGCATGAATGCCGTCTTGAAAAGTATTAGACGTCTCCCAATTACTGCCATTGCTGAGGCGACATTGGGAAAGCTTGCAACCTACTTCACTGAGTATAGTAACTAGTACATAGCTCAAAAGTCAACTGGTTTTAAGTTTAGTGAGTGGATTAAGAAACAATTAAAACATAATGTTCGTGTTGCAACCGCACATAGTGTCCAGTCATTTAACAGAGAACACAATACATTTCAAGTGATAGATGTAGGTGGTAATCCTAATTATAGAATTTCTGTCACGTATGTGGTTAATCTTATTAGAAAAACTTGTACATGTGGAGAATTTCAAGCTTTGCATTACCCTTGCTTTCATGTGATAGCTGCTTGTGCGTCTACCTCAATTGATTACACCTTATTTGTAAACCATGTATACACATTGGATCATATGATCAATGCGTATAGGTCTGAGTTTTACCCTATTGCTAGCAAGGAATTTTGGCCATCTGTTGCAGGTCCAATGTTACTCCCAAATCCAGACACACGTCGGCTAAACAATGGTCGTCCAAAATCAACAAGATTCCAAAATGAGATGGATTTGAGGGAGCCAAATGAGAGCTTGAGATGTTCATTGTGCAGAGTCCGAGGACATAATCGCTCTGGATGTCCAAATAGAGATTGATTTGTTCACTATGATTATTGAAGAATATTTATGTTATTTCCTATTGTTTATTTTATAAACTTATATGTAACTTGAACATGTGTAATGTAATTTTTACTTTGTAATATGAATGTGTGCCATAATTTCTATTACATGATTAAGATAGTGCAACTGATAATTATTTAATTATTTTAATGTTTTAATTTTAGCATGGATCTTAGACAATCTCACCAACAATTACTTAAGTTGCAAGAGAGGCACATTTCCCAATTGTTGCAAATGGTCGCAATGTGAGTTATCTTAATTTTTTCAGTTGAAGTTTTAACATTATTTTGTGTCCATTGATTCACTTGTTAGATGCTAATTGCAGACTAATCAAGTACTTTGTTCTAGACGTGCAACAAATGCATTAAATGACACCTCAGATACTCGGATTGTTTCATACCTCATTCAGGCAGTATTCTATGGGGTTTCTCTTATTGGTAAAGTAAAGTCATGTATGACTCTTGTATCTGCACTGGTAGAGAGATGGAGGCCTGAAACACATACATTCTACTTGCCATTTGGGGAGTGTACAATCACTCTACAAGATGTGGCAATGCTTTTAGGCCTCCCCATTGATGGTGACCCGATTGTATGTCAATTTTCAATAAACCAGCTCCGAAATGAAACATTTTGGCTTCTTGGAGATATACCTGATGAATGGAATGGGCAAAGGATTCAAATGAGATGGCTCGTTAATAGATTTAGATCACTACCTGAGCATGTAGATGATAATACGATTCAACAACATGCTCGTGCATATATCCTACGCATGTTGGGAGGATGGTTAGTGGAGGATACATCATCCAGATGGGTGTATACTATGTATCTACCATTCTTGGCTGATTTTCAAACAGCCAATAGATATAGTTGGGGTTCAGCGGTCCTCACGCATTTATAGCGTGCCCTTTGTAGGGCTTCAGAGCCAGGCACTGTTAATTTTGCAGGATGTCACACATTGGTATGCATGTGGGCTTGGGAACGATTTCTTGCCATTTCTCCACGACTGACTAGCCTCCTAGCTAATCGAGATATGGAGCAGGCGTATACATATCCATATCCAGCTCCCTTTGGACGCCAATACATTATATTAATTTGTTAACATAATAAAACTGGTAAATATTTATTATTAATTAAAAAATTGTCAACATATTATTATACAATGTTTTACTTTTAAACAGGTGGTCTGACAAGACAAGACCTACCCAATCCAAATAACAAAAGATATTACATGTGTATCGCCTTTGGTTTGACACGTGTAGAGAAGAGCAAGTTAGTTTTATATTACTTGATTTGCATATCTTATATTTGTCGTTTCTTTTAACCATAAACTAACATGTTTTTATTTATAGTTTATTTGGACACCGTATATTAACAGGGATGCACCTTCGTACTCTTTAAATGGACAACAAATATGGCGAATAGTTGTACCATTGTTACATTTTCATATTGTTGAGGTACATCAAGCTGATAGAGTGATGAGCCAATTTGGTTTAGATCAGTCAATTCCAAATGACCTTGGGATTTGGACTTATAACACTCACAGACTATGCAAGGTCGTTCTGGTGAGGATTGGACTACTATTAATGCCGAGTGGATTGCAGCTTAGAATAGGCGATCTAACAGTATAATTGGTGTCAATACTTCATTATTTCGCTCTTTGCATCATCGATCAGCTTATATGACATGGTATCTTAGTGTCACTCGTCGATGGATTGATCCATCCAATGCTTTTAGGACCCCAGCGGTATTACACTATTACATATGTATATGTGCGATGTATTTTATAATTGGTGCATTTTAGTTGCATTTTTAATTTAATTAGATTTTGTTTTTTGTAGGCTGAACAGGCAGAATGGATATATCATGCACAAAATATGCCACAAAATCGTCATGATATAACTGCAACCATTTTGCATACCATGGCAGAGCCAGGTAGGCTATCAGTAGATCTTCCATGACAAGATCCGCCTCCAAGTGTCCATTATGTCCAACCACAATGGACATATTATGAGGATATTCCTCGTAATGTTGCACGACGAATTCCTCGTAGCCAACGCCCCATACAACGACCTTATGTTAGAAAGGCCCAACAACAGTCAAATGATGATGAACCTCAGCAGCCACAGTATGTCGCACCTGAACAGTCGCAGTGTGAGCCAACGCCTAGTTTTTATGATAGTGTTTACCGTCCAATGCCACCTGTTTTTGATATGCACGGAGCAAGGCCTAGTAGGACTACACAGGATCCATTTCGGTCTACTTTTAGTTCAAATGACTTTACATTATTCAGGACTTCTGGTTCGTCACCAATGCAACAAGTACCTTCTTCATCCTAACAAAATTACATAACATTCATGTTAGATCGCTTTACAATTTAAACGAATGGTGTAATCCTCATTATTGCAGGAGCATGACACCCCACCATTTTCTGAGTTTGCTGCAACTATTGGGACTCCAATCTCAGCTCAATGTGAGTTTAGAGATCCTGTGGAGACAGAGTTTTACATTAGTGGACAACAAAGTTCACAAGATCAAAATATGGAAGAAAATGAAGAAGAAGATGATGCACAACCTTCTCCACCAATGGAACATCTTGAACGGTCATCCCAATTATCATAAGGTCATCGCCAGAGGAGGGGACTCACAGTTGCAATTGGGAGGCTAATCGGCTTACATCCCATTATTAAAGAGTCGCGTTGTGGTACAGGTGGACATAAAGGTCATGGATGGATAAGAAACAAAAAGAATTAAAATTTAAAATTTAATCATGTATTTCTCTTCTCATTTGTAATGCTTTATTTACTAATAAAATTACATTATATTATTTTATTATGTATTTTTATTTTAATTAATTAATCATTTCATTTGTTCTTAATATTTTTATTAATTCAAAAATTATAACATCTAATTAAATAAACTAAATGTGTTACAAATATATTTAAAAATTTATACGGAAGTGAAAATAAGATAAAAAAAAATTAAAATAAAACTTAAAATAATGAAAATAATTTTATAATAATATAAAATTAAAATAGTAAAAAAAATTTATAGAAAAAAATATAATTTTTAAAACATACCTATTGAGGATGTAAAGTGTGAAAGTTCACAAAATTATTGGAGAATGCAAAAAGGAATAGGAAATGAAAAAGAAAGGAAGAATACTAGAAGCGTAGAGGTGCATCCCTTTTATAGAAAAAAAAATTATGTAAAATATAATATAAAATTATATTTTTAAAATTACATTAAAAATATTAAAAAATAAATTAAATAAAAAAAGAAGGAAAAAAAAAAAAAGGAGCCCAGCGTGTTTAAAAGAAGGAAGGTAAGGAGGACACGTGGCACATTAAAATTGCAGTACCATACTGCGATTTTAAAATCGCAGTACTGTTCTGCGATTTTAAAATCACAGTACGGTACTGTGATTTTTAACAATATCGCAGCATAGTACTGTGATTTTCATGAAGTGTCAATTTTTTTCTCAAAAATCGTAGTACGGTACTGTGATTTTATTCAAAAATCGCACCACCGTACTGCGATTTTTAATTTTTTGGTACATATTAGTAAATACTTTTTAAAATGGTATATATTGGTAATAAGTTTTTTTATTTGGTACATCTATGTAAAATTCCTAGGATTCGTAGTGACAAAATATAAAACCAGAAAGAATTGACGTGAAAAATTAAATGGTCGTGGAAAGCTATGGTACAAGCATTTGACAAGAAAAGACTATATTTGAAATTGAAATGTTGTCGTTTTGCAAGACAAACTGCCGTTCACAATTGTTCAAATGGCTTTCTGGTCCCAAGAAAACACCAGACATAAAAACTACACCTCTTGAATATGAAACTCTCTCTCCCCTTTAATATTGAACTTGAATATGAAACCTTTAAAGGTGACAGGGATAGAATGAGAACTGGCTAGATGAAATCGATCGACTAGTCGTTTATATGTATAACTTTTCTTTATTTTCATTCTTCTAATAACTCTAAAGCTTGACTGCTCAATCAAAATAAAAGATGACATCCATATATATATGTGTGTCTAAGTGATATATAGACAAATAAGGGTAGATTTAATTAGATCTATTTAATATTTTTTCACATAAATCAATTTTTTTTATTATAAATTTGTAGTTAAATGTGTAGATATTATTTTTATTTGCATTTTAATAATAATATAAAATTTTAATATTTAATTATTTCTTGCTTACAATATACCACAAAAGATTGCATGTCATAAACCCCTCGTTACTAGTATATGGTTTAATATAAGTATTTTCAACCCATCAAAAAAAATATGTATAAGTATTTTCAATATCTTGGTATTGACAGTTGAAATTACACTTTTTTTTATTTTTTGAAAAAAAATAATTGGTATCTATTACTATATTCATAAGATATAGATTAATTTAGACTCAAATTAAATAGGATAATAAAAGTAACAAAAAAAATTTTATTAACACAAATTCGTAATTTTAAAATATCTATACAAATGGCATAAAATATTTGCCCTTCTAATTTGATACATTTGAAGATATATATTTTTTCTTATTAAAAAGTTATATAATTTACATGCATTTCTTGAATTATAATTTTTTAATCCAAATTGAAGTGAATCTTGCATAATCTTGCTTTAGATATTACAAAATATGAACTATAGAAATATACAAAATTTGGTAGGATTAGTGATAAGCTCCTTTTTACTTTATCCACGGGAAACAGCTCGCTAGAACTTCACTTTTTTTGTAATGTTGTTGTTCAGGTGAATAGTTGTTGTTATAATTCACTTTGTTTGCATATAGTTTTAATGCAATTGGTACATCAGTAATCTAATCAGGGGATCAAAGAGACAAACGTGGCCTTCAATCAGCACATGTCCCTTAATGCAAAATGTAAAACCAGCAAGAATTGACATGAAAAATTGTATGGTAACCCATTAGGGAGACTACATGTTTGTGGAAAGCTAAAGTTACAGGCATTTGACTAGAAACACCTCTGATATGTCGTTTTGCTTGACAAACTCTGTCGTCTAATATGATTTTTTGTCCCAAGAAAAGACCAAATATGAAACTCATTCTCACAGTTGACAGAGGGATAGAATCACAACTGGCATTATAGACACTATATAAACTTAGATATTTAGATAGATCCATTTGAATTTAAGGATTTATTTAAAATTAAATTTTTATCTTGAATATTAATATTTATAAAATACAAATTTATCATTGAATCTTTTAATTTATAATTAATTTTATTCGATAAAACTCTACTATATATATAGATAAGATTTATTTAAATATTTTTATAAAAATCAATTTATTTTTAATTACAAATTTACACTTAAACGTGTAAATATCATTTTTATTTTTGTTTTCTATTTTTATTCAGTAAGTACGTTTAATAAAAATGTAAAAATAAATATTTTCATAAAAAAGAAAAAAAAAATTGGATGAGCTTGATTCCACCCCTTCGAGAATCTCTAAACATACAACGAACACCGACCTTTGATTGAAACACTTTGTCCTTATTATCTGTTTTTTACCACAAAGAAATTGAAGATCTACATGGAAAACTGACAAGCCAACATTGTTGACTCTGATAACCCTATTGGCCTATTCAAATTGAAAGTGATGAATTGTAAACGAATTTGCCTGCCTTTATCCACACACGTTAACCTAATATATTGCGTGTTATTTATGTCCTTAATCGGTTCGGACGGTGTTAACTCTCGCGGGGGTATGGTGGTTGGACAAATTTGAAGGCATCTTTACTTTAACTATTTTTTGTTTTCATTTTTCACTTTCAAATTATGGTTGATTTAGTAATCATTAAAAATAGTTATTCAAATTAACTGAAAATAAATAAAAAAATTATTTTTAATGATTTAACAATTAGTGGTAATTTTTATAATTTTGTTCGTTTCTTTTATGTTTTATGAAGGAAATAACTAATAATTCAATGAAAATTATTAAAAGTGATTTTTGGGTAATTGAATAAATATCAAAATAGGTAAAAATGAAAAGAAAAATAGATTAAACATATTTTTAGAAAATAAAATATGAAAATAAAAAATATATTTTAAAAAAAGAAAACAAAAAATGAAAGTATGAAAATATTA
Organism: Bauhinia variegata; assembly: GCA_022379115.2. Classification (NCBI taxonomy): domain Eukaryota; kingdom Viridiplantae; phylum Streptophyta; class Magnoliopsida; order Fabales; family Fabaceae; genus Bauhinia; species Bauhinia variegata. The sequence goes on from CM039430.1 coordinate 8,690,093, forward strand.
ATAAATTTCAACACCTAACAGTCACTTATATAAAACAAGATTAATATTAATTAATATGATTTCAGAAAAAAAAAAATTAAAGTATCATGCAACTTATCTCAGTTAAAAGAAGTAGCAATGATTGGAATTAACTCCTAATTGCTTTTAAAGTTCATGCAACTTATTTCGACTGGCAAAAACAATTATTTGTGAACTAAACAAATTATTTTTTTGCAATTTCCACTTCCAAATTCTTATCAACTTAACTTCCATTTCATCTGTTCACACGTAGCATAGTCATAACCATGTTGGATAGAAAATTCTATTATCCTAGAAATATCATCATTCATATCTAGTGTGCAAGTAGGACTGTAAGTAAACCGCACCACACCGTACTAAACTGCTCGAATTACACTGCACTGAACCAAAACCCATAGAAACTAAACAGTCATAGCCTTAAACGATTTCAAAATTTGTTAAACTGACGGTTTGGTTTGGTGGTTTCAAAAAAATCAAACTGTCAAGAACCAAATCCAACCAACAATAATTATTATATATATATATATATATATATATATATATATATATGAAAAACTTATATAGAATTAAATTAATTGAACTAAATACTCTATTTCATATTCTTTCTCTTCCAAGGACCAAAATTACTTGCATACTAAATATTGTAGAATTTAGCATGGTTAGTCTTTCCAATATTTGAATTTGACTAGTATATTTGATTTTGTTGTTTTTATGTGCTCTTTATTTGATTTTCAGTGGATATTTTGCTACAAATATTTACTTTTAATTGAGTATGTTATATTATATGGGTCTTTATTTACTTAAATCATCTAAAACTGTCTCTATTCTCAAACCGCCAAAACAACGTTGATTTGTATTCTTCTCAAACTGCCTATTTTGGTTCGGTGTATTTTTTTGCTCAAGCCCCGCTAAACCGAACCGCTTACACCCCTAAGTGCAAGTGTCTCAGATATGGGATATCATCCAAGTAAACCATATAAAAATCTGAAAACAACAGAATATTCAGATTCATGCTCAACATGAAAACATGACTTTCTTTGATTATGACTCTCTTTCATTGATTGCATGAACTGAGCATAGTCAAATGCGTAACATCTACTATCAAAGCTCATATTTTCCATTTTTAATTTTTCTATTTTTTTTTTTTTCAAATTTTTAACTTACAACATAGCATACAAAAGGAAGCAAATAAAGTGACTAGTCTAACTAGATCACTTTTCTCTATATTGTTGTATACTAAATCTTTCGTAATTGCACCAAAAACTTCATTGTGATGTGAGATATGGATGTATAATTTGCAGATCAATCTTTCAAAGTTTTAAATATATAAAAATAGTAATTCCCACATACAATTCGGCAAGTGCACCCGGCCATCATGTATAGAGTAGTAAGTACTATTATCGAACCCAAAGAATTGTCAACAATTACAGGTACTCAAGTTCCCAAGCTAGCTAGCTAAGATCAAAGTTTAGATTGAAATTCAATTAAGGGAAATAAAATAGCACATCAATTGAAAATCAAATAAACAACTAGAAATGAAAAGCAACTAAGAGAAATAAGAATCAAATATATAAAAATAGAGTTGCAGGGATTGACTTGATTGATCATCCAATGTAATTGAATTGTTTTTTTCCTACCCTACTCCCCAATTAATTACACCAGTGAGAACTTTATTTATGTGTTCAATGCCTTGGCCCAGCTCAAAATACTAACAAATTAGAGGTACTGACTAGCTCGGTTTGCCTAATCAAATCTCTAATCCATTCAACTTTAGCTTTAGAATTCTCTAATTATTAGATTAAGCCGGAACTCCCATATAGAAGTTGGTGCCATCTCTTTCAAAAGCCAAATTTTACATTTATAAATTGATCAACACTTTCCATTGGCTACTGGAGATGCGACAGTACACCGATCGAGAGTATAGATGATAGTAAGTACTGAATCATACGCAAGGATTGTCGATAACTATGCTCACTCAAATTCCACAATTTATCTATTTGAAATTGAAATCAAAATTAAGATAATGTAAAACATGAAAATAAATGCAGAAATTAAATCAACTAAAGAAGGATAAAAATAAAGCTATAATAACAAATATAAATGAGATAAAAACAAATGGAATAAAAGTGAGTCATTTGACTAATCTCATGCAATTTAAGATTAGTTTATTCTTAAATTATGTAAGTGAATTATCTCGATGAAAAAGTTCTTCATTTTGTTTTCTAAAACATTTAAAAAAAAATATATGCATATACAAAAATTTAAAGGAAAATAAATAAAATATTAAAAAGTTAGTACTTTTGAAACATATTATTCTTTTCTTGTTGTGACTAAAATTTTTCTTTGTAAATTTGCGCTTAACTTTTAGAGGCTCTTTTTTTTTTTGTATTCTTTATTTATTAAACGTTTATGAGATTCATATAATATCTAATTTCAATAATAAATTTAATAGCTTTATTTGTCAAAATACTATAATCTTGTCCTCTATACTAACTATCTTTGTGTTCTGATTTTGGAAAATATTATCTACCATTAATCCTTAATTTTTCAGCCAAATATTGTTATTCTAAAATTATCTCAAATTACTAACAATGTGTTAGCTTAACAGAGAATGACCTGAAGCCGCAAAGCATTTCAAACCAAAGACCATGAGTAAACCTTTGAGTCATACTTGTTAAGAGGAACTATAGTTTAACACTTCTTGTTTTAATAAAGATTAATCTCATATTCAAATGAGTGTAAGCATACTTTAATTATAAACTAATAAGATTATCTAAAATTGCAGTAAATAATAAAGAGAAAAAGAAAGAAAAATCAACAAAATGAACGAATAACAATAGAGAAAGAGAACTGGAGTGGAATAGAAGCAGACCCCAAAGGGTCCCGTTTTCAGATTTCACGTGTAAACACTGTATTTTGTCATGTATGGGGGCAACTTCATAGAATGATATGTAACCATTGAAAGTTAATTCATTTTGTGGGGCCTGCATAGATCCTCCCCTAACTAGCTAGTAGATCAAATCCGATGATTTTGTCTAGGATTATTTACTAGTCAGAGAAGCAATTCAATGTTGTTATTTTGATTGCCAACACAATAACAAAAGATTGGTAAGTTTGGACATTCCGACATTTATTAGAACCAATTTATTCATCAAAAAAGACAATTATCTTTTGAATCAATGATCAATTGAATAAACCAATTAGCAAGATTATTCCTAGGTCAGGTTTCTTACATTGATTGTGCCTCTTTAATTTATTTATTGCTGCTTTTGAATTCTATTTTTATCTTAATTTACATTTTCAATAATTAAATTTCACTTTTCACCCCCTTTCAATTGGTATTAGGAAGTTAACTTACCAATTCCTATGGATTCAATGCTACTCACTGCAATATTCATTTTATTTTGAGAGTAAGAATTTAATTTGATTGGTTTTACACACCTTCAATCCTTCTGGTAAATAAAGAAATTAAACACCTTGCCCATAATGTCTAGATACATATGAAGCCTCAAAGGCTCCTTAATTTTCATTGCCACTACATACAGACATGTAAGCAAATCAATCTGGGGTTGAGACTAGTGTCTTGGAACCACTTCATTGGATAAGGCATTTCCTAATTAATTTAGCAACTATTAATAAATATTGTTAGAATATCAAATATGTGATACGAGAAAGACGCAAGATAAATATATGATTTTCCATACCTTAGTTGTAACCACCTAAACAAGTCTATGTTGCCATAAAATAAATTATTGGGGGTTTGCCCCACGGTTTGAACCTCCTCACTTGGGAATGGGATTGGTGCGTCTACATCTTGAACTCATTCAACCACCACTCACTCTATCCTCTTCGATTTGTTTGTGGTGTATGGTGTAGACAAAAGGGAATAGAAAGTAAAAGGGAAAAACGTAGGTTTTCTTATTCATAATCAAATACACCTGAATGCAATTTAAATAAACTTCAGTTTCAACTAAAACTCCTAAAATGTTGCAGCACATTTACAACTCCACAACTGATTGACTTTTTCTTAAAGATAATGTAGACTAACGTGCATGACAATAACAAACTCCTAAAAATACTCCAACAGATAATATCTAACATTCCCTCCCTTAAGCTGAACTGAAACAAGTTCAGTACACTTGTACCCCTCCCTTCATGCTAAATCTTCTTTGCTGCAAACTCCTATCATACGCCTTAACTTGAAGAATGATGCTGCCTTGAGGGGTTTAGTGAAGATGTCTGCTGCTTGGTCTTCAGTTTTGCAATGATTCAGCTCTAGAAGTCCTTCCTCAACTAGCTCTCGTAGAAAATGGAACCTTACATGTATATGTTTGGTTCTACCATGGAACACGGGATTCTTAGAGAGCTTAATAGCTGAGTTGTTGTCACAATACATTCTGGTAGCTCCATTAAGTTCCAACTTTATTTCTGCAAGAATCCTCGACATCCAAACAGCTTGACAAGCACCTGAAGTTGCAGCTACATACTCTGCTTCAGTGGAAGAAAGAGTGACAATTGGTTGTTTTTTGGAACTCCAAGCAACTGCACCAGTTCCTAATTTGAAAACATAACCTGTTGTACTTCTCCTATCATCCATGTCTCCGGCAAAGTCACTATCTACAAATCCAGTTAATTCACTTTTGTCTCCCTTTATATAGAACAAACCATAATCTGTTGTTCCTTTGAGATATCTCAGAATTCTTTTAGCTGCAAGAAGATGCTGTTGCATTGGCTTCTCCATATATCTGCTAATAATGCCTACACTATGCATTATATCTGGTCTTGTGGCTGTAATATACATCAAACTCCCCACAAGTTGCTTGAATAATGTACTGTTTACAGGTTTTCCACCTGGATTCTTGATCAATTTTGAATTTTGCTCCATTGGGGTTGTAACAGAATTGCAATCAGCCATCTCAAATCTGTCAAGCACCTCATTAACATATTTCTTCTGACATACAAATATACCACATTCTGATTGAATGATCTCTAGACCAAGAAAATGATGAAGCATCCCCAAATCTGTCATACTGAATTCTTTCTCCATGGACTGCTTAAAATAATTTATCATCTCCAAACAATTTCCAGTAAACATTAAATCATCCACATATAAACATATAATCATTGTTCTATCACCTTCATGCTTCATATAAAGTGTATGTTCATATGGACATTTCAAAAAACCTTCTTTTAACAGATATGAATCAATGCGACTATACCAAGCTCTAGGAGCTTGTTTTAGTCCATAAAGAGCCTTCTTAAGTTTATAAACTTTATGTTCTTCTCCAGACTTAATAAAACCATGAGGTTGTTCTATAAATACCTGCTCTTTGAGCTCTCCATGTAGAAAGGCAGATTTGACATCAAGTTGATAAATTGGCCAAGAGTTCTGTGCTGCCAATGCAATCACCATCCGAACAGTATCTAGTCTTGCTACTGGTGCAAAGACTTCAGTGTAGTCAACTCCATATTCTTGCTTGTATCCTTTCACCACCAAGCAAGCTTTATATTTATCTATTTCTCCATTGGGTTTAACTTTAGTTTTGTAAACCCATTTAACTCCAATAGCCTTTTCTCCTCTAGGCAAGTTGACTAGCTCCCATGTTTCATTGCTTTCAATAGCATTTATCTCCTCTATCATTGCTTTTTGCCATTTATCTTCCTTCACAGCATCTTCAAATAAGACTGGATCACAGTCTGCAAACAAGGCAAATTGTGAGAAATGCTCAGAATCTACATTAGGAACACTTGTTACCTCATAATCTTGCATCCAAGTGGGCCTTCTTCTAGTGCGTTGGGGCCTTGAAGAATCTCTAGTTTCTTGTTGCACTTGCTGTTGAGTTGCAGCAGGTTTAATAGCTAGTTCATCTACTTCATCATCAGGAATAACTTCTGTGTTTGACAGCTCTTTTGGTGAATCCCATGGCCAAAATTCATTCTCATTAAATACCACATCTCTGCTGATAATAAGCTTCTTTGTCACAGGATTATACAGCTTGTAAGCCTTAGATTCTTCACTTACTCCCAAGAAAACACACTTGACACCCTTGTCTTCTAGCTTGGTTCGATGCTGGTCTGGTATGTGTGCATATGCTAAGCAGCCAAAAATTCTGAAATAGTGCACAGCTGGTTGGATTCCACTCCATGCTTCTTCAGGAGTCCTATTAAGTGAGCTGGATGGACACCTATTCAGCACATGATTGCTCCATGTAACAGCTTCTGGCCAAAACGTTTTTGGTAGACCAGATTTCTTTAATATGCTTCTCACCATATCAAGCAATGTTCTGTTCTTCCTCTCACTAACTCCATTCTGTTGAGGAGTATAAGGGGCTGTAAGCTGCCTTTTGATGCCATTTTCTTCACAAAATTTTGTGAATTCAAAAGAATTAAATTCTCCGCCTCTATCAGATCGCAGCATTTTAATGGAACTATTGGATTCTTTTTCAGCCAGCATTTTGAACCTTTTGAATGCTTCAAATGCCTCTGACTTATTCTGCAAAAAATAGCACCAAGTCTTTCGACTAAAATCATCAATAAATGTTATAAAATACTGTTTACCTCCATTGGATACAGGAGTAATTGGTCCACAAAGATCTGTATGAACCAATTCTAGTACATGCTGAGCTCTACGAGCTTTTCCCTTTGGAAATGCATCTCTATGTTGCTTACTGAGAATGCATTCTTCACAGACTCCATAAGGCAATTCAAATTTAGGAAGCCCTCTAACCATCTTCTTTTGTTGTAATTGTTGTAGGCCTCTAAAATATAAATGACCATATTGATTGTGCCAAAGCTAAGCCAAGTTATTTTTTTCTACTACCAAGCAATTAAGCTTTGAATTCTGCAGATATATAGGAAACATCCTATTGCTGGTCATTTTTGCTTGTAAAATCAATCCTAGCTCATCATCTTTCACCTGGCATACTCCATTTTTTATCACAATTTCATAGCCCTTTTCTTGTAATTGTCCAATGCTCAATAAGTTAGTTTTCAAATTAGGCACATACAAGACATTTAGAATAGATTGTACGTGACCTGATTTTGTTTGAATACTAACTTTATCTCTTCCTCTAACCTCCACAGTTGAATGATCACCAAACTTTACTATGTCATTGAAAGTTTCATCAAGCTCAGCAAAAGTCTCCTTGTCCCCGGACATGTGATTGCTGCAACCGGAATCTAAATACCATATATTCTTGGTATTTTCTTCTCCAGCATGATAAACCATCAATAAAGAAATCTCAGCTTCCTTCTCTTGTTGTTCAGCATAGTTGGATTTCTCTCCTCTCCTCAAATTGGTTCTGCATTCTGATTTGTAATGGCCAAATTTATGACACCGAAAGCACTCAATATGTGCTTTGCTTTTCCATTTGCTGGTTGCTTCTTTTTGCTTTTCTCCTGACCATCCTTTCTGATTCCCTTCAGCTTCTTTGTTGCCTTTCCCTTTCCATGTACCCTTGCCCTTATTCAACACACTTGGCTTTGTTGAAGCTTGCAAAGCCTGTGTTTGAGCCTGCAGCAATTGCTCCTCCTTCTCCTGCCTTTTAATCTTCTGCTCATGAGTCTGTAATGAGTTTTGCAGCTCATCAATAGTCATCTCATCCAAATCATGAGACTCTTCTATAGCTGCAACAACAAAGTTGAATTTTGTTGTCAAAGATCTTAGCACCTTCTCAATGATAGTGATATCTTCAATTTTATCACCATGAATTCTGAGCTTATTTGTAATCATCATCGTCCTGGAAAAGTATTCCGAAACCGCTTCTTCTGATTTCATCTGCAACATCTCGAATTCAGCCCTGAGACTTTGTAGTAGCTGCCTCTTGGCTCTAGCATTCCCTTGGTACTTCTTCTTCAGAGACTCCCAAATCTGCTTTGATGTCTCCTTGTGCAAGATAGTCTCAAGCACAGCTCTGTCCACCGCTTGGAAGAGATAATTTTTAGCCTTTAAATCCTTCAACTTCAAGCTGTCTGCTTCAATTTTTTGTGCGTCAGTTGCACCTGCAGCTAGCTCAGACATTCCTGATTCCACAACGATCCAGTACTCTTTGGATCTCAAGAAGTTCTCCATTAGCATACTCCAATGATCATAATGATGTCCATCAAAGCGAGGGATTGAAGGCTGAACAAAATTATCATTCACGGCCATTTGAACAAGTATGGAAAGGGTTTTCTAGGAACCAGGCTCTGATACCACTTGTAGACAAAAGGGAATAGAAAGTAAAAGGGAAAAACGTAGGTTTTCTTATTCATAATCAAATACACCTGAATGCAATTTAAATAAACTTCAGTTTCAACTAAAACTCCTAAAATGTTGCAGCACATTTACAACTCCACAACTGATTGACTTTTTCTTAAAGATAATGTAGACTAACGTGCATGACAATAACAAACTCCTAAAAATACTCCAACAGATAATATCTAACATATGGTTGGTTCCAAGTTGTAGACTCTACCATAGGCTATAGGCTACTAAATGCATGTGAGGATCCTCTAGAAAAAGCTCACACTTGAAACCAATATCTTGGGCAGGAAGATCCTCCGATATATGTTCATGAACATCACTCTTTTGTGCTTTGAACTATAGGAGAATGGCCCAACTAGGCAGTTTTGATCATTTGAGAGTTGAACATCGAGATCTTTTCCTCCTTCACGAAAGTTACTTTTGTTGTTGTTTGCTCTTTAATAGTGGCAGTTATCTACACTGTCATTTGCTTTGTAACCTAGGCCAAAATCACGTCTCTTTTCACCACTCTTAGGCCATGGCATGCAGGTGCTACAAAGTATTTCCCCCGATACCCACTCTTCATCCAACTCCCTGGAGACAGCTAGGGTGCTCCAATTTCCCTTTTGCAATGGGTAATATATCATTTCGTCCAATGGGACAGAAGCTTCCATAGGAGCATTGTTCTTTGAGTTAATCTTGTAACACACAATTCACAAGCTTAATTAGCACACCTGTGTAACAAAAGACAAATAATAATTTTTGATTGATATTAAAGCGAGGCTCGGGGCGAGCTCCTAATATATGAGATTACCAATGGTGATGTGAAAGACAACTAGGATATTTAAAATGGAAGCTTGCTCGGAGGTGGCAGCCATGATGCTCCAAATGGTGCACGCTCTTGGTGAATGTCTTAATCATGATGTAGTTGAAGGACACTATGCTTTCCAACCAATATAGAGATTCGTTGCACCCCCAAGGGCCTAAAAACGATTTCTTAGTCATTCATTGAAATCTCAAGGTACCCTAAAGACAATTTCCTTTGTTGAAATCTCTTACTTATGTAGAAGGAGGCCGGAAAAGGGCAATGACAGGTACTACGAGGAGATCGTTTCGAAGGGAGCAAGGTTTATGGTTTTGAATTTTGGGAATACCTGGTTATGTTACATGAATGAGGGGTGACGCGCACCTATAGCGTCACTACTATAGGTGGCGGTCAAATTAAAAATTCAAGTTTGCATTTTCAACTAAGTTCGTATTCTTAAAGAATTACTAGTATAAGTCTCAGTCAGAATAGGCTAAGCAAATGGGGGTTTTTAGCAAATTCAATAGTAAATAAAAGCAATAGTAGATAAAACATAAGTGATAAGATGATGTGAATGCAATCAACTTGGGAGCTATTAGACATCAGTGATTTTATCCTTGACCTAAAGATGAAATTTAATTCCAGTTATGTCAATTAACTAGATTAACTCCGAAATCTCAATATTAACCTATTTAATTAAGTAATCTAGTTGAACTACTAAGCTTGTATCTCTGCACCTAGTTTGGTAATTACTACTACACAATCGCATAGGCTATGGTCATTGGAACCAAACTCAACCCTAACCATCATCGTAGCAAGAGATTAGAGCATCCAAGACCTAAAATTTGAATTTCTATCCAACCAAATCAAGTTCTACTTTGTAGAAATTACTCCTAAGGTGATCAGACCTATAAATCTCACAAATCCATCCAACAATCATACATAAAAATCATCCTTCACAATCCTAGAGAAAGAAATGAAGAGTAGAGAAGCATAACTTTCATTAAATTTAAAACAAATACAACAATGGTATCAAGAATCAAACCAACAGTCTTCAAGTCATCCCAAGTTGATTACATAAGCGTCTAGCCTTTCATTTTCATAGAGGTAGCCATGGGAGAAGAGGAGAAGAAGAAAACTAGAGAGAACAATGTAAAGTGGCAGCTAGAATGGCTAATGTATGAGCCTAGCCGAAAATGCTAGGTTAAAGTGTCGCAAAAAATTACGAAAATGTCATTAATGAGACCCAAATTACATAATTGCCATTAATAAAGCCTAAATTACATAATTGTCATTAATGAAGTTGCCAAAAGCCTATTTTATCTTTTTTAAGTTGAGAAAATATCCTTTATGTCATCACTTCATGAATTAATGAAGATTATTGCACCAATCTTAAGCTTGGACATAAATCCCAATAGGTTCTGAGGCTTCCTAAATCCAGTCTTGAAATTAAAAATTCTTAACAAGTAAAATTAGACCTTAAAGTGGGATAATTAATATGAAATACAATAAATTCTAATTAGACCTTAGTGATAAAAATAGATGTTAATTAACAAGTTAAGTGCAAATTTGAAATATTAGAATTAAGTATAAGAGTACACAAATAAACACTTAAAAGTGTTTATCAAGGGGTTAAAGATGACTTAGTAAAATAGTTGTAAAATGACCAATCTTGAAAACACCTTCTAGACAACCAAGCTAGAAAGTGTTTTTTGTATCGGTTCTTTTACAATTGATTCATAATATCTTCTCTTATTTACAAAATTGCCACTGGTTTTCTTTTCTAGATTGGTTATTTTTTAACTGATCTAAATATTGATGTTAATGCCCATTTTGTTCTAGTGAATAAGGTATACAACCAAAATGAACTGTTCGATGGAACATTCTTATCATCTTGCTTGGTTCAATTAGGGAATCAATATTCTTATAGATAAACACTTTTTTGTCCTTAACACTATATGGCATTAACAAATATACCCCTAACACTTCACTGTAAACAAAATTGCTCTCGTCACTTTAAAACGTTAACAAATCTACCTCTAACACTATATGACATTAACAAATATACCCTTAACACTTCACTCTTAGTAAAATTGCTCTTATCACTTTAAAACATTAATAAATCTACCTTCTCATCTAACTTTGTTAACGAAACTTCATACCTATCAAAGTAAACAAATAAAATAAAATGGAACTTCAGAGTTACATATTTACCCCAATTAAAAAAATTCTTTACCCACAAAGACATGGACATATATAGCATTCTATAAATGGAAAATGATTGCTTTAATAAATTGAATTCCCTTCTAAAGAATCCAAAACATTTTTTCGCCAAAAACAGTGATGAAAGATATCAATTTGGACACTTTAACAAGTTGATCAATCACTTCATCAATAGCAAATAATATCCCAACTCACATACAGGAAAAAACATCTAGCATACTTATTCAAGTAGCTTCGAGTGAGAATGTTTTAACTCTAGCAAGCAAAGGTTTATAGTTTGAAGTGCAGATAAAAGACCATTTAGATCATTTTTGTGATAGAAAGCCAAATTTGTTAAGATTTTAAAATGATAAGAGCAATTTTCTTAAAAGTGAAATATGAGATGTATATTTGTTAATGTCATATAATTTCAGTGGTAGAAAAAGTGTTTTTCTCATATTCCTATAATTTACCATGGGGTGAAAAGTCAAATTTAAAGATCGAAGGCTTTATCACAAAAGTGTTGCTTGTACTTTGACCAAAAGTTTACCCATTAGTCAAAAAAAAAAAAAAAAAAAAAAAAATATATATATATATATATATATATATATATATATATATATATATATATATATATATATATATATATATTATTATTATATACATTTGCAGTATTCATCACTAATGAGAAGTTTTCGAACATAATATTGATACACATTGGGACAAAAGATCTTGACCGGTCTTATTATACGAAGTCATGTGTACATTATCTAGTAAAAAGGAAAAAGAAAATGTTTAGTTTAAAGAGGACCTTCTCCATTATAAAATTCATGAAATAATTATTGTCAAATGAATTTAATGTCACCAAATCAAGTATTGCCAACAAGATTTCTTCATTCTCACACATTGTTAGCCTACGTAAGAATTGGTCATTCAAATAAAAAACAATAATTGTCTGTAGTTGAGAATTTTTCTGAGTATATTTCTAAATGTAGTGAAAATAATTAAATATTTCAAAATTCTTTTCATCTCATAGTTCAGCTTTTGCAATATATGTTTATATGGTTACAAAAGCATATTTTGTTTACTAACTATTTCCATAAAAACTGAAACGGTAACAACAAAACTGAAATTGAACCAATCTTTGTCTCTAGGGTTCTTTATATTTCCACATTAGGCTTACAAAACCCACTATTCTTTGCAATTGAGGCAAATTTTCCATTTCCCATCAATTTGTAAGTTGTGCTTGTCCTATTAAACATGTATATATCAGCTGGGCAATTTCTTTAATTGTAAGGATATACTTGACTGTGATGAGTCGAATGAGCATCAAGATGCATGCAAGTTGCAATCATAATTTGTCCTATTTTGAAAGGCGTTTGTGAACATTCAAACAAACTTCATTCTAAACTAAGGACAAATATGGCTGCTTACTGTTGGCCCCCAAAACTCTCTCCACTCATCCAGTCAATTATGCCCTTACAACTAAAATATTTCATCAATATAAATCCGGTAAATAATAGCCTATAAGCAATACATAGGAATATCTTAAATTTCAACATAAAAATATCCACAACAATAACTAAAACTAATAACCCTAAACCCAAAATAGCAACACATACCCACAACAACAAAACTATTAACCAATGAGCAACACATACACACAACTAATCATTTCATCGTATATCCAAAGCACCCAAATCGAAATACATGCCCAAATCACACAAAATACATATAATCAAAAACTAAAATGGCTAAATACAAAAAATATTCACTAATCCACACAAAAGAAGTTTCTTAATCACAAGAAGCATCAAAAATCATAGATAGGATAGAATTAGTTAAAACTCACCAAGGGGGACAAGCGGATATCAATGGCAAAATCCAAAATAGACAAACAACAACAACATAACCCAAATCGAACAAAATGACAGCAACAATTGTGAAGAGAGTACACGGTAGCAACGAAATCAACAATGGAGATAGGACAAAAGAGAACGATGAGCGGATTTAGGGTTTGGGACTTGGGTATGTGATGAGAAGAAATGAACTTAGAGACAGATCTGCATTGTATATAAAGTCAGAGGTAATATTAGACAGCATTTCCTATTATAACTGTTGTCTATGTGTTTCCAAACAAATATAGATAGAGGTTGTATGAGGAACCATTGTCTATTGTCCTTTAATAAGCTGCTCCACCTTACCACCTCACCTATTACAGTAATTTCTTCCAAGCATTGTAAATAATGATATGTTAAAAATCTTTTGTGACGTAGTGCAACCAACACAACTTTTCTGCTAGTGACTCTTAACTTGTTTGTGAAAAGTTACAACTTCTAATTGTGTGGGATTTTAGTAAACCAACACAAACTTTCACCAATAACCTTTCATAAATGTATTATAATCATATTTATATAGCGTCGCTACAATAGGTGGCGGTCAAATTAAAAATCTAAGTTCGAGTTTCTAACCAAGGATCGTGTTCTTAGAAAATCACTAGTACAGCTCTCAGTCTATTCAAGCTAAGGAAATGGGGGTTTCAACAAAATCAACAACAATAGAGTAAATAAATGTTTGAACAGGTAAACTGAATCAACAGATGATGTAAATGCAATCAACCTAGGAATTATCAGATGCCTAGTGATTCTATCCTCAACCCAAAGATAAAATTTAATTCTAATTATGCCAATTAACTAGATTAACCCCAAAATCTCAAGATTAACCTACCTAATTAATTAATTTGGTTGAACCCTAACTAAGTCGGGATCCCTGCACCTAGCTCACCAATTCCTACTACACAATCGCATAGGTTATGGCCATTGGAACCAAACCCAACCTCAACCATCATCACAGCAAGGGATTAGAGTACCTAAGACCTAAAATCCAAATTTCTATCCAACCAAATTAAGTTTTACTCCGTGAAAATTACTCCTAGGGTGATCAGACATAGAAATCCCACAAACCCATCCAGAAATCATGTGTAAAAATTATCATACACAATCTTAGAGAGAGAAACGAGAAGTAGAGAAGCATAACCTTCATTAAATTTAAAATAAACACAATATTGGTCTCAAGAATCAAACCAATAGTCTTCAAGTCATCCCAGGTTGATTACATAAGCTTTTAGCTGTCCATTTTCATGGAGGCAACCATGGGAGAAGAAGAAAAGAAGAAAACTAGAGTGAGAAGATGAAAGTGGAGGCTATGTGTATGGGAAGAAGGAGTTAGCAGAATTTCCCTAGGGTTTATGAGGGAAAAATTCAAAAATGCCATTAATAAGGCCCAAATGACAACCTTGCCTCTCACTTAAGTTACCAAATGCCTATTTTGCCCTTTTGAGTTGAGAAAATTTCTTTTATGCCCTCACTTCATGAATTTATGAAGATTTATTGTTTTAATCCTAAGCTTGGATATAAATTTTAACTCGATCTAAGGTTTCCCAAGTCCAGTCTTGAAATTAAAAATTCCTAACAAATAAAATTAGACCTTAAAGTGAGAAAATTAATATAAAATATAATAAATTCTAATTAGATCTCAATAATAAAAATAAATGTTAATTAAACAATTAAATGCAAGTTTGAAATACTAGAATTAAGTGTAAGAGTACAAAGATAAACACTAAAAGGTATTTATCACCTTTCATAAGTGTATTATAACCATATTTATATCTCTTGACTTATACAATCAACATTAGAAAACTTTTTGTGTTGTGTCCCTTAAATTGATGTAATAACTTTCTATATGACTTTTCATATAGACGCTCTTTAGTTAAAGGACATGACTTCTTAAGAAAAATATTTCTTCATTTTGAAATTCTTCCCACATATACTCTTTGAAGAAACAATCCAATATTATAATTCATAAAAGCTATCAAATGTTTATAAAAACGATTTATTTATAGACCGAAGCAGCTAAGCACCCTTCTTAATCTTATTCAAATAATGGAATAAGCAATCAACATTATAAATTAGTTGTAAATCGACCGATCTAGAAAACACTTTCAAGACAACCAAGCTAGAGTAGAGAATGTTTTCTAGATCGAATGTTTTGCAACTGATTCAGAATGTCTTCTCTTATTTACAAAATTGCCACCAATTTTCTTTTCTAGATTTTTTCTTAACTGATCTAAAATGTTGATGTTAAATGCCCATTCTGTGCTAGTGAATGAGGTATACAACTAAAATGAATTGTTTGGTGGAACATTATTATCATCTTGTTTAGTTCAATTAGCGAGTCAATATTCCTATAATCTACCATGGATGCAGTAAAGTCAAATTTAAAGATCAAAGGCTTTTATCCCAAAAGTGTGGCTCATACTTTGGCCCAAAGTTTACCGATTAGTCAAAGAATAATGTATATTATATATATTTACAGTATTAGTTATTATTTTAATCACTAATGAGAAATTTTCGAACATAGAATTGACACATCTTGGGACAAAAGATCTTGACTGGTCTTATTATACAAAGTCATGTGTACAGTATCTAGTAAAAAGGAAAAAGAAAATGTTTAGTTTGAAGAGGACCTTATCCATTATAAAATTCATGAAATAATTATTGTCAAATGAATTTAATGTCACCAAATCAAGTGTCGCCAACAAGATTCCTTCATGCTCACACATTCTTAGCCTACGTAAGAAATGGTCAATCAAATAGAAAATAATAATTGTATGTAGTTGAGAGTATTTCCCAGTATATTTCTAAATATATTGAAAATAATTAAATACTAAAAAAATTATTTTCATCACGTGGTCCAGTTTTTGCAATATATGTTTCTACGGTTGCAAAAAGATATTTTGCATACTAATCATTGCCATAAAAACTGAAAAGGCAACAACAGAACTAAAGCTGAACCAAACTGTCTCCAGGTTTCTTTGTATTTCCAAATTGGGATGGCCTAAGTATGGCTTTGCCCAGAATTTGAATCAAGTTGCTGATTTTTTTCTGTTTTAGGTAACTAATTGCTGTTAAGCGAACACAAAAAACGACTATTCCTCCCAAATTTATAATTAGATCACATTTTAGTTACCGTTTTTGTGGTCATGAAGTATGGTAACTGTTGAGGAATCCCAACAGCGAGGTGTTGTCCTTTAAGGTTGGGCGAGGTTAGTCTCGAACTCAGGACCTAAGAGTTTTGTTTCCCGTGGCTCAGCCAGGTGAGCTAGGGACGCCTCTTACCACTTGAGCTGCTAGCTGAGCCACAAGGAACAAAACCCTTAAGTCCTAGGTTCAAGACCAACCTCGCCTCCCTCAAGGGACAATACCTCGCTATTGAGATTTCTCAACAGTAACTGAGGTATATATAGGCTTGTACCAAATGGGTTTCCATCATCTTCT
Source organism: Bauhinia variegata (assembly GCA_022379115.2). Taxonomy (NCBI): domain Eukaryota; kingdom Viridiplantae; phylum Streptophyta; class Magnoliopsida; order Fabales; family Fabaceae; genus Bauhinia; species Bauhinia variegata. The sequence goes on from CM039430.1 coordinate 8,706,678, forward strand.
TCAAAACCACATTCGATTGAAGAAGTGCATAAGGGGAGCAGCTCCAAATAAAGAGATCAAGATGGATATGAAATTTAGTATTTGCATATTTTCTTTTTTCTTATTGCTACCTTCTTCCTCCAAAGCTCAACCAAAGGTTTTTGATATAAGAACATATGGTGTAAAACCCAATGGAGACATAACAGTGGTAACAACAAAATAGGTTTTTCTCTCATATTTGTTTGTCTGCTAGAGATTTTTCCTCATTTTATGTTAATTTTCTACTTGGTTTATCATGTCAACGCTCTAACAAGTGCTTGGAAAGATGCATGCACATCAGCAACTCAAAGTAAAGTTGTGGTTCCTAGAAGTTCATATAAATTACGTCAAATAGAACTTAATGGTCTGTGTAAGGCTCCTATTGAGATTCAAGTGGATGCCGAAATTATTGCTCCAGCAGACCCAACCCAAATGGATGGAGCCAATCAATGGGCTAGGTTTGGGTGTATTAGCTTCTTCACCTTGTCGGGCAATGGCACATTTGATGGCCTAGGTGAAACTGCTTGGAAGCAAAATGACTGTTCAGAAAAGTGGGACTGCAAGAAACTTTCCATGGTAGTTAATAAGTTTTTTTTTTTTTCCACTTTAATACCAGTCTTTTATTTTTTAATTTTTGAAAAAAAATTATAATCCACAACATTTTGTTTAAACAGAATTTTGGCTTTGGTTTTCTCAACCACTCGGTTATCCATGGCATAACATCGAAAGATAGTAAATACTTCCATGTCAATGTTTTCGGCTGCAAGAACATCACATCTGTACACTTTACAATCATTGCCCCTTCAAGTAGCCCCAACACAGATGGAATTCACATTGGAAGATCAACTCTTGTGAACATAACTGACTCAAACATTGCTACTGGTGATGATTGCATCTCATTGGGTGATGGAAGCAAACAAGTGTTGAAAGGGTAGTATGTGGACCTGGCCATGGTATTAGTGTTGGAAGTCTCGGAAAGTATGATAATGAAGAACCTGTTGAGGGTTTTCTAGTTAGGAATTGCACATTACAAAACACGAACAATAGCATGAGAATAAAGTCTTGGCCAGGAACCCCAATAAGCATTTATGTGACCAATATCCATTTTGAGGACATTATAATGGATAATGTTAGTAACCCTATAATTATTGATCAAGAGTATTGCCCATGGAATCAATGCACAAAACAGGTACTTCACCAAAATCTATTCTTATATTTCTATTTACAATTCCAATTCAAAGAATGAGAAAAAAAACAAAAAAACATTGCAAAATGGTGAAAGCCTTTTCTCATTTAATTTTACTAGGATTTTCCCCTTTGACTTAGAGATGCTTTTATCTAAATATTTACAGTGCTAAACTCTCACTCACACTCTCTCTCTATTTTTTTTTTGGTTTACTTGAAATGGTTGTAGACTCCATCAAAAGTAAAGATTAGTAAAGTCATATTCAAGAATATTAGGGGCACTTCTGCAACCAAAGAAGGAGTCGTTCTTCTTTGTAGCCCCGGTGTACCATGTGAAGATGTGGAGCTTAGTGACATTAATCTTACATTTAATGGAGCTGAGGCAACTGCAAAATGTGCTAATGTCAAGCCTAGAGTTCAAGGATTTGTACCCACTTGTACTGCGTAAATTCCCACAAGGCACTCATTGGGTCAAAGTATTTTCATCTTTATTTAGTGTTTTTTCTTATGGCTTCTTTGCAATGAAGATGAGTGCGTTCCCCTTTATTTCTAAAGATGGAAGAGTAATGTATGTCCATAGTTTGTTGCAAATAAAGTTTTAAATATGATTGTTGCATTGTCAAGTAATTTCTTCTTTTTTTTCTTTGCTCTTTTAAGAGATGTAGTTGTAATAAATTAAACAAAAAAAGATTAGACTAGAACACTAGAAACCCCTTATATCTTTGTGTATTTGCATTTTAAAGATGTTAGGATGACTAATGTCCAAATTCATATCATCACATAGTATATGATAACAATAATTAATATAAAAAAAAAAAAAGCAAGCATGGAAATTTACCAAACTTCCATTGATTTTATTTTTCTCTAAGTTTAGTGAAAGTAGACATATTTATGAGAAATAAAGTTGATTTAATGGTCACCGCCTGCTTAACAAATTTTTTGCTAACATTCTTACCCAGTTTGGATCTTTTTACAACCAAAAAGTAGACATATTTAGTTTGGTTTCGAAAAAATTTCCCAAGGGTTTCTGACAAAGTGTCCCAACATATTAAAGAAAGAAAACAAGAAGCAAACCTTAAAACTCTTCACTGCATTTTCACTCAATTTCTTGAGATGATGGCTGAAATCCAAGGATGCTTTCTCTTTCTTCTTTTGTTTATTCTTTCACCAAGTATAAATTAATTTCAATTGTTATTTCAATCCATTCATTTAATTTCTCTCTTTGTTAAAGGTACAATCTTTTATATACGGCTGAGGGCAAAGCCATTAAATATATAACTTGGACGCATATCAAAAGACTAAAGCAATCAGCCGATTAGGATCAAGGCACTTGAAGGTACAATATTATAAATTGTTTTTTCAATTTACCATTAGAAAACCTACACCTAATCAAACTCAAATTGTTGCCAAATATTGTAAATTCATAATTGGAAATTATTTTAATTTAAGAATTTTACTCCACATTGCTTATCTTCTTCCTGAGACTTGAATAAGATTATCTAAGATGTTTGGCTACTTCGATATATAAATAAATATTTGATAATTTTTATAAATTATATTTTTAAAAATAAAACATCATTTCGATCTTCACATTTATAATTATTAAATATATCCATACTTCAAACTTATTAAAATAATCTCAACACTAATAATCATTATCAAATATACTCCTAACATTTTAAACTTACTAAAATAATCCCGAACACTTTAAAAATCATTATCAAATACACCTCTCCATCACTAAGTTTTTATACATTTATTGTTTCTTTCAAAGATTATCAATCAAGAGTACTTTATCCTATAAAACACTCTAAATTCGTGCATGTTTGTTTTAAATCAAAACTTCTCGCTCTTTATAACAAGCAAATTCACTACCAGAATCCAGGAAATCAAACATGACAAAAATAAGTTCACTAAAACAATTAGATGAACCTCATTATCCAATTCTAGTCCCAAGCCACTAAAGCAAAACTACTGAACCAGACGTTTCTTACAATCAAAGAGAAAGACGGGAAAGAAAAGAAAGAGGTAGGGCGGCCTACAGTTTTTAGAAAAGACTATAAGTTTAACTCCACAACATTAGAGCTTTTGATACAATGATATAGTTCATTATTTACATGATATAGTTCAGTTCCAAAATACTTTGAAGGGGAAAAAAAAATAGATCAAGTGCAATTAATTTGAACTTTCATGTAATCACAATGATTATGGAAGCATTATAAGGTGGAAGAAAACTAAGCTCTCAACTAGGAGTACCCTGATCCTTGTCTCGTTGAACAGCTTCTAGACATTCTTTAGCCCTGTGAACTTTTGACTGAAGATAAAAGCTCCCATTCTTGGCATTGCTCTCAAACAAATTGTCATATTTCTGCAAAGGGTAGTGAGAAATATTCATGCAAAAAATCAGCAAAAAGTAAAAAGAGAAATCAGAATAGAGGCTAACCTGCACAATCTCCTCCCATGAGGTTTCCTCCGTCACGCCAAGAATCTGGCGTGCCTCTTGCTGTGTCATGACTTTACCTCTACGGATAGTATTTTGTATTGTCTCTTGTGCAACACCACTTTTGGACGCATCTGCAAGATATTTCCAAGAACATGACTGTCTATAGCTGTAAAAGTGTTATTTGGAGGACATGACTGTCAATAGCTCACCGCTTATTTACTAATAAAAAATGGATCATTTAGTTGTAGTAATTAACAAGGTTTAAAGGTATTCTTGCCAACACTTGGCAGAACTGATCATTAATCATTAAAGAAAAAATGTTTTCGGTATTTTGGCTACATTATCAAGGACATTATTCAAATCATATCCATGGAGTTTGAAGTAGTAACTAGTCCTGACAGTGAAAATTTAACACATTGACAGCCCGTCTTCAGGTTGAACCACATTAATACAAAGTATCAGCCAAAAATAAATAAATAAATAAACAAAGCAATTCTTTCAGTGATTATAGAAAGCGTCTTTCTGTTCTTTCCAAACGTGCTGAAAATGGTAAACTCTAATTTATAAGAAAGAGCAACCCAAACACATCTTTCAATTTTCTATTTTTTGTGAAACTGAACATTCTCGCTATCATAAAACCTGTTTAGACAACAAATTAGCTTATGATTTGTAAAGAATGGTTTCTGTGTGTATTACTCAATACAGGGCACATCTATTTATATAGGTAGGAAAGGAGTCAAATCCCTATAATCAATCAATCAAGCTAATCTACTCTTATAATTAAGCTATCTAATAAGTACAGATATATACGGAATATCTTTTAATACAGAATATCCTAATAAGTCAACACTCCTCAAGCTGAAGCATATGACATAGGTACCAAGATTGTTATAAATATAAGTCAATCCGAGGTCCCCTAACAAGCTTAATGAAAATGTCAGCAAGTTAATCATTTGAGTTGACAAACTGAGCTGTAATATCTCCTGTAAAGACCTTTAACCTAATGAAATGGCAATCAATCTTAATATGCTTCGTCCTCTCATGAAAGACTAGGTTGGATGTAATATGTAGTGCCACCTAATTATCATAGACAAGTTTCATACAACCTGATTTGCAAAATTTCATCTCCTCTAATAAATTTTTTAACCACATGAGCTCACATGTCTCTTTGGCCATGGCTCTATACTCAACTTCAGTACTTGACAAAGCTACTACCTTTTGTTTCTTGCTTTTTCAAGAAATCAAATTTCCTCAAATGAAAACACAACAGCGTGATGTGGAATATCTATCAAAGGGGCAACATGCCCAATCTGCATCTGTATAGCCCCAAACCGCAATATGTCCCTTGTTAAAATAGAGAAGTCCTTTACCAGGGGCATTCTTGAGGTATTTGACCACTCGAATCACAGCCTCTCAATGGGAATCACATGGGAGTCAAGAAACTGACTTAGAACACTTACAGCTAACGAAATGTCTGGCTGTGTCACTGTAAGGTAGTTTAGCTTGCCAACCAGTCTCTTGTAGCTACTACGACTAGATAGTTTCTCCCCTTCCTCTGGCAGTAATTAAACATTGGGATTCATAGGAGTCTCCACTGATTGGCACCCAAGCAACCCTGTCTCCTGTAAAGTATCTAGTGTGTACTTCCATTGTGAGATGTAAACACCGCGTTTGGACTGAGCCACTTCAATGCCCAAGAACCAGAGTGGACCCATACCCTTTGTATGGAAGTGATGAAACAAGTGTTGTTTGAGTCAAGAAATTCCAATACTATCGCTTCTTGTGATAACTATGTCATCCACATATACAACCAAGTAAATTCTACGAGTAGGAGAGGAGTGACAATAGAAAACTGAGTGGTTTGTTTCACTACGTATCTTCCCAAATGTTTGAACTACAAAACTGAACCAACCAAACCATGCATAAGGAGATTGTTTTAGGCCCTAAAGAAATTTGTAAAACCTGCAAACCAATTGTGACCCCCTTGAACAACAAACTCAAGAGGTTGCTCCATGTAAATAGTCTTCAACAAATTGCTATGAAGGAAATAATTTTCAACATTCATATGATGAAAAGGCTAGTGATGGATAGTGGCCATGGCAAGAAAGAAACGAACAGAGGCAATCTTAGCCACAAGTGAAAATGTGTCACCATAATCAAGTCCATAGATTGAGTGTAACCATTGGCGACCAGTCGAGCTTTCAAGCGATCAATCTGGCCATTGGGACCTACTTTGACAGTATAAACCATCAACAACCCACAGTGGCCTGTCCAAGAGGAAGAGGAACAAGTTCCCAAGTCCCATTTGAATGTAAAGCCGTCATCTCATCAATCATGGCCTGCCTCCACTCAAGCTGTGAAAGAGCCTCACTTGTGGTCTTAGGAATAAAAACAACAAACAAAGTGGAAACAAAGGCATAAGAGGAAGGAGATAAATGTATATAGCTCAGGAAATTGTAAATGGGATAAAGGTTGCAAGTAGATCGAATACCTTTGCGGAGAGCAATGGGTGGCTCATCTTGGACCGAAGCCATGACAGGAGGAACATCTGGCATAGGGAGTGAATCTCTGGGAACAAGTTCTGCAGGCACACTAGTAGCAATTGGCGAACGAAGACAACGCTAATAGATGATGGGACCATTGGAAAGAGGTAGTGAGGAATCTTCAAAAGGGCCAGGTAAGGATTCTGTCTACAATGCAGTGGACTAAAGAGGGTCAGACCAGGTAAGGATAGGAAGAACAAGAACCTGTGAAGCATTACCTATGGGAGGAGCATCAAGGTGAATAGAATGCATTTGATGCTTAAAGAATGTGACATCAATAGACATGAAATACCGATTCAACTCTGGAGAGTAACACATTTATCCTTTTTGTAGGCAAGAGTAACCTAGGAAAATACATTTAAGAGTTTTGGCAGTTAATTTATCTTGACTTGATCCTAAAACATGGACAAAGCAAACACAACCAAATACTCGAAGAGGAATATAATGAAGGGGTTGTTGAGGAAAGAGTTGTGTAGCAATCTTATTCTAAAGAGTATGAGAAGGCATCCTATTAATAAAATAGCAAGAAGTAAGAACTGCATCAGCCCAAAAAAAAAAATCATGTAATTTGGCATGAAGTAACAGGGTGTGGGATATTTCAATTAAATGACAATTCTTACATTCAGCTACCCCATTTTGTTGAGTATAAGGGCAAGAAGATTGATGAAGGATACCATGAGAAACCATAAAAAGTAGTAAACTGAGAAGAAAAATATTCTTGGGCATTATAACTACGTAGCACTTCTACATTTTTGACAAACTAATTTTTAATCTCAACACAAAAAGATTGAAATATGAGAAACAAATAAGAACGACTTTTCGTTAAAAATAACCAAGTGCAACAAGAATAGTCATCATTAAAGGTTACAAAATATGAAAAATCTGAAGACAACTTAGTACGACTCGGCCCCATACATCAAAATGAACAAGAGAAAAAGGAGCATCAAATTGACTCGACTAGGAAGGAGGCACGAGTGTGTTACCACGTTGACACAACTCACACAGTAAAGAGGACACAAATGACAGACTAAGAACTAACTACTACAACATGGTGAGATTGGAGTGTTGTGAAGAAGCCCCAGGCACACTCAGCAAGGGTACATGCAACTGAAGAACTAGGTGTTGCGAGAGGATAAAGTCCACAAGACTAACAAAAAGCAGGTTAAAAAGACTATTAGGGACATATTAAACATTATCCAGAGGTAAGGATGGAGAAGGGACATGGCCTATGCCTTTGTTGGTAGTCTAAGTACCATTGGCAAGGGTAACATTAGGAAGAAAAACCATAACAAGGGAAGAAAATAAACTTTTGTTGCCAAATCAAGAATCCAAGAACCCATAGGATGAGTCTGAACAAGACAGGCAGTAAGGTTACCAGTCTGAGCCACAATGCTCATAGTGGAGGAAGGCAGATGATGAGCTTAAAGTTGCTTTTACAAGGCCTCATAATCAGTTGTAGGAATAGAGACAATGCCAAATAAGGATCCAAAATCATCCATAGATTCAATATGAGCTACATTCGCCACATGAGGAGAACGATCATGCTTCTTATAGAATTTTTTCTCCATATGCCCAAGCTTGCCATAAAAATTACACTTAGGTCTTGTGCGGCGACCTCCTCCACCCTTGTTCTGAGAATCAAATTGGACATCAAAAGCAGAGGAATCAAAGTAGAGCTAGAAAGCTGTCGAATAAGTACTAGTACTTGATTTGCTTTATTCAAAAGTCTCCGAAAAGTTCCCTCATAGTGGGAGTAGTAGAGCTAGTTAAGATCTAGTGTCAAACAGAGTCCAACTCATTAGGAATATCGAAAAGTGCCAAAACCATGAAGAGTTTCTCCCTCTATTTTGTTTGTTCCACTGCATCTATAGAAATATGAATGAGAGTTAAATTTCTCCATAAGAGAATGAACATGTCCAAGATAGTGTTCCATAGAATTGTCTTGCTTCTTCAAATTCATCATCGAGGACACAACAAAGTAAAATCTCTGAATATAATTAGTGTAGCATTCTTTAGCCTTTTGATACACCTCATTGCAGGTTTTTGAACGCCTAAAACATGTACTGAAGCTTAGAGTCAATGGACTGTCAAGGAACATTATAGAGTTGAGCATCGACTTAACTCCATTTAGGTCGCTTAGTTGTAGGAACCTAATCACTGGGCTCGGTAAGGTACTCCTCTTTTCCTTGACCTCTAAACCACATCTTAACGAGGCCGACTAAGAGAGATAGTTAGTAGATCCGCTCAATTTTATGGAAGTAATTGAGTGATTACTTAAGTTGGTCAAGGTGATGGGTCCTAAAGCCATGAAAGTGATAGTGGAAGTAAAAGAATCAAAAGCCCTTGGATTTTCCAGTCAAAGAGAAGAGATACACCATTGATGGAAGCATCTCAAGGCTAGGTTTGACATAACAGACACTAGGGATGAAGAGATCGACAGCCGGATATGTTCCAAGTATAAGACAACAACAGATGACAACGACACATGCTCCCACATGCCGGCGTGTGAACTCTGCAACACAAAACTTCTGTTGGCGCATGGCAGCGTGTCTGGCAGCAAACAGCAGTGCAACTTCAAGTGGAGGCTGATCTGATGGTGGCGGGCCTCCTTGTGGCAGCGATGTCTTGAAAAACGAGCCCTACAGTTGCTAGATGGAGACACAGCCACATAGGAAGGAAAGAAAATCGCCAAAAAATGCACGGCCAAAAGAAGATGTAGGAGGCATAGTGGAAAAAGGAAGGCTAGGATTGTTATTTCTCTGGTACCATGTAAAGAATGGTTCTTGTGTGCATTACTCAATACAGGGTACATCTATTTATCTAATAACTAGAGATATTTACGAAATATCCTAATAAGTCAACATGATTGTCTACACACATATTGCTAAACCATGCATCAATATGATGAATGACTCACTAGCAAGTGCTTGACGATAAGCCTGAACAACTGCTCTTGCCAAAATACCACCACCCATCACAATTAAGTTGGCAAGAATCTTTGCGGCCTGCATTGACAATTTACTTTCAATTAAACTTAAGATCCTTCAAAATTTAGATAGATATTATAGCCCTAATAGACAGAAAGCAACAGTAACAACATCTATGGATCTAAAAAACATCATATTCTAACAAAAATTGTACCACTTCCAAGGCTAAAATAATCACTCACATCTGATGTAACTCAATGCATGTTTAAATCTTTAATCCTAAAATGAGCTAAACTTCAGACTGTTATAATATTTGTATAAATTATTCCCGGAAAATCTCTAACAAATTAATTTTTTCTTCATAAATGATCTTAGCCAAACAATAAACCAGAAACTCTTCTTGAAATCCAAAAACTTGTAAACAGCATAATTTAAATATATGAAACAATATCTTCCACAATATAGAAGAAAGTGATGAAAGAATTTCAAACATCCACATCAATTGGGACTATCATTCTTCACGCATATAACCTAGTCAACAAGAAATATAATCTCAAATGTTTTCCTCTTTTTATATCTCCCTTGATCCAAAATGTTGAGTAAAATAAAAGTCATTCATGGGTCTTCTCTTAATAACTTAAGCTATTGGAAAACTTGAATTGGTTCTTGGCATGGTTAGGAAGGAGAACAAGCACCCCCCCCCCCCCACAAGGTGGCCACCACTTTCTTAATTAAATTAAAATTTCAGCACATGGTCAAGGTGGGGTTCACACTTCAAGTCCAAAAGGCTTTTATGTGTGGAGGCATATTGAATATAATATAAGAATCATTATTGGATCTTCTCCTGACAGCTTAAGCTTTGGGGTTGAATTAATTCTTAACACGAACAAAAAAATCTACAGTATACTATAGTAAGTAGAATAAGGAGAGGTATTTAAACTTACCATAGTTTAATAAATCAAATGAAGCTTCAACTCCAAAAGGTTATTCTTTTCTGTTGTGTAGATCAGGAGTTTTATGGATAATGATCACTTTCTCTTACCCTGCAACCAACTTCAATTAATAGGAATGAGTGACAGCTTTTAAGCAGAGAAACCAGGCTTTTGGAGGACCAAAATAGAGAAATTTAATGGAAAAACACAGAGATATTATAAGTCTCCAATTAAAGGAAGAATATACTACAAGCATACAACATTTCAAAAAGGTGTTAAATGCAACATTTGGTTCCTTTATGCTCAATATTTTTTTTTTAATATTTTTATTTTGGCTTTGTCGTTAATGACATACCATAAACTTGAAAGGGGTTTGAAGGGGAGCCCAGCACTTCCTATCAACTCTAAAAGTGAACAATCATGAAATTCCATCTTCTGAAACCACAAACAAGATATCTTTCAATTTCAGAAACAATTTCTCTTTTCCATTTTTAGACTTCACTTTTCAATTCCAATCATCCATCAGAAATCTCCAGCTTCTTCAAAAAGGACTTTGGTTTAGTAGAACTACAAACTCTTGCTAGAAAATGCAAATAGTAAAACACTTTGGAATGCAATATTCTTGACAAACTAAAAATAGTAAACTCACTTTTAAGCATGTTTTCTACCGCTTCTTTCATATTCTCCATGTTTATAACCATCATTGCTTACGGTAAACCTCCTTTTAATAGTACTAAACATAAACATTTTAATTTATAGTAAATAATTTAAGGTAAATTCTTCGGTGCTAGGCCCAAATGTGGCAATTGACTATTGAACCACATCACGAAGAGTAACTACCCTTCTATTTACAAGCCGGCACCAGAGCAACCACCATAATTTAAACAGAGGATTATAAAATGAACAGCAAAATGACATAGTTTTCCCGACGAAGGGCACCACCAGAATAGGTGGCTCATCTCACGAATGTGCTTGCTCAATTATTACCAATATTATGAACTTTTCTGGTTCTCAGTGATAATGTTTATTAACAATATGGCAAGTTTGGCCCTTCTATTCCAATTCCATGGATACAATAGTGTTGTTAAAAGGAAAAATACCAAGCTTTTTCCTCTCTTGTGTTCAAGTTGGATCTCAGGAAGGCTTGCAATAGGGTCAGTTGGAATATCACAGTCAGAAATCATTTGGACAACCCTTACAAAGAAGGATTTTGGAGATCCTTGTTTTCACTGCAATAGAACCTGGCACTTTCATTGTTGATTAATTCAATCTATTACAAAGAACAGAGAGAAATCCAATGAAGGGTTCGTTAGTTCATGTTAAGAAATTGTTTTTATATCCCTTACAGAAAAGAGAAACATCCAATAAGAGTGCTTCTCCAATCTTATGACCATGAGCACAACACCAGAAGAACTATTGACAAATGGTTCTCCAATCATTTTACTCAAGCCAAACAGACCAAAGGACATCAAACATAGCACACTGCCACAAAGCTTTTCCCTTCTAACTACCAAACCCTCTAAATCAAATCTGGAGCTGATCCACACCTTCAGGGAACATGCCATTTCCACAGAAGACACCCAAAAACCTATTCCAAAAGTAATTGACAGCTGGAGAATGAAGATAAAGATGGACAACTCTTTCTGATCAGTACTACAGAAAACACATATATCTGAAGACAAAGCTTTATGTTTCTGACAATTCAGCAGCTAATCATTGATATTGATTGTGTTGAGGGCTGCTGTCCCAAATGAAAAGCCTTAACTCTTGAGGAGTCTTTGATTTCCAAAAGGTTTACACATAAGGAAACTATATCAATTTGGGGAATAGGTGACAAAGATAAAATAGGGTTTGCATAATAAACCTTGGATGAATCAACAGTGCAGGCCCTTGTATCGAAGCTAGTAGACAAATGAACTGGGTTAAGGATGATTCTAATTCAGAGGCTTCTCTATCATCCAAGTTTCTGAAATAATGGAAGTTCATAGAAGAGTTGGAGCTATGAGTTTAATGAAATAATCGACGAACGGTATAGAGGAGAGGAGGAAAAGGTGAGAAAAAGCTTTCGAGAAAGGAATATGCCCCCCATCTAAGTATCTTCTAAAAACCTTATCCTAGGGCCATTCCCCACTTTAAGGGAGTCAAAGGACGATACAAACCATAAGCCAGAGAGATGAAATTCCGCAAACTGAAGTGACCATGGATCCTATATATAAACAAAACGAAAAAATTCTTCATTTTTTTTAGTTGATTTGAAGCATTAGTATAGACCAAGCCACTTGAGAGCCTGTGGAACCAACATGACCTAAAATGCCTGACTTACCCATACTCAAATTTCATGACCAGTAGTTGGGATAAATGAAGATACAGCCTTAGATAAATACACTTGGATAAACACCAATTGGACACAAAAGATTAAGCTCATGAACCTAGGGCACACCTGAGTACTCAAGCCACAGGTCTGCTTCTCTGCCCAGTGTGGGACTTCTAGTTTTCACATGATTTTGCATTCACTCATATGTGACCATTGCTAACACCAACCTCTAGTGCCAACCAAATTATATATCCCTGCCACCTTCTCCAATTCAAATCAAGGATGAGGATGGGCTATTACTCCTCGTATTCATCTATTCATCACTCAAATTCCCTTTTAAACTTTTATATCATCCGAAAACACTCCCAATCTCTCAAAAAAAATTTTAAAAAAAATTAAGTAAAAATCTCCAATTCTAGTTTACATGCTGTCACTCTCAGGAATTAAGCATAACTGAAATATTTTACCATGCTCGATAGTGATCAAAATACTTTCAACCAAATATGTACAAGTAATTTCATATTGAACAAGTGGCCTAAATTTGTTAAAAAAATAAATAAATAAATAAATTTTAACTCCCCAAACGCATCATCCAAATTTACTACTAATCCAACATAATCACAATTGAATATGCCCATTCTAGCAGAACTCTTGTTCAATTTTAATCATCCAAAAGAAACTATTCTTTTCTACACTTTCTAGCTTTTTCTCAGCCCTGTGTTTCATTAGAGTCATCTCTCCTAACTTACACCATGTCATCCACCTATCACCAATCTAACCTTTCCACAATGAAACTCAGAATACCTTGAGTCATCCTTGTACTTGAAAACCAGATATTGTCTTTCTTCTATTATGCAATATTTAGCTTTTGTTCTTCAGTTGATTGCAGCAATAACTAGGCCAGATAAAGTTTGGGGCTCTTTATGTACATTTCATAAGTCCAAAAGTGAGAGTGTGAATAGCTCCATCCATCACACCTAATCAAATACCAACAAAGCACAATATCACACTGATTCTCCAACACCAAACACCAATTTTCTTTGCAAATCCGGTGAATGTTCAAAACCAGTTCATAGGTATATGCTACATAGACATCAATGTCCAGCCAAATAAAATCACCAAATACAAGTTTTGACCGATAATCTCAGACATATGACATCACATAATATAAAATCATATCCAACCTTTAACAGTGATGTCAAAAGAAATAACCTAACAAATCAATCAATTTCTGAACAACCCAGCTTTCCAATATTCATTATAAACTTCCCACAACCAATGCACACAAATTGGCAGATTCAAAGCTAGTCATTTTTTATGCACGGGTACAAAAAAAAACTAAGGACAAATTATTCAAGGCATGCCACAAAATTATCAAACCATATATAAGCCTTGAACATTAATCTCCATGAAAAAAATTAAGCATCTCAGAGAATATAATCATTCGAACAAAACCTTAGCAATCATGATAAAACAACCCAGTTAGACAAATCGATGAACTTGTTAGCAACCCAGCTTCCCAATTTTCATTATCAACTGCCAACACCCAAATTAAAATCAGACCCAAGATTCAGAGCTAATCGTTTTTCCGACACCAGCAGAAAAAAAAGAATAATAATATTGAAGGAAAAGAGTACGAGGTGTGGGTAGAAGAAAACAAAGATCTCGGTTCTCACGAAAGTGTGGCTAATCTAAGAATTGAGAAGAGGTTTCGCGTCCAGTTCTGAGAAGATTCGTGACAATTTCAGTCAATGGAAGTTTGCAGAAAACCAATTTGAATACAAAAGTGAAGCGAGCAATAAAGACGTAGCAGACAAGAAACTCAAAGGAGAATAGAGAAAGAGATGCTCACCGTCACCGACTTGGGCAGGACTGTTCCTATGAAAGGGAATAACGCAGGGCAACTATTTCGTCTCGGAAAACTCTAGGATACAGCCACCAAGGCAACGAGACGTCGAAGTTAGAGGGGTAAGCGCCTAAGCGGTATCACTGATCACCCTTCCAAACACGAAACTAGGGTTTGCTGTGATTATATTTTTAATCTATCGATATTAATCGATTGTATAATTTTATTAAATTAATAATTAATTGAATATGCTTTAAAATCGACGGTTCAATTTTAGTTGATTAAATGGTCAGTTTCGATCAGTTAATAATTAATCGATAATAATAATTTTTAAAAAAAAAAATTATTTTTATTTGAGTGTTGTATCTACTTAGAATATATATTTAATTACTTCACCGTAAATTAAGAATGTAACTATTAAATAAGTTAAAATAAATTATTTTTTTAAAATATCTATAATATCTTACTAAGAATCATATAAGTAAAAATAAAAATACATAAATTTAAAAACTTAAAAATATATAAAGATATTTATGGAAACTAATTCTTTTGGTTCTAGAAATATACACAAATGCTTGAAGAAGTCAAAATTAACATAAACAAATATATATATATATATATATATATATAACAAAAGTAACATTTTTTTTTTAATTTCTTTCTTAGAAAATTACTATTTTCAATAAATTTATTTATACAAGACTAAAGTACATATCAAATTAGTAATATATAATTATTTTTATACATCAAGATGATATAATATTTGAGTGATTTAATCAATGAATAAAATAATTGAATCACTAATTAATATATGAAAATATTAAAGTTTATAATGTTTTAATCTGTCGGTTTAATTTTCATCAGTTAGGAAAAATGTAAAACTAAAACCGACCGACATTAATTGATTTTTTCAAATTTCAAAACCGTAACCGACCGACTAAACTGATACTAACCGATTGTTTTCGGTTCAGTCGATTTCGGTCGGTTAATTAAATTTTACTCACCCTTACACGAAACTGGCCACGAAAAATAAAAATAAAAAATCACAACCCTAATTTCATCCTTCTTAAATGTTTTCTATAGTATAGAACTTTTTCAAATCAAGGGGATACATTGAATTTTACATAACCCTAATTTAGTTTTAAATAAAAATAATATAAATTGACAAATATAATGAATAAAAAATATTATTTATATTTATAAATAAATTTAAAAATATAACAATTATTTATATGATTAATTTAATTTAATTTAAATAATCAAAAAAATTATAACAATTTTTTATCCAAAATAAGAAGTGTTTTTGTATATTATTTATTGTCATTTTAAAATATTAAAAATATTTTTATATTTATACATTAAATATTTTTAATAAAAAATAATTTAAACATAAAATACTTTTTTTCCTTTAAATTTTTACTTTTGCTTCTCTGTTTGTTTCTTTTTTCTTAGAAAGTCAAAGAAGTAATTAAAATAAAAAATAAAAACTTAAAATGTCCAAAACACAAAAAGGAATTGTCGTTTTGAGTGGGATGTGCTCAACTTTGTAACATGGCTGGTGCGAAGAACTTGAACCAAGAACAATGGATCATTGGGATGACTTTGCCTCATCTTTTCCTAAAGAATAGTGTTTTTCTAGCGTGGCCTCCTACATGTTCTTACCAAATGAAGGTTACATTGCTCGTCTCAAGAAGTGTTGAGTCTTTTTTTTTAATTATAAATAGAACAAAAATATAATTTTTTAATATTAATTTAAGTATTTAAAAAATATATTAAAGTTGATCTTGAAATATAAAAATATTAGAGCCTTTATATTTGAGATTGCGTTATTACCTTAAACTACTTCTTTAAAGTAAAGAGCCTTTTTAAAAAATTCTAAAATTGTCATTAAAAATTAAAGATTAATAAAAATTTATTTAATAGGCTAACACTATTTAACGCAAACGTTGTAAGCTACTATCAAGGCAAATAACACTGATATGAACAAAGCACATATGAGACAAGGATTTTGGTTGATGGTGTTCCTTGGTGTTATAATTGTGACTTGGTTTGGGTGTGATTGTGTTGATGTTTATGAAGTTGACAAGATTTTATCAATTTTTATTATAAATTATTTTACAATTTTAATGAAATATTTTTATTTTTATTTTTCATAATTTACTCTTAATAAATATTTTAATTATTTTTAATAAAAATTATATTAAATGAAATTAAAATTAAAATATAATAAAACTTTAAAAAATAATAAAATTAACTAATTTTATCATTATATATAATTCGATTAAATATCTTATAATAAAATCTATAAAGTAATTATGTGAGGTTATAGAATGATTTAAGATAAATGATGGTGTTATACTTTGTTGTATTTTTATCGTAATGTTGTAATGATTATGTAAGATTAGTGACCAATTGTGCATTGATTGATTATGGAAGAATCTTTGTGTAGCTTGATAGACAATTTTGTAATGCAAATGAAATGGGTTTGGTGGGTGATGTTCTATTATATTCCAAGTTTGTTGATATTATGGTTATGCAATTTACTATGAAATGATTACACACACACAAGAATGCAAAATACTTCCATGTAGAAAATTTAGGATTCACAAAATGAAGTATGTTTGGTTCAAATTAGGGTGAGCAAAGTTTCCCCATCCGATTCACCATTTGACACTTTCGGTTGGTTCGTTTTGAGTTAATCATGTGGTATTAATTGGAGAATTCTGGAAAGATTGAGTGAGTTAGATGATACATATAGATTTGGTTCTTCAATTTACCAGTGGTTCAATGATAGTTTTTCAGCCATCTCACTAGTTACTTGATATCAAAACTAACCGTGGTTTAAATTGGTTTCTAAAAAAGATAATCAAAAGATAAAGTAAAAATAAAAGTTATTTTGTATTTTAATTGATTTTAAAAAAATAATTAATAAAAAATAAGAAGTCAAAACATAAATATTCTTGGGAACGATAACTTCTCTCCGATAGGCACGGGACTGACAGGGATCCCCTGTTCAGGGTGGGGATTGAGAGAGAATTTCTCTGCAAGAGTGAAAATTGAGAAAAAGTTTTCTTAGGGAAAATATCATGGATGAGGATTACACTCCTTATTTTGAGAAAATCCCCAAATTAGTAAAAATATTAAAATGTCCTTAAGTTTAACATAAAATAATGTAAGATATAGGTATCTTTGTAATTTTATAAATTATGTTTATATTAAATTAATTATATTTAATTAAAATATCAATTTTTTATATAAAAACATCTTTAAAAATTTCCCATGAGGACCCATGGTTCCGAACTCCCCGCGAGAATTGGAGACAGAGATCATACTCCCTACCTTCCCGCCACTTCATTGCCATCCCTAAGCATTCTCTTACATACTTCTAAAAAAATAAACTTTATAACTTTAATATGTACTTTTTCTTCTGTACAGAAACTAATTAAAATAGTAAATTTTATATAAAAATATTTTTAAAAAATAAATAAAAGAAAAAAACACTTTACCAAAAACCAATCCAAACATGTTTTAAGTATTCAATTTTTTTACTTACTTTGTTATCTGCCTAGTGAAATTGACTATGCACATGCTTAAAGTGAAGTAATTATCCTTTTTCTTAAATTTGTTTTGGGACCCAAGTTGTATATTGAATTTTCTTTGGAGATATGATTTAGGCATTCTTTGGTTTGCCTCTGATGATTATTTTGGTAATTTTTCCCTTGCTATCCCATTTAATCTTGGTTTGATTTTTGAATTAATCCTTTTCTTATAGCATATCTTATAATCTTTTATGTTCCTAGCACAGTTAGAGATTTGATTTATTGTGGGAAACCTATAAGGTGAATCTAAAGAGAAGAAAGAGTGAAGAAAAAAAAAATGCTTTAGAGCATGTTTGGTTGGATGGAATGGTGCAATCTAAAAATGATTTATTCTTATATAATGTATGTTTCATTACTTTTCTATTGAAATATCCAATTATTGGAATGACTTATTCCTCATATTTGAAAAATGCACCAATACTACATAATTAGTGGCATTGAGCCATTCTACATGTAAAAAATATATTATTGCCAATACTTAAAAATTATGAAAGTTATTTTGGTCATTTTTATTAAGAATTTAATTTCATTCTTTACATATAAAATAAAATATTTATTCGTTCTTATTACATACTAAACATAATAATAGAACTTTTCATTCTTACATTGCACTATTCCAAAATCCAAACAATCTTCTTAGTGTTTTGAAGTGGGCCTATGATAAGTGATAGGGCATCTGTTTTGTCCTACGTATTCTAGGAAGCAATGGGTGGCAATGCATAGCCACGCTTAATTAATTCCTTCTGTAGTGATAGGATGGGGCATAAAATGTACATTTTATGATCGAGGATGTGAGGCTCAATATGAAAAATAAAATAGAGGAGATATAAAAGAAAATAAGTTTGGGAGAAAAGAGTAGAAGTTAACCCATCCTCAATTAGAGAATCCCCCTCTTCTTGCTTAATATCTCATAAATGAGTAGATGGTTCCAACCAAATTCACTCATAATTTATATAAATCTTTTAAAAGTGTTTATATGTATCAATTTTGTTTTTTTTTTTTTTAAAAAAAAAACCTTCATCAATTTTCTTGCTAAAAATTGCACTTTGCTCTTGTCTGTTGCACCATGTTGTGCTTTGCAGTGCTAGTGAAGGTAACGTTAATTTTATGGCTAAAATATTCAAAAAAAATAAAAATAAAAATATTAATTATTTATCAAAATACTATAATTTAAAAAAATATATAAAAGGAAGCAATTTTTTTTAAAAAAAATCACTTTAATTGATGATCTTCCCTAAGAAAAAAATAACAGTATTTTAAATAATAGTTAATATTTTATTTTTTTCAGTATTTTAGGCAATTTTATGACCATCATTATGTTTATGAGCATCAATAAGAGCATTATCCATATTTTATTTGTCTAGGCCAAGCACTTTAAATTTATTGTTATTTTATGTTGGTGATTAATTTGTGTCACACTATGATATTTATCAATTATAGCATAATAAGATTTTAAACAAAATCAAAATCACAAATAATATATGAAATAATAACCAAAAAAATGTTTCATTCAAACAAAATCAAAATTATAATAAACCAGTACTGAATCATGTATCAAACAATTTAAACATTATTTGGACTCATCACATAGGCCAAATTAAAATAAACAAATACATACATATGGTATCTTTTTTTTTTTTTGTTTAAAATATATTTCATACAAAATATTGATACACTTTCATAAGATGACAAGATTTTAATTTTAATCATCTATTAATCTATATTATAAACAATATAATGTGTCTCTTATCTCCACTTTTTTTGTCCTCGTGAATTTGGATGTTACGTAAATTAAACTCTACCATAATTGTTTTTTAACCAATCAAAGATATAGTAATGAACATTATTCAATAAGTGTGTTTGATTTTGATCTTCTAGATTATTTTGAAATCCCTCTGTTTTTTCTTTTTGAAAAAGGAAATGTTGCAAAAGGAAAAAAAAAAAAAAGAAAAAAAAGAGGAAATGGCCTGTGAGGAGTTTACCATATCCAAAAGTATTTCCAATCTAGTCAACTTTCGCAAAAAATGCATTTTTTGAACACCTTGTAAATTTACCAATGGATTATTCTACAAACTTCATTTCCTGGGAATTTTGTTAATTATTTTTAGATTATTAATCGTTGATATATATGAGACAAAAATTTACTATTTCTTTTAACACATAACTAATCAAGTACGAGATTATTAAATAACTTAACTGGCTTGAAATTACTAAATAACCTAATAAATCCAACTCAGATTCCTAGATGAACTAATAGGATAATGCTAACTCTAGAAAACCCATTTTTGCATTCTAAGAAAGCCTAGTATTATTAAGATGGAGCTTTTCTACATGATATTCTAGATTTGTTGAGAATGACATGTTAAAATTTCACACACTTAGAAGGAGGCTAATCAAGTATATTAGAATCACTATATTACTTTTTTGTTACTCAAATTTTGAGTTACCTTACACCAAAATTAGAATATAACACTTCTTGTTTTGATTTAGATTCTTTTAAGTATAATACTTTAGGAATTGATAAATTCATCCTGTAAAAGTAATTTTAAGGTTTCCAATATTGTACTTTAACAAAAAAATTTAAATGATACTATAAAATGTAGATGATCTACCAAAAAAATCATAATATAAAATTTAAAGTTGTTTTGTTTATGAAGTGATTGAATACTTGAATAACTATTTTTTATTTATTAAATTATTATAAGCTCAAAAGTTTATTCCTTAATTCTCTGCGTGTAAGTTGCGCTGTCTTACTCCGTCTTTTTTCTTCTGTTTAACTCCGAATTTGTAGAGAGAGAAAAATAAAAGAGAAAAACCCCAACCAAAAATCGTAGGCAGCCAGCAGACAGCCAGCCACACTTCTCTTTCTCAAAATCACTTTTCTTTTATTTTTGATACATCAAATACAACTCATAGAGGTCTGTGGAGCTCTTGCAAATTTGCAATCTGCGTAGTTCCTTGTAATCTCTCTCTCTCTCTCTCCTCTTCTCTTCTCTCTCTAACATTGCATCCAGAACAGCCTTCAGTTTTCGGTTTCTGCCTACATTTTGTCCGATTGGATCAGGTTCGATTTCGTTTTCTGTTACCCAGATCTGGGTTTGCTTTGAATTTTCCAGATTTATTTGCCTTGGATCTAATACATCTTGATATCGATTTTTTACCTGAATTTTGATAATTGTGATGTCGGTTCTGCTGGGTGGAGAAAGGGGTTCCTTGTAATCTGGGTTTCAATGGTGGATTCATTCTATAAGCTGTGACTGATAAATTTGTCTTACTTATTAAATCCCTCTTATTTTTGTTCTTTGGTGGCCTTTTGGTGTCAATACATGTGAAGATTTACTTTTCTCATTTGTTGGAATCGTTAGCTTTTGAGTTAGATTTAGTTTTGAGGTTCCTTTAGTTTTTCCTTGTTCTCTTTTATTCAACTTTGACCTAGTTGTCGGTGCTCTGATTTTTCTTAGGTATCATTCATCCTATGTATGCTTATACAGAGTCTACAGACCATTAATTTATGCATAGACATTATTTTTAATTGTTTGATAGTAAGGCTAATCATAAGCCACAGGGTGAAGTTTAATTTATATGAATTTGGATTGATCTTGGAAGATCCCCAGGAGGATTATTTCCAGATTGCCTGTTGAGTTTATTCCTATAACCCATGCCTTTATCTTGGTCAATACTGTATATGAGGGAATTTTTCATTCAACTCGTTATGTTGCATCTGAGAAAGTAAGTTCAAGTTCCTCTAGTTAGTGCTCATCTGTGTCAGTGTCTGATGTATTGTATTGAACTGTGCGAGCATTGATTTGCTTTTACATATCATGCTAGTTGTTTATTTGATGAATATATCAAGTCTCCAATGATTGGTGTAAATTGCTATGTAGAGAAAAGAATGGAGAATGCTTGAAAATATCTTGCTGGATTTCAAGTAACTATACTATTGTCGCTGAAAAGTTCTGAGCTTTTCTTTAATCATTGTAAGTGTTTTATTTGGATAGGACAGCCTAAAGTGCAATCTGGAGTGGTGGCTCTTAGCTCCGACTAAACACCAGCTACAATGAAGAAGGCCTTTGATCAAACTGTTAGGGACATGTGAGTTTAACTGTTTATTAATATTTATAATGTGTGATTCTTGCCTATGAATGTATCTAGTTGGCAATATCCTAGATGTTCATCACATCTAAATTCAGGAAGAATTGGCTTCTTTCAGCCTCCATTATAAAATATTAGAAAATATTTATTGAAAAAAAAAAAAAAAAGTTGTCTTCCATGACCATTTTTAGCATCAGGTTGTCTTTTTTTTTCCCTCTTACTATTTGGGAAACCCATCCCTGTTTCCTATATCTTACTCTCTTTATTGTTATTGCAGTAAAAGAGAAGTAAATAAGAAAGTGCTAAAAGTTCCTGGAATAGAACAGAAGGTAAAACTTTTCTTCCTTTGAAAGTTCTATATGAAACTATGCATGCACAAGTCTTGGATGTAAGGATTTGTATGAAGTCATAATTTATTGGCTTAAGCACTTGTTCATGAGTTAGTTTCTGGATCACCTTCAATATTACATATTGAAATCTTAACACAAAATTTTAAGCAAACTATTGCTTGTTGTTCCCTTTTTCCAGGTTCTTGATGCTACCAGCAATGAACCCTGGGGTCCTCATGGATCACTTCTTGCAGATATTGCACAAGCAACCAGAAACTAGTAAGCTTGAATTGTTCTTTCTTTTGAAGCTTAATATCGTTTTGTTATGACTAGACTCATTTTTGAGCATCCTTGCAGTCATGAATACCAGATGATAATGACGGTAATTTGGAAGCGGATAAATGACACTGGCAAGAATTGGCGTCATGTCTATAAGGTTTTTTATTTAATCTTTCTCATGTTTTAGTTGCAGTTAATCTAGTACCCTGCCATTTTCTTTATTTCCCCCCTTGTTTTCCATACTGTAATACCATATATCTTGTCAACTGAATTTATTGTACCTTAGTCCTTCTCAACCTCTCACTGGATTTTGAGGTAAATCCTTCATGAAATTCATCGTTGGTCATGTTGAAATTTATGACAATTCCTTGCAGTTGTTACTGACAATTATAGAATCTTGGGATTTAGCACTTCTTATGTAATTGTATTAAATTATTATCTTTTTGAGTAACAGGCATTGACAGTTTTAGAGTACCTGGTGGCTCATGGGGCAGAGCGAGTCATAGATGAGATCAGAGAACATGCTTATCAAATATCAGTAATTTCTGCATCCCAAATCCTACTTATAACTATATCTGTTTTGAAACTAAATTAACTATTTTATTTATTGTCATGCAAATTCCTATCCTAGTTACTACGATTTAAAAATAGAATTCAACTTGATAATGTTTTAATCACCATATGAACAGACATTGTCCAATTTCCAATATATTGATTCCAGTGGAAGAGACCAGGGAAACAATGTGAGGAAGAAATCTCAGAGTCTTGTTCAACTAGTGAATGATAAAGAAAGAATAATAGAAGTTAGACAGAAGGCTGCTGCAAACAGGGACAAGTAAGTATGCTCATGGTAATCAGTATTGGTAACGTAGCTCTTTTCCAATTTCCAATGTTTCCTTACAGCTGTTTGAAAAAGTTTAATATTTTCTGCCTTATTTAGCAAGCGCTTGATGCTTTATGAGCAATTGTGTTATTTTATGTAGTTCTGATTTTCTAAAGATGCATTCATTTGTATTTGAATTTCTATTGGGCTTTCTGTGCTAAAATAATAAAATCAAAAGGTGGAATATATATTAACATCTGAATATATTTTGGTTTCTCATTTTGGAGGAGATTTGTAATATCCTATATGATTCACCAGGTTCCGCACCACTTCAACGGGTGGAATGTATAGGCCTGGTTCAACTTATGGAGACAGATATGATGATGATCGTTATGGAAGCAGGGATGATGATAGAAATGGATATGGTTATGGAAGAGAAAGAGAATGGGGTTATAGAGATGATGATCGGTCGGGTAATGGCAGAGATTATGAGGAACGCTATAGCAGAGATGGTTACAAGGATGATGACTACCGTGGTAGAAGTCAAACTGTTGATGAGTACCAATATGGATCAAGAAGTAGGAGCTCTGATAGAGGCCGTGATCGTAATTATGATGATGATGGACAACAATCATCTCGGTATGAGCCTATATTTGAGTAGATGATGCTTCTTTTCATAACCATTTTTAGTGTGAAAAAATTTGCATTAGATGCTGTTTTGTATAATGATTATGTTAATCTAGAGCTCATTTGGATGAATTGTCTTGGGGGGGAAAACCCTTTAATAAAAGGTGATCTTTTTGGTCTTTGAATGGGCTTCTCAAAACTCTCCAAAAGTGCTTTATTAAGCTAAAATGGGGAGCTTAGAAATGATGCTTCTGTTGCTTTTTTTAAAAAGACACTTCTAACAAAGTACTTCTTTATCCAAATTCACTATTATTTACTTCCGGATTCTAGCCTTCTTGTCATCATCTATGTGTTTTTACTATTGATTAAAGTTGATGAATTAGAGTACATTTTAGCTTATTTATAATTTGTATTTTGGTGCTCGCCTTCTGTGGAAAATGAGGAATATAAGATGAAAAAAGTGGCTTACAACTGAAATATCTAGCTTAAAGTAGGGATGAGGTCATATGCTTCAAGATCTCATGAAAATATCCCATAGAAGTTTTGTTCTATTGGTAAAAGGGTTCTTGTGTGCATTTTGTTCTCCGTGTCCAGTTAATTATTGCAACAAAAATTTGACTCCAGTTATGTTGGTTTCTCCAAAAATGTTAATAAATAAAGAGGGAGAAAGTGCTAGAAACCAAGTTTTTGTACAGTCTTCAATGCAGATGCAAAAGATAGAAATTCTCTGGGCTGAGTCTTCTAATATCTCTGTGGAATTTACTTTTTATTTTTTGTAATCTTCTCTCAGGGGTAGCAATGCTAAAGCCGAAGACCGTTCTTTGGAAGCAAGGTAAATTACTTGGAAGAAACATTCTCTATTATGTATGTGTGTGTGTATATATATATATAATATATATATATAGAGAGAGAGAGAGAGAGAGAAGTTTTTGAAATACTTTTGGTATTTATGTGGTATGTCATTACCATGCAGGAATAGCCAATGTCTGAATGACGTGTACAAGTCAACTGCTTTTAAGTTTTCTGAGAAAATAAGATAATTATATTTTATATCTAAAAAAATTTGAAGATTATGTATGCTTGACACGTCAGTGTGGTATGGCATACCCATGTGGTATCGTAAAATCCTCCATTTATATACATGTACATATGCATTTTTGTCTTCTCATAGCCTATTGATCATTGACCATGTGAATATTTGCAATACAACGGACAGGCTAGAGCGGAAGTTATCCGAGCAAAATCTTGGCAGGCCTCCTAGTTACGAAGAAGCTGTTGGTGAAGTTCGAAGCCCTGTACACAGTGAAAGGTATGGGTTTAGTTCCATTTATAGCACTTAGTATGAACCACTATTTGTTCCTGATATTGTCTTGCTTGCAGAGATGGAGAAGCTTCAGCAGTATCTGCTCCAAGAGGATCTTCTAGTACAAATGACAATCCAAGTGAAGTCCCTGCTCCAAGAGGATCTTCTCCTTCTGTAAATGATAATTCAACCCAGGCCCCTCCTGCTGCCACTAGTACATCTGAAAACCAGGCAATTGAGACTTTTGATGAATTTGACCCTCGTGGTCCTACAGATGGTATTGAGACTTACTAATAGAACTGTGTTTTGCTTCTTAGTATGCTGGTAACTGTTCCTCATTTCTTATTTTGAGAAGTACCCCTGTGATGCTGTGAAAATACATTTTTGGTATTTGCTCATGCATCCCTGTATCACCCGCTCCTTTTTTGAGGGAAGATGAGTTGATAATCCAAATGTTGCAATTTTATTATTCTCATGCTGTTTTGTGTTGAATGCCTCATTGATTCATGAATGACATTTTTATTTGACTACCCCTTAATATACTATTTATAGTATCCTAACTGCTAGAAGTGTAGTTTTGTTGGCCCAAAAGCCTTGGACCAATCAGGAACTTAAAAATTGATAGAAACATTGTGCTGCATGAGTGCCTTCCCTCTCTATGTGATTGTATCAAAAGGAAATTCATGTAGGCGTTGTTATCCTTGCCTGAGAGTCTGTTGTGGTTGTAAAATTTTTTTTCGCAAGACTGATTGCTTTGCATATTTTGGAATGGTTTGTATACAACAATTGCACTAAAATGTGAAGAATTTCTGCATTGAAACCTACCGTAGATCCAGCCTGATCATAAAGTGAATTTCCTTGAACTGAAGAGGGGTGATGAGCTTCCCATTCACTTATGAAGCACGTAGTTGCATTTGGTTTCATGATATGTACAAATGGCGAGCAAGTAGTTTCAATGCAATACTAAGATAGCATCCTGGGGAACAGCCATAGAGTAGATGCTGAGAAGGCTTTCTTATGGCATGTAGCAAGATGTGGTGCTTGATTCATGCATCATTGTGCCACCCAACTGTTAAAATGATTATACATCCTGTTGGAGATTTGATGAATTATTATTGGCAAGCATTTGGGCTTTTTGTATAGTTTTTGAAGTAATGATCTTGAGTGCATAAAAGGATTTCATGCTATTTTCTTGCATATTTGCTACACTTGATACTCACTTTATGTTTTTTCAGCTGCCCCGGCCACCTCAGATAATCATGAAGTTGACTTACTTGGTTCCCTGTCACAGTCATTCTCTTCAAATGCGTTGGCTCTTGTGCCAGCAACATCAGAAACCACCACGTCTGAAGTCAATGCTCATGCAGGCAGTAATTCAGCAGCTACCTTTGCAATGGGATTGTCTGCATCCAATAACGTCAATCAGGTAGGGATGTTATTTCACTGTTTATGCATTTTATTAGTGTAATAAAAGGTATGTATACTCTTTGATTGTGATACATTGAACAGTCGACAATGAATTTGTTTTGTAACTTCAAATTCCTCTAATTTGTTCCCTGAACAACACTACACTGTCCTTGCTGATCTCACATCAAGTCTTGTCGAAAAACCTAGTATATTAACTAATGTCAATACTGTTTGTGGACCACAATAATTTGTACTTTATTGAAGGAGATCAGTTGATGGTTGAATTTTGAAAAGTCAAGTGTCTGTGTCTCTTTGAAGAGGTTATCCTCTGTAGGACACTTGAAATATTCTTTAGATGTGTCTGCATCTTAGTTTAGACCATTCATCTCAATCTTTCTCTTGTGGATTAGTCACTATTTGTGATCCTTGTTGAACTAATGATTGTTGGATACGGCTTTTTCTTGGCAGCCCTTTGAAGATCCTTTTGGTGATTCACCTTTCAATGCAATTCCATCTGCTGAAACTGCTCCATCACATCCACAGATGTACCAGAGTATTGAGCCACCCCAATCTGGTGGTGTTAATGCAGAAACTGTATCTAACTTAGGTTTTGGGGACTCATTTTCTGGTGCAACATACTCTACATCTGGTGCCACTAATGCTCAACCTTTTTCAACAAACTCACAGTTTTCGTCTCAAGGTTTGTCAACTGCACAGCAGGAAACTGATATTCTTGCCGACATTCTTCCACCTGCACCATTGCCTGCAACGGCTTCACATGAGAATGTTTCAATTGTAGCTGCCCAACCAACCAACCAATTTATGCAGCAAGGTTTCTCAGCTGCAACCAATCAACCCACACAGCAAGCTTTCTCAGTTCCTGGCGGCCAAATTGTGCCCTTTTCTGCTCCTAGTGACCAACCAGTACAACAACCTTTCTCAGCTCCCACTGGCCAACCTCTCCAGCAGCCCTTTTCAGCTCCCAGCAGCCACCAACCTGCACTTCAACCCTTTTCAGCTAACAATGTTCAACCTGCACGGCAACCCTTTTCAGTTCAGACAGGTCAACCTGCTCAGCAACCCTTTTCTTCTCCCACAGGTCAACCTGTACAACAACCTTTTTCTGTTCATACTGGTCAACCTGCACACAACACATTTCCATATCCCACTGACCAAGCTATGCAAAGTTTTTCTGCTCATGGTGGTCAACCTGCACAGTCAACTGGTAATATATATGGTGGATACCACTCTCAGACAGGATCTGTGAGTACAGGAGCTCCAAGTGTATCTCCTCAATCACAAAATGGACAGATCAACAGTGGTATGTTTCTCCCACCCGGATCTACAGCACCTACTCCTTCCCACATGGCTTCTCAAACTCCAACGGTGCAGCTGGCACAGAGTGGGAACTATTTTCCCCAGCAGGGAGGATCCATTACTCGCACCACTTCTGATATGTCTGCTCAGTCTTCAACTAACCATGCATCACAGTTCAATGGTGGCAACTTTGTTGCACAGCAGGGGTCAGCAACTCCATTCAGCTTACTTGGTCAATCAGGAGCAAATGCTCCTAATGCTTCACAGTATGCTGTTTCTTCAGCGGGATCAAACTCTATAGTTCCTCAACCATCCAAGGAAAAGTTTGAGACAAGGTCAACTGTTTGGGCAGATACACTAAGCAGAGGACTTGTTAATTTGAATATATCTGGACGTTAGTGCTTACACCTTGTCAAAATTTGTCTTTTCTAGTCAGTTTCTATTGTATATTTTATTTGTTGAGCTCATATGGATGAATCATTGATTTTGTGCTTTTGTATGCAGCTAAAATAAACCCATTAGCAGATATTGGAATTGACTTTGACGCCATTAATCGGAAGGAAAAGAGGATGGAAAAGCCCACCACCACCACCTCCACCACTGTAACTTCAACAGTAAACATGGGTAAAGCTATGGGAGCTGGCTCAGGAATAGGCCGTGCTGGTGCTAGTGTCCTCAGAGCTCCATCAAATGCCATGTTGGGTCAGGGTATGAACATGGGTATGGGAATGGGAAACAACCCTGGAGTTGGAATGGGAATGGGAGGCTACGGAGGCATGAATCCTTCAATGGGCAGGGGAGGAATGGGAATGGGAATGGGAATGGGCATGGGCATGAACATGGGTATGGGCCAAGGAGTTCAGATGCAACAACCAACTGGATTTCCTCCGGGGTCTAACGTACCTGGTAATTACAACCCCATGATGGGTGCAGGTGGCTATTCTCAACAGCCATACGGTGGCGGCTACTGATGAGAAATGAAGTTTCTTCCTAGATAGCAAGGGAAAACAATATTACTTGTTTGTTCTGTTACAAGGGGAAACAGATGCATGGCAATACGAGTACTACTGCCTTAGTGATCCACATCTTGACATTTGAATTCAAAGGAA
Organism: Bauhinia variegata; assembly: GCA_022379115.2. NCBI lineage: Eukaryota > Viridiplantae > Streptophyta > Magnoliopsida > Fabales > Fabaceae > Bauhinia > Bauhinia variegata. The sequence goes on from CM039430.1 coordinate 8,735,771, forward strand.
TGAATGTATTCTGTAAAGTGACCGAGTGTGATGGTGATGGTGATGTCTATTAGTCTTCTTTTACGTTGTTTCTGTCATTCTTTATTGGGTCACGGCGTTTCAATAGGTGCTTTGCCCAGCAATGTCATTATATCCGTGACTGATTTGAATAACCCTGGGTTATTGCAGTCTTGATCTTCTCATTTTTTAGCACCAATCAAATCAAGGGTGTGAATTTAATATATTCTTTGTTCTTTTTCTTTCTCTACATCCTTCTTTACAATTTCCACATTTGCGATTGCCATCAATAGTTTGTTTTGTGAACTTCTGTTAGAGCATGTTTGGTTGGATGGAATGGTGCAATTTATGAATGGTCTATTCTTGCATAATATATGTATTATGTATGTTTGGTTATTTGTTCATTGGAATACTCAATTATTGGAATGACTCATTCTTTATATTTGAGCAATGCACATAATTAGTGATATTTAGTTATTTCATATGTAAAAAATATATCATTACAAAAATACCCACCCAATGAATACCCACATTAGGTGAGTAAATGTTTTTTTTTTTTTTTTTTTTTTAAATTTGTTTATTAAAAATTATAAAAGTTATTTTATTAAGAATTTAATTTTATTCTTTGCATATCAAGTAAAATATTTATTCTCATTGAATACAGAGCTTTTCATTCCTCTTTTAATTCTTATATTCTATTATTTCATAAATCGATACTCTCCTGCTTAAAGTTAACTAATGCTTTCTAAAATGCAGTGGTAGGATAAATATTAAGATTTTTTTTTTTCCTTCTGTTGGCGCTGGTGGAAATATTAATTTCGTAACTACACTAATTTATTACAAGGGGACAATTGAAAGCATTGAGGCTGTAATTCTATAAAGCTCTCCATTGTTTTGGTATAAAATTTGCTATTTCATAATATGTTTTAGAATTTGTTTGGATTAGTTTTTATTAACCTACTTATGTTTTTAATTTGAAAAGGAAGTATTTTATATAAAGATTTATTATTTGACTTAACTTATTATAAAAAAAATATTTATAGAAGTCAATTTTACATTTTTTAAAAACGAGTGAAAGATATATTTTTTTATTTTTACTTAATTATTTTTTAAAAAGTTAATCTAAACAAATTTTTGTTCTTTGTTTTACTTTATTTTTATTAATTAAAAAAATTATTAAAATAATAATATAAACATTAATAAAGTATTTAAAATATATGTTTTATCAATAAAAGTGGAATGAAATAAAAATTGAGACACATTATGTGACTCAAATTTAGTCCCATGTATCATAGAATGACATGATCGAATAGCTTATGAGGCCAGAAAGAAGAATAGTGACATAAATAAATAACATTGATAAATTATGAACCAAAACATTGTTGAACTAGCCACAAGGTTAAAAGGGGAGTCTTGTTTGAAGCCTCTCATAAATAAAATGGTTTTATACTGCTCCTGACATAAAATTATAGTCATAACGTGTCTCATGGAATAAGGACAGCTCACCTCAAGTTTGGTAAGCTCGCTCCATCTAAAAATTGCCGTCATGGGTTACTAAAAGTAAGGGAAAAGCTAATTCTACATTTAATATTGCAAACATCAATCCTCACTCTTTTTTAAGGTAAAATTATAAATAAAAATAAATGATGTAGAAAAAAAATATAAAAAGTAAATAATATACACAAATTGATGTGTATATTTTTGTTAATATTTAATATAATATTAAATAATAATAGTTTATAACAAATTAGTACGCATGTGGTATTTTTTTAAAAATAATTACTTTTCTCTGATCCATACAAGGATAGTGTGCTGTCAAGTCAACTTTGGTATGCCAAATTAATTTATTAAAAAAATAAAAAAAATTAATTAATCAAATACTACTTTTAAAAATTATTTTTTATATACCACAAAATTGATGAGGTTTAAGAAGGCCAAATGGAATGATGCCCTTAAGTAAAAAATTGTCAAAAAAGCACCAAAACAGATGGCTCATTGACAAAAGAATTGCAATAGAATGACGCCATTTTGATGGGGATTGCTTAAGGCAGTCCCCCCTTCACTGGGCCCCCCCTCATTAAAAAAAAAATTTATCTTTCTCAAAATACCCTTGAAACCTGTGTGCTGTAATAATTATAACGGCTATACAAAACTGTTTATACATCCAAACGGCTTTGTAGAGCTGTTGTAACAGTCGAACTCTCCCTTGACGTTTAGCTTCCCCACTTCCCTTTGGCTTCCCCATGCCCCTCGTTTAATGATTTCGGCAATTCCCCATGCCCCTTGACGCATATAAGTTCTCCCCCTCACCCTTTTTGTTTGCATCGTGAAACCCTAACGGCCCCCCCCCCTTCGCAGCCACTAAAACGGCTATGTGGAGCTGAAGTGAGTGAGAAACGGCTATATATAGTCATTTTGTCAATGACAGCAAGCATCATTCTCGGTAGGTGATTTAGCATGAGCCCAAACATGGGATTATGCTAAATCACTCATCAAGAATATCACTTGGGGAATTGCCATATGATTTTTGTAATGTTTCAATGATTTAGCATAAGCAAAATTACTATATGATCATTCAAATAACACCTCTTCTTTCCTCTTATTTATCTTTTTTCCTTTAGAATATATATATATATATATATATATATATATATATATATATATATATATATATATATATATATATATATATATATATATTTCTTTACGTAATATTTTTAATAAATTAATATAATTTTTTATCACATAATAATTATTTTATCAAATTTTTATTTTATCACAAATTTTTATTATATCTTTTAAACTTTTTAATATTTTTTCTTAATATATTTTATTTTATCTAATATATATTTTCTTAAAAAACGGTTGTGGATAGCCGTTTGGTAAGCAAAATAGTTATATCCAACCATTTTGGTTACCAGACAGCCGCTTTGGAAAGAAAATTATTGCAGAGGTTGATTTTCGTCATTATATATAAATTAAAATTAAAATTTTGTAGAAAGAAGAATTGCATGAGTTCACAATTAAATATATATATTATAAAAAAATAATATTATAAATTTTTTTTATTAAAATTTGAAGAAATGCTTGAGTACGAGAGTGAGAGTGAGGCTGAACTAAAGAAAATAGAAGAATCAAGTGCCTGGTTTCAATGGGAAAGGGGGTATGCGGCTAGCAGGTTCAAAGACAAATGAAGAAAATGGTCACAGGGCATTTTGCTTCACTGTGAATGGGGGGTTGGGTATGCGTGAACCAGTCGGGGAAAGGGAAGGATATGCAAGTCATGGGGCTGGGGGCATCAGAGGCATTTTTAGAAATTTAATTTTCTTTTTAATTTGGTTTGGGGGGGGGGGGGGGGGGGGGGGGTGGGGGGCTGGGTTAAGTAAAGGGGGACTGCCTTAAGCAATCCCCCATTTTGATTGGCGCCCTTCAACTGAAATCTAAACAAAAAATTAAGAGAGTGAAAAGGCAAGTTACTTGCTCCACAAAGCAAGTATTTTTTTCTTTGTTTTAAAATCTTTTCGTTACAAAGAGAAAAAAAGATTTAAGCCACAACTAACTTGCCTAACTGTTTGTGAGTAGTTGTTCATAATTGGATCTTGTGTGTAAGTGTTGAAATGCCAACTAATTACCAAAAGACAAGTGGATAATGATTGTGAGCTAGCGTATGCGTGATCTTAGTAGATAATATATCTAATAGCTTGTGTGACACACAAAAGCTAATGTTTTATTGGAGGCCGCTTGTTCTTTTTAAGAATTTTATTTTTATAAAATGTTATTTTTTTTTGTGTTTTTTAAGTTATTTATTTATTTTTATAAGTAGGCTAATTAATTTGGCTATTTTTTTTAAAATAATTTTGTGGCATATTAAAAATTATTTGGAATCAGTGGTATTTTTGATAATTAATTTTTATTTTTATGTTTTATGGGGAAATTAACTTGCAGACCAAACAGGTCTCTAGGTGGGAAGTCTGCCGAAGCTAGGTTGGAGGTTGGTAGGGCAGGTTAGATCTGCTTGAGAGTGGTCTTCAAATCTATGAAAACCTGCAAAGAGACAAGGAGACAAGGGGATTTTGATATCATGGGGTCTGCTATAAAACCTATTTTCTTAGATGAGTCCATTATAAAGTTATTTTATGAATGGGTTTACTTTTATTAAAAAAACTATTTTTTAAAGTCTACGCACAATATTGCCATGGACAAGATAAAATTGCCATGGGATAGAACCAAATTGCCAGGGGCCATGGTGTCTACCACGCAAGAGGTCATATAAGATGTAATCCGCGACACAAGTGTGATAGGGGAAGAAAGGCTCTATGGTTCATGGAGACTTCACATGAAGACTTCATAGTAACTCATGGAGCACTAGACAGAGGAATCTAATCGGGAGATATTGAAGGCTCTATGGCCATGGAGAGTTGGAGACTTCCCACTAATCAATGGAGCCTCACTAGCAACATGCCACATGGTGTTATTAACGGCTCACAACTCCAACACAAATTGCCAAAAAAGCCACATGGGATATGAAGATTTTGAGGGTGAATACTTGACTAAGAAACGACTACATCTACATGGGATGACTTTGGGATCTCCCCATCACCAGGATAGGGAAAATAAAATGAACATTGGAGTAGTCATTTAACCTCAAAAGCTTGGAGTAGTTCACAGTCATTATGTAAAAAAAAGAATTTTAAAAGTGGTTAAATCTTATTTTCAACGGTTGTTAGTCAGCCACTATTTTTAGTTTATTAAAGATAACAATTTCTTATGATCATCGTCTACTTTTGTTTTTTTAACCTTTGTCTATTTGATTATTGATGAGTACATTTTATATAGAAGTTTTGTACTGTATTCCCTCACATCTAAGTCTTAAATTAAGAAAAAATTGGATGCTTTTGACCTTATTTGTTCATTTTACAAGAATCAAGCACTCAAGGAAGCAAGACAAGGAAAATTTGGCATTGGAAGCAGTCTGGTGCCGTGGCACCAAAATTCCAGAGAGCTGCATTCTGGCGTTAGGAAGAGAAGGAGTTTCGGCCAGAAAGCATGCAATTGGTGCCGTGGTGCCCTGGAGGTCCAAACATGCGATTTCATGGGCTTTTGGGTCAAATAGACTAGTAGGAATCCTAATTTGAGTTAGAAATTATATCTTAGCTATAAATAGACAACTAAGATTAGCAACTAGGATCTTTTGGCAACCTAGGAATTGGAAGAGGCAAGAGGAGAGTACGAAGGCAAAGGAGACCGTGGAGCTTCAAAGAGTTTTTCTTCTTCTCCTTATTCTCTTCATGTCTTCTTCTACCCCTTTGATTTATTTGACTCTTATTATGAGTAGCTAAACTTCTTTCTAGGGACTAGGATGCAGCCCAATCTATGTATGAATTTGAATAATGATTTAATAAAATTTTATGTTTGATTCAATTGAGTTTTAATTCTCGATGCTTAAATCTCTGATTGATCTGGCCAATTAGTTAAGAAAAGTATGGGTTGCTATGACTTGGGAAGGAAATAGTTAATCTAGACCATGAAAATTGAATCCATAGTGGAGCTTTGGGCAAAGATGTGCCTAGGACCCTGTGTAGCCATAAAAAAGAATCCATAGAACTTAGGGCAATTTCAGTTATTAAAATTCACATAGGATATGATTGAATTGGTAATTGGAGTTAGTTTAATCTGACATCGGGAGGGGCTTTTTAATAAATTAGGGAGATCCTAGCTAGCAATTAATAAAACTAGACATTGATGAAATTAGGAGAATTTATACATATGATTGTGGTGAAATCAAAACCCCTAGGCTTTTAATTACTACATTTCTATCCTTTTATTCTCGTTCCTACTTTAATTGCTGTTTTACTTTCATTTTGCATTGCTTCTGTCACAATTCGATCGCTTGGGTAATACTGCTGTTATAGTATTTTAATAATCAATTTCACAGTCCCTTGGGTACAACCTCGGGATACTCTATCATCTACACTAATAGTATACACTTGTACTGCATTCTATTACACACATAATTTTCACTACATCAATTATAGACAACAATTTTACATTGAAATGTTGTCTAACATAATTATTTTATATTTACAACCATTGACTATGTTTATATTTTTAAAAAAAAATATTTAAGAATGTATTATTATTAACAAACTTTTGCATAAAGCAGCCAATATATATAGAATATCACAGAAAGTATATATACCTTATAAAATCTTATGTCACAATTGAAATTAATTAAATCCTATATATATATATATATATATATATATATATATATATATATATCTTACAATATAACTATTTATTAGTAAAGTAGGCAATGAGATTCTCGAAAATGTGTTATGCCTATTCTTTCTTGATTTGTTGTAGTTTATTTGATGGGTACGTTGCACACATGAAACTCAAAAATATTACATGCATGAAATACAACAAATTGGGTGTTGTTATTCTACTACTAGCTTAGAAATTACCATTTCAAATACTTAGAAAGTAAGGTAATTAATCATATAAGAATTTGCATCAATTAGAATTTTCAGAGTTTTTCACCATCACTTCCCTTATCAACTTCATACAATAATAGCTATAATCTATGCCATTGGGTTGCCTTGGTACCTATGACATACATGCACCAAAAAAAAAAAAAAAATTGAAAATTAGTTTGAAGAGCATAGCCCACCACATAATAGTAAATTTAAGGATTTAAATTTAACCACACCTTTATACGTAACCGTTTAAGTTGCTTAGCTTTGGGATGTGTAACTCCATGGGAAGTATGACACATCATTAGAACATTGCTGAACACACAAATTAAAAGGTCAGTAATTAAGTAGTGAATATGCTAATACAACAAATTAATTTTAATAGTTTAAAATTTAAAAATTGTATAATTTTTGGACAAGTGGTTGGGTAACCTTGCATTGAATCTAGGAAGTAGACGTGTTTCTCAATTGGATCAATTGCAAGTAGGATCCACTGCTGGCCATTTGGTGTCCCACACCTTGTCTTATTGCATATTGATTGGTCAATTATACATACAACTAGAGTTTAAATATTATTTTATAATCTGCAAGGCTTTGCCTTTTGCGTGAACACATCACACATGTACTGTGAACTCTCTTTTAGTTTCTTCTTTGATTGTGTTTGGAAAATAACGCGATCTCTTTGCGCAATAGTCATAATAGTGTGGTACAAGTCATACTCACGACTCTTGGAGTTGTCTTTCGATTTGCATGCGTGTTTGTATAAAAGTCTTGAGGTGCCAAATAAATAAAGTCAATCCATCATGGCCATATACCACATCGGGTGGATTACTTAGCTGTTTTACTTCCTCATCTATAGAGTAAACCACCACTCATGATTCCTTTTTGTGCAAGGACTTGCTGTGACACTTTCCCTTGTTATTTCGTTGCACCAAAGCCTAAAGATTTGGGAGATTAAAACACAAATTTAGCAATAATAAAATTGGGGATAATATATAGAAATGAACAATATTATACATACCTTGGCATCTAGCATGACTAGGCTGGCTAGCCATGCAACAAAAATCCCCACTGTCTTCCAATGTCTCTGCACCTCTAGTAGGTATAGGTAATGGAGTGTTGCCTTAGGTGGATGAAAAGTGTGAATGACAACTTTAACATGGTGTGGGGGCAACTCAATTGTGAGAATCAATCTATGCTCTGGTCCATCGAATTCTTCTACCCAAGAAACTAGGCAGTGAGGCTCTGGCAAAGACAAGATAGCTACAAATTTACTCAAAGAAAATCACACATTATGTTAGAAAGTCATTTAGAAGTAATCCATTAAGTAAAAAAGTACAAGTCATACTCAAAGAAAAATGTTCAAGTGTACCTTAGGAATCATGTTGGAACCAAGCATATAGCTATCCTTCCAGCCAGGACTGAAAACTTCCCTTTTATCAAATTGAGGTGCTGGGTTGTCCCTCTCATCAAGTAGGTGCTCCATTTGTAAGTATTTTTTTGTTAGGTACTTCAACTGCTTTTGCATGCCCCTTATCTCATTATTCTTTTGAGATGAGGCGTGATAAACACTTGTTAATGTTTATCTATATACTCTTATACTTACTTCTAACATTTCAAATTTGCCTTTAATTGGTTAATTAACATCTATTTTTATCATTGAGGTCTGATTAGAATTTATTATATTTCATATTAATTTTCTCACTTTAAGGTCCAATTTTACTTGTTAGAGATTTTTAATTTTAAGACTGAACTTGGGAGGCCTTAGAACCTGTTGGGATTTATGTTCGAGCTTATGATTGGAGTAATAATTTTCATTAATTCATGAAGCAAGGACACAAAAGATATTTTCTCAACTCAAAAAGGGTGAAATAGACTTTTGGCAACTTAAGGAGGGGCAATTTTATAATTTAGGCCTCATTAATGGCAATTATGTAATATGAGGCTCATTAATGACATTTTCGTAATATCCTTACATTTAGACCTAGCATATTTCGGCTAGAGCAAAAACCTAGCTGCAACATTCATTTTCATTTCTAGTTTTCTTCTTCTCCTCTCCTCCCATAGCCGCTTCCATGAAAATGGAAGGCTAGACACTTTTGTAATAGACCTGGGACGACTTGAACACTGTCAGTTTGATTCTTGAGACTTGTATTGTGTTTATTTTGAATTTAATAATAGTTATGCTTCTCTATTCCTCATTTCTCTCTTTGTGATTGTGTATGATGATTTTTATGCATGATTGCTAGATGGATTTGTGGGATTTCTAGGCCTGATCACCCTAAGAGTAATTTCCATAGAGTAGAACTTGATTTGGTTGGATAGAAATTCAAAATTTAGGTCTTGAGTGCTCTAATCTCTTGTTGCGATATTGGTTAGGGTTGAATTTGGTTCCAATGATCATAATCTATGTGATTGCGTAGTAGAAATTGTCAAACTAGGTGCAGGGTTACCAGCTTAGTTAGGGTTCAACTAAATTAATTAATTAGGTAGGTTAATCTTGAGATTTCAGGGTTAATCTAGTTAATTGGTATAACTGGAATTAAATTATATCTTTAGGTCGAGAATAGAATCACCATTTTTTGATAGTTCCCTAGGTTGATTGTATTTTCATCATCAGTTCACTTCTATTTTACTGTTTATCGAGTTCATTTATTGTTGATTTGCTGAAACCCCTCCTCCATTTTGCCTATTTTGACTAAAACCTCTACTAGTGATTCTCTGAGAACACGACCTGGTTGGAAACTTAAACTTGGATTTTTAATTTGACCGTCAAGATGCCACTATCTTTTTGGAAATACCTTTGCTAAGATAGCCTAAACTCAACACTCCTGACACATCCAAGGTGTTCAGGGACACCCAATACTTGACCTAGGATGTACACTATGCCAAACCTTCCTCATTCGAAATAGTCTGTGATAGTCTTCTAGTATAGATTATCTTAATCCACAATTAATACTATTTTATATGCAAAAGTAAATATAAAAAACTAAAGTTAGGGGATACTTGATACTAACACAATCATCCACCACTCTCTGAATGGAAGAGTCAACAATGATCTTGTCTTTGTTGAGTCTAGCCTCTTTCCGCACAAAGTGACGGGATATATTTGATCTTATCTTTGTTGCAGCTCTTCTTAGAGACATGCATATCCCTTCCTTGATGTTCTATAAGAGTAAGGTATGTTGTGAGCACGCTCGCTATACAGTGGGCCACCCTTTAATCTCCTGGAAGTCCAAAAAAAAATCCAGAGTGTCGAGGTCATTTGCTGAGGCTGAACATAGAGCTTTGGATTGCGTCACCAATGAACTCCTTTGGTTGAAACAATTGTGCAAAGCATTTGAAATTCCTATATCATCAGTCATGGTTTTTTGTGATAACATCTCCGCCATTCAGTTAGCTTCCAATCCAATCCTATTTTAAATGACCATTCCAAACATGTAGATATTGACTGTCACTTTATTAGAGAACTTGTTGCCTCTGGTTTTCTCAAACTCATCCATGTGAAGACTCAACATCAGTTGGCTGACTTATTAACAAATGCATTACCTCAATGACAATTGAAACCAGAATATGTTTTTACAATTTCACATGCCTTGGTATTTTACCATCGTTAATATGAACTAAACAAAATTATATATGAAAGTTAATTATGTGGTAAACCAATTCCTACAAAGATACATTTGCACCGCACATCAATGTAGGGCATAAAACTAGTATATTATAAAAGTAGAATACACTCACATAGTGTTGACTGTTGGTCGTTTAATTGAATGACCATGGCGCTGAATTATTTTTAATTTAAAATGAAATAAATAAATTTGCATAAATATTGATTGTAGACATTTAAATAAATGTTGATTAATTGGAATCATTAAGTAAATTTAGAATTCATATTACAACTTTAAAAATTTATATTTATGTCAAACATATTTAAATAAATCAACACCAATAATAATTTTTCTTGTCATTAAATAAAAATTGAATAATAAGCTAAGATTAGTATAGAATTCATATTACAAATTCCAAAGTTAGATTATTTTGTAGATTTTTATTTTCAAAAAAAATTACCTTAAATGTTATTGAACACAATTAAATTAGTTTTTATAATGTGATAGATAGTAGCAACTGCAATATCTAAGTAGTGAAAATCTTGACAAGAAACCATCGAGTGAGAACCCTTTATCGCGTAAAGGAAAATATTAAAAGGTTTTGCACTTATTCAATTACAAAATAAATGTACACAATGTGTGTAAATAAATAGTTTGTTTCATGCAAATGGTTGATAAATTAAGATTATTTTTTTTTTTTTGTATCCACCCAGTTCCTTTCAGTCGTGGAAGGGAACAATAATAATGTAAAATACAAGTCATTTTAGCAACCTCAATTGGGATTTTGACCAAAAAATATTTATTTGTAATAATGTATTATCAGTACACTATAGGCTATTAGAATGTACAATGTGGAAAATAGAAGAGATGGAAGAGTGACGAGAGATTCAGCAAATTGCAACAAATTGAAATCTTATAAATAATCTCTCAAGAAGTAACATCCAAGACCTACCAGCTTGCATGAAGATCGTTCTCTTGAGTACCTGAAGCTTTAATATTTCTGATAAACATTTATAAAATAAGCAACTTGTATGTTATAACTTGAGATGGAATACACCGGGAGCCATGTTACTCGGACTTGTACTTTGTTTCGGACTACCTTTCTTAGAGTCATTGTCATGCTGGTTCTACATTTATGAATATTAATTGATATTTGTTGTTAGATGCTAGAAGAGACATAAACAGAAACTACCTAGACTTTTTGTTTTGGGAAGTACTAACAGTGATTCAGTCTTTGACAATTTTGGGATCCCAAAATTGAGAATTTCTTGTATGAACCAGATAAAATAGGTGAACAAAATCATTTGAATTGATGACTTGGATGTTACTCCACCACACACTAAACAACTGCCCATGTTTTATGGGTAGTGAAGTATAGTAGTATGTTAAGACTTATCATTTAATGTAGTGTACAGGATGACACCTTATGTAACCAATGCCAGCTAATATAACTAATTTAATTTATTGCATTAGACTAATCTAGAAGGATCGCGTGACTAGCGTTGCATATAAAAGGTGTACAGTTCATTTGCAGAAGAGATAATAAACAGAAAATTCATTCTTCAAGCTTTTATCTTCTTTCGCTTTCACACTTCTAGTACCTAGTCAAGCTGACATGGTATTAAAGCCGATGGCTTTGTCCATGGCTCCTTGCGCTTCATAGCCTGTTCTTTATTCGTTTTTGTGATTTTGTCTGCATTATTATTTTCCCTGTTTTGCTGCTACTCAATTTCTTATTCGAGATTCTTCAGTCATTTCTATTTCTCCACCATTTTCATTATTGATTCTTAGTTCTCTTGGAGTCTTTTTTCTTCATGGCGAGAGGTGATAATGTTGAGAGTCAAAATTAGAATCCTATTGAGGATTAGTCCTCACCTTTCTTTGTTCATCCCACGGAAAATCATAATTCTGTGGTTGTCACTCCTGAATTGACATCTTCTAACTATGCTTCATGGAGCAGATTGTTTATGCTAGTAGTTTCTATTCACAATATAGAAGGTTTTTTTGACTAGATCAATTTCCAAGCCTACTAATGATCATTTGCTTGCCATTGCATGGAAAAGATGCAACAATCTTCTTGTTTCATGGCTCTTGAAGTGCATTTCACAGCCCATAGATTCAACAATCTTTTATATGTCAGATGTAGCTAAGATCTGGGAGAAGCTCGCTTAGAGGTTTAGGCAACTAGATGACGCAAGGATTTGTTTGCTACAACAAAAGCTAAGTAGTCTCACTTAGTGGACAAATATAGTAGATACATATTTTTCCGAGCTTAATGTAGTTTGGGAAGAATTGCATCAGTATGGGCCACTCTTGCATTGTAGCTGTGGTCATTCCAATACAGTGTGCTTTGAGAAGTACATGGATATCTATTGTAAAGATCAAGTTTTCAAATTCTTGAATGGGCTTAATGACGCTTATCATGCTGTTCATTTGCAGATTGTCTTCATGAAGCCTTTCCTAAGCTTGGATTAGGCATACAACTTAATCTTGCGAGAAGAATCAAAGAAGAATTTCAATGCTTTTAGAAGCCATATTGAATCTGTAACAATGGCTGTAAACAAGGCCAAATTAGTTTGCTCTCGTTGTGGTAAAATAGGGCACACAAGAGACAATTGCTATTGCTTGATTGGGTTTCTTGCAAATTTTAAGTTCACCAAGTCCAAAGGGCAAGCACAAAGCAAATTTAGCTAAAAGAACCTAAATTCTAGACTTGAATGTCCACACTTCACTTTTGCTAATCAAGTTCAATTTGAAGATATTGAATCTGAGGATTGCAAGAATGGTTCAACTTAGGAAGTGGTGTTTGATCTCTTAACGTCCCAGTTTGTCTAAGTACCAACCACAACAATCTGAGCTTATTCAACACCTTGCCAATGTGACAAGTACTCCTAAAGTATTTCATTATTGACCTCTTGCTTGCAATCTATTTGCTTCCTTACCAAGCAAAGACTAAAAAAGCTACTGGGTCATTGACATAGGGGCCACCGATCATTTTGTTTGCACTCCTCATTTGTTTGTAAACTACAAACCTATTACTAACTCTTATGTGCAGTTGCCCAATGGAACCAAAGCACTAGTTTCATACATTGGTCAAGTCATATTATTTGAACATGTCATATTACATGATGTGCTTCTAGTTTTTTCTTTTTCTTATAATCTCTTGTTTGCTAGTAAGCTAACCAAATCTGGTGAAATTGCTCTTGTTGTTCTACGCCATCTTTGCTTTTTTCAGGACCTTTGCAATTGGAAGATGATTGGTACAACTAGGGAACATGCAAGTTTTTTTTGGTTGCTTCACCAACCTACACAAGCAATGATAAGTTTTGGTTTAAGTTAGCAAAAGCTTTGTTCTATTCCTATGTCACACTCCAACTCTAAAGGTCATTTATAGTAATAATGTGAATAAGCCAAATATGTACAAACTATGGCACTGACATTTAGGACATCCCTCTACCACTAGGATGAAACATTTTGATTGTATACTTCCACAGGAATATAAATCTTCTTTTTCTTGTACAATTTTCCATTAGCAAAAATGAAAAAATTTTCATTTCCAGCTCATATTTCTAATACTACCCGTCCTTTTTAGTTACTGCATGCTGACACTTGGGGACAATATGCAAAAACCTCTTTATCATCATTTTTGAGTTTTTGGGTGCCTTGCTTTGTTGTCATAACAGACTCATAGAAGACAAAATTTAACCCAAGAGCTAGAGTCCACATCTTCTGAGGGTATCCAATTGAGACCAAAGGGTATAAGTTGTATGATCTCTCTTCTCATCAAATAATTCTATCTAGAGATGTTCAATGCTATGGACATATCTCTCCTTATTCTTCTCAATCACATATTTCTTTGGATGGTCTGCAAAATATTGTATCAAATTCTTCTATTTTTGATATTCATTCTTTTTCTTTTCATCCTTCATATAATTCATCACATGAACTCTTCTTGTTGACACTAACTCATTTGTACACACAACAAGTGAATGGTTCTCTACATACTACAGCACTGCACTTTTAAGAAACAGGCTTAAAAAATTGTCTCAATACTTATCAGATTATTGTCTTTCCTTTCTTTTAGCAAACACTACTATTTTTTACCCTATGTCAAACTACCTTATTCACTACAACCTATCTTCCAAACATAGTGCTTTCTATATTTCCTTTTGCATTCCAATGCACCTACTATATATATAGAAGCTATCCTTCATGATCATTGGAGAAAGGCAATGGCTGAAGAGTTACTTGCATTAGAACAAAATAGGACATGGGAGGTTGTTCAACTACTTACATGCATAAAACCTTGGGTTCTAAGTGGGTCTTCAAAACCAAATTTCATGCAAATGGCTCAATTGAAAGGTACAAGGCACGACTAATAGCAAAATGTTATTATCAACAAAAGGGTTTTGACTATAAGGAAACATTTAGTCTTGGAGTTAAGCAAAGCACTTTGTGCATTTTCCTAACTCTTGTAGTTATATTATATATGTGGCTATCCATTTAAAGGAACACAAATGCATTTTCATAAAAATCCTCGATATAACATTAATACTTAACAATGTTACGTCAGACATTAAATTATTAATTAATTTATATTTGAGTCAAGAGTAATTATTAAGACAACAAATTAATTTTTTCATATCAAATTTTAAGGTAATTCATCTCAAAACTTCAACTTACCTTCACTTAGGATAAATAGCTCCCGTTAACTCATCCATGCACACTTGGTAGCTAACATAAAAGCCACCTCGTTTTGCAATTTTGAATTTTGCAACAACAACCTCAGAATATCTGATTCAGAAATTGAAAGACCTAGGTACACTAAAATACTTCCTTGGTCTAGAAGTGGCTTGTAGCAGGAAAGGTATTTCACTGTGTCAAAGAAAATTTGTGGTGGATCTTTTGAAATGCAGTGGTCTTCTGGATTCCAAATATGCATCAACCTTGATTGGAGTCACTCATCAGTTACAAAAGTTTGGTAGGTAAATTGCTTTATATTACACTCACAAAACCAGACATTTCCTATTTGTTCAAGTTCTTTCTTAGTTTATGGACAAGCCTGCTCATCCATTTAGAAGTTTCCTTTAGAGTCCTCAAATATTTGAAAAATGCACCAAGAGCAGGTCTTTTCTGTTTTGCAAATTCAAAGATCCAATTGATAGAATTCTATGATAGTGATTGGGAAGGCTGTGTTGAAACTAGGAAGTCTATTATTGGATATTGCATATTTATTGGGAATTCTTTGGTCAGTTGGAAGTTTAGAAAGCAATCTGTGGCATCTAGAAGTTCGGCTGAAGCTAAATACAGGTCTATGTCCACCACTACTTGTGAGATAATGTGGCTGCTAGCTCTCCTTAAGGACTTTCAAGTTCTAAATCCTTAACTAGCTCAATTACACTGTGATAACATGTTTACCATATACATTGCCAAAATTCTAGTTTTCCATGAATGAACAAAGCACATAGAAATAGACTGTCACTTTGTAAGAGAAAAGGTTGTAACTGGCATTATCATCTTGCAGCATGTCAAAATAGATTCTAAAATTGTAGATGTCTTTACCAAACCCCTTCATCTAACTAAGTTTTTAACTCTTGTTAGCAAGTTGTACATGCTAAACATCTACACAAGGCATGTTCAACTTGAGGGAGGTGTTAAGACTTATCATAGAGTGTAGTGTATTATAGATTGTAGTGTGCAGGATGATACCTTATATAACTAATGCCAACTGGCATAACTAATTTAACTTATTGTATTAGACTAATCTAGAAGGACATGTGACTAGCGTTGTGTTTAAAAGGTGTATAATTCATTTGCAAAAGAGATAATAAATAGAAAATCCATTCTTCAAGCTTCTATCTACTTTTGTTTTCACACTTTTGGTACCTAGTCAAGCTGACATAGTAGAATGTCATTGTATCTGGTTTACACATATTCTCCACAAAAGTTTATATGCCAATGCAATAAATGTTGAAGCATAAGCTTTTAATATCCTAAAAGGGAAAATTTCCAATTCAAATTACTATGTGTATTATTGGAATAACCATAGTCCTCAAGATGGACATAAAGTATGGATAGCGTGATAATCATAGAGCATTCGCTTTATAGCATTATCTAATTATTTTCTCTTTATAATTCTTGCCAAGGTTATTAGGCAAGTTAAAAATAATAGGTAGCAATCGAAAGTTTAAGATTATAGATCATGTAGCCTTCTTATTCTGATTTCTATCTAAATGAAAAGAAGAAAGGAAAAGGGAGAAATCAAAGAACAGAATGAATTTTAATAGAAGAAGTTTTCTTGCCTATATATATTCAAAACCATCTCACGTCTGGTCTCTCAATTATGTCTACAATGATGTTAGTGACTCGGGATGATGATGATGATGAAGATTCATTTATCTATACAATAATGTAAAGATCATCTGGAATAACTTTGCTAGATTAATTGAGGGAGCATTCTTTAGTCTACAATTAAAAAAATTTTCCCCTCTTCCTCTCACTACTTCTTGTTGGGGAGTATGCAGAAGATTGTTTATAAAATATGCTGGACCATCTTAAGGAAACAGAAACATATATGCAAAGGAAAGGAAATACTTTGTTGATGTTTTATTGAATGAAAAACATGCATACTTAGAGGATTACAAGTAAAGTTATCAAGATAACCACAATCTAAAAATATCTCAACTAATCCTAATTAATCTAAAACAACTAAACCACATAATTCAGAAAATTAAGTAACAAGTCCTAGATGAAGTCAATAAGACTTATCCAACCAATCCCACGTGCAACCACATGTGCAACTTTTAATCATTTCTCAACACACCCCATTGATTCAAAGTTGCATACTCCAAGCAAAGACCTCAAATAAACGTGTTTTTGTGTTTAGAGAGCTTTTCTAAATACATTTGCCATTTGTTCTATTGTATTGCACTGCTTTAGAACAATTAAATCATTGGTTACTAAATCCTTTATAAAATGAAACCTTAAATCATGTGGTTTGTTCTCTTGCGTAGGATTTTTGGTTCTAGAAATAGCTGAACAATTGTCACAAAATATCTGTGTTGCTTCATTCTACTCACTGCCTATATCTATGAGTAATATCCTCAACAAAATATCTTGGCAAGTTGCAAATGCCTACATATTCTGCCTCTATGGTAGACAAAGCAATAATGGCTTGCCTAGTCACTATTTGTATAATCATGTGATTTGAAATCTACAATATGTGAATACTAAATACCAAAGTCCAAGGTACCATCAATGTAACGCAAGATCCTCTTTACAACTCCAAAATGATGCTTTGTAGGATTGCTTATGAACCTTGAAATCACTCCAACTGAGAATGAGATATTTGGCTGTGTGTGAGCTAAATATATAAGCCACTAACTAAGCTGCGAAATTTCCTTGCATCTGTGGATTCTATGCCATCCTTTTGTTGTAATTTCTCATTTAAGTTCATGGGAGTAATTGCTTTCTTGCAATTCAGCATATTAAAGCACCATAAAAAATTTTCTACATACTTTCTTTGAGAAATAAAAACTCCGTCTTCTCCTTGCTTAATCTCCAACCCAAGAAAATAATGCAGCAAACCTAAGTTTGTTATCTCAAACATATTCATCATGCCATTCTTGAATTCATGAATTAGAGAAAGAGATGAACTCATAAATTATGTCATCTACATAAAGATAGACTAGCAATAAGTCAAAATTACCTCACCTCTTTAAATACAAAGTTGGCTCATATTCACTTCTTTTAAACCCATTTTGCAGAAAATAATGATCAATCTTACTATACTATACCCGAGGAGCTTGGCTTAGCCCATATAACGCTTTTTTCAGCCTATATACTTTTTATTCACTACCCTTGACTACAAACCCTTCAGGTTATTCAACATAAACCTCCTTTTTCTAATTCCCCATTTAAAAATGAAGATTTCACATCAAATTGGTAAATTGGCCACATTATTTGTGTAGCCAATGCAAGGATTGTTCTTACTGTCTCTAACCTTGCAACTAGGGAAAAAGTGTTTCCTCAAAACCAATACCGTTTTGCAACCAGCCAATCCTTGTGCATCTCAACACTCCTATTAGTATTATATTTTGTTTTAAAAATCCATTTCAGACTAATTATGCTCTAACTCCCAGATTTTATTCCTTTGAATGGCTAAGATCTCCTCTTCCATTGCATTTTTCCATGCTTCTATTTTTGTAGCTTCACTATAAGTGGAGGGATATGAAACAACAAGAGTAAAAGAACATGTTCATAAATCTATCTCAAGGATCTAAATTTCCTTAGAGGTGAGTCATCTGATGACTCATTTTCAAAAGGTAAGCTGCTATTTCTCACTTTTGAGCTTGGTGAAGTTATTGCACTACTGCTACTAGGTGTTGTGGGAGTTACGTTTGCTAGTGTTGGGTCTGTCATGACTTCTAATGAGTCTTTGTGTTGTTGTTCTTTATTGTTGCTCTAATTCTAGCCAGCATCTTCATTGAATTCTACATTCCTGCTTTTAACTATGTTGCCACTAAAAGGGTTATATAATCTATATGTTTTGGACTTAGTGCAGTAATTAATAAAACAACATTTTTTTAAAGATTTTTTTTTTTATCTAATTTCATATGATATTGAGAGTTCACCAAAGCATAAGCTATCCAACCAAAAATTTTCAATTGGCTTACTAAGGGCTTTTTACCTTTCCAAGCTTCAAATGGTGTTTGATTCAATATCACTTTTGTGTGAGAAAGATTCAACAAATACATGCAGTTGCTATTACTTCTGTGCAAAATTGATTTGGAAGTTCTTTCCCTTTTAGCAAGCTTTTTGCCATCTCCACCATTGTGCGGTTCTTCCTTTTTGTCACACCATTTTGCTCAGGTGTATATGGTGTTGTGAGCTCTCTATAGATGCCATGATCTTTACAAAAGTTACTAAATGCATTGGATAGAAATTCTCCACTTCTATTAGTGTGCAATGTCTTTATGCTGTAGCTACTTTGCTTCTCAACTAATGCCTTGAATTGTTCGAAGCAATCAAAAGCCGATAACTTGAACTTGAGAAAGTAAACCTAACTCATGTGACTAAAATCATCATTGAGAAACAAGAAATAACGGCTTCCCCCTAATGATTCAGCATGTATAGGACCACACAGATCCACATGAACTACTTCAAGGTAAGTAGATGCCCTCTAAGCATTAATAATAGGAAAAGATTTTGTAGTTTGCTTCCCATGTATGCAACCTTCACAAAGGCCTAACTCATCAATTTTTGGCAGCCCTTGAACCATATCCTTCTGATTTAGCAACTTCAATCCCTTGATATTAAGGTGTCCATACCACAAATGCCACAATTTGGAGCTGTTTTGTGCCTTAATAGCCAAACTAAAATTTTTTCACTTTTGATACTTCAAGCGGAAACATTTTGTTCTTGATCATTTACACTCTAATCATCTGTTGCCCTTCCCTTTTATCTTTAATAGCACATGCCTCATTATCAAATAGAACTGAATAACCATTGGCCATTAATTGACCAACTCTCAAAAGATTATGAGCAAGGCTAGGCAGAAATTGCATATTATGCAAAAGTTTTACCTTACCTTGGGTAGTTTCAATTGCCACTGTCGCTTTTCCTTCTACTGACTTTCTTTGTCGTCTCCTAGTTTCACCTTCATCTTCTATGTCTCATCCAACTCCTTAAATAATGTCTTTATGCCCGACATGTGGTTGGAGCATCCACTGTCTGTCTACAAACCACACACTACTACTAACATTACTATCAAAATGAGCCATGAAAAAGATTACTTACTTCACTTTCTTCAGCAAAATTTGCTTGATTTTCTTTGGCCAACAATCTGCCTTCACATGCCCATACTTCTTGCAATTGTAACACTAAATGTTTCCTTTATAGCTTCTTTGTTTATTAGAAAACTGCCTTTGATTTGAACTTCTTCCTTTGCCTCTGCCATGATTCCTTCCTTTAAATCTTCATCTACCTCATCCTCTACTAGTCACTCTATTTGCTTCCTTTGATTGAGATGTATCCCTTTCACTTGGAATACCTTCTCTTCGCTTTTTTCTTCTAACTTATTGATCCTTGATTCATGTGCTTGCAAGGACTCCATCAACTCATCAAGTATGAACCTTAAAAAGTCTTTTAATTTTCAAATTGCAGCCACCACATGATCAAACTTAGGTGTTAAACTTCTTAACACCTTTGAAACAATAGTTTGATCATTAATTTGATCTCTATATGCCCTCATTTGATTTATAACTACCACTACCCTTACAAATCTCAAACTTATGCTTTAGAGTTTAAAGTTTCACTGCTATGACTTTAGATGAGCCTTGAAATTTTGTCTGCAAAATTGTCCATGCTTGCCTGGACATGGTTGCTATTGCAATTCTAGAAAATATAGTCTCATGAAATACTTGTTGAATGAAGAATAACACCTTCGAGTCTTTCTTTTTATTTTCTCTTAGTCGATTCTCCTCATCTGGGTTTGCATATTCGTTCTCCACCAAGTCCCACAAATCTTGGGACTTCAACAAGTTCTTCATCTTGATGTTCCAAAATTCGTAAAAGTCACCTTTGAAATTGGTAAGAAGGGTTGAGTCACACTCAACATGTTGTTGGTTGTGATTTTTCACATGCTCTTGTGATTGAACTATGCTCTAATGCCAGAAATGTTGGGGAGTATTGACAAGATTGTCTATAAAATATATTGGACCATCTCAAGGAAATAGAAACATATATGCAGAGGAAAGGAAATACTTTGCTGATGTTTTATTGAATGGAAAGCATGCCTACTTGTAGGCTTATAAGTAAAGCTATCAAGATAAACACAATCAGAAAATATCTCAACTAACCTAATTAATCTAAAACAACTAAACCACATAATTCAAAAAAATAAAGAACAAGTCCTAGACTAAGTCAACAAGACTTATTCAACCAATCCCACATACAACCCCATGTGCAACTTTTAGCCATCTCTCAACACTTATTAGGTTTGGGGATTCAATCTTCAAGTGAGAAATCAAGCTTTTCTCTTTTATTCTATGATTGGGATAAAGTTTTGGGGATTCAATCTCAGTTGCAATGATCTCAATGATTTTTACTTGTTTCTTTTTTGTCTATTTCTGATGAAGAGATGAGAAATGGAGATTTTCTCTTTTCTTTTGCAATTGGGGTGAAGTTTTGGGAATTTTCAATATCAATTTGCAGTGATTTATTGTCAAGTTTTAGATTCTTCTTAGTGGTCTTTCTCTAAATGTGATTGAGAGGCTCGGTGAGTGAGAGAAATTGAGGTGTGAGGCATGGGTTGTAATTTTCTATTGTCTCAAAGGTATTTTCCTAAATTCTCTCTCTAAAACCATAGATTTTTAGTTGTTTCTTTTTCAATCTATCTCTCCATTTCTTTCATGATAAGGAGGAAATTTTTGAACTACCATAGTTGTCGTTTTTCTACTTCTCATTTCCCCTTCCTTTTCAAAATAAAGGAAGCGTTTCCTTCCCAACTTTGTACCCAATCTATCTCGCATTTTTAGGTTAATTTTCCAGTTCACCACTAGTCTCATGATTTGTTTGTTCATTATATTCATCAATTTAAATTATTTATATTTAAAATTAAATTGAATATATATAATAAAAATAGAAAATTTAACAATACAATTCCATCACGAGGCCCTCCATGTGTAGCATCTGCTCAAGGTGGGTGTCAAACCAAATGCTAATGCCTATATGATTAAGGGAAAATTTAAACTGTATAATGTTTGTGGACAATATATTTTGTCCAAGTATTTTGTTTTAGGGCATCCCATTTTTATTTTTAGGCTTTTATAAATATTGAGCTAAGTCAATGGTGATCCATTTAACAGTGGGGTTAGATTTAATTTAAAGCCTAGCATTGTCAAAGCTTAAAGGTGTATTAGGTTTTTATTCATGATGGCCAAAAATAAAAAAGCAAAAAGAACGTGAATTGCAACCTGAGGTGGATGGAAGAAGTGGGAGTTGGCTTCAACTGAACAGATATTAAAGCATAAAGAGATTGACCGTCAACAACTACTCAATAACATGCTCAACAATAAGAAGAGGGAGTTTTCTTTGCAGTATTTATAAAGAACACAACTAGGGTTTTTGGGATGAGATCATTGACAGAAAAATAGGGAGAGGATTGTTTGACAAAAGGAAAAGGGAGGGTTGTGAAGAACTTTAGAGAACTTTGGATAGACACTTCAGGGACTTTGGGAGAGCTGATTGACAGAGGTATGACTCATTCTCTAGGTTAGTGTCACTGGGTGCTTGGTTTGATTATGTTATAGATGTTTGTGGTGTTTGGTTGACTTACACCCTTTTGAATCTCTGCATTTATCAATTGCTTCTCTAAGGTTATTTCCTCCACTTATGTGTGATCATTTGGGGGATTGATAAACAAATTTTTAGTGTTTATCTTTGTACTCTTATACTTAACTCTAGCATCTTAAACTTGCATTTAATTATTTAATTAGTAACTTAGAATTAATTATTTTTTTATATTAATTTTTTCACTTTAAGGTTCAATTTTACTTATTAAGAAATTTTAATTTCAAGACTGGACCTGAGAGACCTCAGGGCGTGTTGAGTTCTATGTCTAAGCTAAGGATTGGAGCAACAAATCTTCATAAATTTATGAAGTGAGGGTATAAATGGGAATTTCTCAACTCCAAGGGCAAGATAGACATTTGACAACTTAAATGAAGAGCAAGGTCAACATTTGGCCTCATTAATGGCATTTTTATAATTTTTCTCTCAATCCCCTAGATATTTTTGCCCATCCCTTCTTCCTCTCTATCATTCACGCCTTCCTCTCTCTCACTCTAGGTTTTAGTCTCTTTTCTTCCCCCCCCTGGCCGCCTCCATGAAAATGGAAGGCTAGGAGCTCTTGTAATCAATCTAGGACAACTTGAAGACTACCGGTTTAATTCTTAAGAGTAGTATTTATTTATTTTGGATTTAATGAAGGTTATGCTTCTCTATTTCCTGTTTCTCTCTTTAGAATTATGTACTATCATTTTTATGCATGATTATTAGATGGGCTTGTGGATTTTCAAGGTCTGATCACCCTAGGAGTAATTTTTACAAAATAAAACTTGATTTGGTTGGATAAAAGTTCGGATTTTAAGTCTTGGATGCCCTAATCTCATGCTTTGGTTATAGTTGGGGTTGAGTTTGGTTCCAATAGCCATAACTTGTGTGATTGTGTAGTAGGAATTGCCGAGCTAAGTGCAAGAATCCTGGCTTAGTTGGGATTCAACTATTAATTAATTAGTTAGGTTAATTTTGAGATTTTAGGATTAATCTATTTAATTGGCATAATTGGAATTAAATTTTATCCTTGGGTTGAGGATAGAATCACCGAGTGTTGGATATTTCCTAGGTTGGTTGCATTTACATCATCTATAGATTTCTTTTTTACCCATTTATTGTGTTTGCTTGCTATTAATTACTCTTTTACTAAAAACCCCTATTCCCATAGTCTAATTTGATTGAGACTTGTACTAGTGATTCTCTGAAAACACAATTTTCGGTTAAAAACTCAAACTTAGATTTTAATTTAGTCGCCACCTATAATAGTGAAGCTATAGGCATGCACATCATAGATAGATTGAATATGGTTTTGGGAATTGTAATATGACAATCTTGTCCTTTAGTTTGAAGGTTTACTAATGTGTTAAGTAGTCAGTGGTGAATTTTTGGGTTAGATCGAATATGTCCTTGTACTGTGATGGTTCATTAAAGATTAGAGTTGGCTACACCACGTCCGTTGTTGGCCTTGCTATTGTTCTAAATAATACTAATACTAATAATAATAATAATAATAATAATAATAATAATAATAATAATTTTGGATTAAAACAAAGTGTGCATGGTTGTTAATAGGTTCTTGTGTTTTCTCTTGAAGTCTTTACTGGTGTGTCTTCGTGCTTTAACATTTTATTGGGTTCTCTTATTGTCTATTATTTGTTTTGTCCTCTATAGAGTGTTAAAGCTTGTGGAAATAAGTGAATAATGGAGAATTGTGGATTCATTGTTTGCCATTTGGTATGGGCTTGGGTTTCTACATTTACTTTGCCTGGTGATATTAATTTTTAGTTCAGTGGAGTTCATGTTTGGTCCTTTTCAGTCTGGTTTACTCCTTCATACCCTCAAGCTACCTAGTTGTTGATTCAAGGAATTGTTATCTCTCAAATTGAGGTGCTCATCATTTTCGTTACTCATCACTATATCTTCTTTGTCATTTTGTGCAATGTGTGTGACTTGTTGATTTGTGTGGCTTATAGCATGTTCATTTTGTCATTCTATAAGTGGTGTGGTTTGTAGTGCTATGTTATAGTATGAGTTGAGAATTAAGGCTATGTTTGCAAGTTTGGAGGGGAAGGAAGGGGAGAGAATTAAAGTAGAAGCAAGGGGAAGGGAAAAAAGGAGTATGGGAGGTTTATGCCCTTGTTTGGGAGCATAATTTTTGTAAGAGGACGAAAATGAGAGATTTATAATATTTATAAATAATTTTATCCTTGCTTAAAATATTAATTCTAGTAGCTATAAAAAATACTATATATATGTGTATATGAGGATATAAGACTGAACTTTCTAATTTTCCTTCGAAACTCCCCAATTTGGGGAACTTAAAAATTGACTTAAGGAGAGATTT
This sequence comes from Bauhinia variegata, assembly GCA_022379115.2. NCBI lineage: Eukaryota > Viridiplantae > Streptophyta > Magnoliopsida > Fabales > Fabaceae > Bauhinia > Bauhinia variegata. The sequence continues at coordinate 8,760,535 of CM039430.1, forward strand.
GGAGGAACTATGAAAATCCTCTAGATTCCTCTCCTTCTAAAATTGGAACTCCCAAACAAGGGGGAGGTTCATTTAAACCTTTATCTCTCCTCCCTTTCTCTCATATTTAAAACTTGTAAACACACCCTAAGAGGTTGGTTCTATTGCTATGGAATGTTTGGGTGGTTTTTCTAAACCATCAACAATTAGCCATGTTTGAAAGTATTTGGATGGCCCTCAAAATGGGTTAATGAATCTTGAATTAATGGTTGGGATAATTTTCTAAGGTCACTTAGGTTATAATGCTTTAGTTTATGGCTCACGATTTAACTTATTGCCATCTCTTCTATTTTTAGTGATTTCAAATAATAATAATAATAAACCATTATAGTAGAAGAGGTTCAGTGAGATTAGGGAAATAAGGAGCTTTTAAATAAAATGAGGCGTGCGTGAGAAAAGGGTTAATCCAATTGGACTGGTATATGGTTTTTGCCTCTTAAAGTTTGTTTTTATTTTATTTTATTTATTTTTCTTCTTAGCTATTTTATTTCATTTGTCAAAAAAAAAAAGAACTAGCATTGAGTGAGTTTCCTTGATTTATTTTATTATTTATTTATTTTAAAATTTATGTATTTTTTTTTATATATGCCCCTGTAATTTTATGAGAAAATCCCCTTTTGCGCCATGACCTTGGCCCCTAACATAATCAACCCTCACCTTTTAGTTTGTCCAAATTTTACCCTCACTCTTACAAAATTACCCAAAATCGATCATTTGTCCACTACAGCCTCTCTAAACTAACGGAGGTCATAGGCATGGCACGTTAAGTGCAAACCTAGAGTTTATTAAGGTGATGTGGCCAAAACACACAGCTTCATTCTTTAAACTGCCCAAAATGCACAGCATCATTCCTTAATTTTCCCTAGGTCTCTGAATATGATCAAAACACGTGTGGGGTGCCGCTTTAATGGAAGTTATAATGGATTGTTGTGAAGTCTAGGGCAAAATTCGTCCATACGCACAAGAAAGGGGAATGTTGAAGAAGAGATCTGAAGGAAGGGGTTCGATAACTCAGAGTGGGTTTTCTATAGGTGCTATTATGGGAGGGGGGAAAAAGCGACGATGATGAACAATGGAGCCCAGGGATGAGTTCATCCAATGTCTCATATTCTCTGAAGAGAACTCACATGACAATTGCTCCAAAATGTGATCACAAGATGGATGCCATCTTGCTAGTTTCAAAGTCTGAGAAGAAACTAATGAGGGAATTTTGGAGATGCCCCTTCTATCTTGGTGCAAAGGATTGTCATTCTTTTAGGTGGGCTGATCTCCCCACCTGTGGACACTGTAGGCACCTAACAAGGGAAATCGCCAAAACTTTGAAGTCACAGAGGAGGTTGAAGGTGTTAGCTAGGATATTAGCTTTAACTTGGCTTGGGATTAGGTTGTACATGATGTCAAGTGCTGGATTTATTTGATGTTTTGTAAAATGTGGTATGGTAGCAGCTGGGGTGGGAAAAAGGTGTTGTAATTCAGTGGGTGGGCGTACCCTTTTGTGGTTGTAATGTTAGTGTTAGGTCCATTTTTTGTGTTGTTTTATTAATGGTGGTTTTGAGAAGCTAGGATTGTTGGATTTATTTATTTATTTTTTTGTTGTTGTCTTGTTAGTGTAATGTTGTAATGGTTGTTTGAAATTTTTGAACTATTAATGAAGCTGGACAACATCTAATAGGTTTTCACATGATATTTTTATACTTAAGAAAACAAGGATGGCATAGATAAAAACAACATATGACATAAATAAAAAAGGAAATAGGATGGCATGTATGAACTTGTTTGTGTCATAAAACAAGCTATAACATAATGACAATGCCAAACATCACAGAATTCAGAAACAAGTCAACACCATTATTTGTTCAATGGCTACAATGACAACAGACACATGACAATATGAAAAATTGTGGGAGGAATCAAATCAAATAGGTGACAAAATGCCACAATAATAAACTTTTCATTGATTAATTGGTGCAATGACAAAAGCAATACCATAGTTACAATCCTAAAAGTAACATTCCAAGTTTCAAAACTATTTGTCCAAAAACCTGATTATAAATTACAGCTAAAAGTACCCAACATGTCTTCAAATACTAATTATAGATTCCCCAAAAATAACAAGGACAACCTAATATACTAGTTCTTCATGCGAGCGAAAGAGCCAACTGCCATGCTGATCACAGATTCCTGATAGGCAGTAACCAAATGCCCAAATCTGGTCCTAGTTGCTTCACTTGCTATTATTGTTGTCTCCTTTGATGTAGTCTGATTTGGGACCTTCACAAACATAAATAAAAATTTCAAGCCATCCAAGAGAATATTACACTTCATGTAGATTGGCAGAGACTTAAATGGCTAACCATATGGCTACTATTCTGTCCAACTCCCTTGTTAGATGGCTTTTTGGGTTTGCCCCTCTTCCCTCTTGGCCCTGTTGTACTGCAGACAGAATGATGCTTTTTATTTTAGGGAAAAATTGAGTGATAGCCATATAAATTTGGAGGCTCTACAAATGAGTCAAACCTGATCTGTGCCCCTTCCTTTTGGTGGACCCTTGCATTCCACACTTACTACATTTTGCCTTATCCATTCTCCTTAGCAACTTGTAAGGATTTTCTATGTCTTGTTGTCCTAGCTTTGTCTTCCCTTTGGGTTTACCAGTTGGCCTAGATAAAATTAGGAGAAGTGGTGGTTCAATGTTAGTTTTGCGCCACACATTGTCCCCACTAATAAGCATGATGTAATCTTCATAGGCCTTCATGTATGTACATTTCTACAAAATAGAAGTGTGACACATACTCCTCTGGCCTTAAACACTTGTGCCCGGTTGCACTAACAGCATGTTTACATGGGATCCCGCATACCTCCCACTCTCTATAGGTGCATGTATGAACTTTTAGATTAACTACATACTTCATTGGTGGGTTTTTGATCTCGTATATTGACTCCTCAAGATTTCTAGCCCATGATGCAGTCTAACACCTTATATTAACCTTTGCAAGTTTAAGCTTTTTATGGGCTACAAGGTTGTTTAACCTATTTACTTTTCCATCTTCTGTCTGAACCTCACATTCGGATTGGTTATGTAGGATCTTATCTCTTCAATCATTGTAATAATGGGTTTTCCTCTGCATAGCACCAGAGCTAACTTAAATTACAAATATTATTTGTAACATTCCAATTCTTAGGATATGCCTCAAGGCAGCTCTTGTCCATTGTTGAGGGGGTATGTCATTCAAGTAGTTCTAAGCATGCCAGTTAAATTTCTGCAATTCTTCCATTTTCTCATTAAATTCAACCAGGGTTTGGCACTTTTCTAGTGCCCAGAACTTATCCTTGTTCTCTTGTCCCTTGTGAGTTCTTGTGATATTGGACCATATGTGCCTTGCATAGTATTTGTTGTCAATGTATGGATATTTGTCTTCAAAGATAGGCTTTAGTCCCTGCAAATACATGAACAAGAAAATCATAAATCATGCTCAAATGCAAAACAGTAACACGTATGAAACAGTCCCAAATATTAATGCAAGGGCCATAAGAAATAGTCTCAAAGGAAATAGGCCCACGTGATCAAATTTAAACAGGCCCACTACATACCTTCTAACTTTCAGATGTGAAGGTCTAACTTTTCACAGAATCTGGGCCTAAATCTTCGATCAGTCTGGTCATGAACCAATCTCATGTATTAATGGTCTTCTTTTCAACAACAACAACAATTAGATAAAAACCATTATTTCTATCTTGACCCACAATAGCTAGTAACTCCCATTCGTAGTAGCCTTTGAGAAAACAACCATCAAGCCCAATCACAAGCTTGCAACCCATGAGTTGTTCTTTTCTAAATGTATCAAGGCACATGTACATTTTGTCAAAACGAGGAACCAAATTTTGGCCAAGTCGAAAGACACACATTTCAACCCTTGATCCTTGGTTTTTATAAAGTAACTCATGGAAATAATCTCATAGTTTCCCATATTGTTCTTTCTCACTTCCTTCAACAATCTCCTTTGCAATGGCCCAAGCTCAACAAGCTTTATTTTTTATTGACATTCAGTTGGTATGGTTTTTTAATATGTTTCATGATAGACACAAATTTGACTTTAGGATTGGTGCGAATGTAGTCAACCAACTTCTTCCCAATCCGTCTTGCAGAGGCAACTCCAATCTTGTATGCTCTTGCAAGTCTTAATTTGGAATGATTGTAGGTCTCAAGCCCAAGAACACAAGATAGTCCATGGACAAGGAGGTGTACATATTACTCTACACTTGTGACTTTTATTCTTGACGTAAAAACATATCTATGCTCTCTTCAACTGCTATATCTATGACAATATCTCTAAATGCATCGAGATTAGGAAATTCAATCCCAAGCACCAACCTAATATTCTCATAACTTGCATTAGGATTAAATTGGGGCCACGTTCTCTCATTACCCTCATATTTTGAACCAACTAGTGTGTGCAGTTTCTCACTGTTGTACTCATCTTCCTCATAAGGATTAATGTACACTCCACTATTAGGCCTGGATGAACAAGCAACCTTATGGCCATTAGGTGTTTTGTTTTTTTTTTTCCTGAATGTTGCATCTGCACCAACAGTGCACTTCTCTTGTACTTTCTCCTTCCCCTTATTTTTCCTTTTCTCCCTCTATCATCTAGCATGATTCCCAAGCCATCCAACTCCTCTTCCTCAAAATCTACTATGCCATGAGGATCAATCTTGTATGCCTCATCTTCTACAATATAATAATCATCCTTTGAATAAGTATCTGCATCTTCTTCATCCTCCACCATGTTAGTTTCAAATCCTTCATTACCTAGAACATCTACCTCCCCTTCATCATCACCATTCCCTTCATCTTCTTCCACTCCTTCCTCCCCTCCTTCATCCATTTCTTGCCCTCCAACATACTCAAGTGTTTTATCTCCTTCATCACTGTCCTCATTGTAAAAGTATTGCCCCCCTTGGTTGGCTCCACTTTCATCTTCACTCCCACTATCACTCAAGTCTAAACAAGGGATATTCACATTGTGTTCAATAAACACATGAATCTTCTAACATCATTCATAGCTCCAACCATCTCCATAACATCACCATTTTTTCAACAATTTCAAACCATCACCAATGCTTTGCCTAGAGACTTGACCACAAAGAGCCTTATGACTTGACCATCACCAATGCTTTGCCCAGAGACTTGACCATAAAGAGCCTTATGACTTGCATACCCTAGTGTCTTTACCATATCCTAAAGCACAAGTAAGCTAAATCTATCAATGTCCACATTGTCCACATGATCAACAACCCCTCCAACATATTTGAGACTTGGGCCAGCAACAATGCGTGGAAAGTCATAGTCAAATAGTCCATGCTCCTTGTAAACATAGCAAAGTGAATATAAGCCCATGAATTATCAGCATATTCCTCTAGTCTACCTATTTGGGATCAACTAAGAAAGCTTAGGACCACATAAACCTAGTTTTACTTAAAAAAAAAAACTAGCAATATCATATCTAATCCTAAATAGGGGCCACTACAAGCCTTAAACACCACTGCCCATATCTATTTGACAGTTAGCATAGCTTTTGGGACCACATTGTAGTACCATCCATAGCAATATAGAAAATTCCATCTTACAAAAAAAATAAATAAAATCACATAAAACCAAGCTATCAAGGACCACGTGTTTTCAAATGCACTACATTCTTGGGGTATAACAGTGATGGAATCTTACCTCACTGGGTGGGTACAGAATCTTCCAGGGACTTGAGCAAGTGTCCTCTTCTTATCATCAAATCACACTTAGATGTGATTTCCCCAAGTTGGACGCATAGTGAAGGTTGACTCTTTTGATTTTCCTCCTTCCTCATAGGTTTTAGATTTTTCCCCCAATTTTTCTTCACTCCTTAATTCAACCTCTAACTTTGCAGTTCCCCTTCCTTTTCAGACACAAATTAGTGGAGAGTCTGAGACCCCTTTCTATCTAAGTCATTAAAATGCATCCTCAAGGTTGCGTTTCAAATACTATTCAGATTTTTCTTTGTCTTTTTACGTTTTGAAGATCAAACGGTATGACTGCCAATGCATTCGTTTGCTGCATTTTGGCTTAGGAGCTAGGGCAAATTAGGGAATGAAGTTGTGTTTTTGGTCACATCAACATAATAGAGATTTGCACTTAACATGCCAAGTCTACGACCTCCGTTAGTTAGGAGAGACCATAGTGGACAAAGGGTCAAATTTAGGTAATTTCATGAGAGTGAGGCTAAAATTTGGGCAAACTAAAAGGTGATGGTCGATTATGTCAGAGGATCAAGTGTTAAGGGGATAAAAGAGGATTTTCTCTAATTTTATACATCCGGCTCTCCATATTTAATTATACTTTATCATGCATACATTCTTAGGAAATGATATGAATTTATAGGGTCCATTGGCCTTCCACTTATCTTGGAAAGGTAGGTGGCACTACCTTGAATGAGATGGCACAGGCACTACCTAACCTTGGTAGAGATAAACGTCATTGGAAGACTGCTAATTTGTCTTCAAGGTTGGAAGGACCCAAGGTTTATTTATTGTATCATGCATCACACATTTAATTTTGTTGCAATTTTTGTGAATATAATTATTTAATTTTTGGTAATAAAAAAAATAAATTTTTGGCCATACTATTTATGCATAGTTAATTTTGGGTAATTGCTTAGCGAATGTTATGGGGTGCCTAATAACTTCCCCACACATAATTAGACTTTTGTCTTCATCTTTGGTTTATAGACAAGTTTCTTTTCTTAAAAAAAAAACAAAAAAAAATTTCCCATTGTACCCTAAAATTTTCTAAATAATTAGTGGCGACTCCTCAAAAATAAAAGGTTACCCTCAATCCAAAGGGTACCTACTCATAGCTTGGAGACTCCACTAGAGACAAGTTAGAGAGTCAAACCCTTCGTAATTAGCTATGCAAATTTAATATGGCTTAAGAAATGTATTTTATTTTTAAATTTTTAGCTTGTTATTTATGCATTGTATATATCGTATTTTGTTGCATTTTTTTTTTTTTGCATGTGGGTTGGGTAGTTTTAGGTTAAGGTTTGTGTGCTCCTCCCACACAAACACTAACACTAATATCTCACACACTTTAGGCTCTATGCTCAGGCTACATTAAGCCTAGGACTAGTAGGAGGCCTAGTGTTATCACTTGATGTGAATGCTCAGGTGGTGCACATGAAAAGTCTCTGCTTTAATTGTGGCGATCTAGCTTATTTGGATTCACAAAGACTTTTTGCATTTATGGATCCAAATAAGTGCAGTGTGAACTCCATCATTTTGATGGGGACTCTTCAAGGACCTAACTTTTTTAGGACATATAGTGTTACTACCTAACTATACACATTAGTTTAGCCCTAGTGCTATCCAAATTAGGTTAAAACACAACCTACTAGGTTAGAAATCCTAACCTTAGGGTAACCTACAATGGGAGGAGTATGTATATCCTTTCTTCTCTTTTATTTAACGCTTTACCTCTCATTTTTCTCATTTTTTTTCTCCACAAAAGAAAAGAAAGAAAAACAACGTAATGATTGTTAACATGACCTCTAGAAGAAAATCTTGGAAACAACATCATATTATTCTGCTTTGTTGTAAAATGAATCTCATAATAACTTTATGTTATTACAGGATTCATTTATTCATATGTTTCACCAGAACTTTATGTTTTTATGGTCCATATTAATTGACTTATGATATTTGCTTCAGAAAGTTCAAAATTATTTTGAATTAAACTTTTCTTCTATTCTTTTTTCTTATCTTGTTCCTTTTTCGGGATAAGGCATTATAGCTCTCTCCAAGAAATTTAAACTCAATCAAGTGGACTAATAGGCTTAGGTCAAGAACAATCACTATAATGGCAGAAGAATATGTTGTTGAGTGCAATTTGCAGGTTACATTAGATGAAATCAAAGCAAAGATGAATGTGGAAATGAAGCTTCTAACAGATAATTTGAAGTTGAAAGTAGCCCTAGAATGTACGAGTGAACCTATGCCTAACCCATCAACTGGGATACTAACATTTCTACTAGATCAAAAATGCAGAAGGCCATACTAGTTGTTGGACTCAGGCAATTCTAATAAGGTTGGACTGAGCTCTTCAATGCCTCCTCCTAATCACATCACTAAATTCATAAAGACAATCATCCCACCACCTCCAAAGATGATTGTTTTTGAAGGGGATACCCTTAAGTCGAAAGGAGATTTGGGGTCTTATGTTATTCCAACCATGCATTAGTTAATGTTTACTCCCAATCAAGGAAATCTCTTGAGAACTAAGGAAGGAAATGATGGGGAGGAAAAGAAAGATAAAGAGAGAGTTGATGTGATGGAGAAGAAACAACTAATGTTGGAAGAACAACTTAAGTCCTTACAAAACTCTGGAGGATATGGGTCGGTCTAGATTGAAGAATATCCTTGGTGCTAGAAATAACATTGCTAAAGGATTTTAAGCTACATGAATTCGGTAAGTATTATGGGACTATGAATCCCCAGAACCACTTGAAGTCTTATTGCACCAAGATGGGGGTGTGGTACAAAAGAAGAGAAATTCTTCATCCATTTCTTTCCTAAGAGTTCGACAAGCCTTGCTAATCAGCGGTACTGGAGACTGGACTATTAAAAAATTCAAACATGAAGGACTTAACAAACACTTTTTGAAAGCAATACAACTTTAATGACAACATTGTAGTGACTTGGACTCAATTGGGGATAATGAGAAAGGTTGAAAATGACAGCTTTAGGGAATATGCACAAAAGTGGAGGAACATAGTAGCACAAGTGCAACCTCCATTATCCAACTCAAAGATGGTTGAGTATTTCGTGGGCACATTTCACTAATCATTCATTGATTATATGGTGGCCAATGTTTATATCAGCTTCTCTAAGATGGTGCAGGTGGGGGAGAGCATCAAAAGGATGAACATGTCATGAAAGTTGATCTCACTGAGAGTCAAAAGTGCTAGAAGAAGTAAACAAAAATTGGGGCTCAGCCTAAGAAGAAGGAAGGTGAGGTTGGATTCATCAATGATCCCATATCTCAAAGACTAAGTTATCAAGCCTATCATCAAGCACCACAACCTTATTACCAGCCCAGTCCAATTTTAACATACCAACCAAGGCTATTTAATCCTGCTTATCAAGCCAACCATTCAACCAACTTAGCCACCAGACCTTTTCCCCATACCCAATTACCAAAATAGCAAAGGAAACCCGGATCATCCAATTGTAGACGAACCCTTCCCAAACCTTCTAGTAACCAGAGCTGAATTATTTCAACAATTACTTGAAACACATGTCCTTGCACCCATTCCCACGCAAGAACTTGAGCCTCCCTTTCCCTATTGGTACAACCCTAATGTTACTTGTGATTATATCAATGGGCTATTGGACATTCGATAGAAGATTGTTCCAATTACAAGTGAGTTCTGCTTCATTTGTTGAAAAAGTGGATAATCAAAGTTGAAGAAATAGAAGGAAGCCAAATATCAACAACAATCCTTAGACCGATCATGAACGAGCTCATGGGACAAATATGGTGGAGTCTATGGCTGTTGTGAGTATGACTGAGAGGAAGTTCGAAAGGAGCAATTAGATTTGTCATTGCATATGGGACAAATATTGGTTAGTTGGGAGATGGAGACAATCAAAGAATTTGGTTTACTTTGAGAATTGCTTGTTTTAGTTTCTTTTACTTTACATTTGATTTCTGTCACTAGAAACTCTTTTTTTTTTTTTTTTTCTTCATGCACTTTGTTCAATATTATCAATATGTAATTTTCATGGAGGTTGTATTCAGTTTCATTTTCTTCTCTTATGTCAAATGTTTCATCTCTATTTCATTTATACTCTATGTTTATTGGTTTCTTTGCAATTTCTTTTAAACATACCACCAAGAGTCTTGGTAACATAGATTCTTTGCCTCAAGTTAGCAATTTTGTATACCCAATAATTGATTCTCACTTTGAGTTTTAAAAGGATAAAATATCATTTTGGAGAGAACAAAAGCTTCTTATCAATTGGCAATGACTAAATTTCTTAACATGGAAAACACACACTTGCATGAGATTTTAAGAGACAAGAAAGGTTCAAAGTTGCCAAGGATTCCCAAAAAGAGAAAGAAGGGAGGATAAAAAGAGAGAAAATCAAGAGAGAGAGAGAGAGAGAGAGAATTAGATTGTGATTCTACACCCAAATCATATATTTGTTTGGGGCCAAATCATTATTTCATGGAAAGAGGAAGAAATAAGGCATGACCAGCTAAGCATAATATTGTTTGATATAACTAAAATTTAAAGGAATAGAAAAGTAAATAAATAGAATTTCTAAAGTACTCTTGACAATTAAAATGCTTTATTAAAATAAAATTAATTTAAATAAATACATTTAATAAAATAATTATTTTATTTTTTAAAGTATATACATATATTTATTAAAATAAATACATATGTTCGTCCATGGTTTGGAAGTAGATGCAATATAGTTCATTGCCAGTGAAGGATAACAACGGATGGCAAGGCATTCATCTACTCTATTTATACTTGATGGATGCGATATAAAGACACATTAGCAAGGGGGATGAATTGGTGATGGTTTGGTTAATCCCTTTAACTTTAACAAAAAATATATATAAATAGGGGTGTTTTTGTAATGTTATGAATTTTTATATTTAATTAAAATATTAATTTTATATGAAATTTTTTTATAAAAATTGCCCATGGGACCCGTGGGCTCCCAACTCCTTTGGGGAACCATTTTTCCCCAATGTTATGGGTGGGGATGGGGATAGGAAAAAGAATTCCCCAACAGGGATTGGGGACTGAGGACCATACTCCCCGCCCTCACCCCACCCCGTTGCCATCCCTAACCATGTTGTTGTCTCAATTTGGTCTTTGACACGATTTTGCCACCATCCAGAACTAGATTGACAAAGTTTTCAAAGTCCAAAAACAACGACGAGGCTTCATGGATTGATGGACAATGATGTCTGCATTCTTTGGGGTCTGGGTTTGTTTAGCTGATCTTCTTCAACTGGGTTCGTCAGTGTCTATGTCCATTCATGGAGGGAGACGCTAAGCTTGGTAGGATTCTTCTATGGAGGGAGAAGGTCAATCTGCTTTTAAGCCTTAATTCAAAGATCCATTTGACGGGTAATATGCTTATACCCAAAACCCCATCACTAGTTAGCACCCAAAAGCTTAAATCCCAACACTAGTTTGCCAGAGAAGATGAATAGCAACCACCAAAGTATCTCCACCATGAACAACCACCACCAAAATATAGATGGTGGATGAGCTTGCAAGTGAAGGTAAAGGAGCTTAATGGGGCATGAGCTTGTAAATTCAGTTTTGTTGGAGGTAAAATTGTCTAAAAATTGGACTCCATGGAATACGTTTGGATTGTGAAGGGAGTGAAAGAATTTAAATGGGTCCAAATTCATGGAATATGCATTGCTAAGCAATTAAAATTCTTAATCCATTGTGTCTACCAAATACACTTTTTGATGGAATGGATTTTTCTTTTCTTATTCCCTAGCCCTAATTCCCTCGGGCCAAATATGCTGTCAATTTTATTCCATGGAATCACATTTTTCAGACAAAATTACCCTTGACATTTGTTCAAACCCCACCTTGTGACAACATTCTTCTCCTCTTTGACAGAGAGCATAGCATTTGTGTAGTTACCATAACTACCTAGGATTCCCAGTCACATTTGTCGCCATTGTCGCAATCAAAAAGAGCCGCCATTATTCGAACCCCATTTATTGACAACATCCTTCTTCTCTTTAACAAAGAGCATAGCATTTGCGTAGTCACCACAACTACCTAGGATTCCTAGTTGCACTTGCCACTATTGAGAAGAGTCGTCATCTATTGTTCTTCATTTGTCAACGAAGAAAGGCTGGTGGAGCTATCTTGTCTTTTAGCTTCTCCATCATTCCCATATGCTCCTAAGATTCCTAAAAGCTTCTCCTCATTCAGCTTTATCATCCCAACTGAAGGTGAAATCTTTTTTGCTCTCATCTTTCTTTGTTACAATTTACATTTCTATAGTTCCTCTTTGATTTACAGTCAACATTGTTATGTCTTTTCCATTCATGATTTACTTATGCTTTTTTGCTCTATTTCTAATTTTGCATATTAGCTACCTTTTTCATTCACAAATTCCTTCTACCTTTTCCACATCTTATATAGTTTGAAATTTACGTATTTAAAAGAAGCTATTGAATTAATCCTCATGTAAAGTATGTACTCGAATCAATAATTCTACTGTAAGCTGACTTAATCGTGGTAGAATGCTTGGTCCATGTTGCAGCTTTAATGGTGAGTGCTAAAACATAGTTATAACTTGAATTAACATAAAAAGCTTAGTCCCTCTAGCATATAAACCATTTTTTCCAAAATTTTAATGGTAATCTTTTTTACTTGAGTATTTTTTTTATCACTCTGAAATGTTGATATAAGAATGGCACACTTGCAAGTTCCCTTGGGTTAAATCTTGCTCTCCATATGCTTAATAGTAAATAATTTCATTAAACGAGAAGAAGAAATCCTCATTAGAATGGATATTTATAAAATTGGTATAATAATTTAAATTATACAAAGGTACCAAAGCTATATATAATGCTTTATTTACATTGTTGTAGCATAGTCATCTACTTCTTGCAATTTAGAATCAGTAGCTGTGATTCTTAAATTACTAATAATGAATGATCTATCCACTAAGAAATATCATGTATTAAATGTATTTTATGTCGCATCAAAGGCTATTATCCTTTTCAATTTTAATTAGAATCATGTCTAAATTCTTCTTGCTTTGCCTATTGTTAGGACTCATTTTCTTGCCTATTGTTAGGACTCATTTTAGTCACATTTCAGCCCCATATTTTCTTGGTTTAGTGGCACATTCTTAGACTATTTCATTTAATTTAAATCACTTTTCAGATTCTTGAATTCATATGGATGATAATATAAATTGAGCTTAATTGCATATTTTTAACTAACATTTGTATTTTCGCAAGTGATTAATTTCTATGCCAAGAACAAGCATTGAAGAGCTAAGTTGGAAAACAGAAAAATGGCAATGTTGCCAATGGGCGCCGTGGCGCTGCATTCTAGAGACCAACGCTGCCAATTCTGCTAATGGACGCCGTGGCGCCCAAAGCCTACATTGGTGCGATTTTAAGGGGTTTTAAGCCAAGTCAACTACCGGGAAGCCTTGTCATACAAGGATTGGGACTCCTAAGCTTGGAAGACTCTTTGGAAGCATGATTAAAGTGGAATTAAAGTCTTAGAAAAATATATCCACTTAGTGCCCTAGTTAAATTATAATTAGGATTGACTTGTACTTAGAGATATAATTAATTAAGAGTCCTATTTTGAGTCTAACTAGGAGTGGATATATTATAAATAGCCAAAGAGGTTGGAGAGGAGAACCACACCACCACACCACGCCACATTCACAGCTGCTGTCAGATCTGGAACCACACCATCCACGCATCCAAGAGCCACACATCAATAGCTGAAGACTTATTTTGCTGCTTGTCTCTTTTGCCAAAACTAGTACTTTCTCTTTTGTTTTTTGTTCAAGCGATCATGCTTTCAGTCCAGAATTTTACTGGATCTGTTAGTATGGTAGCTTAATTTCTTTTATGCTTAGCTAGACATATCTAAGCCATGATACCAAGTTTGTGAGACAAGATTATGAATTGAATGTTTGATAAATTAATTGAGTATTCTAAAATTATTTGACAACATTGTTATTGAATCTATTTGGATTTGTTTGGAGTGATCAACCAACCTATTTGAATGATTCATATTGTTAGCCAATTAAGTAAGTCTAGAACCTTAATTAATTAGCACAAGTAACAACTACTTAATCCTAGAATTGGATTAGTGAGAATAATTTCAGATTTGGATTACATAAAGCCGCTGGTGGACCTTTATGGTTTAGGTTAGATGATGTTTTCCATAGATCTTAATGCTCCAAGTTTGGTTAAATCTCATGCGCTGGTGTATTGAGGTTATTGGACTTGGTAGGTTTTTAGCTCAGACGTTCTAGTTACAAAACAAATGGTAAGGGAAGATAGGGAATTTTGTCGTACAAAGTTCTACAGTCTAGCTATTTGAAATTAATTTACCTATGTGTTGATGATCGAATTTGTGTTATCATGGTGAGGATTTGTCGATGCTAAGCATGCTTTATTAATTCTATTACTCAATCTACTTTTATTCACTTCTCTTTATTCGCTTTTCCTTGCTTTCTTTAAATTCTGCCCAGAATTTTATGTCATTCAATTACCTATCAAATCCCCCCCCTTTCGTGTGTTTAGTTCTTAGGTAATTCGTCTAAGTAGTTTACTTTTCTGTTATTTCCTTTCTTTTAAAGCAATTCTATTAGATTAAATACTCGATTTCTTGTGGGATTGATCCTACTTGCCCTATATTATGTTATAAATACAAGGGAGTAGTGAATTAATTTGTGAGGCTACGACACCTCTTACAAATTTTAGCGCCGTTGCCGGGGAAGCAACAATTTAATCTTTTAGGATTGTTAGTATTTTATATGTTTTCTTTGTTTTGAATTTTATAGGTTTCATTGATTTATGTTCTTGAGGAGTGGAAGAATAATTTCCAGCCGCCAAGACCAAACAAAATTAGAAGAAAGGTTCAACATCAACCCATTATTCGAACCTGACACTACATCTGAAAGGGAGATGGCAACCTTGAAACAATTGGCGGAACCGGACCTAACAATTCAGCCATTGGCAATAGCATATCTTGCCCTTGCTGTGCCTTTGAAGCTTAATTCGGGATTCATCAACTTGCTGCCCAAATTTCGTGGAAGGCCAGGAGTGGATCTATACCACCACATCAATGAATTTATGATCACTTGCTCAACCATTCAGCAAGAAGGAGTTACCGAAGATCAAGTGATGCTGAGAGCATTCCCTTTCACATTGCAAGATGCAGCAAAAGATTGGTTGTATTACTTGATGCCCGAATCCATCACCTCATGGCAGTAACTTCACAAGATGTTTATGGAAAAGTTTTTTCCAACATCTCGCATTGGATCAATTCGAAAAGAAATTTATGGAATCAAGCAAGGCGGTGGTGAAACTTTGTATGAGTATTGGGAGTGCTTCAACAAACTATGTGCATCATGTCTGAAGCACCAAATCAGCGACCAACTTCTCATACAATATTTTTATGAGGGATTAACACCCCATGACCAAGGGATGATTGATGCTGCAAGTGGTGGAGCCCTTGTAGACAAAACACCTGCACAAGCCCGAGCTCTAATTAACAACATGGCTCAGAACTCTCAACAATTTGGGGAAAGAAGTGGTTCTTTCTTGCACCCTCCTAATGCCTCAAGCAACCACAATGCACAACTTACCCAGTTGCAAGCCATTATAAATCAAATGGTGATCGGTTCAGCTGTAGCACTTGTTTGTGGTATATGCACAACTCCAAGACACATGTCTGATTCATGTCCTAATTTACAACAGCCGGGAGAGGTGAATGCTATGTACAATAACAGAAGGTATGATCCCTTTGCTCCTACCTACAATGAGGGGTGGAGAGATCACCCAAATCTAAGATACAGGCCATCCAGAAATAATCCTCCAGGATTTGATCAAATTCAATGCCCTCTATCACAAGTTCAAGCTGCTGACAAGACTTAGTTGATGTTTGAACAACTTATGAAACAAATGGGCTCTATGCAAACCAAATTCAAGAAAGATCTCAGTGACTTTAGGCGTGATTCAGAAAACAAATTCCAAACTCTAGAAGGCTAAATCAAGCAACTACAAACTCAACTCTCCAACCATGAAGTCACTCTTGGGAATTTCCAAGCTCAAATGACTAATAGGCTGCCTTCCCAACTGTTTGCCAACCCGAAGGAAAGCGTGAATGCTATCTTGACCACTGTGAAACCAAGAGAGAGGGAAGATGAAAATAGGTACATCCCAAAGCCACCATTCCCTCAAAGGCTCATGACAAAGGAGCAACTGCAACAGCTACTGCCAGCACCTAAACAACCCGAACAGCAGCTGCAAAAAGCACCGAAATAGCCCAATTTTGGGCAGCTGCAAGAGCAATACTGCCAAGCCAATTCTGGACAGCAAAACAGCAGCAATAAGACACCATTCCAGCAGCAGAAAAAGGAAGAAACAAAGATGGAAAAATCTGGAGAAAATAAGTATATTCCAAAGCCTCCATTCCCTCAAAGATTCATGCAAAAGAAGCACGAAGAGTCCAATCAAGAAATTCTGGAAACATTCCGAAAGGTTGAGGTAAATATTCCATTGCTAGATGCTATCAAGCAAGTTCCAAGGTACGCTAAATTTCTTAAAGAGCTTTGCACTTCTAAAAGAAAATTAATTGGCAATGAGAAAATTAGTGTAGGTGAAAATGTTTATGCTGTTTTTCAAAAGAAAATTCCCACAAAATGCCAAGATCCAGGGATGTTTACTATCCCCTGTAAAATTGGTAATCTTTCTTTTAGAAAAGCTATGATAGACCTAGGAGCTTCAATTAATGTCATGCCTAGAAATATCTATAAAAAATTAAACCTAGGAAAATTAAAGGAAACTAGCTTAATAATTCAACTAGCTAATAGAAGTAATGTTTACCCAGATGGAGTTATAGAAGATATCCTCGTGCAAGTGAGTGGATTAGTATTCCCTACAGATTTTTATGTGTTAGATATGGGAGATGACGGTAAGCCAGGTGACATTCCATTGCTTCTAGGGAGACCATTCTTAAAAACTTCAAGGGCTATGATTGATGTACACAAAGGTAGTTTAACAATGGAATTTGATGGTGAGGTTATTAAATTTAATATATTTGATGCCATTAGATATCCTGCTGATGTTAAGTACTTATATTCATTGGATGTTGTTGATGAAATTTCCGAAAATGATTATGAATTGGAAAAATCTGATGCATTGGAAGTTGTCAGTACTAAGAGCATGCTTAGTAGGGATTTAGCCGAAAATGATTTCATGTTGCATGATGCTTTGGTAGATAAAAATTCTACATTGAACCCCTCAAATCAAGTGCATGAAAAATCATATTTATCCCTCCCTGCACAGCATGTTAAAGCTGTTTCATCGCATGTTTCACCTCCTACACTAGGTTTAAAACCCTTGCCTGAAAATTTAAGGGAACATAAAGAAGCTATTGGGTGCACATTGTCTGACATAAAAGGTTTAAATCCTACATTATGCACCCAAAAGATAGCTCTAGAACCTAATGCAAACCCCAAGCCCAAATCAAAAGCATTGCGTGATGCTAAGTTAACTAGGAAAGAGTTTCATGTAGGCGAAAAAGTGCTGCTACATAAATCAAAATTGAAGTTATTTCCTGAGAAACATAAGTCAAGGTGGCTTGGCCATTTTGTTGTCACTCATGTCCATCCTCACGGGACTATAAAGATTAGGAGCCTCACTACTAACAAAATTTTTAAAGCAAATAGGCACAGGTTGAAACAATCTTATGAAGGTGATTCTGCCTGGATGGTAGAAGCAATTCAGCTTGAAGATCCTTGAGCATAAAGGATGTCGAGCCAATGACATAAAACAAGGGCGCTTCTTGGGAGGCAACCCATGTTAATTTCAGGGAAGTTTGCATTTTTAATTCTGTCTATTTTTTATTTCTGCCATGTTTTCTTATTTTTATTTTCTGTCTATCTTTTCCATTCTAATTATTTTTATTTTTTTTCCTTACATTGGGGACAATGCAAAATTTAAGTGTAGGGGGAGAATGAAAAATTCTGCATGTTTGCATGACTTAGATACTCCCTACATCTGAGTTCTTGCATCTTCTTCTGAATTATGCATTCAAGAGAAAACAAGAAAATCTTTTGAAAGTGTAGTTTCCATATCAAAACGAGTATAACCCATGGCATAAGTGAGTATGGTTGAATGGACCCTAACTCAAAAGCCAAATTTCAGACCTATACATTGTATAATGTGATTGACCATGAGGTCCAAGTGAGCTATTTGAGCCGAGTGAAGGTTGGGACATTCATGCCAACTTGAGAGTTCATATATATTTTTTTCATGTGTGTATTTTGTTCAATCTAGGGTATAGACCTCTGAAATTTGCTCTAAGCCTTGCCACATGTTTAGAGTTATATTTGCATGCTCTAAAGTGATTTGGGCACTTAGGTATAACCAATTTAGCCTTTCACAGCCCACCTTGCATAATTACCACTAGTTGACCACTTTTGAGCCTTAGCCTTTCCTTTCTTTTAAGCACATTATAAGCCATATACCATTCCTTTGATTTATCCCCAGTTTTGAACCCAACACTTTGAAGGACTATGTGAATTTGAGACATCAAATTGTTGCCTAGTTAGTAACTAGGGAAGTGGAAAGAAAGAGCCTCAAAAGATGTGAAAATCTCCCAAAGCAAAGTGCAAAAAAAGTTTAGAAAAAGAAAAGAAAAATTTTGGAAAGAACAAAAATTTCTGGAAACAAATTCTGGAAAAAGAAAAGAAAAAGAAATCTGCCAGAAAAGCAAAAGCAAAAGAATGAGAAAGAATGGAGAAGAAAAATATGTAAGTATAAGGCTTGATAGTGGAAAGTGAGTAAGCTTGAAAAGAGTATGCTTTGAATTCACATAATATCTCCTTAGTAGCTTAACCCTTGATTCCATCTTCATTAATCCTTTTCACTTTACCTAAGCCCCATTATAACCAAGGAAAGTCCTTTTGATTCAAGTATGCAATGTACTCTAAGAGGTGAAGGTAGGACTGAAAATCAAATTTTGGTAGCTCTTGCTTTATGATTATGAACTTGAGAGTAAACAATTGCGAGAACTTGAGCATAAACACATATATCCAGTGAGGATCATTCACATTATGCATTGTAAAATTTGATATAGGAGTCTTTGCTTAATGACATATCTACTTATGTTTGTGAGGTGATGACTTGCTTGACATGGTGAATTACAATTCTCAAGAGAATTGTCTTTGTTTTGTTTTTAGTTTGATCGAGGACGATCAAGAGTTTAAGTGTGGGGGAATTTTTTAGGACTCATTTTAGTCACATTTCAGCCTCATATTTTCTTAGTTTAGTGGCACATTCTTAGACTATTTCATTTGATTTAAATCACTTTTCAAATTCTTGAATTCATATGGATGATAATATAAATTGAGCTTAATTGCATATTTTTAACTAACATTTGTATTTTCGCAAGTGATTAATTTCTATGCCAAGAACAAGCATTGAAGAGCCAAGTTGGAAAACAGAAAAATGGCAATGTTGCCAGTGGGCGCCGTGGCGCTGCATTCCAGAGACCAACGCTGCCAATTTTGCTAATGGACGCTGTGGCGCCCAAAGCCTGCATTGGTGCTATTTTAAAGGGTTATAAGCCAAGTCAACTACCGGGAAACCTTGTCATACAAGGATTGGGACTCCTAAGCTTGGAAGACTCTTTGGAAGCATGATTAAAGTGGAATTAAAGTCTTAGAAAAATATATCCACTTAGTGCCCTAGTTAGATTATGATTAGGATTGACTTGTACTTAGAGATATAATTAATTAAGAGTCCTATTTTGAGTCTAAGTAGGAGTGGATATATTATAAATAGCCAAAGAGGCTGGAGAGGAGAACCACACCACCACACCACGCCACATTCACAGCTGCTGTCAGATCTGGAACCACACCATCCACGCATCCAAGAACCACACATCAATAGTTGAAGACTTATTTTGCTGCTTGTCTCTTTTGCCAAAACTAGTATTTTCTCTTTTGTTTTTTGTTCAAGCGATCATGCTTTCAGTCCAGAATTTTACTGGATCTGTTAGTATGGTAGCTTAATTTCTTTTATGCTTAGCTAGACATATCTAAGCCATGATACCAAGTTTGTGAGACAAGATTATGAATTGAATGTTTGATAAATTGATTTTGAGTATTCTGAAATTATTTGACAACATTGTTATTGAATCTATTTGGATGTGTTTGGAGTGATCAACCAACCTATTTGATTGATTCATATTGTTACCAATTAAGTAAGTCTGGAACCTTAATTAATTAGCACAAGTAATTACTACTTAATCCTAGAATTGGATTAGTGAGAATAATTTCAGATCTGGATTACATAAAGCCGCTGGTAGACCTTTATGGTTTAGGTTAGATGATGTTTTCCATAGATCTTAATGCTCCAAGTTTGGTTAAATCTCATGCGCTGGTGTATTGAGGTTATTGGACTTGGTAGGTTTTTAGCTCAGACATTCTAGTTACAAAACAAACGGTAAGGGAAGATAGGGAATTTTGTCGTACAAAGTTCTACAGTCTAGCTATTTGAAATTGATTTACCTATGTGTTGATGATCGAATTTGTGTTATCATGGTGAGGATTTGTCGATGCTAAGCATGCTTTATTAATTCTATTACTCAATCTACTTTTATTCACTTCTCTTTATTCGCTTTTCCTTGCTTTCTTTAAATTCTGCCCAGAATTTTATGTCATTCAATTACCTATGAAATCCCCCCCCCTTTTGTGTGTTTAGTTCTTAGGTAATTCATCTAGGTAGTTTACTTTTCTGTTATTTCCTTTCTTTTAAAGCAATTCTATTAGATTAAATACTCGATTTCTCGTAGGATCGATCATACTTACCCTATATTATATTATAAATACAAGGGAGTAGTGAATTAATTTGTGAGGCTACGACACCTCTTACACTTATTTTGCTAGAACTAACAGGAGATATGATGGCCTAGAATTCCAAATTATGGTCATAGACTTGGAGGTTAGCTTTAAAAATTGTCCTCAATTCTAGTTCTAACATTTATTCTAAGGTCTACTTCTTTCTCTCTTTCTATTTGCTTTCCTTTTTAGTAGATTTTCTAGTTCTAGCATTCATTTTCTTTATTTGATAAAAAGAATTTGATTCATTTAGGCTATAATTTTCTCTCGCATAACTTTTGACATGATGTAATTAACTTGTAAATGATTTTTCTAGATGTATGTTCTAATAATGCATTTTCAAAATTAAGGGGAATCAATAATCTTTTAGCAAAGCTTATGGAGTCTAGGAAGCATGTTGTATATCCATTAATGCATTTGTTTGCTTTTAGAGTTATTGCTAATATTACTAGTGGCAATTACAACAATTGAAAAGAGCTTTATCCACTATGAATATCATCAAGAATTAGATGCAAAATTGCATAGGAGATGAATGATTGCTTGTATGCTTATAGAGAGAGAAATTTGATAGTATTGAAAATTAACAAAATCATCCAATGTTCCTAAAATATGATAACATACATAGAATAACTATAATATACACTAATACTTTTCTTTTTTTCCAGTGTGTTATATTTTTAATGTTACATATATATACTTTAGGGCAACATATTCTCAATGAGCTTGCTCTCTATCAAGGAGAAACTTCAGACTCAAGGAAAATAGAGAAATGATAATTACATTTTATATAGACATTTTGACATCATTTCCCTTGCATTTAAGTTCCCAATTAAGGTAAAAACATGATACTTTTAATGGTATTTCATTATTTTGTAGGTACACGTGTCAAGAGAAGCGAAATGGAAGAAAAGTGATCTGGTGGCGCCGTGGCACCCTATACCTAAGAAGAATTGTTCCATTCTACCAACTGACGCCGTGGCGTCCAGACCCTCCGCTGTAGTGCCCTGGAGACTTTCTGAGGTTTATCTGAAGTGTTCTGAGCTAATTGGACCTCTGGGAATCCTTTTTCTATAAGGATTAAGACTCCAAGGCATAGAAGACTCTCTAGAATAATTGTTTAAGAAGAATTAGAGTCTTGGAAAAAATAGCTAATAAGAATCCTAGTTATATTAGAATTAGGAATGACTTTGTAATTAAGTTATTAGAATCCTAATGTGAGTAGAACTAGGAGTAGCTATATTATGAATAGCCAAGGAGGGCTGGAAGGCAGAGACACCACACGGACCACAAGCCCACACGACAACAAGGAGCAAGCAAGCAAGGCGTCACTTTCTTCTACCCCGGTTATGTTCATGTTTTCTTTCTTTTATGTCATGTGTTTAAGTTACACTATGTGTAACTAATTTCTTTTTCTAGGGGCTAAGATGTAGCCCAATTTCTTATATAGACATGATTGATAATGTTATGACAATTCCATCTTTTATTCAATTGAGATTTGATTTTTAGCACTTCAATCTTGATTGATTGGGCCAAATAATTAGGGGAAATTTTTGGGTTCTTTATGACTCGGAAGATTATTAGTTAATCTAGACCACGAAAGTTGAATCCATTGTGGATTCGAGGACGGTCTTGTACCAAAGACCTTGTGTAGCCACATGGAGCTAGGGAGATCCCCTAGAATACCCTAAAGGGATGTCCATAGAACCTAATGCAATTATGGTTTCTAAAACTCGCACAGGCCCGTAACAGGGTTGGTAATTATAATTAGAATTGATCTGACCTCATGCCAAGGCTGATTGGTGAGATTAAGGAGTCCTGGCAAGCAATTGATAATTGTGGAAAGTCATAATTAAATCATGAAAGTCTATACTAAAGAATTGTGGTGATATCTGAATCCCTATGCCTTTATTCATTGATTTTCTCTACATATCTTTTGCCGTTATTTCTCTTCTCTATGCTTTTATCTCCTCTAATTTCTTTTGTTGTTATCACTCTTATTATCCGCTTGAACAATATTGGAGTTATACTACTCTAGTAATCAATAATAATCCCTTGGGTACGACAACCCCATAATACTTGCTAGCTGCACTGATAGTGTCCGCTTGTACTTCATTCCATCCACATTCCACACATAAATCCATAAATTCTACACCTATTTTCTATTCAGCCACAATCAACATCAAGTTTTTGGCGCCGTTGTTGGGGATTGTGCCATTGATATTAGAGGAATTAACAAGGTATTAACTTAAGCACAATTTTATTTTTCTGTTTTACTTTGAATTTCTTTCTTCTATTTTCAGGAAAATTTGCCGGTGCATGAGAAGTACAAGAGCTCGAAATCTACTACCTTTTGATCCAAAAATCGAAAAGACCATTAAAAGAAATCTGAGAGCCAAAAGGGTAGTGATGTGAGAATTATGGGTGTAGAAATAAGTGTAGAATGGATGTGAAATAAGGATGGAATGAAGTGCAAGCGTACACTATCAATGTAGCCAACAAGTATTCTAGGGTTGTCGTACCCAAGGGATTGTGATTGATTACTAGAGTGTACCAACTCCAATAATGTTCAAGCGGTTGAATAAGAACGATGACAGCAAAAGATCATAAAAGAAAACAATACAGAAATAAAGAAAAATAGATGAAGGATGCGTGAGTTAGAATTCAAGGAAGTAAAGCCTAGGGATTCAGATTTCACCACAAGTCCTTGACATAGACATTCATGATTCAGTTATGACTTCTATGATTATTAATTGCTAGCCAAGATTCCCTAATCTCATCAACCAGCCCAGGCGTGAGGTCCGATTGAATCTAATTACAATTATCAACCCTGCTATGAGCCATTGCGAGTTGTAGTAACCATAATTGCATTAAGCTTCATGGACATCCCTTTAGGGTATTCTAGAGGATCTCCCTAGCTCCCGTGTGACTACATTGAATTCTAGGTATAGACAACCTCAAAACCCTATGGATTTAACCCCCGTAGTCTAGGTTAACTAATCATCTTCCGAGTCATAGAGAACCCACAAATTTATCAAACTAATTGGCCAGAAAAGTTAAGAGTGAAGAACAGAAAATTAAACCTTAATTAAATAAAAGCGAGAATTGTCATAACATCATCAATTATGTCTATATAAGTACTTGGGCTACATCTTAGCCCCTAGTGAAGAAGTTAGTTATACATGATGATGAAAGAAAGCATAATGGTAAAATAAGAAAACAGGAAGTGGTAAAGATGGTGACTCCTTGCTTGCATCCTTGGATGCGTGGATGGCTTGCTATGATGCGTCGTTGTCTCTCCTCAGTCCCTTCTCCTATTTATAACACCTCCAATCCTAATTAGACTAATACTGGGACTTTAAGTTGAATTATACTTTGTGACTAGAAGGCAATCCTAATCATACTTTAATTAGGATTGTAATTACATAACAATTACACAACTTTAATCCTACTTGCTGATTAATTATGATGAGTCTTTCGTGTCTTTGAGTCTTGATTCTAGTAGGAGAAGGATTCCTAGAAATCAAGTTGAGTTAAAACTCTTCAAAACAAGTCCAGCAGCCTTGCAGCTCGCCATGGCGAAGCATGGCAGAATGGAAACTTTCCTCTCGGGTTCACTTCACCACTACGAAGCAAGGAGCTCGCCACGGCGAAGGCTGGCAGAATAGGAAATGTTGACTTTTCGCTTCCAGCTTCAACCTGAACCTGCATCTAACAAAATGACATCAAAAGCAATATGTTTTACCATAATTGTGGTCATAAATGAAAGGAAATTGAACCATAAAAGTCTATATAAAATGTGATTATCAAGTAGTCAGAAATTTGCAGCCTGAACTAGAAAAGATGACAGCACAAAACAATCAATCGAATGAAGGACATATTCCTCTTCCAACCTTTGTTGTCCCAAAAGTTCAGAATGCTATGTTTAGGATTAGAAGTCCAGCTATCGAGGCAAACAATTTTGAGATCAAACCAGCTGTGATCTAAATGGTGAAAACTAATCAATTTTCAAGAGCACCTAATGAAGATCCAAATCTGCACCTCTATACCTTTCTGGAGATTTGTAATACATTCAAATATAATGGGGTGTCAGAGGAGGCAATTAAACTCAGATTATTTTCTTTTTTCACTTAGAGATGGAGCAAGAAGGTGGCTAAATTCTTTGCCACCGGGTTCACTTGAAACATGGGACTTTTTAGCACAAAAAATTCTCACTAAATATTTTCCTCCTTCGAAGACTACTAAGTTGGAAATTGAGATTGTCAATTTCAATCAATTTGATAGAGAATTTCTTTATGATGCTTGGGAAAGATTCAAGGAGCTGCTAAGGAAGTGTCCACGCCATAGAATGCAAGATTGGCTAGTCATGCAAGTGTTCTATGAACGATTAGGCCCTAACACCAAGACAATTGTAGATGTAGCAGTTGGAGGAGCTTTTCTAAGCAAAGATTATGCTGAAGCCTATGAGTTGCTTGAAGAGGTCACCACAAATGCCTCTAATTGGAGCTCTAGGAGGGATAATGAGAAGAAAGTAGTTGGTATTCAAGATGCAGATGCAATTGCAAAACTTTCAGCCAAATTGGACCAGGTACTCTCCTTCCACACTGCTCTACTTAAAGGAAATTCTATGGAGGTTGTACAAGAGGAAATCGAGGAGGTGAACTATGTGGGGAACAATAATCCTTCCTCCAAGACCTACAATCCTGGATGGCGAAATCATCCTAATTTTTTATGGAAGAACCTAAGATAGGCAGCACCTCCTTATCAACCACAATAGCAACAACCTCCAAGGATGAATTTAGAAGAACCTATGGCCAAACTTGCAGCATCTCAAGCTGATCTTATAGAGAAGACAAATCAGTTCATGGTCATTACAAATGCTTCCATCAAGCAATTGGAGAACCAAGTAGGACAGATTTCTCAACTTCTCACCATAAGGCAGCCTGGTGCATTACCTACCACAACTGAAGCCAATCCAAGAGATGTGAAATCCATCACTCTGAGAAGTGGAAAGATTCTTGAAGTTGTCCAAGAACCCAAGCCATAAGAGGAAGAAAAGGGAGCTAAAATTGAAGCTGAACAAGCACCTGAAATCACACAGAAAGAGAGGCCAGAACCAAAGAAGCAGGAGGAGAAGGAGAAGCCGAAATCCAAGCTTTTTCCTGACAATCCTCCACCATACAAATCACCTCTTCCTTTTCCTAACAGATTCAGAAAGCAGAAGCTGGACAGATAATTTGCAAAATTCATGGAAATATTTAAAAAGTTGCATATTAACATTTCTTTTGCATAAGCATTGGAGCAGATGCCTAACTATGTGAAATTCATGAAGGACATTCTGTCCAACAAAAGGAAGCTACAAGATTATGAAACTGTTGCACTTACTGAAGAGTGTAGTACTATCCTTCAAAAGAAGCTACCACAGAAGCTTGAAGACCCTAGAAGTTTCACCATTCCATGAATTATAGGCCAGGAGTACTTCAGTAAAGCATTATGTGACTTGGGAGCTAGCATAAATTTAATGCCACTCTCAGTCTACAGAAAGCTGAATATTGGAGAAGCCAAGCCCGCTACTGTATCCTTGCAATTAGCAAATAGATCCATAAAATATCCAAGAGGTATAGTAGAAGATGTTTTGGTTAAAGTTGACAAAATTATCTTCCCTACAGATTTTATAGTGCTAGATATGGAAGAAGATCAGAAAATCCTTATTATTTTGAGAAGACCATTCTTAGCAACTGGGAGAGCCCTAATTGATGTGCAAAAAGGAAACTTGACACTGAGAGTGCAAGAAGAGGAAGTGACTTTCAACATCCTCAAAGCACTAAAGCACCCAACTGATGAAGAATCATGCTTTAAAGTAGATATCTTAGATTAATGCATCCAGGAAGTGGAGCAAATCTCAAAGATTTCAGAACCTCTTGAAGCATGCCTAGCTGGAATAACACCAGAAGAGGATCCTAACATTGAAAATGCATTCAACAACTTGAGGCAACCCCACCAATATTTATTAAGAAACCTACTAAAGAATTGGGGGAGCCTGAAGCCCCAACCGAACCTTCAACTAAGCAAACACCCAAATTGGAGCTGAAACCATTACCTGAACACTTGAAGTATAGTTATTTGGGAGAGTCAGAGACCCTACCGATAATTCTTTATGCTTCCCTAACTAAAGAACAGGAAGAAAAGTTACTGAGAGTGTTGAGAGCAAACAAAAAGGTAATAGGGTGGACTATTACTGACATTAAAGGCATAAGTCTCACTCTATGCATACACAAGGTTTACATGGAAGAAAGCTTCAAGCCCTCAGAGAAGGCTGAATCCCAAGACAAAAGAAGTGGCCAAAAAAAAGGTGCAGAAATGGCTTGATGCAAGAATCATCTACCCTATTTCTGATAGCCCATGGGTGAGTCCAGTTCAAGTTGTGCCAAAGAAGGGAGGAATCACCGTGGTAGAAAATGACAATAATGAGCTGATTCCCACCAAAACAGTGACTTGATGGAGAGTATGCATTGACTACAAGAAGCTGAACAAGGCAACCAGAAAAGATCACTTTCCACTGCCATTTATTGATCAGATGCTAGACAAGTTAGCTGGATATCCTATCTATTGCTTTCTTGATGGATATTCTGGCTATAATCAGATTGCTATAGCCCTTGAACACCAAGAAAATACAACATTTACATGCCCCTATGACATCTTTGCATTTAGAAGGATGCCTTTTGGTTTGTGTAATGCGCCTGCTACATTTCAAAGGCTCATGATGGCATTATTCTCTAATATGGTGGAGAAATTTGTAAAGATTTTTATGGATGATTTCTTAGTATTTGGGAATTCATTTGATTCTT
Source organism: Bauhinia variegata (assembly GCA_022379115.2). Taxonomy (NCBI): domain Eukaryota; kingdom Viridiplantae; phylum Streptophyta; class Magnoliopsida; order Fabales; family Fabaceae; genus Bauhinia; species Bauhinia variegata. The sequence goes on from CM039430.1 coordinate 8,788,107, forward strand.
GCCTCCATAACTTGTTATTGGTACTCAAAAGGTGCCAAGAAACAAATTTGGTGCTGAATTAGGAAAAATGCCACTTTATGGTGACAGAAGGAATTGTTCTGGGCCATAGAATATCACTAGAAGGCATACAGATAGATAGAGCCAAAGTGGAGCTGATTGAGAGACTTCGTCCTCCTCCTACTGTCAAAGGAGTAAGGAGTTTCTTGGGGCATACAGGATTCTACAAGAGATTCATCAAGGATTTCTCAAAGATCACCATGTCATTATGCAATCTTCTACTGAAGGAAGCCGAATTTTCATTCACAGAAGAATGCAAGATTGCATTTGAAACCTTGAAGAAAGCACTCATCACTGCCCCCATCATGATCACGCCAAAATGGGAGGAGCCTTTTGAGATTATGTGTGATGTAAGTGACTATGCAGTAGGAGCTGTCCTAGGGCAGACAAGAGAGAAGTCTTTCAGAGCAATTTATTACATAAGCAAGACTCATGACCCTACTCAAGTCAGCAATGCCACTATTGAAAAATAGCTATTAGTTGTGGTCTATGCCTTTGACAAATTCAGACTATATCTCATTGGCAACAAGACCATAGTCTACACTAACCATGTAGCATTAAAGTACTTGCTGAATAAGAAAGATGCCAAGCCGAGACTGATTAAGTGGATTCTTCTACTTCAAGAATTTGATCTAGAGATAAAGGACAAGAAAGGAGCTAACAACCTCATAGCAGATCACCTTTCCAAGTTGGAAAGTCATGCTAAGGACAAGATTCTAGTAGCAAATTCCTTTCTTGATGAGCAAGTCTTCTCTATCAACACAATTGTAAGAAACAGATGGTATAAAGGAAGAAATGGCGATCCATGGTATGCTGACTATGTCAACTACCTAGTAAGCCATGAACTCCCACCTGAATCAACCTATCAACAGAGGAAGAAATTCCTATATGAGGTAAAATATTATTTTTGGGATAACCTTGTGCTTTATTGCAGATGCAGTAATTATATAATCAGAAGATGTGTCCCAGAAGAAGAATACTCTTCCATCTTAGAGAGCTACTATTCGAGTAGCTATGCAGGACATTTTGCAGCTCACAAAATAGCCCACAGAGTATTACAGAGCGGATTCTATTGGCCTACACTCTTCAAAGATGCACAATCGTCTTTGGGAAAGAATGTCACCTGCCGGTAGAAATGGAGCATAAAGCATACTGGGCTATGAAGTTGTTGAATTTTGACCCACATGCAGCTGGAAAAAATAGAATATTGCAGCTATATGTACTGGATGAATTCAGAAGAGAGGCATATAAAAATGCCTGCATATATAAGGAAAGAACCAAAGCTTGGCATGATAAGAAACTTACAAGAAAAAACTTCTATCCTGGTCAACAAGTGCTGCTGTTCAACTCTAAACTCAAGCTCCATCCAGGTAAGTTAAAATCAAGATGGACATGTCCCTACACAATCACTAATGTGACTCCATTTGGAGCTATAGAATTAAAAGACAACAAGGACAATTTCAAGGTGAATGGACACAGACTAAAGCCATACCTCACTAGTCAACAATCCCAAGTGCATATGGTCAAACTCCAGGACCTTCCATGAAAGCAGACAAAGTCGGTCTGAAGACTATAAACCAAGCGCTTGTGGGAGGCAACCCATCGGTTTTTATTTCTCCCCTTTATTTCTCTTTGTGTGTTTTAATTCCCTTAGCTTTTATGTACTTTTTGACAATTTTTCTACTACTTGGGATTACTTAAATGAATTTCGGAAGCATACATGTATTAGGTATCAATTTGGAGCATAATTGATTAATTTTGGCACAAAACAGAGTGCAAACAAGGATCCGGCGCCATGGCCTCGGTTTGGGCGCCATGGCATCCTATTCCCGCATGTAATTCAGAATCCAGGCGCCACGGCGAAAACCCTTAGTGCCAGGGCGCCCAACATTATTCACAGAAAAAAACAAATTTTTAATTCTCGTTGTGTCCTAGCGCCGCAGTGCCCATGCATGATGGCCATGTCGCTGCATGTCCGAATTCAAATTTCCAGCTTCTCTCCTCACTTCACACATTTCACTTCACTCCTTTCAACTACCCTCACATCCTCTCAGCATTTCTTCCAAATTCCATCGAAAGTTCACCTCCAAATCACTCCTAATCACTTCTACACAATTCCAATGCTCAAATCTCACCAACAAACTCTAGATTAGTGGAGAAATCACGCATCTTTCTCCACTTTCTCTCTCTACTATTCTTGAAAATTTTGGTCAAATTTCGAGTTGGAACAACATGAAATCTCTCCCAAGGGCATCTTAGAGGTAAATACTCACAAACCCATTACATTTAATTGGTTAAATTGTGAGAAATTTGCATATGAGTAACCCTTGAAGTGCCTATCCGAGAATGAGAGGAATGGGTGATTTTCTGTGATTGTGTGGATGCATGAGCATTCTTTTGGTCTTAAATTACTAAATACATGCTTTAAAACTGATTGAGGAAGGGAAATTTCAATTTGTGAGTCAAATTGCACATAGTGCCATTTTGACACTTAGTGCTTCTTGAGCAAAAACAGGAATTTTTCAATAGTATAGTAGAATTTGGGTATTTTTGTCTTTGTTTTTGTAAGCTAACCTGCAGGTAAGCATGCCAACTAAAAGAGCGGGCAAAAGAAAAGGTTCATCATCCTCCCAAGCACTGGCCTAAGATGCTACATGCTTTGTAAGCCACAGAGCACAAAGAATATATGAGGAGCTAACCACAAAGCCGATCATAGCAGAATTTGGCATCGACCTTCGTCTCCCTTGCTATGCCCTCATAGCCAATCAAATGGCATAGCGAGGGTGGCTAAAGTTTGCCCAACAACCAGAACTTGCTGCCATCAATGTTGTCAGGGAATTCCTTGCCAACATTCAAGAGCTTAAAACACCTTACCAAAGTGGGTTCGAGGGAGGAATGTGTCTTTCGACCGACACACCGTCAATGTACTCTATGAGATCCCCTGCAATCCAGTAGGAGATCGTGGGCTGAATACATTCATTGCTCAAGGGGATTACCATGACATAACTAGAAAGTTGTGCGTCGAAGGCACACGGTGGGTTACAAGAGAGGGAGAAGTTTATCATTTCCCAAAAGCAGGACTGGATAAGATTAACAAAACCTGGATGCATTTCATCTCTGTTCGCCTGCTGTCCTCTACTCACATCTCTGACATAACCAAGATGAGGGCTAAATTTTTGTGGGCAATACACAACAAAAGGCGGTATGATGTGGGTGCCACCATTACAGAAACCCTTTGCACTTTTGGGCAGACTGAAAACAAAAAAGCAATTCAATCTCCCCATTTTATCACTGCACTGTGCAAAGCAGCTAGTGTGATTTGGGACGACATAGAGCCCTTGGTAGCACCAGGCATAATGTTGAATAAAATATTCTTTGACCGCCTCAAGCAACCAGCCCTACGAGGAGCATCTACACCACCACCTCCACCACATGCCCCTCTTGCTGCTCCAGCACAACCACCACCACAAGGCCAATATATGAACCCTAGTCTACCACAAAGGTTGGACAACTATATGACCTTTAGCTACCAGTGGCATGAGACATCGACGTAGTGGCATCAGGTGGCCGCACAATATTTGACAACAATGGTTGTTGGTCACCCAGACCTACCTCAGTTCCCTACCTGGCCCCAACCACCATATGCTCCACAACCAGAGGAAGAGGAGGAGTCATCTGATGACGATTTTGAAGCAACCACCTAGGCGACTTACCAGGTTGGCCTTTTCCTTATTTATTTTATTTTTCTGCATTGAGGACAATGCTGAGTTTAAGTGTGGGGGAGGGACATATTTTATTAACCTAGCTAAGTAGTAGAATATTTGTTTTATGTTGCATGACTATGTGAATTTTTCTTTATTTCTGCATGATTGTATGTTCTGACTGAAAACCATGGCTCATGATGAAAATGGTGCCTAACTGATGATATGGGATGTGAAATATTCAATTGTTATGGAAATAATGTATGATTGTTCAAATTATCCTCTCCATTGATGATTGAAAAGCCTCTGAGAATTCTGAGCCAACCTTGATTCTGTGTGAACCCATAATTATTTATAATTCTCATTTTGTGCATAATTACTTTGATAGGGGAATGAATGAGAAATGCATGGGGATGACTATTAGCCAATTGTGAGCTTCTGGGCCATAAGAGTTGCATATTTTAAGCTCTTAAATTGTTTTTTAATGTGTCATGCAATTTTTGTTTTTTCTAGAACTTGCTTTGTTATGCATATTGAGACCACATTGAAATCATGAACACTAAGGTGATTAGGGCACTTAGGTTTAGCCATTTTAGCCTTGCACAGCCCACCTTGCATAATTACCACTAGTTGACCCTTTTTTGAGCCGTAGCCTTCCCCTCTTTCAAGCCATATACCTTTGATTTGCCCATATTTTGAACCCAACACCTTGAAGGATTGTGTGAATTTAAGGCATGGAAATGTTGCCTAGTTAGTGACTAGGGAAGTGGAAAGAAACAGCCTCTAAAGATAGGAAAATCTCCCAAGAAAAAAAGTAAAAAAAAAAAAAAAAAAAAAAAAAAAAAAAGAGAAAAAAATTAGGAAAAAGCTGAAAAAAATATATGAAAAAAGATAAATAGAAAAGAAAAAATAGTAAGAAAAGCAAAAGAATGAAAAATAAGGGAGAAAAATATGCAAGTATGAGGCTTGGTAAGTGGAGAGTGACTAAGCTAAAGGGTAGCCTTATATTCACATAATCTCTTCTTGGTATATTTTACCCTAAAATTTCACCACCATTGACTTTTCTTCACCTTCCTAAAACCCCATTACAACCCTCAAAAGACCCTTTGATTAGTGTTTATGGTTTATTAATTAGTGGTGGAGATTCGATATATGAGCAAGCTTATGGAATAACCTTGAATTGCATTAATTTGAGTGTAATATTAGCCCTCTAAGCACTTGAGAGATATTTGTGAATTTTTATCCTTGTGAGGGAATTCATCCTCTTCGCATTTAATTTCGTGAAACTTGATGAGTTATTATGTACATGTGCATTTCACTTTCGTACCTTATACCTTTCTAATGGCTTTCCATGATTTGATAAGCCTTTCATATGGTAACTTTTGACATCCACTTGAGTGAGGAATTAAGTCTAATCCATTTCTTTTTAAGAGTTACTAGGGTGTGGGACTATTCCATTTTGAATTAAGCAATATTGCATTATGAAATAATGATAAAATTCCAGAAACATCCCATGCAATTAATTCTAAAACCAAATATGGTTAGTAAGTCAGTTATGTGTGAAGCCTTGGTATCTTGCATGTATGCTTACGTTTGATTTTACTCAAGACGAGTAAAAGGATAAGTGTGGACGAGTTTCATAATTACATTTTATATAGACATTTTGACATTATTTCCCTTGCATTTAAGTTCCCAATTAAGGTAAAAACATGATACTTTTAATGGTATTTCATTATTTTGCAGATACACGCATCAAGAGAAGCGAAATGGAAGAAAAGTGAAAAGCTGGTGCCTGGCACCGTGGCGCCCTATACCTAAGAGGAATTGTTCCATTCTACCAACTAACGCCGTGGCATCCAGACCCTCCGCTATGGCACCCTGGAGACTTTTCAAGGTTTATCTAAAGTGTTCTGAGCCAATTGGATCTCCGGGAATCCTTTTTCTACAAGGATTAAGACTCCAAGACATAGAAGACTCTCCAGAATCATTGTTTAAGAAGAATTAGAGTCTTGGAAGAAATAGCTAATAAGAATCCTAGTTATATTAGAATTAGGAATGACTTTGTAATTAAGTTATTTGAATCCTAATGTGAGTAGAACTAGGAGTAGCTATATTATAAATAGGCAAGGAGGGCTGGAAGGCAGAGACACCACACGCACCACAAGCCCACACGACAGCAAGGAGCAAGCAAGCAAGGCATCACTTTCTTCTACCCCTTTTATGTTCATGTTTTCTTTCTTTTATGTCATGTGTTTAAGTTACACTATGTGTAACTAATTTCTTTTCCAGGGGCTAAGATGTAGCCTAATTTCTTGTATAAACATGATTGATGAGGTTATGACAATTCCATCTTTTATTCAATTGAGATTTGATATTCAGCACTTCACTCTTGATTGATCTGGCCAATTAATTGGGGGCAAATTATGGGTTTTCTATGACTTGGAAGATGATTAGTTAATCTAGACCACGGAAGTTGAATCCATAGTAGATCCGAGATGGTCTTGTACCAGACCATGTGTAGCGACATGGGAGCTAGGGAGATCCCCTAGAATACCCTAAAGGGATGTCCATAGAACCTAATGCAATTATGGTTACTACAACTCGCATAGGCCCGTAGCAGGATTGGTAACTATAATTAGAATCGATCTGGCCTCATGTCAAGGCTGATTGGTGAGATTAGGGAGTCCTGGCTAGCAATTGATAATTGTGGAAAGTCATAACTAAATCATAAAAGTCTATACTAAGGAATTGTGGTGATATCTGAATCCCTAGGCCTTTATTCATTGATTTTCTCTACATATCTTTTGCTGTTATTTCTCTTTTCTATGCTTTTATCTCTTCTAATTTCTTTTGCTGTTATCACTCTTATTATTTCTTGAGCAATATTGGAGTTATACTACTCTAGTAATCAATAACAATCCCTTGGGTACAACAACCCCAGAATACTTGCTAGCTACACTGATAGTCTCCGCTGCACTTCATTCCATCCACATTCCACACATAAATCCATCCATTCTACACCGATTTTCTATTCACCCACAATCAACATCAAGAAACCCCTATTCAAATCTCATGAAATTTCTCCTGATAAGTAAAAGGCCTTAAATAGACCTTACAAGAGAGAACTCTCAAATGCCTTTAATATCCAAAAGATCACTCAAATTATCAACAATTTGGATAAAAAATTAGGCAAATCTTTGGTAGTTAAAGATCCTCAACAAACATAAAGACCTTGGAAGAAGCTTATGAAACTCCATTAGAAGAACATTCTAAGGTTCAACACATTAGGGCTATAGCTCCAAGGAGACCAAGAGATCAACAAGGACTAGTCAATCCTAATGTGAAAATATCTCTTGCTTAGAATTCCTACAATGGGAATAACATCTATGAATGGAATATAGAGGAAAAAACTGAGTATGAGATACCCAAAATTCTCCAGCAAATGATCATGGTAAGCACTGCTTATAAAACTATGTAGGTATGTGATGATTCAGCTGTAGTCCATGTCCATATTGCTGGATTCACCGAATCCCTCAACGGCTGGTGGATGAGCATCTTACTTCTACTGAAAAATAATAGATTTTTTATGCTTACAAAATTGATGATCAAAATCCAATATCACAACTTTCAGGTTCCATAAAGATATAAACTATGAGTATGAGCAATAAGCTTGAGTTATATTCTTAACAAAATATCTAACTATCAACATTAACAGGTAAGATGTTAGGGTTCCTAGCCTCTACCTTATTGTTTGACATGGAAGCCAGGTGATAGAGGTGCCTTGAAATGCCATCCTCGGCCTAAACAGGTCTTACCCTCTTGACGAACCCATGCCTACATGCATGCTATCAGTTCCCTCTCATCAAACTTACTAGTTCACATCATAATTCCTATCTTTACTTCCCCTTAGACTCTGATACCAGAGACCCTCGAGATCAAAAGTTAAAAAGAAAGGAAGTAAAGATCATAGACGAACCACACAATAATAAAAACTCAATATGTACATATGAAAAGATAAAACTTACAAATGGGAAACTTACAACGTAGAGGCAAATGGAATAGGGATGCAGAGGACTTGGTTATGATTTTCCCCAAGTATGTTCTGCTCATAGATGGCAACAATACCTCTACAATTTATTTGTTGCTTTGTATTTTTTTTTTTTTATTTTAAAAAGAGAAGCAATAAGGGGCTTGTTGGGATCCCTTGTTTCTATGAAATAAGGTTTTGGAGGAGGTAATTCAAAAAAAACTTTTTCTTTTTCTAAAATAGTCCAAGTCTGAGCAAATTTGATAATATTTAAAGTTTAGCCAAAAGATATTTTCCTTTTTGGCATAAGCTTCAAACCACGTAAAGAATAAAACATTTTTTTCAAATTTTTTGACGTTCTTTCTTGGTCCTTGAAATCTTTCCAAAAACCATAATCTTTGGGAAGAATTCTCTTTTGACCAAAAATCATTTTTTAGAGTTTCAAGTTCTGGTTGAAAATCAGGTTTCATGTTTTCAAAAAGTTATCTAATCATTTAAAAATCAAGTTCATTGTTTAGTTGGAATCAAGTTGGAGACTTGGGAGGACAAGGGGTAGTTTCATACATTGTTTTCTCTTTGTTGGAGTCTTTATCACTTCTTTGGTCATTTTGTTGATAAACTGGTCTAGCGATCTTGGATGTATTATCTAGACTTGTGAGGTTGAGAGATGGCATGGATCTTTGCAAGCTCCTAAATCTGCAGTTATAAAAGAGGATGTTGAAGCAGAGGAGTGCCTTGGATTCTCTATCCTTGGCATATTCCTTATAAGGGCTTGTTTCTAATTTTCTTTTGGGATAGTGACTCTAGGATAGTCACAACTTTTTTGGGCAAAAGAAATTTCCACATGTCCCAAGTTATGCTGTATTAGTCTAGAGATTTTTGGATTTTTTGCTACAAGAAGTGCAGTTTTAGCCATAGATCAACTCTCAGGGAATTCTATCTTATCCCAAGGTGCCTTTCATCCCCAATCATGTTATGATCGAGATATTTTATCAATTATCAACAAAAGAGATTGGTTATTGCAAAACAGTAGAATGGCAAGCTTTCCACTAATGCAATCCATAGGAAACATTTGCAGGGCATACCTGCAAAAGTATAAACTATTTTGGTGCACACTACCTTTACAAGGTGCAGTCGAGGTGCAAATAGATTAACGTTGATATGGTTTACCGGCAATACTTCTCAAGAAATTCTTCTCAGATAATTCCCGTAAAAATCACATGCTTTGGCTTTTTAGAGATCAATGGAGTGTTGGATGGCTTGGTTTCCTTTCGATTCTCACAGTATGGAGGAGAGTTCTCTCAATTATGTGTTTAAAATCCCACAATCAAGAAGGTTAGATTTCTTTCTGACAATGGCACTGGATTAATGAGTAAAGTGATTTTGGATTGTTTCTATTTTGACTGTGTTTATGATAACTATGGCATATTTATTTTATTTCATGATGTTCACATTAAAGCCTATAGAACTTTATCTTTCAGATCGGGTAGCTAGAGTGATGCGTCAAATATTCCCATTGAGATACATAGTTGCCTTGGAAGGGCCTTCTCTCTGAATGGCTTTATCTTCTTCCTATGATACACTGTTTTAAATGATCCATTGTATGTTTTCCAAATTTCTATTCAACAATGTGCATTAATTCTCACATTGTTAGATACCTACAAAGGCCAGAAAATAGAGTGAATATGCTTTCTTTGTTAGGAAGCCATTTAGTGTGTTTCGCATATGACCCAAGAGGTGTAAATTATAATGTGAGTATTTGGGAAATTCTACTAAATAATACAGGTGTGGCTGGATGGAGTCTTATGGCCATACGCAAGTTGGCCAATGTGGTGAGCCAGAACATCCTAGAACTTGTTTCAATAATAGCCTGATTAGTAGTGTTGACATTTACAATGATTGCGAAGAAGGAGATAATGTTTCTACTCATTGTATCTCCTCAACCTCTATAGAGGAAAATGAGAACAATACATTTCACGTTTTCAAACTTAAGCAATCTGTTGTGGTATGCATGATTTTACCTCACAAAGAAACCTTGGTGGAAGTAGTATAAGTGAAGATTTTTCATGGGATTGTATTCTTGATTTTAGGATAATCTACTTTTGATTATGTTATTTGCCTCTGCACTCTGTGTTCTAATTTCGCATATGTAAGTTTTAACTTTATAGTCTTAACTTTATATACATATGCAATTGTGTTACCTGGTCATTACTTTTATTTCCTTTACGGATGTAAAATTTGTTAGTTTCGTTGATTGGTTTTCTTCAATAAATTATATCTACTCTTTCCTTTATGCAAGTATTAGTTTTATATCTTCCTTCACATAATTTTTTTTTTCCATCTATTTTAAGATTCAATGAGAGAACATATATGGCATAAGTGTGAAAAAATGTATTGTTTGGCTCGTTTGGTTCCAGGGAGTTATCGGTTCGTTTTGGTGACAAGAACACTAAGTTCTTCCATGCCCAGACTCTCTCGACATAAGCGAAACAAAATTAAAGGGCTTACTTTATCAAATGGCCAATGGTCATCTAATCAAATAGAGATTCATAATGAAGCAGTTAACTACTTCAAACTCCTTTTTTGTTCGATGGAGGCTTCATCTAATTATAATCTCATTATTGAGGATCATCCTATGCTTCCAAATGATGACGTGTTTACTCTTACTCAGCCAATTACTAAACTTGAGGTTTGGGATGCGCTTAAATGCATGAAATCCTACACTGCTCCTGGCATTGATGGTTTTCCCCCAATCTTCTACAAGAAGTATTGGCACATCATGGGAGATGATATTTTCGAGTTTGTCAAGAATACTTTCGTGGAAGGTTTCTTTGATCAAGAATAGGCAGACACCTTAATAGTTCTTATTCCCAAAGAGGACAACCCCACAAAAATCACCCATTTTAAACCTATTAGCCTTTGCAATGTGGTTTATAAAATCATGACTAAGGTTCTTGTGAACAAGCTAAGGCCTTTCGTAAATGAGATCATAAGCCCCCTCCAGAGCAGTTTCATTCCGTGTAGAGGCAGTAGAGATAACATCTTGGCAACTTAAGAGGTTATTCGTCATATCAACCATACCAAAGCCAAGAAAGGGATTGTCGCCTACAAGATTGACCTCGAGAAAGCTTATGATAGGGTTAATTGGGATTTTCTAGCTTCCACTCTTTGGGATTTTGGCTTCCCAGAGATTACCAGAAAATTGGTGCTGCATTGTGTGACTAGTGCTAATTTTTCCCTTTTTTAGAATGGGGACAAAACCCCTCCTTTCAAAGCCAAGAAAGGCCTCCGTCAAGGGGACCCTCTTTCACTGTATCTTTTTGTTTTATGCATGGAAAAATTGTCTTTATTGATATCTAAGAAAGTTGACAGGAAGGAGTGGAAGCCCATTACAACCTCTAGGGGGTCCTTCAATTTTTCACCTCCTGTTTGCTGATGATGTTCTCTTATTTTCTAAGGCTATCATATCCCAAGCTAGGGTCATCAATGCAACCTTGTCTGAATTTTGTAGGGCTTCCGACTTGAAAGTGAATAATGAGAAATTGAGAGCTCTTGCTTCTTCGGAAGTGTCAACAGTTTGAAAGGAGAACCTCTAGCTAATAACCAAGATCCATTTTACAAATGATTTGGGAAGGTACCTAGGCATATACTTTATGAAGGGAAGGGTCGACAAGACCCACTTTAAGAGGGTCACTACTAAGATTAAATAGCATTTGGTGGCTTGGAAGGGTAAATTTCTGAACAAGGCTGGCAGGATTACCTTTGCCTGGTTAACCTTAAATGCCATTCCTATTTATACCATGTAGAGCGTTTAGTTCTCGCAAGGAGTTTGTGAAGAGATTAACAGGGCCACGAGGTACTTCGTTTGGTGTACTGGTTCCAACAAGGGCCTTCACATGCTTAATTTGGATTTTGTGACCTTGCCAAGGAAGGATGGAAGGTTGGGTGTGAGATCGGCTAGACTAACTAATATTGCTATTTTGGGAAAGTCGGTTTGGAGTATTCTTCAAGATGAGAACAAACTTTAGGTGTTTGGAGGTTGATCTGCAAGTGCATTCTGTGGATCAGGGAAGGTTTCAAGCGGCCCATTGGAGATGGCACGACCACTAGGTTTTGGTTAGGCCCTTGGGTTGGGGAATGTGGCTTGCATCGTACTCCAAGAGTGTGTATGGCTAGCCATAACCCCAACACCATGGTAAGTCATTTCATCAGCAACGATAACTGGAATTTGGATTTAATTTCAAATTTGGTTCCCACTGAGGTAGTGGTTACTATTAGCCAAATTCAAATGATGGTGTTTATTCCCTGAAGTCATCCTATAGCTAGCTCATCTCTCATGCTTCGACCTCTGGAGATAGCAAAGTCTGGCATGCCCTGTGGAATATGAAGGTTCCTGAGAATTTGAAGGTTTTCTTTAGGCTTGAGTTACATGACTCTATTCCTATGAATGTCATCTGTTACAATAAACATGGCTTAACCACTACCATTTACAAAAGGTGTCTTATTGAAGCGGAGATCCAGCTCTACTGCCTTCGAGATTGCACACATGCCAGGGAAGTTTGGCTCCACTCAGGTCTGAGCCTTTGGACGGATTTCTACAACATGAGTTTCAAAGATTGGTTACTTCGTGAGCTAGGCATGCAGGATAACAACTGGTGTTACTGCACAGCTCTTTTATGTAGCCTTTTGTGGTGGATTTGGAAAGCTAGAAATGCATACCTGTTTGAAAAACAACGTTGGCCTTGGCATTATGTTATAACACAAGCCGGGATCCTCACAGAAGATATTATATCCTTGCTTGGGGTTAATTCAACTAGGAAAACTTATTTGTTGGGCCTTTCCTCCTCACGGTTCTTTCAAGCTGAACACAAATGGTAGCAACATTAGTAACCCAGGCCTCTTTGGTTTTGGCGGTATCATCTGGGATCACTGAGGTAACTGGGTCTTGGAGTATAAAGGGGGCATCTCGGGCTTTTGACTAACCTCCATGCTAAACTTGAGGCTGTTTAGAGTGGTCTTGCCTTAGCTTGGTAGAAGGGTATTCACATCCTGCATATCAAAATTGATTGTATGGATGTTATTCATCTGCTAAATTCGAATAAGTCAAACACACACAATCTGAGGGATCTCATTCATGACATTAAATGGCTCATGAACAGAAACTTGGTAGTTGAGTTTCACTATATCTTCTGTGCAGCCAACTTCTATGCTGATCAAATTACTGAGGAGGCAGCCAAGGATGGCTTAGATTTTTGTAATTCTGGAACAGCCCTACAATAGCTGTCAACTGAGCTCATAGCTAATCTTTCTGATGTTTCCTTTGTTAGGTTGTAGTGTTTTTGTTTCTTTTCTTTCCACACCAAAAAAAGTTAATATACCAATATGTGCATGGAATGGAGATGAATTCATATCTTTATTTTTGGTATTTTCAGAGTCATTGTATTAGCACTTTCTCTGAAGTAATACAATTGTTTCATCTTATGTTTGACTCGTCGATGGAAAAACAAAATATGCTTTGTTCATATTAATCAAACAAAAAGTAAATTCTTTGATGGTAAAAATTTTATATACCAGTATATGATTTCACATGTAAACAGCCATAGAGAATATTGCTGAATGAAACATACATGGAAAAAAAAAATCATTGACAAAATAGTTATACCTATAGTCTATTATTCTAAAAGGTTGGAGGATATATATTTGGAGAGACTATTACCTGCAACAATAGCAAGCAAAATTAGGGAAACAAAAGAGTATGGTAGTATTAAGTGGCGGAGACTATACTAATTCAATTACTATGGATACAAATTATTTGCATCTATTTATTCATGAGAATATCTTCATGAAAAATGAATCTACTTCTCCAGTTTCAGATAAGCTAAAAAGAGGACATGAGAAATAAAGGAATTTCACATTTTGAAAATTCTTTATAAAAAATTTTGACAATTTTTTTTTTCATTGGTCATACCATTTGAGTAGGAGGTAGATTAACAACCTTTTGAGTCTTTCACTTTACATATGAATCTTATGGTTTTGAGAAATTCTCTTTCTTCAATTGCAAAGATATGTTCGATGTCCTTTTAAAGATTACTTTGTCCATTCGTTCATGGAAATTCATCCCATTGAAAAGCTTAAAATAAACTCTATAATTCCAATGCCCTAAATTTTATGCAAAATTTATATTATTAATTAGTAAATATATTTAAATATCCCCAATTAGCAAATTTTTTAAAATTAATTTATATATAATTTGATTTTATCGAATATTGAAATTTAATGTGGTAGCCTGTACAATTAGGGAAAAAAAAGTCCCTAGACACTACTTATTAATTGCCGTGGTTAAGAAAAAAAAATATAATTATGTAATCATGTCATTTATAATAATCAATTTCAACTATAATTTCTTATTATTAATTTATTTCTTAATTCATTGCAATATTTTCTAGGTTTGTTATATTTTCATACATATAAAATAATTTTCAATAATATTTCACAATTCAATTCAGTGCTAAGTATTCTCCTTAAAATATGCTAAATGTCAGCACCTCATAGAGTGTATTTTACTTTTATAATAAACTAGATTAAATCCATGCATGGTAAATCTTAATAAATAAATTATATATCTCTTTTTAAAAAGTTAATTGAATATCAGAATAAATATATAAAGTCTTGTGAGGATAAAAAATTTATTATTTTAAAATGTATAATTGTTATGTGTGTGTGTATATATATATATATGCTAAGAGGAGCAGAATATTAAGAAAAGAATAATTCTAAACCCTCCTATATCTTCTTACAAATCTTCCTACATACTAAATAAAGAAAGATAATGAATGCATTTATTTTTTTTCATTTAACACTTATAGAGTATTAAGAGGATATAGTAGGAAGGTAGAGCATTACTCGAAAAGAAAATGAAAAAAATAGAATAATAGTATATTTTACCCATCCCAAGAGTGGTACATGTTTGAGACATAATTTGTAATAATTTTTTGTAAGAGTGAAAAATGCTTAACAAAAAATAATTAAAAGTAATATAATTGTCTTTTAATAATATATTAATATTTTAAAATTATAATAAAACATTTTATAATAATTTAATAAAAATATTTATTAACATCTACATTTATGGTGGTAATTTATGGTGATAGTAATGGAAAGGTAAACATTTTGTGAGAGTAAGTGAATTTTAAAAGTAAAAAATATGGTATTTTAATAATTTCCATAATAGTGTTTGTGATAAATAGAATTTATCTATAATTTCTATAATAGTTGTGGCTGGAGCCTTAGGCAAGGTAGTTTTCATCCTTGAGGAGCTTCTGCCCGGGTTTATCCTATCTGTAACAGCTCTTGGAGCTTGTATTTTGGAATATAAACTATTTTCTGCATTCCTAGTCCTGGGTTCCTGACAGCATGTCTCTTCTAATCTAATGAGGTGGTCAATACCATTCTGCCTGTTATAGTCTGATTGCAGTGAAAAGGTATCTTAAATTAAGATGACTCATCGTATCCAATGTTGTCCAAGTACTGGCTAGTTTGCAATTTTTCATTCTTCTATCTCTTGTTTATCTAACGTTTGCTCTTAAAATGACATGCTATCTCTTATCTTTCTTATCATTCCCTATAAGAAAGAATTATGTTCATCTTTATGCAGTGGACGCCATGCTTTGAAGAAGCGACTTGAAGAGGTATGCAAATGTTTGGCTTTATACTCAATATTTATCGAATATTACCCTATCCTATCCTTCCCTTTTTTTTTTTAATAAGTCATACCCTGTTGATTCAGCTTGGATATGAGCTTCAAGATGATCAACTTGAGAGTATGTTTTGGCTCTTCAAAGCAGTGGCTGAGCAAAAAAAGGTAAACAGAAACAAATGGTGCTCTGTTTCCCCCACTTCTTTCCAAGAGCTACTTATTTAATAATCACCATATAACCTAGTGTTGACCCAGTCAAGGAACTGGGTTTACTTTTTTCTAATGATGTTGGATATTAAACGAATAGAATTGCCAATAACCATTGAATTTAGTAGTTCGTCCTTATATCCAGGATCAACACTGGGTGCAAAGATAGTAGACTTAGTTTGTTGGATGCTTACTAGTATAACTTGCTTTTATTTTGTGTATAATTTTAGGTTGGGTGAGCTGGCACCTATCTATATAATTAGGTCATTGGTTTCTGATAGAAACCATGATGGCAGAATAGTGGGCTTGTAGGATAGTTATTGATGTAGTTGTTTATGTATGGGGCATTTAGGCTGAGATGAGGGTGAGGGATGATCATTCAAGCATTTTATAATTGGATGCTAGGTAGAGAGAATTCTCTAAGGAGCTTCAATCTCTAGCTGTCCTGAGTATAATTCTCAGGCATATTTATATCAATAAATGTGAATTTTCAATAAAATAACTCACGTTTCACTTCAACTTCGGGTTCCTATCAATTGGTTTGACTTTGAGCTGCCGAATCGAGAAGGGAGTTTCTTGGATGCTAACGAGTATGAATTAATCCATGAGATGTTGGAATGTATGGATGTCTTGGAGAAGAGAATGGACAGAATGTAGGCCAATGGACTGGATGGAGGCCAACACAGCCAAAATGAAGGAAGAAATTCTGGCCAAAATAAGGAAAGATTATGGGGGAACAAGTTGCAGAGGAGAATTCAGTACCGTTGTTTGTAGAAGCAGAAATTGTTTCTACTCAAAATTTTAAGCAATCCATGGCTGAGACAGAGGGCCACCAAGACAGTGACTCCAATGAGAAACAGAACCAGAGCAATAGAATTATGAAGATTACATGAGTGAAGGAGGCAGAAATAACCTATGAACAGCAGCACTGGGGCTATCTCAAGGAAGAGTTGCTGCCGGAGACTTTTTGGGGAAGGTGTGAACCTTGATAGTTCATCATGGCTGATGGGGGACTGGTTACCAAGGTATTCCTTGAAGAACCAAAGGTCCAAACCAATTCTAAGTGGGTTAGATTGGTTAACACTAGAGGATCTAATAGGACTCTTGGTCCTAGTATTAGTACTACAGGCTTGACTTAATTGGGCAAAGAGCAGTAGCTGGATAATGGGCCTAAGAAGGTAGAAGATGGGAGACAAGTCATGATTATTGATGGTTGTGTTGAAGGAAACTTCGGGTTTGGAGAACATTCCCATTGAGGTTCTTAGATGTAGCAGTGGGGGAAATTGCCATCTCTAGGGGAAGCCCACGGATTGGCACATTTTGTTGGTAGCGTCACCCTACTTATCATCAATTCAACTATTAGTTTCATGAGGAGAACAATGTGGGTGGAGTACTAAATTCTGTTGCTGGCGAATGTACAGAGGTTATTATGTGATAAGAGAACAATTACAACAGAAGGAGGAAAGGAAAGGTTCTGGTGATGGCAACCCAAGCAAGTGGTCACATTCAGAAAATCAGCATGGCCATGTGCAGAGAAGTGGGTTAAGCTATTCCAATAAGCTTCTGAAATTGAACATTTCTTAACCAAAACTGGCCTCTTTGAGAACATAGATCATTGCCTTGTCTTAGTGAAACACATTGAATGAATGAAAGGGATTTTTATAGGCTGGAAGGAATATAGTAACATTGCCAGACATGGATAAGAGATCTTCAAGGCTAGAAGGAATGCAAAGACATCAATGAGATTTTCAACTTGGTTGACTTATCTGTTGCATTCAAAAAGATTTGTTCTTGTTGGGTTGTACTCTCTATTTTCGAACCCAATTTTGGGTGAGAGAAAACTGAAAAAGAAGATGGGACACAAGTCATGATAATTGATGGTTGTGTTGAAGGAAACTTTGGATTTGGAGAACATTCCCATTGAGGAGGTTTTTGAGGTTCTTAGATGTGGGGGAAATTGCCATCTTTAGGGGAAGCCCACGGATTGGCACATTTTGTGGGTAGCGTCACCCTACTTATCATCAATTCAACTACTAGTTTCATGAGGAGAACAATGTGGGTGGAGTACTAAATTCTGTTGCTGGCAAATGTACACATATGGCAAGTGAGAAAGCTTGACCAACCAAACAAGTTGGATGATCATGCTTGGAAAGAAATTATGGAGAAGTTGTTGATAAATTACAAAAAGTGGTGCAAGTATTTGAATAGCAAAAGTAGCCTTTGGTTGCTGGCAGTACAGCAGGTAGTGTGGCAGCGTCAGTTATTAAACATGGGTTAATATTTATATCTTCTTATATGGGGAGAAGCTGCCAATTTAAGATTCATGCCTGAATGCCTTTGTTATAATTACCATCATATTGCATTTGTGTTGTATGGGATGTTGGCTAGGAGTGTTAGTCCAAAGACAGATAGGTGAACCTCTAAAGCCAGACTATGGTGGTGAAAGGAAGCTTTTTTTTATGAAAGTTGTAAAACCAATTTATGATACTATGTCCAAGGAAGCTAAAAACAATAAAAAGGAGGAAAGAAAAGCATCCTCCATGGAGAATCTATGATAATTTAAAAGAATATTTCTGGGCAGTTGACTGTTATTGGTTCGGTGGCCCATGGAGATTTTTTATACTATGTCTACAGGTAATGATCATCATCGCATGCAATGGCTTCGGCGAAGTTCCATATTTGATGGTGATGTTTCCAAGAAATCTTTGAGCAATTTTATTGTTGCTGCAATATTGAAGCTTGTCCGCATGTTTACTGGCTTATCTTTGATTTGACTGCGGAATGCAAATCCTTCTCTGTCGTATTCTTCAAAACTAATCTTGAAGCAAATGTGAAAAATGATTACAGGGGGATCGGCGAGCTATTGCAAAGGAAACTGACGGTTGCTTGGGAAAATATGGGATTATTCCATTCCGTTCTCTTTTTAATCCTATCCATTAATTTCTTTCCCTTCAAGGATACAAAGCATTGACATAGATCATATTTATTGCATCACTTTCACAATTCCAATAGAATTAGTGTTCCTTTTCAATCGTAAAATGCTTTCATTTTAATCTGAGTGTCTCTTGTGTTTGTTTTTCCCTAAGGATATTCCTTGCTTTATGCTCTCTCAAGTAGTTTGGTGCTAAGTTATTAGCAGCTGTTGTTTAGCATGGTTAGCATGCAATGGTTATTGCTGAATGTAAAAGAGAGATATAAATATATCTTGTGTATTTCTGAGAGCTTGAGGCACATATTTATACAAAGAGTCTAGGTTAGACTAGAACTCTAATACAGAGAGTTTGAGTTAAGACTAGGACACTAATAAAGAGAGTTTGAGTTAGACTAGGAAACAAATAAATGAATAACCTAGATTAATGTTTATCTATATTTACATTGCTAATACTCCTGCTCAAGTTGAAGAATATATGTTAATCACGCCCAGCTTGTTACAGATGTAGTTAACGCGTACTCCATTTAGTGCCTTGGTGAAAATGTCTCCAAGCTGGTCCTCTGTTTGGACATGTCTTGTAGTGACGGACCCATTATCTATCTTATCTCGAATAAAGTGGTAGTCAATTTCAATGTGTTTTGTGCATTCATGAAACACTAGATTAGTGACAATATGTAGAGCTGCCTAATTGTCACACTAAAGTTGAGCTAGGAGAGAGAGCTTATACCCAACTTCTTTGAGTAGTTGGTATATTCATACAATCTCACATACTGAGTCAGCCATAGTCTTGTACTATGATTCAGTCGTTGATTGAGAAACCACATTCTATTTCTTACTGCGTTAGGATACCAAATTCCCTCCCACAAACACACATATCCCAAGGTAGATCTTCTGTCATCCTTATACCTAGCATAATTTGTATCAATAAAACATTCTATTTTAGTATGTTTGTAATTCCTATAAAGGAGTCCACACCCTGGTGCTCCTTTCAAGTAGCAAAGAATCTGTTTCAAAAGTGCATAGTGATTGATTGTAAGAGATGACATGAACCTACTAGCGACACTAATTGTGAAAGCTATATCAAGTCGAGTAATTGTTAAATAATTCAACTTCCCAACCAAACGCTTGTATCTTTGGTTCTGCAAATGGTAAACCATCATCTTTTCTCGGATGTAAGTTGAGGGCATTGGAGTACTACATGGTTTTACTCCTAACTTACCCGTTTCCTTGAGGAGGTTAAGAACATACTTCTTTTGACTTAGGAAAATATCTTTATTGCTTTGGAGGATCTCTACTTCTAGAAAGTATTTGAGTGGCCCTAAATCCTTAGTCTGAAAATGTGACCAGAGTAATTCTTTTAATTCCGAGATACAGGTACTATCATTCTTGGTGATTACTATATCATCCACATATACCACAAGGAGACTAATACCTCCTTTAAAACGTCAATAGAATATTGTATGATCACACTTCCTTTTCTTCATCCCGTATTGTAAGACCACCGGTGTAAATTTTTCAAACCAAGCTCGAGGATTCTACTTCAAACCATACAGAGACTTCTTAAGATGGCATACTTTCCCATACTCCCACTAAGCAACAAAACCTAGAGGTTGCTCCATGTATACATTTTCCTGAAGAGAGCCATGTAAGAAGACATTTTTAACATCCATCTGGTGCAAGGGCCAATCAAAGGTAGTTGCCAAAGAGATAAATGAACTGAAGTCAATTAAGCAACAGGAGAGAAGGTCTTCGAATAATCTGCACCATATGTCTGAGCATATCCTTTAGCCATGAGACGGGCTTCTAGGAAAATCACAGAGCTATCTAGATTGACCTTAATAGTAAAGACCCATTTGCTCCCGATAACTTTCTTGCCAATAGGTAAGTCTATTAATGTCCAAGTGTCATTATGGTCAAAGGCATTCATCTCTTTGCACATGGCAATGTGCCAACTAGAATGGGTTAAAGCTTCTCGAGCAGTCTTGGGAATAATGATGGAATCTAAGTTGGCAATAAAGGAAGATGACAGAGTAGAAAGACCAGTATAAGAAACAAACTAAGCAATAGGGTAAGTACAAGATCGTTTACCTTTCCGAAAAGCAGTGGGCAAGTCGAGAGAGTCAGATGATTGGTTAGGGATTAGAGGACTCAAGGGCCGATCTTCCGGCGGTGGAGGCGATGGAGGGCTAGAATTTGCAGTCTCTGGACTAGGGCAGGAACTAATGACTCTACAAGAGATAGGTTAATTCTAGGTAGAAGATAGACTACTAAGTTATCCTCACTGGACTCCTAGGAAACATTAGGAGAAAGCGGGAAGAAAAGGTTTGTATATGAAACGTGACATTTTGAGAAACAACATATTGACACAAAGTAGGGGAAAAATAGTGATACCCTTTTTGAAAGGCGAAAATAGCCGAGAAAGACACATTTAAGGGATTTTGGATCCAACTTTGTCATTTGGGGCCTATGATCACGAACAAAACAAGTATAGCCAAACATACGGGGCTCAACTAGAAACAAGGGTTTATTAGGGAATAAGATAGAGAAAGGGATTTTACCATTGAGAACAAGTGATGACATATGGTTAATCAAGAAACAAGCTATGGAGATAGCATTAGCCCATAATGGTTTGGGAACATTTGTCTAAAATAGAAGGGCTTGGGCAACCTCAAAGAGATGCAGATTCTTGAGTTTAGCAATGACATTTTGGGATGGTGTGTTAGCACAAGATAACTTACGAAGAATTCCATGTTCAAGCATGTAGGCCTAAAAAGAAGTAGACATATGTTCTATGGCATTATCACTGCGAAAAGTTTGAATAGAGATATGAAACTATGTTTTAATTTCAGCATGGAAAGCACAAAAATGATATAAAATTTTAGAACGATTTTTCATGAAATATCACTTAGTGACTTGAGAATAATCATCAATAAAAGTAACATAGTATTTAAAACCACTTTGAGAAATAACAAGACACGGACCCCAAATATCAGAATGGACAAGCATAAATGGAGATACAACCTATTGATTGACACAAGGACTCAGACACACGATGATGTTTGGCAAACTGACACAACTTACAATTTAAAGATGACACTATGAAATTGAGACACAATGCCTTGAGACTTTAGAGAGAGGGATGTCATAAACGACAATGTGTTTCGAACGGAGATAGGGAACTAGAGCAAGCTAAGGACTGCGGTGCCAGAGGGTCAAAAACGGAGTCTAGCAGATTCACACCCTCTACCAAGGATATGCTTCGTCGAAAGATCTTGAAAAAAACAAGAATTAGAATAAAATGAGACACTACAATTCAAGGCTCAGGTGAGTTTACTAACAAAAAGTAGGTTAAAGGAGAACTTAGGTAAAATGTAGTACATATTGCTTAGATAGAGAGGGTGTCAATTCAATGGTGCCTGAGCCGAGGACGCAAGAAAGAGATTCATCAGCAATGGTAACATGGTAGGAAGGAGCAGTAGGGTGAATAGTAGAGAAAAGATGGGGATTACCTATCATGTGGTTTGTGGAACCAAAATCAATAACCCATTTGGAGGCAGAAGATAGAAGACATGTAGCAGAGTTACTTGTCTCAACAAAGGCAGCTGAATATGCAGAGGGGTTGGTAGATTCGGTTAGCCGAGCATACTCTTCAGCTAAAATAGTAATTGTTTGGTCATAAGCAATATGAGCAGTTGGTCCCTTGTGATACTTGGCTTGCAATTTCGGACATTTGTGCTTGGGGTGTCCAAGCTCATGACAATATAAACATTTAGTCTTATCAACAGATTGTCCACGATGATGATCTCCACGGGTCCCCCTTCCACCATGAGAGTGCCCACTACTAACAAGTGCGCTTTGAGGAGACGGGGATGTCTAAGAGTCTTCAGAGCCAAACCGAAGAACCCTAGCAAAGGTCTCATGTAGAGATGGAATAACTGATTCATACAGAATTTGCAAGCGAAGAGACTCGTGTTTAGGTTTTAATCCGGTAAAAAAACTCATCACAACAACCTAATCATGCTGAGTATGCATGGCTTGTACATTAGAACTAATAGGAAGAAGTGAGTTGAGTTCCTCAAAGAGTGTTTTGAACTTGGTAACATACACATGCATAGATTGATCATGTTGCTCATTTCGACGAAAGGACTTGCAAACATTGTTAATACGAGAAATATTACTCCGCCTAGAATACAAAAAGTCAAGATAATTCATTAGTTCCTTAACAAACTCAGTGTGAGACCAAGGGAAGTACCTTTGTATCTATAGAGTTTCGAAGCTAGATAAACATGCGTGTATTATCCTCTAGCCACTGTTCACGCGTGTCGTTAGTGGGTAGGTCAAAGGTGAGATGAGCAGCTTTCCAAATACTTTGCAAATATACTTGAATCATCTTGCCCCAATCAAAGTTGTTTGAACCATTAAGCTTCGGATCAACAATCCAAGAAGTAAGTGACAACAGATCAATCGCAGGAGGCTTCTTGTTAGCCATAGTAGATCAACACAGATAACAAAGGGCCCAAGTCAACACGACAAATATCAGCAAAGAAGCAGCACCAAATAGAGGTGGAATGACCAAGTTACAATACCAAAACCAAAAGTAGAAAAAAAAAAAAAAAAAAAAAAAAACTAGCCAAGCAGAAAATCGAAAATGGCCAAAAACGGAACAAAGGCAGCAGACCAAAGCCGCAGAAAACAACCCAAAACTAGTTGGATAGGCCAACGGGAACTCAAAATGTCGATGATGAAGAGCGGTAGTAGAGCAGGTGGTGCACGCGCTGGCACTTGGCGCGAGTAGCAAAAAGAGCAGGCACTGCATGTGATTCCTTGCACGGTTGGATTTTGGCCGGAGTTGGTGGGCAGGCTGATCTCAGCTCCAGAAATCAACAAAGATAGGGCGGTGAGGCAAACAAGGACTCCCAAAATGGTGTTTAGAGTCATACCCAAAATCCTGACGCTCTCCAACCAAGCGAATGTGAGAGATAAAAAAGAAGAAAAAAAAATAGCTCAAGAGTACCTTGCTCTTGATACCATGTAGAAGAGAGATATAAATGTATCTTGTGCATTTTTGAGATCCTAAGGCATATATTTATACAGAAAAAGTCAAGGTTAGGCTAGGACACTAATAGAGAGAGTTTGAGTTAGACTAAGAAACAAATAAATGAAATAACCTAGATTAGTGTTTATCTATGTTTACATCACTAACACTGAACAATAGAGAAGAAACAGTAATTGAAAAGATAGTAAGATTTGTTGTTGTTCTAGACCGCTATGAGATCTTACTAAAGCCTCCTTGTTTTATAGCCCAGCACATTTGATGGTTTTACAAACCGTTAGTGTGAATGTATGTAGGCTTCAGGGTCCCAAAGCAAAATTATTTATTATTCTAGAAGTAACATTAAAAGCTAGCAACCCATCTGAAGGAAAAACAATGATTGCTACCTCTGAACGCTCACTAAAGTCCTGCTCTATTTTGAGAACTGCAACGATTAAAACTTTTGTGACTGAAAATCTATAAGAAATGGCCATGGTTAAATCCCACAAAGTCACTAAGTTCATCAGTAATCTGGGAAGTTGTTTGTGTGCATTGTGTATCAAAATACAATGTATGCTCATACGGATTGCAGTTGCATTTTAGTTGAAAGGTTTATTTTGTTCATTTTCACTGGTTACTAAAATTGAGGCCATATTGCAGTAGGAATATTATATGTAGATTACAGAACTTCCAAGTCATATAATTGTAATAATTACATTATGATGTCTCCTAACCTTGTCTCTTCTGTATATTTTGATTCACTTGTTGAAAGCACTTATGTGTACTTTCTGAGATAGATGTTTGATGTTTACAGAGAGTTACTGATGCTGACCTCAGAGCGTTGGTGTCAGATGAAGTATTTCAGGCAGAGCCTATATGGAAGCTTTTGGATTTGCAGGTAACTTTGAATATACTCTGTAAAAATCTGATGTTACGGTTTGATAAAAATAGAAAAGACAAGTTAATCAATACTTAACCAGTGCAGGTGACATGTGGAACTCTTGGTCTTTCAACAGCAACTGTTAAGCTCATCAGCATTGACGGTAGTACGAATGTTGCTTGCTCTGTTGGTGCTGGACCAGTGGATTCAGCTTATAAGGCTGTTAATCTCATTGTGAAGGTTTATTCCTTCTTCTTGTTATAGATTTTGAAAGCTTATTGGATTAATGCTCCTTGTATGTATATGTTACTTTAAGGTTTTATAGTTTTGGATTTGATTATCTTTGACCCATTTACAGAGATAGTTCAACAGGTAGACTTTTCAAGATTGTTTTAAACTTTTAACTATTTCCCTAGAGGGTTGAGCTTTTTCTTTTAGGAAAATCATTTGAAATTTACTTTCAAGCCAAAAGATTATTGATTTTGTTTTGATTCCATCAGAAGCTTGGAAATGGAAAATCATAATCTACAATGTGACTGGGAATTTTGGATATTTCTAAGTTTCTCCATTCTTCCTCATTTAATGCCATCAATTATACTGCAATTTCATGGAGCTTGGTAAATTTCTTAGGTTCTTATTGCATGCAGGAACCAGTAGCACTTCTCGAGTATTCATTGAATGCAGTCACAGAAGGCATCGATGCAATAGCCACTACCCGAGTCGTAATTCGTGGGGAGAACAGTAGTAGTACATCTACTCATGCTTTTACTGGAGAATCAGTTCATCGAACGTTTAGGTACTGTATATGGATAAAAGTATATAGCTGTTATATGTTCTTCAAGCAGAATCAATCTTACAGTTAAATGTTTATTTTGTGGCAGTGGAACTGGGGCAGGAATGGACATTGTTGTTTCCAGTGTCAAGGCTTATATTGCTGCATTAAACAAGATGTTGGGTTTCAAGGAATCGCCATTTCCAGCTGAAAAAACTGCAGTTTCTCCATGAAAAGGAGTAATGCAAATTCATGTTATTCCTCCAGTGAAGGCAGCTGGTGATTTTGTGAACTGTGGAAAGGGGAAGATAGTTTTCAAGTTTCCATACCATGAGAATTATGATAATATTTTAGTGTGATAATGTAATTGACAATGAATTTTGTTATTATTAGAAGTTACCATTAAGAAAGAAAATAAAAATGAGGTTTAAAAGCTTGTTTGGTTTAATAAATAGAAAATGTCTTTATAAAAATATTTTTAAAAATACTTTATTGCACTCAATTGCACGTTTCATATTGAAACTGCATTGATTGCATATTGTATTCTTTTTTTTTTTTTTTTGGTACATGCATGTTACATTCTTTTTAGCATATGGCAGATTATTTATATGAATATTTTCAAATAAAAAATTTAATGGGAATTTTATGAACAAACGAACTTAATTATTTTGTTAAAACAATGTAGTCTCTTGTAAGGAATAGCATTTTCTTTTGAATGTGGAAAAAAATTATTTATCCCTTTTGTTTTTACAAAATAAGTAGGTTTTGTTTTTTTTTTTAATAATGTGCCATTAAAAATTTATTCGTAATGCCAATTTAATATTAAAAATTATTTTATTTAGTACTAGCCTTTTAAATGTGTTCATAATATGATTCTCAAATCTCAATTTTCACATTTCTTCCAAATTTTGCGGTAGTGTTACTGTAATGGTATGTATGAGATTTCACAAAAAGTTAGATTTTATAGATTTATCAAATATAATTTACCTTTATATATTGTTTGGTGTATAATTAGTATGGGATAATTTTATACAGTCAATTATAGTCGATCGCACTTAATTACGACTTATTATTGTATTAGTAATTTGAACTCATACTTTGATTAAGCTTTAGTTTGATGGTATTATTAAAAATAAATTTCATTTTTAATCCTTAGTAGCTTTTATAGATAAAATATAATAAAGAAAAAAAAACTAAACCAAAGTTGTTGATTATTGTTATTGGAAATTCTTGAGTAATGGTATTATCACTCTTTTGACCAATTAAAAATAAATAAATATTAAAAAGTTATAAATGAAATCAGTGATGTAAAAGAAGAAAAAAAATATTGAGAATCATGATAGTGGTAAAAAGATTAATTTTTATATAATATAAAATTTTTATACATACAATAAATATTATATAATATTAATTTTTTATCAAATTTTATCTTATTTAGTTTAATACTTTATGCCAAACGGCCTAAGCTGATTAATCCAATATCTAAATTGTCGTCACCATCCATGGCAACTCTTTCGGTACACGATCAAGGTAGAGAGTGGATGATTGGTATTGTGAACGAGTCTCATGAGCTTTATTTATGCCTTTATCATCTTCATCTTCCAATTTTCTTGAGCTTGAATTCTCAATTTCCAAAACATTTTCACAATCTCCTTAGTCATCCTAATTTTGTTGAACTTTAAAAAGTGATGCCCAACTGAGTTGATATATTAGAGTTACTCCTCCATTTTCCTTGGTTCACTTTGATGTATAGAGGCTAAGTTTTGTTATTTTATTCTTAGCTTTTTACTTTGTAACTTTTGTTAAGGCTAGATATATTACTTTATTCTTTGATTTTTCTTACTTTTTAACTTTTGTTAATTACTATTCTTATGTGTAACAAAATATTGTTCTCAGCTATTTTTCTCATCTTTCAAATTTTTTTACTAAAGTTAAAAATTAATTTGGTAAACTCATATATGTTTTATACAATAATAATGTCAGAGTATTTTTTTAATCAATTTACCACTTTTATGACCTCTAAAGGTATTCCCTTTCAATCTTGCATATACACTACTCAACAAAATAATATGGCTAAACGTAAAAATTGCCATTTAATTGAAACTGGTTATACTTTGATGCTTCATGCTAGGTTACTTCATTGTTTTTGGGCTAACGCAAGTCTTACTTCATGTTAACTCATTAATAGGATGTCATCCTGTGCCCTTCCAGATATGATCCTCGTACTATCCTCTTTCCTATCAATCATTGCATTTCTTTCGTTGTCTTTGTTTTGTCCATGCTTCTTTAGTTGGCTAGGATAGGTTAGCTACTAAAGCTATTAAATGTATTTTCTTGAGCTACTCTTATATATATATATAAAGTATTATTGTCACTTTTTGGAGATTTTGATTATTATGGGTTTTTGTAAAAAAAATATTTATAAAAATAGTTTCAATTTAAAATTATTTACAAAATAGATCTTTTTTCGGATAAAATAATATTTTAAAAATTATTGTACACAAAATATCAAAAATAAACGTCAAAACGTACAGACAAAATAGGTCATAATGCCAAGTCTTTTGAATTTTGATGAAAATATCAATTTTTTTAGTCAAAAAGCTACTAGTGCGGTGTTTTGACCCACTACTTTAGGGATTTGGATTTTTTACATTCAGCCCCTTTGCAGTCAGCCTCTGCAGTCACAATCCAACAGCTGCGATCAGCCTTCAGCACCTCGAACCCATCCCATCCGTTGACGCCAAGACCAAAGGGACAAAGCTCATTAAAAAAAATGCTCGGTAATTCAACGGCTGGGATGAGTTTAGGATGCTAAAGGCTGATCGCAGCCATTGGATTGTGACTGCAGAGGAGCTGAATGCAGAAAATCCAAATCCCTACTTTGGCATTTTAATTAACCAGTGTTATGAAGAAATAAACCTATTTTCATAAATAATTTAAAATTAGACCTATTTTGTAAAAAAAAAATTTGTACTAAAACCTATTTTAGTCAAATTCCCCTAAAGCTGAATTGATATTTCATGTCAGCTAATGTCACATTCTCAAGTAGCAATTATATTCAGTTCCCTTTGGTTCAACTCAACCTGCTTTTGTTATGCCTTCTCATATTCCTCTGTCAAATACCGTCAAGTCTACTCTAGTCATGCCATTTCCTTTTTCTTCACTTAACACATATGCAGAGTCCTCCCTACCTCCACATAGGCATCCTATCGTTTATTAGAGACATCTTTGTCATGGCTCTGCCTTACGAGCCACCTATTGCCCTTCAAATAGGTACTCACTAATGACTAAATATGTGGAGCTTTTCTAGAAATTGTTAGATTTAGATAGTTCTACTGACATATAGGAAATACGAGTTTTTTTCATACTTAAAAATATCAAAGTTCCTTATCTTATTTACTATAAATGTAGAAATTTTATTTGACAATTTGAATTATTCTAGCATTGCATTGGATGATTTTTGTCTTCTAACCCATTATACAAGTTAGAAAACTTAAAACCTAGCCCTTTAAGCAAGTTGCATTGTCTGTATTTGTGGAAATTGTGAAAATGCGTGCCTAATGCTTCTATCAACTTTCAAGTGTAAAACACGTTATGGGCTAAGAGATTGTATGGCTAACAAAAAGAAAGTCGTAGCCAATGTCACGAAGCCAGTTGTTTGTAGAATTTGAGATCACTTCCAAACAAAAATGAGTTCATTATTTTAAGCAAAATTAATTCTTAATCTTTTTAATCCTACAATATCTTTAATTTTTCTATTACTATTATTGTTAAATTAAATTAGTTTTATTGAGCGAAAGAAAATAGGAAAGATATAAAACTCCAACAATATGCTAAATTTTCCTATTAATATTATATTGTGCATACATGCATGTTTGGGGGAAAGCTTGTATAATCTAATTTAATTAGATTTTCTGATAATCTAAAGAATTCCGAGAAAATCGTTATGTTGTACCACTTTGACAACATATGGTACCTTCTTTTTTTATTTTTTATTTTGTGTTACAGCCCGACAAACAATTTGCAATTGTTGAAAGTTTATAAACTTATAATTAGTCAATTAATATATTTTGCTAAATATTGGCTTCGCTTCACATCCTGCAGTACAAAGAAAAAGACACACACGAGTAGAAACGACGATCTTTTTTGTGTAAAGGAGGTGCAAATATTAAAACACAGTGGTGCAAAAATTAGTCCCTTATTTCCATCTTGAGCCCATTAGATTAGGGGCAATCAATTGTCAAACCCAATTGGGCTTTTGGACCAACCCGGAGAACTAGTTGATAGTAGGCTTTCCAACGTTAGCAAAGACCCAAAAAAAATGGTGGAGTTGCAAAAAAGCAATAAATGAATAAATAAATGCACACATTAATTATATAAAACAATTCTTTGAATTAGTGTAAAAAAGTTGTTTGAAATGGCATAAAAAGTATATTTTCTCTATTTTAAATTTAAATATAAATATAACATATGTACCAAAAATAACATGCATGAAATGGTTAAAGATTTTGTATTACAGTTCTTTATTAGATATTCTATTGGTTTAGGTGATATAAATATTACAGTTCTTTTTTATGAAAATTTTCGGATAAATCTCCTCTAACTTTAAAGTTTTAAATTAATATTTCACAAGTTGAGTGTGAAACATTCAAAAAAAATTAATAACAATAAATATTTTTCAATAAATATGACTTTAAGATGTTTGGTAAATATTTTTTTTGAATTTCAGAAATTTTAACTCAATATTTCTTGTTTTCTATGTTTTGTTTAATTTTTTAAAATAAAATTTTAAAAAACATGTTTTTGAAGATTTTTTTTAATAGTTTTATTACAAATAAATCCCATAGTAAGGGGTGTAATTCTAGTTTTCTAATTTTTTAAAAATATTTTTAAAAAAAAGTCTTATAAATATTTAAGACTAACCAAATAATTTCTCCAGTTCTAAATATAAGGCAGTTTCTAAATAAAAAAAATTAATCATTTCATAAGACAATGTGTTGGAAGAATAAGAAAATTTTTAGTCTGTCATTTTGCATTAATTGTTACATATAGGGAATAGACACAATGGAGTATGAAAAATGTATAATATGGTGCCTCCATTATTTCTGATTGATAGAATGACGTTGAAATAAATTATTTAATTATTGTAATAAATAAGAATAAAATTAGAAATATATGAAGTTTTTTATTGTAAAAACTAAGAATAAAAAATAGTTTTTAAGAATTAAGTACATTCAATATTTAAAATTGAAAAGAGTACATTTTAAAATTCACATGATTTATAAATTCTAGAGTTTATACTTTCTATGATGTATGATTCTTACGATTCATGCCAAATGCGTCAAAGATTTTAAAGTCAACATTTAACTTGGAGTATCTTAAATTGCATCTAACTACCACATAAACCTACACTTTGTTGATGTTGTTAGCATTTTCTTCTTTTTGATCCCCATAAACCCAACACTTAAAGCCCAATTCTATACTTTCATAGGACAATTCCATCCTTGACAAATAATTTACAGAAAAGAAACTAAGAAAATAACAAATATATCATACTTTAAAATGGCCAAAAACGCTGACATAGAATAGTTTCTATTACTTTTTATTTTTATTTTTACTAATAAAAATCAAGCACTATAATTTTACCCAAAAAAAGATTAAATACTAATTTAGTCACCCATTCTAGTCATTGCAATTTATATTCCAAAGGAGGTGAATTGGTACTTTAAAAATTTTTGCAAATAAAATCATAAATTAATGTTCAGAGTAGAAGTAAAAAACAATATAATTATTGGTACAAAATAATTTTAATTGTAGAACTAAACAAGTTTAAACAAGATTTCTTATATTTTAAAGTTCGAAAAAGAGGAATAAGACACAAAATTTTATAGAAATTCAGTTAAATTCTGCTTACATCCTCTTTTTCAATGTATCTTTTTACTATTGCAAGTTTGCCACACTATCAAAGTCTTTACAATCTCTAAATGATTTTAAACTTGATAAAGGGATATCATACTCTTCCCTTACACAAGGGATAGCTTCACGTCAATCAAACAAACGCCACTCTACCTTTAATCCATAATTACATAGCTCATAAGGTGAATCACAGATAGAAAATCTTTCCCAAAAAATCTTGGATTGGTTTAGAACATCTTGTGGATATGTTTTAAGCAAAAGTACATATATTTTAAAGAGTTTAGGGAAAGATTAGAATGCACAAACCATAGCAAAACGGCCACCCAGCATGAAATATTTAACTGTAATTTTAGAATGGAAGTTAACTCTGCTTGGTCCTTCAACTCTGAAAATCCTTACCAACAATGGAGTCATGGTTGATCTCTGAACCTTGGTTCCATGATTGATGTCCAATGAAGTTCTTCGAGCTTGAATAGCATCATTTAATCTTCCAATATCTAGCTAGCTTCGACTGCTCATATTTTACTCTTGAATTTCCTATAATAAAGATATAACACTTGTAAGTCCAAATTACAGGAATCTTATTTCCGTGCATATATATATTCATTATCATTTGGCATCATCAAAACTTTTAACACAAACTTAAAGGTTAGTTGCTTACCTGATTATATGTGATTGACTTTGAAGAATTTGTGAGAATTCTGTAAATATTAAAATCTACACTACATCTACATTAGAAGAAATTAAAGTTAACATTATGTTACAAAAATAATTATCATGATCGTGAAATACTCACAATTGATAGTATCAGCAAAGGATAAAGTCAGAGAGTTGGTGTTTGTTGGACCTTACTGCAGGGCACTTTGAGGAACATATGTACGAGGATTTGGAAAAGATCCCTAATAATCTAGTGCAGGATGTGCTCAGAATTTATTCCAGCATAGTTCTTTTCTAGCACATAGTTTGATGATTCAACACCCTCTGGCAGAAACTTTGCCACCTAGATTTGAGCCTGTCTCTCCTAAATACTAGAGTAATATCCCCTTATATTATATTATATTATATTATATATATATATATATATATATATATATACACACATAAAGCGAATGACCCAACTATGTTAAGTAAGGGTGCACACAACTCATCTTAGCATATATAATAGCGGCCAAATTGGTACTAACTATGCTCAACAATTGAGAGATTTTTGTAAAGTCAAGGAATTAAGCCTATAGAAAAAATATATATTGATTAGGAGATAATCGTAATTGTTCTCTCTCCAAATGAAATTAATCATATCTCTAATGTGAAGTGAAAATATTTATAAATCAATAAAAATTCCTTCAAATAAATTATTTTTGAGATCAATTTTCATTGATTATTCACTAATCAACTATTCATCTTATTAATTCCAATAAACAAGAAGTTCCTCAATTATGCTTGATTACGGTAGATGGAACAAAATTTCTTATATTCTAACCCATTGTACAAGTCAGGAAACTTA
Source organism: Bauhinia variegata (assembly GCA_022379115.2). Lineage (NCBI taxonomy): Eukaryota > Viridiplantae > Streptophyta > Magnoliopsida > Fabales > Fabaceae > Bauhinia > Bauhinia variegata. The sequence continues at coordinate 8,820,831 of CM039430.1, forward strand.
GGACTAAGCAAGTCACACTATTTGTCTTTGTGTAAGTTAATTGTGATTAATGCTTCTATCAACTTTATTATAGATGTAAAATACATGATAGACTTAGAAATTTTAAGGCTAAAAAAGCTGAAACCATTATTAAGGTCACCAAGTCTTTGTAGAATTTGAGATCACTTGCAAACAAAAATAAGGTGATTATTTTCAGCAAAATTAAAGGTACGTTTGATTTTTATTTTTTTTTTTTATGTTTTTAGGATAATTTTACAAATTTATTTTATGAATAAGTTTTGAAAACCATATACCAAAAAAATAACTTTGAATATTGCTTACAATGGAGATAAAACCCTTGTATGTAAGACAAAATCAAGGAATAATATTTTTTTGCATCTTCGTTATCACATTTGGCATCATCAAAACTTATCTTATTAATTATCATTTAGTGTTATTAATACTTTTCAAATAAGTTAAGGCTAGTTGCTTACCTAGGTATATGTATAATTTGCTTATCAACAATTTCCAATAAAGACCATATGTTACACAAATGAAAATCTAGCCATGTTCTGAATTTGGCAATAATATCTAATTTTCCGAACAAGAACAAAAGAAATGCCAACAATGAGTAGTGCTATTTGCATAAACATTTATGTTATGGAATTTGAATGTAAGAAATAGAAGGAAGCATATATAAGAACACCAAAGATTTACGTGGTTCACCTAATTTGAGCTACATCTACGGGCAAACAACAAAGTCATTCTAGTTCTAGATCTAAACAAGTATAAGTAAGAGTATATATGATTTTAAAAATTTTAATAAAAGAGAGATATAAAACACTGTAATTTATAGAGGTTCAGCTAAATCCTGCCTACATCCTCTTTTCAATATCCTACTTGATTATTTCCACTATAGCAGCAAGTTTGCCAAACTCTTGAAAAGCCTTTACATTGTCCAAGTGATCTCACACTTGAAAAGGGGATATCAGATTCTTCACTTACACATACAAACTCAAGGGGTACCTTCCTCTCAATCAAATGGATACCTTACCCTTCTTACTCTCAAGGTATACCTCCCATTCATTAATCCACAAATAGGGATACCTCTCCCTATACATAGAGTAGTTTTCAGAATGGAATCTCTTAGAGTGATTTACATGGATCAAACAAAAACAGAATAACCATCCCAAGAAAATGAAGAAAAAGGAAGCTAGATCACTGTGGAGGCTCTTGGCCTCTGTTGGCTTGTTTAAGAACATGTTGATGGATTCTATTTATAGCCTAATTCAGATTCTAGCCGTTGGTGGGAATTGAATGCTCAAACTCCAGAAAAAGAGGCCACCGAGCATGAAGTAGTTGAACCTCTTTTAAAAAAATAGTTACTACTCCTTGCTCCCTCCCTGACTTGTTCTTTCAAACAATAAGATAAGAATAGCTTTAGTTAGAAGTAGTGAACTACTTGCTGTCTTGCAGATACATTCCAGCATGAGATGTCCTCTCTGTTCAGAAAGTGTCTGCTATTTTGCTTTTGCCAAACAGAACTTTACTCTTTATCAACAATGGCATCAAGGTTGATTTCTGAACCTTAGTTGCATGATTGATGTCCAATGAAGTTCTTCAAGCTTGAGTAACATCATTTAATCTTCCAATATCTAGCTTCAATTACTCATATATATTTTATTATTTGAACTTTCCTATGATGAAGATGTAACACCTGTAAGTCAAAATAAAGGAATCATATGTTCAAGCATATTATTATTACATGGCATCATCAAAACTTTTCACATAAGCTTCTGGCTAGTTGCTTACCTCTTCATCTGTGATTGACTATGAAGAATTTGTAAGAGCTATGTAATTATTAAAATCTGCATCTGCATGAGAAGATACAGATATCACAGCAAAAACAATTATCTTAATGGTGAAATACATTTGCAGGAGACACAATTGCTTTTATTTAAACCAGCTATATATTAGCAAAGATAAATTCAGAATTTATACAGAATGAAAAATGTTGAACTAATGCATCTAACTATTTTTTGACAAATTTAAGTGACATCCATCAGAGCTTCAAAATCAAAACAGAGTAGAATGAATTAAGTTAGGAATGACAGTTTAGCGGGCCCCTCTTCGCCGGATTGGGGAACTGCAGATTCTGCAGGAATTTTATTTTAAAGTAATTACATTTTAAATATTTGTAATATTAAATATAAATAAGTATTTAAAATTATAATAAAAATTAATAAATAATTATAAAATTATAAATATATTCTTATATTTTATATATAAAAATTGTTTAAAAATTAAATTATTTTTACTTATTATATATAAAAATATTTTAATAATTTAATATTTCAAAAATCTAGATAATCTCCATCTTTGTCTCTGTTCCATCTTTGAGAAGAATGGACGGTAAGAAATTGAAGAAATGCTCCATGTATAACTAATTATCTTTTAACAACAAAGTACACTGAGAAATCTTATAACAATTTCTTAAATTACTCAAGGCATGATAAGCATTCAACAATAGAAAAATATCAAAATCCAATTCTCACCAGGAACAAAAGAATAGTTCTCTGGGTTAGGAAATTGCAATGTTCATAGCAGATTCACATTTCACTGTGCTTTCTAACTAGTAATGTTCCCAATGGTGACCAAACCCTGGAATCTCTAGAAAATCTAATTCGCATTACACATATACAATTTAAAAATACTCAAATCATTAAAAAGAGAAAGAAAACTAATTGATAATCAGTAGAAAAACCAGAGACATATTATAAAGCCAATTCAGAAACAATTTGGAAAGCACAACAGAACTTTTCTTGAGAACAACACAGCAGCTTATATATTTTCTTGCAATGCAAGAAGCCTCCGCACAATGATCACAAACACCAAAAACATACGACTCCTTAAACCTATAATTTATAAACAACGTTACACCATTCTGAAGAAAAACTCAAGAACAGAACAGACAGTATCATCTTGAACACATGAACAGAACAAACCCTTTTTATTTCCCATTCTGGAGGCCAGATATATATGGTGAGGATGATAGATAGCGTGCCCTTGGAATAGAGAAGAATGCCCTCGTTTCTTTGTGACTACCAGCAAGTGCTACAATCAACTGTATCAAGAAACTTCGCAACTACAATGAAACAGAGAGAAAATCTTATGGCTGTTATTTTGTTTTGATTAACATAAAAGAAAATCAGTCACTCTGCATTTGAATGAGTCAATGAGTTATAAAAGATAAAAGTATTTTACAATGAGAGTTATTAAATAATCATTATTTGAAAATTACAACAGTGATGTATGTTGAATTGTAATACATGATTCAACAATGTTATAGAAAAAAAGATAAGAAATAAATTCTTACCTTTTAGCAATTGATATAGATATTGTCTGTCAGTTTGTTCAACAATTTAAGGTAAGCATATCTCCAAGAACGTCTAATCAAAATTGGTACTAAGAGTCCCCAGAATCCAAAAGGAAAACCAAGCCCCATGCTCATAAAAAATACCTTAGTGAAATCTGAGGTCCCATTATCTTCCTCAATAGCTGGTGATGGTATTGTTGGTGCTTCATCTTCTGGACACATTTTGTCAAGCGGTTTCCCACAAAGATTGATATTTCCATCAAAACTAGATGCTTCAAAAGTCTGGAGTTGTCTGCCAACTGGGATTTCCCCATATAGCCTGTTTTTTGACAAGTCCAGGACACTGAGAGTGTAAATTTGAGCAAAACTAGAAGGAATTTTTCCTGAGAAATGATTTCTTGACAAATCAAGAACTTCTAGTGATTTTAAATTGCCAATCTCATATGGAATTTGTCCACTCAAACTGTTTCTTGATAAATTTAGGAAAATTAAACCAACTAAATAACCAAATTCAAGTGGTATTTTCCCTTTTAAATTGTTACTTGAGAGATCAATGCTTCTAAGAAGCACCACGGGATTCTTGAAAACTCGTTCTGCACTTTTCCACATTAGTGAAATGTGAAAATCATACCAGCTGGGACTACTACTAAAGTTGGTCAAGTAATAATGACGTGCATATGACCCATTTCTCTTTTGAGCAATTGTGGTCAAATTATGTAAGCATGTTGGAATATCTTTTGATAAGTTATTCCCTGAGAGATCCAACACCCTAATATTCCTTGGATAACAAATATTCGTAGGTATACTTCCATGTAAACTGTTAGCTTGTAAGCTTAATACTGCCAACTGTTGAAGACTTTCACCTATCATGGTATTGGACCACAGATCTTATTCTGTCCCATATCTAGCAGAAGTAATTTAGTGCAGTTCTTCAAGGAGGAAGGTAGTTGTCCAGTTAAATTATTGTTTCGTAAAACCAACACATTCATTTCAACAAGGCTACCCATGGAGATTGGAACATTTCCAGACAATTTATTATTGCTGAGATCAAGAAATTCTAATGATTTAAGGTGGCTCCAACAGTCAGGTAACTGTCCTGTCAATTCATTGTTTGAAATATCCAAAATACCCAAAAATTCAGATGTATTATTTTCACATAGAAAATGAACCACATCTGAAAATTTATTTTTGGAGAGAAACAAAGCTGATGCTTTAGACAAAAATTTAGGAATTGCACCTTCAAAATGATTTGAATCCAATGCTATACTAGGGGAATACAAAAAGCTGAGTGACAAATTTGGAATTTCTCCAACAAGACTGTTGTGTGAAATATTTATGGAAAATATATTTGGTAGCATTGATGCATTCCAAAACCACTCTGGTATAGAGCCCGAAACCCCAGCATTAGAAATATCAAGAAACTCTAACTTGTATTGAGTTTGGAGCCAACTCGGAAAGCTAGGGCCTAGCTTGCACGATGCCAACCACAAATCATACAACTGAAAAGGAGGAATCCAAGTTGTCCTAAATCTTAGAACCAATAACGAGTTGTACGATAAGTCTAAGCTCTTCAATTTGGAAAGTTTCATGAAATGGGATTCAGTCAACACACCTTTCAAAGAATTCCCATCGAGAAACAAATCCTCCAACTCAGGTGGCAACATGTTTGTCTCGGAGACTTCTCCATTTAATTGATTGTTGTAAAGTGATAATAGTTTCAAAGATGAGAAACTTGAAAGGTTGGGTATCATGCCAGTAATTTGATTTTGAGATAAATCACAATCGCGTAACCTCTTTACAGTACACATTAAGAAGTTATGAAAAATACCTGAAAGCTCTCGCTCTAACTTCTGCAATGTGCATATATTCCCAATAGAATTTGGGATTTGGCCTTTCAAATTATTACTGGAGAGATATAATTCCTTAAGAGAGTTCATTATGTTCCCAAAATCATCAGGAATAGGACCTTCTAAAAGGTTAGCATCAATGTAAAGCTCATGGAGATTGGAGCTGAAGTTGAATATCCAGTAAAATATAGTTGATGATGTCAACTTATTCATAGAAAGATCAAGGGTGAAGAGAGAAGAATAAGAATTCAAATAAAAAGAAGATGAATGAGGAAAATTATCATCTGACAGATCACAATCACTTAAATAAACCGCTTGAAGGTTGGAGCTCAAGTTGAACAAAGATGAGAATGTTGATGATGTAAGGTTATTTTGGGAGAGATCAAGGATGAGAAGGGAAGGAAAAGAATTGAAATAGAAAGGAGATGGCAAAACAAGATTATTATTTGAAAGACTACAGTTTTGTAGATGAAGCTCTTGAAGGTTGGAGCTGAAATTGAACAACCATTGTAATGTTGATGACAACAGCATGTTATAAGAGAGATCGAGGATGGTAAGAGAAGTAGAAAAATTCAAATAGGAATCATAAAAAGGAAGAAAATCAACATCAGAAAGGCTACAATCGCTTAGGCGCAACTCTCTTAAGGTTTGGAAGCTTACCGAGTATTTGCAACCATTGATGAGAATTGTTTAGATATAGCAATCCATGAAGGTCAAGAGATTTTAAGAAAGAGAGAATAGATAGCCACTCAGCACCACCATGATTCTTCTCGTAAATTTTAAGATTATAATTTGCCCCAGGCCTAAGAGACTGTAGCAAAGAAAGATTGCCAAGCTGATATGGGATTGCTCCACTAAGATTATTCCATTGAAGAAGAAGATGTTGCAACTGTGAGAGATTCCCAAGCTGATAAGGGATTACACCATTCACATAATAATTCCCAGAAAGATCAAGATATAGTAAATGTGAAAGCTTCCCCAGTTGATAAGGAATACTCCCAACAAAATGACAATTTGAGAGATTGAGATAAACTAAGTTTCTGAAAAAGCCTATGAACTCTAGGATGCGACCAGTTAATGAATAATGTGAACTGAGATCCAAATATGTTATATGTTGCAACTCAATAAGTGAACAATTGATTTCACCTGAAAAATAATCAGTTTCCTCATTTGACGCTCTAAGATCAAGGATTTGGACATGACCTGTTTCGTTATTGCATTGAACTCCTCTCCATTTGCAACAATCTCCATTTCCATCATCGCTCCATGTTGACAGCACGCCACCATCATCAATGAGTCCTTGTTTAAAGACGAGGAGTGCCCGTCTCTCCCTCTCTATGCACTTCACTTCTCCACCCTTCGGTCCAAGAACGGATCCTGTATAGAGTGAAACGATAATTGATGCATAGACAATTTTGAGCAGAAAAGTACTCATTATAATGTTGAGAGCAAAAACAAAAACAGAGAATTATGATCAAGCAAGGTCTTCTTGGTGATATGTGAAGTATCAATTACAGGAGCTATATATATATATATAGCTGATTATAAGGCTATATCTCAAATGGTGGTCACACCGGGCCCTATTTCAAACAAAATAAAAAGAATTCAGGAATATTCTGAAAAAGAAAAAAAATATCATGTGCCTTAGAGACATAATAGACACAAATTAAACCAAATAGAAAATAAGTTGGAGTTAGAAGGCTCTCTGTCAACGTATGGAAGCATGAGTCTTGGTTAGTTTGGAAATATCAAAGTTCCTTATCCTTGATTATGATAGATGTAACAATTTTATAAGAAAATTTGAATTAATTATAGCATTACATTGGATGATAAGCCTCATTTTATGTTTAGAACTAATTTGAAAACTTTAGAGCTAATTTAAATACTCTTTCTGTTTCATTTGATCTATAGTTCTAGGTTGTCATACACAAATTAACACACAATTAAAATGCTAATTTGTTTAAAATAATATTTTTAATATATCTCTTTTTTAATATTATTTACTTTTATGATAAACATGTGAAATAATTAAAGTTTATAAAAATAAGTATATAACAAAGATGATAAGACAGGAATAAATATAAAAATCTAATTCTAAGAAATTTGAAATGCGCAATCTGGCTTTTGTAGTAGAAACATTAATTTGTACATATATAATAATATAAATTCATGTTTAGAATAAAATGACACTTTTTTAAAATATATATATATATAGATATATATATATATATATATAAGAACGCACCTTCCATAAATTCGACTATAGAAATGGAATTAGAGTTCTATCTACCAAACAGGTTCTAATTGAAATGAGTGAACTCAAAGAGTGTTAAATTTCAAAGCCAGTAATTTCAGGCTAAGTAATATAAATAATTTTAGGCTATTAACCTTTGTTTCAAAATATTCTATAAAATTTGTCCTTGAAATTTTCAAAAATTAATGCAAAAAACATCATGCATGTTGATTCATATAAAGTCATATCACAAAATTAAACCAACGAAAAAAGAAATAAGATTTTCAATACTTGAATTCCTAAAAAAATACACTTGGAGTTAAATAACTTTGTCAATATGTGGAAGCATGAGGCTTGGAAACATTAAAAAGTTCCTTATCCTTGATTAAGATAGATGTAACAATATGTGCCAACATTAATTATAGCATTGCTTCTTATATTCTAACCCACCATACAAGTTAGAAAACTTAATATAAACCTAACCTTTAGGTAAATCACATTGTTTGTTTCTATAGAAATTGCGGAATTGCTCTACCAATTTGTTTAAGTGTAAACACGTTATGGATTAAGAAATTGTAAAGCCAGAAAAATGGAAACCTTGACCAATGTCATCAACTCTTTTTGTTGAATTTGAGTCACTTTTCTTTTTAATTTGATGTGGAATTTGAGGTGACTTTCACACAAAAATGAGTTCATTATTTTTAGGAAAATCAATTGGTAATTGTTTCAGGTCCTCAAATATCTTTAACTTTCCTATTAATTTATTGACGGGAAGAAAATATGAAACATATAACTAAAAGATGACACAAAATGAAAGTTATCTTTTAATAAAAGTTTGGTCAAAGAAATTTTAATATTATGTTAAGAATTAATTTAACATAAAAACTTAAATTGTTTGACAAAAACTCAAATAGTTATATATTTAAGAAATAACATTTCTTGATAGGCAAAGCTCTGAAAGAAACAGCTTACTCATAAAAAATCCCAAGTATTATAAACTTACCCTTATCTTTTAAAGGAATTGGCCCTAGCTAACTACTTCATTCCCCTCGTAATTCAATTTAACTACAGTAATTATATATGCTTTTGTCACGTTTATTTTGGAGAGATGCAATGTTTGCTAACACTTGTAACAGAAATGATTGAACTATACTTTTAAGTTCATTTGAATCCAGAGAAAAAAAAAAAAAAAAGAAGAAGAAAAAGTTAGATTATTAATAAGACATGAGTAGTAAACTTGGAATTGTCCGATGATACAAAAATGTTCATATTCTAAGTTTAGAGATAGTTTGGAAAGTTGGGACCTAACTAAAGTATTTTTTTTTAGAAGAAACTATAACTTAAGTAACTTTGGTTACACAATTTTAGGCTAAGTGATATGCGTAATTTTAGGCAAATAACCATGGCTACAAAATATTAAATATAAAATTTGTCTTTCAAATTTTTAAAATTACAAAAATACATTAAAGTTAGATGACTCTGTCAACATATGGAAGCATTAGCTTTCAGAAGACTTGGAATATCAAAGTTCATTACCCTTGATTACGATAGCTGGAATAAGTTTATAAGCTAATCTCAATTCTAGCATTGCTTTATTGGATAATTATATATTCTAACCCCTCCAAGTTAGAAAACGTAAATAAAACCTAACCCTTTAAGTAAGTCAAATTGTTTGTATATGTGGAAATGGTGGAAATGCTTCTATTACAAGATAGGCTAATATCAATTGTAGCATTGCTTTATTGGATGAATTATATATTTAACCCATTCTACAAGTTAGAAAACATAATTACAACCTAACACTTTGAGCAAGTCAAATTGTTTGTACATGTGGAAAAGGTGGAAATGCTTCTATTAACTTCTAAGTATAAAACACGTTAGAGACTAAGAAATTGTAGCCAGCAAAAATTATGTATATTTTCCTATTTATTATTTATTGAGTGAAAGAAAATAGGAAACATATAACTTCAACAATAATCTTACGTTATCAAATTAAAAAAAAAAAAAAAAATTGTACTATAAAAGATTCACTTTTATACCTTTCTTTTTTTAGGTAAACTCATATAATTAGTGTATCATCTAAAAATAATTAGTGTATCATCTAAAAATTTAATTAGAGATTTTCAAAATTTATAAAACTGTGATATATTTTGTTAAATATGTTTGGCTTCATAGCTTCAAGGGTTTAAATTTGCGTATTAAAATATACAAATATGTACATGAATGAGATCAAACTCAGGATATTCTCAAACGCAAATCACTTTTCCACATCTAACATACATAGAGATTATATATAAAACTTAGGCACATTGGAATTCCCTCCATGCAAGTGATTTCTTAAAAAAGAAATGACATTATTTTCATTCTAAAAGCTTAAGTCATTATATAAAGAAACAATGTTATATCTAACATATTCCAAAACACAAAACACTTTGGACTTAAAGTTTAATGTAAATGCAAGAATAATTTTTATATATCTAATAAATAACATAGAAATGAAAAGAATTAATCTCTTAATAGCTTACGGTAAAAAAAAAAAATTTTAATAATATGTCAAAAATCAATTCAATTTTAAAAACTTGAGCTCGAAAAAAGCAATTCATTCACAAACTTAAGATTTCCAACTCTTGTAAACTTTTCCTTTCTTAAACCAACATAATTATATCTAGTGCAATTGAGGAAGTAATTTATTTGTCTAGTTGAGGAAGTAGTTTGGCGTATTAGTACAACTCCCATAAATAAAACTCTTAACATTTTCATATTTTAAGATTAAACATGGGCTCCTCCCCAAAATCCTTAAACTAGTATTAAAAACTATTGTCCTTGCCCTATTCATGATATATATATATATATTAGTTCCTTTGAAAGTCAAATTAATAATCGCATGTCATATATAGCATTAGATCTTATGGAGGTTGCAATTTTTCTTGACACGTTATTATTATTGCTCAAATCAAAGAGCTTTTAATGACGTAGATTCTCCCTCAATAAGGAAATAGCCCTCTTAATGGATTATTTTAAGTAATTATGCTTTCCTTACATTTATTTTTGAAGGGATATAGAATCTCTCTTCAAATACTCCTTTTGAACACTCTGAATACTATACTAGAGAGCTTTATATATTCGTCCAAGTTACATTGTTTGTGAAAGAAAATCATAAACATCTCCACATCATAGCCTATTTCATATCAAAATGAATCACATTCTATGAATTGATCCTTAGCACGACTACATAAAACAAGTAAATTGCAAGTCAATTCTATATAGCTTGAATTTATAGATTTCCTTTTCTGGCACAAAGATAATGAATGACCCAAGTATTAAATTGTGGAACAAATGAATGCAGTGTTCTATCTTGTGCTTTTTGTTAGTCGTGGTGATTACATCTAAGAGGGAGTGAATTTGGTTTCTTAAGAACTTTCACAAATAAATAAGAAATTCACAAATTGATGTTCAGATTTACAAGTAAGAAAATAATATAATAACACAAAGCAGTTCTAAATCTAACAAGCATAACTAAGTGCATATGTATCAAGAATTTAAGTAAAAAGAGATAATACACCATGATTTATAGAGGTTCGAGCAAATTCAATCTACATCCTCTTCTTGATACTCCACTTGATTCAACTTTCACAAGAAACACTTGCAGAACCTTTACGATCTTCAAGTGATCTCACACTTGAACAAGGGATATCACACTCTTCACTTAAACTCAAGGCATACCTCACGCTCTATATGTAATTCTTCCCAATCACATATCTAGGGATACTTCCCCCTGTACAAGAGTACTTTTGGAATGGGACATCTCTTGGAGTGATATAGAAGGCTGAAACACTAACAGAATAACTTTCTCAAAAAAATGAACAACAATGAAACTAGAATAATCGTGGAGGCTCTTGGCTGGTTTTATAACAACTTGAGGTCTTCTATTTATAGCCCAATTTGAGTTTTAGGCATTGGAGGGAAATAAATGTTGACTCTTTTCCAAAGGGTAGTTAATTCTGCATTGCCCTTAAACTCTGAAACTCCTTAAGTTGAAGGTAGTCTACTGTTTTCTTTCAGAAGTCTGCTAATTTACAGAGATTTACTCTTTATCAACAATGGCGTCATGTTGTTTTTTGAACCTTGGTTGCTTGAGTATAATCATTTTTTGTTCCATTATCTCGCTTCAATTGCTCATTACTCTTCTTTGAACTTTCCTAGAAGTCCAGGCATTAAGTGAACAAGCTAATATCAGCAATTGGCAAGTTTCTATCTTATGTTACAAGAAAGAAAAGGATCATCAAGTCAGTGTTGATATATACCTTTATGCATGCTCAAGTTAGGCAAGGCCCCTTTCAGGAACATTTATATGAGGATCTGGAAATGTTCCTAAATGAGCACCTTTCTTCTGATAGGGACTATGCTAGCTGCGCACTAATCTGATAGAAGCTTCCTTTCTCACCACTCATCTGGTAGATGGTGCAACATTATGCCTTCGAATATGACAAATCTTCAATGTTAATCTTGTTGTGTACCGCAGTTCATCCGCATGTGTCTAAATATTAACAGAATCTAGTAGAGTAAGAAGACATTAATTCAGAATCAAACCCTGGAACCTTGCAAACTGGAAGGACCAAGTAGAGGAAAACGGACTGAGAAGAACCACAAATGTTGAACTAAGGTTATTGTTTACAGCCATTTTACAAATTAATGGATCAAAAAGGATATTCTCATATAGCTGAAATTTATCAAATTTATAGCTTCATAGTAACGTATGTTAATAAAAGAAAGAAAGAAAAGGATCAAGTCAGAGAGTCAGTATTGATATGCACCTTGCTGCATGCTCATGTTGTAAAAGGCACTTTTAGGAACATTTGTATGAGGATCAGGAAAAGATCCCTAATGTTGACCTAAAGCATCCCAGAAATTCATAAAAGTAATGGGAGTGACAATGGCCAGTTAACTTCTAAACTGCAGAATTATATGAAATCACAGTATCTACTGGTTGAATACCCAGATGAAAGTTTTTACCTCTACAGGTCAGGAGCCTTAGCTGTCTGAATCCAAAGGTCAAGCCCTTTTATCCAAAAATCAATATCTACTTGGTCATATTAATTCAATGTCAAGTGTTAATAAATTCCAGTGATGCTAATTTTTCGGACCACTGTAAACTCAATACCATGAACATGAAAAATAGATTTCAACCCACCTCTTCTCTTCGCATCAACCATCATTTACAAATCAGAAGAATGAAGAATGGGCCTGCGTCTAACTATTTTTTGACAAGTTTAAGTGACATCCATCAGAGTTTCAAAATCAAAACAGAGTAAATTAAATAAATTAATGAAAGTTTCAATGATATAGGATTTACATTCTTACCCCAAAAAAATGTGTTTAAGAAACACACAATATTTACTGTCATGACTTCTATGATAAACTTCTAACATCTATGAGAAGAATGGATAGTAAGAAATTGGAGAAATGCTCCATATATAACCAATCATCTCTTAAATTACTCGAGGCATGGTAAGCATTCAACAATGAAAAAATATCAAAATCCTATTCTCACCGGGAACAAGAGAATAGTATCTGAAACAAAAATAAAATAATTCTCTTTGTTAGGAAATTGTAATGTTCATAGCAGATTCACGTTTGTCTGTATAGTCTCTGACCTGTAATGTTCTCAATAGAGAAAATATTTGTAGAGCAGCTACAAATCCTGGAATCTCTAAAAAAATATAATTTGCTTTACACAGTTACAATTAAAATATAGACACGTCACAAAGAAAAAGGGGAAAAAAAAAAAAAAACTGATTGATGATCAGTAGAAAAACCAAAGACATGTACTTATTATCAAGCTAATTCAGAAACAATTTGGACAGTACAACAGAACTTTTCTTGAGAACAAACAACGTTACACCATTCTGAAGAACAACTCAAGAACAGAGCAGACAATATCATCTTGAACACATGAACAGAACAAACCCTTTTTATTTCCCATTCTGAAGCCCTGATATGGTGAGGATGGCAGATGGTTCGCTGGGAATAGAGAAGAACGCCCTCTTTTCTTTGTACCTACCAGCAAGTCCTACAATCAACTGAATCAAGAAACTTCGTAACTACAATGAAATAAAGAAAAAAATCTTATGGCTGTTATTTTGTTTTGATTAACATAAAAGAAACTCAGTTACTTTGTAATTGAATGTGTCACGCTATGATATAAAGGATAAAAGTATTATACAATGAGAGTTACTAGATAATTATCATTTGAGAATTATAATACTTAAGTATGTCGAATTGTAATATGCTTTCTTACACATACAACTTTCATGGTTCATTTCTCTATGCTATGGATTAGTGATTTAATGATTCAATAATGCTATAGAAGAAGACATAAGATATAAATTCTTACCTTTTAACCTTTGACATACATATTGTCTGTCAGTTTGTTCAATAATTATGTTTCCCACAAAGATTGATATTTCCATCAAAACTAGATGCTTCAAAAGTCTGGAGTTGTCTGCCAACTGGGATTTCCATGGAGGTATTGGACCCCAGATCATATTATGTCCCATATCTAGCATAACTAATTTAGTGCAGTTCTTCAAGGTGGAAGGTAGATGTCCAGTTAAATTATTGTTTCGTAAAACCAAAGCATTCATTTCAACAAGGCTGCCCATGGAGATTGGAACATTTCCAGACAATTTGTTATTGCTGAGATCAAGAAATTCTAATGATTTAAGGTGGCTCCAACAATTAGACAACTGCCCTGTTAATTCATTATTTGAAATATTCAAGATACCCAAAAATTCAGCTTTATTATTTTCACATAGAAAAGAATCACATCTGAATTTATTTTTGGAGAGAAACAAAGTTGATGCTTTAGACAAAAATTTAGGAATTACACCTTCAAAATTATATGAATCCAATGCTGAGTGGCAAATTTGGAATTTCTCCGACAAGACTGTTGTGTGAAATATTTATGGAAAGTATATTTGGTAGCATTGATGCATTCCAAAACCACTCTGGTATAGAGCTCGAAACCTCAGTATTAGAAATGTCAAGAAACTCTAACTTCTATTGAGTTCGGAGCCAACTCGGAAGGCAATGGCCTAACTTGCAAGATGCCAACCCCAAGTCATATAACTAAAAAGGAGGAATCCAGGTTGTCCTAAATCTTAGAACCAATAAGGAGTTGTACGGTAAGTCTAACCACTTCAATTTGGAAAGTTTCATGAAATGGGATTCAGTCAACACACCTTTTAAAGAATTCTGATCCAGATACAATATCTCCAACTCATGTGGCAACATGTTAGTGTCAAATATTTGTCCATTTAATCGATTATGGTAAAGTGATAATTTTTTCAAAGATGAAAAATTTGAAAGGTTCAGTATTTGAGACAAATCACAATCTCGTAACCTCTTTACAGTACATCTTAAGAAGTTATAAAAAAGATCTAAAAGCTCTCCACTCAAGCTATTATCATAAAGACCTAACTTCTGCATATGCATATATTCCCTATGGAATTTGGGATTTGGCCTTTCAGATTATTAAAGGAGATATATATTTCCTTAAGAGAGTTTGTTATGTTTTCGAAATCACTAGGAATAGGACCTTCTAAAAGGTTAGCAATAATGACGAGTTCACTAAGATAGGAGTTGAAGTTGAATATCCAATAAAATATAGTTGAAGATTTCAGCTTATTCTGGGAAAGGTGAAGGGTGGAGAGAGAAGAATAAGAATTTAAATAAGATGAATGAATAAAACTATTACCTAAGAGATCACAATCACTTAGATAAAACTCTTGAAGGTTGGAGCTCTAGTTGAATGTTGATGATGTGAAATTATTACGGGAGAGATCAACGATGAGAAGAGAAGGAAAAGAATTGAAATAGAAAGGAGGTAGCCAAACAAGATTATTATTTGAAAGACTATAGTATTGTCTATTATGTCGCATATTTATTATAACATTATATGTAAGCTATGTTATAGCAATATATTCTTTAGTATAGTTTTTTTGGATATTATTGTTTCTTTTGTAGGTCTTGATACCACAAGTATAGCTTTATCTAATTTTAACAAAGCACATATGTTTTAAAGAGGTTTTTTTTTTTTTTTTTAATGATGTTTATAGTGATTTAATACCTTTTGTTTAATTTTATTAAGACTATTTATTAAGTAGTGTTTATTTTTTAATATTGTCGAATAAAATTGACTTACCAATTAAAAGAGCCAAGCTTGAGTTCAGTAAATTTTATATAAATCGAGCTTGTGCTTAGCCTAACTTGACTTATTTCTATCCCTATGTTTTGCCCAATCTATTCTATTTTGTACTACTGAAAACAATTCCATGTGCATGTTTGACCACTTTACTTTTGTGGTTCAACCTTTTGAGATGTAGAGATGAAGTAGACAATTCAGTATTTCTTAACATTTATTTTTAACATATTTTGTTGTTTTCAGAAGTTTCTTTGCAAATTTTCAAGTATTTTTCATATTTTTAACATTTTGGTTATTGTATATTCTTTCTAGTCTCATCATTGTTGGTTTACGCTTATTTTTTTATTTTTATTATTTTGAATGCTGACAAAATTAAGCAGAACGAGCTTTAAAAATTGTATGTTTTCGAGACAATTGATGGAAATGCATTTTAATATGGTGTTTTTAAAAAAAAAATTAAAATAATTTTATTTAATTTATTATTATTTGGATTGATTTCCATACAAAAGAAAAAATATTTGAAGAAAATAAAAACTTTTTTTTTAGAGATCTTCTAAGAAAAGAAAAAACAAAAGCTATTTTGACTTACTTTAAATTACAATCATACCCTTAATTAAATAGTACTAATTTTTACTTAAAACTTGAAGCCGATATAATAATACGTCATTTTGACTAACTTTTCTATCACTGTAATAATTTATTTTTTATTTACAAATTTATTAATCATTATATATACTCAATTTAATTTCAAATATAAATAATCTAAATGGTTAAATATAATCAACAAATAAATATTATTTTTATTTATGAATAAATTTATGAACATATCAATTATTTTATGTTTAATTTAAATTAATTAAATAATAAAAATATTATGATAAAATATTTTTAATTCAAATACTCTTAAATAAAAATATTTTTGTATATTTTTTTTTTGTCATACTTTTATATTTATATATTTAAATATTTTTCTAATAAAAAAATTTTATTACTTAATTAAACACAAAATAACTTTTCCTTTTCTTTTTAACTTTTACTTCTATTTATTTTTACTTCTCTTTTTTAAAAATAGACTCTAAGAAGTGTTATTGTCAATACCACTATCACATAGCTCAACCGTCAAGAGGGAGGACGGGAGAGAGAAAACCAAAAAATAAAGGGACTATGGAATTTAAGCTAAAAGTTCCAATGTGAACTTACTGTCAGAATATTTTAGATTTCAACATATTTAAAATTTAAACTAAAATTTTAAAATAAAAATTTGAAAATTCTAAAAAAATTACAATAAAAAAGTTCAACCGTATCTAAATTGTACTGAAAATTTTACTTTTATTAAAAAAAATGAGAAAATTTTTAAGAAAAATTCCAACTACTGGAAATTTTGGTTTATCCAAAAAAAAAAATTGGATAAAAATGTTCCAAAGTAAATTGTTAGACGTTGTTGAATATCATTATAAATCATTTAAAATTTCCAAATTACCTTTCTATTGTAGTAGAAGTGAGTTGGGATGCATTAATTATAGTCCTAATTTGAAAATAGAGAAAAATATACTTTTAGTTTTTGATACTTTAAACTATTATTGTTAAAATAATTTAGAATGCTTTTGCTTCAAGCATAAGATTTTTTCTTTACACACACCCTATTTTTTCTAGTCACACACCCTATTTTTTCTAGGAAATGATCACTATCCCTTTAAGAAATTAAAAACAACACACATACCATTTTTCCATCTCTCACTTCTTATATATCTATCTCCTTTAACATACCCATTCCTTCAGTCAATCTGAGAGAGAGAAGAAGCTACATTTTGCTATTGTTTCTCTCCTTTGTGCTTCTTTGTTAGTGCAAATATTTTTACAATCACGAAATAAACAAATTTCAAAATCTATATAACCTAATATTTTATATGAAATATATCTCAAGATCTGTTTATTAAAAAATTTAAAAAAACGAATTTCAAAAATTAAAATCTGTTTTCCCATTGCAGTCATTTACAAAATCTGTTTTTCAATATTAATCCCAAAAAACTGAAATAATAGACATTTACAAAATTTGAAAGCATTCACATATGTTTTTCTGATCTTGCATTACTGCGCAAACAATTTTATTCGATGGAAGCTAGAGAGATTTCAGACGCTGCTGCTAGTTTTTATTTTCTGTTCGGTGTGTAAATCAAATATTCAGAAAATAGAGCCACCGCAAGGTGGATTCAAGAGGGACAAATCGATCTCGAATTTGTCTTCTCCAATCTCCGTCTTATCGAGCTTTTGGATGAAACATATTTGGGAAGAAAATAAATTCGTCCGGAAATGGGGTGTGTGGAAGAGGCTCTGGACGGGTGTGTGCAGGGTTGGATAATTTGGGAATGAAAATTATAATGGTGTGTTTGGCGGAAAATATAGGGTGTGTTTTAAGAAACACCCAGGATCTGAAGACTATGTAAAACGGTTGAAGCCTAAAACAATAAACAAATAAGTTACAAAATGAGAGACTTGAGAATGAATGTTCATTGGTGTTAAAAATAATTAGAGAGTAAATATAGGGAGCAATCTATACATATTATCTATGCATATTATAAGACAAAAACCATGATTACAAAGCCATGTATTTAGAGACCATCTAAAAACCTAATTTTTTTTTTGACACTTGGCACAACTTTCCTCTTTTAGTAATTGTTTAACTTAATCTATTATGAATTATGAATTATAATTTTTCACTCAAAACTAACCATTACTTATTCCAATTAACCCTTCAGTATTTCATTTCTATCATTTTCAATTTTTTGTATTTTCCAAAGCAATTACATAATTCCAAATTAATTATTCATTTTCAATATTTCTACACTCTTAAAAATTTATTTAATTTCAATTACAAATTCATTTACAAGATTGATATAATTCGTAGAGTTACAAATTAGTCAATGGTTCATGTATTTAAATTTCATTCTCCAATACAAGAATCAAGAAGTTTATTATAGAGAGTTTAGCGTCGGATGGAAGTTCCAACATGCTGAAAATTGATTTAATTTACTCCTCTCATATTTCCTATGCAATTTCACCATTCAATACTGTTCTAATTGAGATAGTATAAATCGGGAGGCAATATTTGAAATGGATAAAAAATACTATATTATGGTGAAGACTTGAAGAAAGCTTGCTATGAAATGGCACCCTGATATGAACCT
Source organism: Bauhinia variegata (assembly GCA_022379115.2). Lineage (NCBI taxonomy): Eukaryota > Viridiplantae > Streptophyta > Magnoliopsida > Fabales > Fabaceae > Bauhinia > Bauhinia variegata. Next base: position 8,839,654 of record CM039430.1, read on the forward strand.
TAACAATAAGAAAGAGGTTCAGTCTGAATTCAAGGAAATCAACAAAGCATATGAGGTCTGTTTTATTTACCATTAGTACATTTGTTTATTTATCACATCTATCATCAATTCATGAATGATTTTAGGAGAAAATTTTGATCTTTATTGTTATTGTTCGGAATCTGGATATCCATGATTTAAGTCACATGATTTTCAAATTATTTTTATGGGTATTTATTCGTATTTTGTGGTTTTCTTCTAAGGGTCCTTATTTTATTTAAATTCATCAATCTCTTTCTCTATTTGTGGCATGTAACAAACAATGCATGTATGAAATATTCTCACTTTGTATATTTGTTTCTTGGAGTTCTTTACACACTTACCACATTCTAAAAATTATTACCAATGTATTATTTTTATAAATATTTACCAATATATACCACATAGATCATATATTACATTTCAAAACAATAATATTTGAATAATATCGCATTACCTAATTACATTTTCTTACAAAAAAATTGCCAGCTCACAAATATTTTAATGTGGTAATATGATATTTACAAATATCGCAGTACCGTAATGTGATATCACTTATACTATGTTCTGTGCAATTTTTTGTGGAGAGGGGAAGAGTGAAATGTTCACCGCATCACCTTTTAGATTTTTGCTTTTTTGCAAATAAAAAATAAAATAAAACATAAAATATAAATTTTCATGGCGTGAGTAGAGTGAGAAGTCACCTCACCTTATCTAACTACATTTTGCAAAAATTTTTTTTGTAAATTAAAAATAAAATAAAACATAAAGAAGAATCTATATGGAGTTTTTTATACACATATATTACATCCCAAAAATTATTACTAATATATATCGCTTCTATAAATATTTATCAATATATACTACTTTCAACAAAATTGTATCACCCTCTTACAACTTTACTTTTTTTAATTTAAATTTTTTACACATTGTTAAATTTATTATACCTTTTAATTTAATTAAATAAGTAATTAATTAAAATAAAATACATAATTAAATAATAATGTGATTTTATAAATAAATAAATCATTGAAAATAAAAAAAAATGAATGATTTATTTTTTTTTCTTTTTTATTCCTTTCTTCACTTTCCTAAAATTTTATTTTTTATTTTTTATTAAATTTTTTACACATTTATTTAATTTAATTACATTTTTAAATTTTTTAATAAGTTAAATTATTAAAAAATTAAATAAGTAATTAATTGAAATAAAATTAAAATTAAAATACATAATTAAATAATATAATATAATTTCATTAATAAATAAAGCATTAAAAATAAAAAATAAATGATTAAATTCTTATTCTTAGTTTTTTTGTTTAAACTTCTTCTACATCCATGACCTTTATGCCTACCTATACCACAATAAGGCTCTTTAATAGTGGGATGCAGCCCAATTAACCTCTTTTCCAACAATGGCTTTTTAATAGTTCAAACAACTAATCAAGCTACTGCATCAGTGGAGGAGGCTATGCATTATCTTCTTCTTCATTTTTCTCCACATCTTGATCTTGCAAACTTTGTTATCCACTAATGTAAAACTCTATTTCCATAAGATCTGTAAACTCACATTGAGCTGAAATTAGAGTCCCAATAGTTGCATCAAACTCAAAAACTGGTGGCGTTTCATGTTGCTACAATGATGAGGATTACTCCATTCTTCTAAAGAGTAAATCAATATAGCATGAGTCTCATGTGAGTAATTTTGTTGGAATGAAGAAAGTACTTATTGAATTGGTGACGAACTATAAGTCCTGAATAATGTAAAGTCAATTGAGCTAAAGCTAGATCAACATGGATCTTGTGTAATCCCACTAGACCCTACTTTGTGTAGATTAGAAACATGTGGCATTGGATGGTAAACATCCTCATAAAAACTAGGCATTGGCTCACACTAGGATTGTTGAGGTGCGACGTACTATGGTTGTTGAAGTTCGTCATCCTTTGACTATTGTTAGGCCCTTCTAACATAAGATTGTTGTATAGGGCGTTGGCTACAAGGAATTCGTCAAGCATCATTGCAAGGAATATCCTCATAATATGTCCGTTGTGGTTAGACATAGCGGACACCTGGAGGCAAATCTTGTCATGGAAGGTTTACTGGAAGCCTACTTGACTCACCTATGGTATGCAGAATGGTTGTAGCTATATCACAATCATTTGTGGCATATTTCGTGTGTGATAAATCCATTCCTTCTATTCAACCTACAAAAAATAATGAAATATAATTTTATTAAAAAACTAAATATATAAACTATGAAGTGTATTCCACATGTGTATGTAATAGTGTAATTATCTCTAAGGTCCTAAAGGCAGTGAATTTGAGACCAACTAAATCATTAAACTGCCTATCCCAAGCTACAATCCACTTGGCATTAATGGTAATCCAATTCTCACCAAAACACCCTTGCATAGTTTGAGTGTTGTAAGTCCAAATCCCAATGGTCATTTGGAATAGACTAATCTAAACCAAATTGGCACATCACTCTATTATCTTGATGTACCTCAATAATGTGAAAATGAAACAATGGTACAACTACTCATCATATTTGTTGTTTATTTATAGAGTACAAAGGTGCATCCCTGTGTCTAAATGAATTGTAAATAATAACATGTTAATTTATGGTTAAAAGAAATGACAAATATAAGATATGCAAAATCAAGTAACATAATACTAACTTGCTTTTCTCTACATGTGTCAAACCAAAAACGACACACATGCAATATCTTTTGTTGTCCAGATTGAGTAGGTTTCGTTTAGTCAAGCCACCTATTAAAAGTAAAACATTATATAATAATATGAATTTTAGTAGTTTTAATCAATAATAAATATCTAATTTTATTGTGTTAAAAAATTAATATAATGTATCGAGATCCAAAGGGAGCTAGATCTGGATATGTATGTGTCAGCTTCATATCTCAATTAGCTAAGAGTCCAATCATTTGTAGAGAAATGCCAAGAAATCGCTCCCAAGCCCACATGCATACCAGTGTGTGACATTCTGAAAAATTAACGGTCTAGCTCTAAAGCCCTACAAAGGGCACAATATAAATGTGTGAGGACTGCTAAATCCTAACTATATCTATTGGCTGCTTGAAAATTAGCCAAGAACGGTAGATACATAGTGAATACCCATTTGGATGATGCATCCTTCACTAGTTGTCCTCCCAACATGCGTAAGATATATGCACAAGCATGTTGTTAAATCGTATTATCATATGCATGCTCAGGTAGAGATCTAAATTTACTAACAAGTCATCTCATTGGAATCTTTTGCTCACTCCACTCATTAGGTACATCTTCAAGAAGCCTCATTGTTTCATCTTATAGCTAGTATGTTGAGAATTGATGTACAATTGGGTTACCATCAATAAGGAGACCTAAAAGCATTGCCATATCTTGTAGAGTGGTTGTACACTCCCTAAATGGCAAGTGGAATGTATAAGTTTTAGGCCACCATCTCTCTACAATTGCAAATATAAGAGGCATGCATGAATATACTTCACCAATATGAGATACCCCATAGAATCTTGCCTAAAGGAGGTATGGAACAATCAAAGTATCTAGGGTGTCATTTAATGTATTTTCTACGCATCTTGAACAAAGTACTCAATTGGTCTATAATTATAAAGACAAGTGAATCAATGTTTTTTAAAAAATATTGAAACTTCAATTAATAATATTAACACAACTCACATTGCTCCAATTTGCAACAAATTGGGAAATGTGCCTCTCTTGCAACTTGAATAATCATTGGTGAGATTGCCTAAGATCCATACTACAATTAAAGTAAATAAAATCAAAATAATTAAATAATTATCAATGCCACTATAAGAAATCATATAATAGAAATTACGGCACACATTCATATTACAAAATAAAAATTACATAACATATATTTCAAGTTACATCTAGGTTTATATAATAAATATTAGGAAATGACAAAGATATTCTTCAATCATCATAACTATTGTCATGTCCTCCTAGAGGATGACACTTGGTTTGGACATTGGGAGTGATTATCTCCTCGGACTCTGCATAGTGAATATCTTAAGCTCTCATTTGCCTTTCTCTAATCCATCTCATTTTGGAATTTTGTTGATTTTGGATAACCATTGTCTGGTCTGGGTGTGTCTAGATTTGGGACTAACATTAGACTTGCAATAGACAACCAAATTTCCTTGCTAGCAATAGGGTAAAACTTAGACCTATACACATTAATCATATGATCCAATGTGTATACAGGGTCTACAAATGAGATGTAATCAATTGAGATGGATGCACAAGTAGCTAACACGTGAGAACAAAGGTAGTGCAAAGCTTGAAACTCTCCATATATAGGTGATCTTAAGTAAATAATTCCTAACACATATATACAAGTCCTTCTAACAAGGTCAACCACATATGTGTTAGGAATTATGCACTTAAGATCACCTCTAACATCTACCACTTGAAATGTAATATGTTCCATGTTAAAAGATTGCACCCCATGTGCATTCATAACGCGGACATTATTTTTTAATTATTTTTCAATCTACTCACTAAACTTGAAACCAACTAACTGTTGGGCTATATACTAGCTACTATACCCAATGAAGTAGGTTGCAAACTTCCTCAATGTTGCCTCAACAATGGTAATAATTGGGAGAGGTCTAATACTTTTCTAGGCTGCATTCATGCATTTGGCAAGAATTTGTGGTCATATGACCATAGCATCTCCCACATAAGCTTTGCTCCATTGCCTTGGGTCTAATTTATCAACCCATTCACTAAACTTTCTCATTAGAAGCATGCAACCAATTTACTTTTTGCTGAAACATGTGTAGCAAGTATTGGTATCATATTAATATATAAAATTTGTTAGACATAAATTGCATAATCCAACTATTAGTAAAATAAATAGAATTTTAAATTTATAAATAAAAATTACTTGCACTTATTAACAACTCCTTCAATTTCTTATTTTTGAAAATAGAGTTTAGGTTGGAGGCAAGATGACAAATACAAAATATATGGTATCCCCATGGTTCATTCTACCGCAATACCTCATTATGCACAACTTTCAATATGCCTTGGTGATGACCTAATATAAGGCAAATAACTTGCCTATCCTTTGCCACATGTTGGCATACTAACTTTAAAAACCATGGTCAAGAGCTAGTGTTTTTTGCTTTCTACAATTGCAAAGGCAAATGGAATTACTTTTTTGTTACCATATTAGCGACACATGATCAATAACATCCTATGATATTTCCCATTAAAGTGGGTTCCATCAACTTGTATTAACGGCTTTAAATGCGGGAATGTATCAATGCATGGCTTAAATGCCCATAACGCACGAAATAATAGTACTTTTCTAGGAGCTTGTCCCTTTATACATTGCTCTGGCCTTGTCATGAACTCAACAACACTACTTGACATATATTGCTTAATAGTTTACTAGAACCTTGGCAACAAATTGTATTAATCAGCCCAATCACCATACAACCTCCTATTTGGCAATTCACGCCTTCCTATACAAGATGGTATAATGATGCATGTCATTCATTTGTTGAATAATACCCTCACAAGTCCAACAATTTCATCAGAAATTAAATCAGAGTTTAGGTGGTAATAGTTTTGATTAAGTATGGCTGACATGCAAGTGTGAGGCTCCACATATTTTGTAATAATCCAGCCACACACATTTTCAATTTCCCTACCCTTAACCTCCATGGACATCCAACATCAAATTGTTTACAACATATACTACAACACTGCCTCATACGTTTTTTAACTTTGAATTGAACATTATGCTTGACACTGTACAATTTAATGGCATTGCTAACATCTTCCATAGTGGCCACTGTAACCCAATATCAAGCTCATCCTTGGGGTTCTATTAAGGAGGCAATATTTGTTCTAAGTCATTAGCCATCATATTGTTCACAACTTCCCAATCAATTTGCCTCAAAAATGGAGCTAATGGCTCATAAAAGCTTGATGATAGGTTAGGAAACACAAAATCTTCATTCTCAAGATGATAAGGGTTATCTTGAAACTCATATTCTGAGTCGACATGCTCATCGTTAGATAATTTGACACATTAGCATTTATTGGTATATCTTCATTTGGTGGAATGTCATGATGTGGTTCAATTTAATGATATGGTTCATTAAGATTAAACTTAGCCACTAAAGATGATGCACCACCCATATTTTGCACTTTGAGTTAAATTGACTAAAAATGCATAAGTCATGCTATGATTCGTTAATGCCATATACAAAAACAAATTTTATTGCTCCTCTCCACCAAATTCTTCATTATAATAAGTGTTGCAGCTTGGCCTTGATATAGTGTAGCTGGACTCACCAATATCTGCACACTCAACATATAACTCGATGCAGTTATTGTTAGGATTGTTTTCACGATGACATAACATCACTTCCATATTTTGAGGTGTATTTATTTCTATAATACTGTGTCTTGGACAAGGAAATTGTTTAACCAAAAATCTGTGTCACACTCGACACAATTTGCTCAGATTTAACCCAAGATAACTGTCAATTTTTCTCTAAAGGGATTCCAAGGTCACATCACATTTGATTTGAATCATCTTTGGTAATGGACCATTGTACATATATCCATACAAGTTATTATAAGCCTTTCCACCATGATATATAAAACAAGATATCCCACTTATAGTTATTATTAATAATATAAACCTGTAACTATTATTATAAGTAAGTGAAATTGTACAATTTTAAGATATTCAAAATAATATTATTAATAATACCCATAATCACATCAAATTACAAAATATATTAGTGCTATTATTATTATTAAATCATAACAGTAATGTAAATTGATTAAATTACTTGTTACCTAAATACAAATATTGTTGCCCCAATATTACATTTTTAATTTAATCATATAAATAATTTCAGTGTAAATATAAAATTAAAATAATCATAATTAAAATAATAAAAGCAATATCTTTGATTATAAAAATTATATTGAATAACTTTAATTTTATAAGTAATAATATTAATATGAAATATTAAATATTAATATAACACATAAATAAAATAGATTATCTTTATATTATTGCTTAAACTAAAATAATCTAACTAAATTGTTATACCATTAAAATAGTATTTATGCTAATTTTAAATTATAAAAATATTACAAATAAAATAAATAAATAAATTATTTCCCTTAATGATATAATTTAATTAAATAGATTTAAATATTATAATTTTTAGTTTATTTTTAGACAATTTGGTCCTTCCAAAATGTAGTTAAAAAAAAAGTAGTCACCGAGATGATAATTACTGATTTATGATTTAGTATTTTAATTTTAATATTATAAATAAAACAAAATTTTATCACTAATATTAATATAGTCTAACTAAAAAAAAATCTATTTAAAAATACAAACTAATAGAACAAAAAAAACATGCACCTAATTGTCTTAACGTTAAATGTAAATGTGCTTTATCACTAAAGAAGTATTATGTAAAATATTTAATAAGAAATACATTAATTAAAATTATTATACCAAATACACAATAATAATAAAATATAAATATATGCTAACATAAAAAATATAATCTTAAGCCTATAATATTATTAAATTTTCTAGCATAAAAAATTAATAATGATAACAAAAATGTAATAAAATCGATGATTAATAATAATAACAAATTACATATAACATACTATGAATATATAAGCATACATGTTGAAAACTTAAAAACCTAAATAATAAAAGTTGAGAAAATAACATTGTTAAAGAGGAACCAAGGAAAAAAATGTACAAGCAAACCAAAAGGGAAGAAAAATGAGGAAAGGAAGATATATAGATAAAAAAAAATAAAAATATAGTATTTGCTTTTATAGAATTATTTAGCTTCTATTAAATTTTATATCTAATTTTTAAAGTAGACCCAAAGACCCAAAAAGTCAAAATTAAGAAAATGACACTACTAAAAAAGAATTATGAGAGAAAGCATATATGCAAACTAGAAAGGAAGAAAAACGAGGAAAAGAATATGAGTAACCAGGAAAGTGTATCGCTTGAATAAGGTTGTGTTTGCTTTTATAGATGAAAAATGAATAAGGTTATCTGTTAATTTCTCTCGTTCATCTCACCTTCAACTTTTTGAAGGATTTTTTTTTTAAAAAAAAAAAGTCTCATGTTTCTTTTTTTGATTAGTTGGTCTAATTTTAATTATAAAAATTATTTGTAACTGGTATATGGTCATATCACAACTCCCTTAATTTTTTTTTTGTTTACAAATAAAAAAAAATCTAAACTTTTGGTGAGTGATGCCTATATTAAAACATAGATTCTTCTTTATATTTTATTTATAAAATATTAAAAATTTGAAAAGTGTGGTGTAATAAGATAAGGTGATATCTCACTCTACCCTCTACCAAAAATTACTTCACTAGTTTTATTTTATTTTTTATTTAAAAAAATGAAAAAATTTAAAAGGTGAGTGGTGAGGTGACATAACAAGCCATATTATTTTTTATTTGCAAGGAAAACAAAAATCTAAAAAGTGGGGGGTGAGATAACGTAATAAGTCATCATTACATTTTATTTTATATTTTATTTGCAAAGAAAACAAAAATCTGAAAAATGGGTGGTGAGATGACGATTCACTCTTTTCTCTTGGTAGAAAGTTATAGACAGGTGATATTATATTATAGTATTGAGATATTTATAAATATTATATTATTATATTATATTATTTATGAATTAATAATTTTTTTGTTAAAAATTTAATTAGGTGATATAATATTATTTAAATATTATTATTTCGTATTATTATATTTAATTTATGTGATATATAGATAAATATTTATAAAAATAATATATATTAATAATAATTTTTGAAATACGATATATGTGTGTAAACAACTCTTGTTTCTTGCAGGTTATAAGTGATCCCCAGAAATGAGCAATTTATGATCAATATGAAGAAGAAAGGCTCAAAGTCGAGTTGTTGGTGGAACTTCATTCTTCCAAACTAGAAAGGGCCAGTAATATTTATATTCAATCCAAAAAAGCGAGTGACATTTTTGCAGAAAGTTAAATAATTTTTATATATTCTGTATTTTTTTACTTGAAGTTAAATAATTTATATATGAAAAGTCAATTGACCCATGCCAAGTAGTCTAGTTGTTTTTAATTAAAAAAAAAATTCTCACACTATTGTCTATTTTAAAAATAATCTTCATGTTTTAAATTAAATAAAAAAAATTTCACATTTTAAATCAATAATAAAAATAAATTTTATTAAAATATTTTTTATTTATTTTAAATTTAAAATATAAAAATTTATTTTATATAATTTAAAATGTAAAAATTTATTTTAACAATGATATAATATGAAAGGACAAAATAAGTTATTTCTCATGAAAAAATAAAAAATAAGAAGAATGAGAGCTTCCGACAATACTATTGCTTTTGGACAAGTTCCAATGTTACATAAAATTCACTTTCCTCTATTAGGGCACTAATTATTTATCCCATAAAATTTAACATTTTTTTCTTTTCAAACTTTGTTCGCTCTCTTGTCCTCTTCTCCTCCATATATTCATATTATTTAGAAGTGAATTTCAAAGTATATATTACTGATCGATATCAAATTGTTACGAGTAAAAATTTGATTTAAATAATATCAATATACAATTGTCTTTGTTTCCAAAGTTTTCAGGTTCTATTATTTTATCAATATACTTTGTGATATCTATTTTATTTATATTTTTCTTGTTGCTTATTTTTTATTTACTCTATTTCTTATACTTTGTAGCTCCGAATACACTGTACATATGACTTTGGTTTTAAAGAAATTAAATAAAAATACTTAACAATATAATTTATTATGTGTAAAATATTATAATTACTTAATTATAAAACTTCAATAAATGATTTCACGTTTTAGAAAGTTAAAAGAATAATATGAATATCGACGAGTCTTGTTGCACTAGCCCTCCAATAATTTATTCTAAGACCCGAAAATTTCTCCAAGGGTTGAGATAAAATATATATATATATATATATATATATATATATATATATATATATATATTCGTTGATTTCATTTTTCTGCAGTGTACATGTTCAACTATTTATAATACAAGCTAGAGATGTAACATTCTAGCTGTTCTATTGTCTAATACCTCCTTAAGCGGAGAACAGATCTACTACACTCAACTGGTTTGATAATTCAGCAAATCTGCCTGGATGGGGAGGATGCATGAAAGAACATACTAGTAGTTGATCTGTGCGGAGATGCTCCACTCTAACCAGTCTGTTTGTGACTTTCTCTCACCACCAAATGACAGTCTATTTCTATATTTTTGGTTCTTTCATGAAAGATTGAGTTCCTTGCAAAGCAATGGATATTGCAGGCATGGAATAACAACACGCGGCTGGAGCAGAGTTTTCTTCTTTTGGTCATAGTTATAGGGATGCTGTGTTTTTTTAGATACTCAACTCTAAACACATGTAAGAGCCGGCTTAGCTCGAACCTGGAAAGGTAACCAAGTTGGATTTAGTTTTTCTATTGAGCTATTTTTGTTGTCTTTATACTAGGCAATAAATGAATGATCGCGATTCATATTCACAAAACAACATCACATAACATACATATCTAAAGTGAACTATGATTATTTATCTATTGCCCATTATAGAGACAACAGAGGCAGCCCAATATTGGGATAATAGAGGCAGCTCAATATTGGGCTGTCTCTGTTGTCTCTATGTTGGGCAGTAGATGAATAGTCACGATTTACTTTCACAAAACACCATCATACAACACAAATTCTTAAAATAAATTGTGGTCATTTATCTATTGCTCAACATAATGATAACAGAGCTGGTTTAACAGAGAAGTCGGATACAAGGAAGGGATCTGGCTTCTCCATTAGGCTAACTTTATTGTCTCTATATTAAGCAGTAAATCAATAGCCACAATTTAATTTCATATAACACTATCACACAACACATATCTAGCACCTTTGCTCTAGGAGAGTCATTATTGCAATACATCCGCTCCTCAGGTGCAGAGGTTTTGACGATGAAATCTTTCACAAGCAAATACAATTGATGACATAGCCTTGTACTCAGCTTCTACCAAGCTTTTGAAGACTAAGAATGTCTTCTTGTAGTTCCATGAAATGAGCGTACTACCAATGAAAATACATAAACCAGTCAATGATCTCCTTGTTTCCGAACGTGCACTTTAGTCACTTCAATTTAGGCATTTAGTTGTCGACTCTAATTATTGTCAGAGAAGATACCCTACTATGTGCCTTCTTAATAGAGCACAAAACTATACATAATCAGCTTGCAAATAGACATTGTGTGGCTTTTCCTAGAATTGAGATAATGTTTGCATGGTGTATGAAATGTCTGCCCTGCTCAAGGTTATGGGAGTACTTAAGACACTCCACTCCTTGTCTCGTGGAGTGTGTCTTTCAATAACACACTCAACTAGGGGAGTAGATTAGAAAAATGGGTAGTGAGATTAAGTAGGATGGACTTGTTGATGCGGTTCTAACACATTGTATAAAAAAAAAACCACTTCATACTAGCAATTATACTGAATCACTCATGTAATATAGTTAGTTATGAGAGTACGAGTGTCAATCTCATTACTTAAAATAATTTTTAAGTATGAAATCAATATCTACTTGTTACAAAAATGGTAAAGGATAGATCTCTCCTTAAAATTTAGTCTCTAAGATTTTGAACTTACAACAAAATAAACAAAACATCGCTTTTAAGTTCTCGTGCAATGAAAAGTGGGCTTTCATATCCTCTTTGCAAGCCAAAAGAATTAAAATAAAATTATACTTATGCTATTACGTGTGAAATATAACATGCTATAATGAAGACTTAGTCAATAAAGGAATTTGAAAACCTGGGGTGTGGATTTTAAGCATCTCATCCAACTCTTTCGTAAACCTCTCCATGGCTTAGATAGGCAAGCAAATGGGCACTATTGTACCTCTCTCTCCTTTAGCATTCTTTGAAGGCATATAATTGCTTACCAATTCAGGAAAATTTGTAGTATGACCCTTGGCTATCCCACCATAAACAGCCTTGCCCCACCCAAAATCCGCCTTTTGAAATTCAGCACGTGTTACATCTGCCACAATAAAAGACCTCGCCACTGTATAATGAGGTCTTCCATTGATGACCAAGGAATCGATCACTGAATGCACATATTCTTCATTCACACCAGCCTTTGTTTTCTTTATTAACTCCAAAGCATACCTACCGGATTTCCACAAAGCTTTCTTGCTGTGGTTACAGCAGCTGTGTTCACAAAGCTATTGCCATAATACCCGAGAGGCAATTTAGGATTTAATCTAGAATTTACATTAACCGGGAATATTATTCGAACCTCGTTGTTTGGATCAAACTGCAATGCTATTGTTCGACAACGCCATAGGCATGCTGTGAGGATCACAAATGTACTACTTTGACGAAGATGAGAGGGAACTAACTGACGAATGGCAGCCACTTCATTAGGTCCAAAAAAGAATGAGCAGTTGATCATGTTGTCCAATGGGATAAGAGTTTCCATAGCATTAGGGACTTGTTCGTATTCATTGTGAGTGCATGTAATACGCGGTGGATCTCTTGCACTTAGGAGCTTCCTGCACCAAACTGGTGGAACGGAAGGTTCACATGCACCATTGGCTATTTCAGACAAAGCTCCCATAAATTGGATGAAACCAGATCCATCACTCATGGTATGGTTCAAGCGACAAGCTATAATGAAACCACCACACTTTAGTAGAGTTACCTATTAATTATGAGACACTGTTAGCATAAAAAAGAACATATTCTTGGTATACTTTGGGACTTGTTTAAATTTCCACAATTATATATATATATATATATATATTATGTCCCCTGTCTCTATCAATATGAAGAAATGAAATGAATCAATGGCATGGAGTCAAAAAGGGATTCTGACGTAATATTATTGACGAAATTAAGTCACCGAGTATTTCAAATAAATTCTAAAATTCTAAACTACTCGTTATCTGATATATATATATATATTATATAATGATGATCTGTGTAGTATCTGATAGTTCACCTATGATAAACTTCAATAAAACGAGAAACTATGTTTAATTAATTATAATTGTTAATTGTATCGGACCTAGAATTATAACAGTTAATTGTAGGTTCTTATGTCCCATCAAAAGGTTTTAGGTTCTTACGATTTTTTTCCGCAAAGATATATTAAAAATGAAAAAATATCTTAAATTGAGATACATGCATAAATAAATAAGATACGAATATTAAATTCTAAACTGTGGGTGTGTTATAATTTGATACTGCACGTCATATCGCTGGTGTACCTAATAATGACCCAGAAAAGAAGAAAATAAAGAAAAAGATATGGATATATACTGTTACAACATGCCCTCAGACAATAAAAACGTTACGATGAAGAATAAAATAATTTTATTTTAATTTTTTTTTAAAATCGTCACCAATTGTTTAAAAATTAAAGTACAATTAAAAACTCTATTTATTTTAAAATTTTTTGAAAACTCTATTTATTTAATTTTTTTTTATTATTAGAAAGACGTCAGTATATGAACTAGAGGAGAGTTCAGGAGTCGATTATGTGTGAGAAAAGTGTTAGGCACCCCACGGCATCCGTCTAAAATGATTACCCAAATCGGTTATACAAAATAGCAATATGACCCAAAATTATATTTTATTTAGTGTTGAAATAACATTACATTTTTAATAAAATAACAAAAAAATAAATATGTATGAATGAGTTCTCTAAATGAACCTAGAGTTCTTTTATCTTTCGAGACAGATAAATTGTTCCTCTAGATAACGCTTATCCTCACCTTGGTCTGATAGTGCAAGCTCAGTCTTATAGAAGATCGAATCCTTCCATGATCAGTGAGAGACCTTGGGACTCTAATGATCCAAATGCACCCTAATGTATATGCATGCTAATTACAACTTAAAATATGAGAGTAAGATACATAAAAAATTACATGGGGAATATAACATGAAATAAAAATTACTTTTACTCTTCTTTTTTTTCTTTTTTTTTTTTCTCACATTTCTCTTTCTTTTCAACACCCCTCGCAATTCCTATTTACACCTTTCTTTTCTTTTCTTTCCATAGCATCCACCACTCGTTCTTTTTAACATTCCCACACTTCTTTTCTTCTCACCCCATTATTTCTTTTTTGCACCCCTCTTTTCTTTTTTCTCCGCATTACCCGACGGCTCACTTACTGAATTCCAAATTTCCAACTTTTTTCCTTTTCACACCCATGCAATCTCTATCCACACCCATCTCTCTAATATGAACCCACTCTTCTCTTCTCACATCCCCGAAACCTCTATTCACACCCATGAACGAAACTATATCAGGTATCCTACCAAAAAGTATCATTTCTGAAAAATCAGGAGATATGGAACAATTACTTGTTCCAGGATAGCCTATAATCAGTGCATTGTAAGAAACTTCATCCTTGGAGAAATGTCAAAAACACTTTCATCAAGATTTAAGTACCCACATTTAGCATATATGTCTATCAGGGAATTAGAGACAAATAAATCAAGGCAAATCCCATGTAAATTATCCTAGCATGGATTTCTTTTTCCAATCCTTAGCTAGCCGTACAAGCCAACCTTCACAATATAACAGTGTACTAGACTTGCTATCACCTTGCCTTGAATCTCCAAAGAAAACTTGCTTAGCTCCATTTAATGACACGTGAAGACCCAATAAACCCTTAAAAAGAATTGCAAACTCAAAATCATTTTATCGGATTTTTTAGAAGCCAAACAAGTGACACAAAGGAATAGATTCCATGACCAAAATTGAGAAACACAATTTAAACCCAACACCAAAAACACTTTCCACTAACAAATCAACCAAATACTCAACCTAGTAGCAGAATTTAATCCTTAGAAAATGGCAACACCCAACCCGACATTTAAAATATTCATCACTCAATCCAAACCCAAAAGAAAAGGATTACACAAGCAATGACCTCCCACAAACAAATAAATTGGCAGATTCGAACACAAGTTGTGCAGGTGAAATCAATGTCCCAACTAATCCATTTTCTCTCAAAAACCAGAAAATTCCAGCATCAATCCCTTACTCTTAACACCCAGAAAATTCCAGCATCAAATCAATTTAGGCAAATTCAATAACCTTGAAACTCCACCACACCTAAGGCTACAAAAACAAGAAGATACCAACAACAAAATTTCACAATAACCTAACAAAGTCCTGGACCATTCACGGCTAAATCTCGAAGGATTTAACCCATTAAATCAATTTTCACAAAAATTCCAAGATTCAGACCAAGCAATATCAACCTTCCATATTTTCCAAATTAAACATCCAAGGACCTAAATTAGCTTCATTGAGATACACACCACCCAAGAAATCCTTTTACGCACATAAGACGTGAGAACCAAAAACAGATTTCCAAGCATTGGGAGTGAATTCCCCAGCCAATAATCAAGCATTCAGACAACAAACATATTCAAAGTCAAAGCTGGAATATAACAGAACCCAGCAACATCATTCCTAAACCCAATTATACCTCATAAACTAAGAAGCTTAAAATGATTCAAAATGTAGCACCAAACCTGAATCAAAACTCTAAATGACTAGAAAGCACATAAAAAACCGATGAGAACTACAAGAGGCAAACACACGGCAAGGTCATCCAAGAACTCAAAAACAGAAGACAAGAAAACTGCAAATAAAAAATGTAATGCCTGACCAAAAAGGTTAATCAAAGCAGCTAGGGGATCAGCACCATACAAACCAACTTATTTAGAGAGAAGTTAACATGAAATTCCCTAAATAATACAAAACCCTTTACAAAAATTTTCTGGCATAAAGGAGGCTAAAAGCAGCCCAAAGGATACCAGAACTTGCGTGCTTGAACCACTTGCCCATTAAAATACCCAACATGCTCTTATTCAGTAAAATGCAGAACCAATCAAGCAATAGATGAGTATTTCAAGCAGAAATGGCAGTTGGAATGAAAACAGGGCGATAATGAAGTTACAAAAAAAACAGGCTGTTTGGAAATCAAAGTGACAAATGGTTAAAACAATAATAAAGCAACGAACCAAGCTACAGCCACCTATGCAGATTTCCAACAACAAAGACACTATTCCCAGTAGATTTTCAATACAAATGACACAAGATACGGTTCATAAAAAAACATGGCAGCAAGAGGCAAGAAAAGAGCTCTAACACTTGCAACACATACCAGTAAAAGACAGCTTAGTCATTGAGTCAAAATTCATCAAAAGTTCAGCAAAATGAATCACATTTTAGAGACGGCTTCCACATCAATCCAAGGTTAACCATGATTCATGTAGGGAAGACAAACAATTACCAAAAATCTCACCCACATATGAATTACTTCCCTAGCAGCATGTGTATGAAATTTTTACAAAAATTCAAGGACCACATTTTTACAGATTCCACCAATCAGAAAGTGCACTATATGAGAGTATGCATTGACCAAATAAAATTCCAAGGGTTAGATATAGGATGTCAACTAAACAAATGCTATTGTGCACTTTAAAGATTCCAAGTTAACTCTAAAATGATCACCAAAACTCACATAACCCTTGGGAGCTTGAATCCAAAAACGTCTCCCCTAATAACCCAATCAAGGATGGAGGCAAAAGACAACACAGAGAGTGCTCAACCTTGCATTGTACAAGCATAATCACTGATTTAAGCTCAAGACAGGAAATAATACCATGAAGATTTCTAATTACCCAGACAAACGAAAACAAAAAGAAATGAATCCGACTCACCCACCATCATCACATACCTTTAACCCCATTACACAAATACAATTCAATTAACTAAAAAAAAAAAGGAAAAAAAGAACGAAATCCAACCTGAGTATTTCCTTCCTTGCTCCTTCGCAATTTACTCTAACCCAATGCTTTCTTAGTCTTCCTCCTTTGCCTTTAGCCTCTAGGAAACCCTTAGAGAGAAAATGGATTAGAAAAAAAATCCTCTTTGGTGCTCTCCTGTTTTTTTTCTTGCTCTCAAGACTCTGTCTTTCTTTTCCCAATCCCCTTCACGCTCTCCTGTTTTTTTTTTTTTTTATCTCCCTTTCTCCTCTGCTTTTCAGCTCTCTACCTCAATCAATTCCCCTCAATTCCGCTTCACCTCTCCCCCAATTTTGCTTCGCTTCTCCACCTACCTTCTACCGTTGCTGTCCTGCCTTCTGTCTCTGCAATGCCTTGCTCCATCTCTGTTGCCATTTCGCCTCTTTCCCACTGCCATTACTGTCCTTTTCACGCTTCCCTTTCTTTTTCTTCTTTGCTTTCTTTTCCTTCTCTTCCACGCTGTTTTTTTTTTTTTCTCTTTTTCCTTTTATGTTTTTCTTTTTTTTTCTTTTATATATATATATATATATATATATATATATGAATACATTATGTAGGAGCTTTAAAATAATAATTTTTTTAATTTTTTTTCAAAAATAAAATAAAATAAGATAACATAAATAAAAATAAAAAATGAACAAAATAAAAATAAAAATATATTAAGATAAAATAATAGTTATTATTATTTTTGTCTTCTTTTTTTTTTCACAAATAACATAAGTTAAAATAAGATTAAAATAAAATATTGAAACAAAATATAGTGTTCACATATACTTTTGCTTTCATATCAAATTGAGGTAAAAATGCAAAAGAAAAATTTTTAAAAAAATTCAAATATTTACTAAAATGTCACCGCGTCAAAACTATTTCTTCATCTACCATAAATTTACCAAATGTCTTAGCATTATAAAGAAAATTCTTTTTCATGGGGAGATCGTTTGGTTTGACATCCCATACTCTTAAAAAATTAAACTTGAGGATGCTATTTGATTTGGCGTCCACCACCACTAATTTGTAGATGATAGGTTTTTAAAGTTTAGAATATAGTCAATTTAAGAAGAAATGAGATTGCAGCCTTAGATGATTCAGCACATCAAATGAATTTACATTATTCCCTTGCCATGTGTTGGGCTCGGGAGATGTTCAGATAACTAGGGGATCACATTTTGCATGAAAAAATATACTTTGTGTATGTCTCTCTATTATATATATTATTCACACTTGAATTCCCAACAATCTCCCCCTCAAGTGTGAAACTTACTTCACCCCCTCAAGTGTAAGCTTCTTCCACATTGGGCGTTTGGACCATCTCCCCCTTGAGCGGATAACACTGGGTGAATCTATTACTCACCCCACAACTTGTCCATCATCTTTGCCCCAAGCCGAACCTCAGCTCTAATATCACTTGTTGGGCTCGAGAAATGTCCAGATGAGCGGATAACACTGGGTGAATCTATTACTCACCCCACAACTTGTCCATTATCTTAGACTTCATCGCTCATCTTTGCCCCAAGCCGAACCTCAGCTCTAATATCACTTGTTGGGCTCGAGAAATGTCCAAATAACCATAGGATCACATTTTGCATGAAAGGATATACTTCATAAGCTTAACATCACCTTCTAACCCAAAAGCTTAAGCTATTAGATGTGTGTGTCTCTTCATTATATATATCATTCACTTCTCATTGATTTGTCTGATGTGGGACTTACTTCACACGTGAATTCCTAACACCATGCTTTGAGATCTCCCTATATTATCCCCTCTATTCTCTCTCTTTCTATATTGATTTTGCAAACAAGTAAAATACACAAAGAACCTGTATAAGCAGAAGAGGACAATCAATGATTCCTCCTGAGCCAGTAACATCATAAAGAAGCTCCTCCAAGAATGGGAATGGCGGTCGAATAGAATCACCAAATTGATCTAGTGTCACATCAGCATCAGCCTCAATGAAAGCCACACCCTCTCCATTACAATCCACCATGAGTTTGCGACCAAGCCCTTCCCTAATCCTACCGGCAAATGGGTACTAGAACACAAGTGTTTGTGCCAATGCTTGTCTAATGACTTGCACAGGATCTTTCCCTGCCATTTTTGGTTGATAACGATAGAAGTTTATCAACGGAAGTTGGAAACGCAGGCTATCTTGGTCATCTATGTCAGAGAGAAGGTTAATTTCATGTGGAGTTGGTTTAGCTGGAGATACCAGCTCCGGTTGGCACCTTTGAACAGAGAAGGCTAAAGTGGGACGTTGCAGTGCCATTATAAGAGCGCTGAAAATGGGAAGAGCTGATGAATGATTGGAGTTTTGCCACACACCTTGAAATTAGTTGAGAGTTATCTAAGACATTTATAATGGTTCAATCTTGTTGGAAATTTAGAGGATGGAGTGATTACTTATTTGTTGAAGATTCTCTATCGATGTTGCTTTATACTGTGTCCCATAATAAAATAAATAATATTTCAATCATTATGATAAATTTAAATATTATAAAATAATATTATCTAATAAATATAATATTTTATGAAATAATAATCACATATAAATTATAGTCTTTCTTCACAGCAACTGCATACTAAATCAAAAGATAAGAAAAAAAAAAAAAAAAACTTAAAAGAACTCTGTATTTTCCTTCTGAGAGTTTCGGGTAAGTGAAAAAACTGTAACTCACTTTTTGAAGGAAGATCACGTGCTCACAAGAGGGAGAAAAGTTTGACCTTTTGCATATATCCAACATGAGTGAGTGGTCTCCATTTTCCCACTCTTGCTCAGTTACCAAAAGTGACTACAACTTCCCCTTTTATTTTATCAATAAAATAACATTTTAAATATGCAAAATAACAACCCATTATAGGCGTATACACAGTAGAAATCTAATGACTGGACCCATCCCAGTGGTCCATTATATGTGGATAAGGATAAAAAATCTTTCTAATTTTGAAAATATTTTTTAAATGTCAGTTTAGTTCTTGATTTTTATTTTGTTGTTTTAATAAATTCTTGAAAATCACATTGATTACCAAAGGTGGTGATTTTGGTGGAAAGAGTGATTTTTGAAGCTTAAAGTGACATTAAAAATTATTCAATCGCTAAAATAATTTAACAGCAATAAATATTTAACTCTTTTATAACATCTAGCTTTAGTTATTCCTCTATTACTATGGTAATGTAATTATGTGATTTGGAACTTACACAAATGCTCTACATGTATATGCTTTGTCTGTAAATGAATATTGAAGGGATGGTAAAAGATAAAGCATATGGACGATTATTTGATCATTTGTGTTAAGACCACAATCCAATCAGAAAAGGGATACAGACAATTATAGCCAAGACACGCAAAAAATCTACGTACGATATTGTCTGTCGTTCGAGGAACCTTGAAGTGACAGTCAAAGGTACATGTGTGGCGTGAGTTGAAAAATTGGGAGCACAATAGATATCAATAAATGACTAATAGATAAAAAAAAACAATAATAAATTAAACTTTCTGACCTAGGCAGAAAAGTGTAAATTGATATGATTTATAACGAACAAATTATGGGGAAGAAAAATAGATTGGGAAAAGAATTCAAAATGGCTATCACAAATAAACTCATCGTCTATCCAACGTTTAGACACAGTATGTTTGTTTAATTTTCTTTTTTTAATTTATATGAATATAAAATGTATTAGTATATTCCGCTGGATGCAAATATATTAGTATCACAGTGGTATACTCCATTTACTGCTTATTTATTTGACTGTTGTAATGTTATATTTAGCAGAAAAGTGATTGCTATCTAAATAAAATGGGTTTATTTATGTTATGCACAAAATATTAAATTCTTTGAAAAATAGAGGGGCAAGGTACTTAGAATAAATCATTAGCTAGACTATTACTAAGTACTGAAAAGTTTTGATTTAAACATAATTATTTATCCCTCCTCTGAGACATTGCTTGTATAATATAAAATTCATTTGAATAGCTTCTTTCCACACAATCTCTGGTCGAAGAACCAATAATGCATTTACATTAATTTTATGAACATTCTAACCTTTCTTACATGGTTATATCTCTAGATCAATACCACTTAGAGATATTAATTCTCTGTATAAGGAAGTAGAGTATGTTTTTACTTACATGGAATTGTTTTTGTAAGGGAAAAAAAAAAAAAAACTAACTAAACATGAACGCTTCAACATGGAACAGGGAAAGAGAAATGGGTAAAACAGATTAATTCGTCAGCATTTTTAAAAAAAATAAAAAAAATGATTTAAAGAAATTTGAATAACCTAAACCCTTAACCCTACATGCTATGCTTTGGATAACCTCTGTCCTCCCATTTCTATCGTGTTTGTTATTCATTTGATGCATCTTAAATTTTGCACAGAATTTTAGATGAAGTTTTTTATAGCTTCTCCTCAAATTCGAGTGTTTGAATTAAAACTTGAAAATATACTCAGAAAATGGCGCAAGCAAAACGTACTTTACACGCAAAATCTGACGCAGGTTTTATCAGCATTGGTCCCCGTAGGGCGGTTGTCTTTCATACAGCCTTGAAAGTGGAGCAGAACGTGGTTCTGGTGAGATCAGAGGAGCATTGGGGACCGAGAGATTTCGAGGAGCAAAAATGGTGAGGATATAATAATAATCGCGATAATAAATAGCCAACATGCATGGTACGAAATTGTCAAGTGACAAAGATAAAACATGTTCATATTATAAGAATAATTTTATGAAATAACATAAATTATGTTGTTTTATTAAAATTTAAAATTAGTTATTAGATTAATTAAAAAAATTATATAGTTCAATTAATTATGTAATTTTTTATTGTTTATTGGGTTTACATCTTATGTTTAAAACATAATATTTACTAAACCACAATATTGAGTTAATTGTTGATAAGTAAGTTAAATCAATAATCTATTAAGATTATTATGGAGGGCTTTTAATCTTTGTTATAAATATTGATGTTGGTGCCCATTGAATAATATGTTCATGATTTTGCATATTATAGTTAGAATTGCTGTCGGAGAACAATTTTCTCTCTTGTTCTTTATTTACGTAGAATCTACTCCTATTTATGGTAAAAGATTATTGTGTATATGATTATTATATAAAATTCTATCAATTGGTATAAGAGCTTCATATGGGTTGATCTATGACTATATATGTTGAAAATTATTTTTTTCATTAATTTTGTGAAATTTTGGACTTACTATTATTTTAGGTTTAGAATTGTAAATTTCTTTTAAATTTATGATGATCCTATAGGATTAATTTTATGGATTAATTTAATGTTGTATGAATTTGTATATTTGGAATATTATCATGCAAAATTGGTAAAAGTTTTGGATGATTTTTACATTTATTTATTAACTCTAAAATTAAATTTATGTCAAATTATGATTATATGATGTTGATAACATATAATTGTGTTAAGGTTTTAATTAGATTATAATTTTTTAATATAAAAAATGTTGTTTCCGCTGCCAAATGTGTGATGATCAAGTTTTTTTTTTTTTTTCCCCAAACTATATTCTTCGAATCGAAGAAAATTGAAGCAGAATTGCTTCTATGTTGCTGCTGCCCAGAAAAACCTAGCATCGGGTCTGGGATTTCTTTTCTTTTTCGGGTCAGAAAATAAGTTTGATTCTCGTGGGCCTGTTTTCAACGGCATCTAAATTGTATTGAAAATTTTACTTTTATTAAAAATAAAAATTAGAGAAAATTTTCAAGGAGAATTCCAACTACTGGAAATTTTGCTTTATCCAAAAATAAAATTTAGATAAAAATGTCCCCAAGTAAATTATTAGACCTTCTAGATATGCGATACTGTTGAAACTACCATTATAATTCATTTATAATTTTCAAATTACCTTTCTATTGTAGTAAGTTGGGATGCATTAATTATAGCCCTAATTTGAAAATAGGGATAAACATATTGTTACACACTTTAAACCGTATGATGTTTTAAATTTATTAAAATAACTCTAAACACTTAATGGGCTATTGCTTAAATCGTAAGCCCATTTTTTTACACACATCCAATTTTTTCAGGCACACACCCAACGACTTAAACGAAATGATCATTATCCCTTTAAGAAATTAAAAACAACACTCTCCTTATTACGCCTCTCCCACTTCCTATATATCTATCTCCTTTAACAGCGCACACACTCATTCCTTCCATCAATCGGAGAAAAAGAGAGAAGGAGCTACATTTTGATATTGTTATGCTTCTTTGTTGTGCAAACTTTTTTTACAATTTCGGAATAAACATATTTCAAAATCTATATAAACCTAGTATTTTTTCTTTTCAAACGTTGTTCGCTCTCTTATCCTCTTTTCTCTTCTCCATATATTCATATTATTTAGAAGTGAATTTCAAAGTACATATTATTGATCGATATCCAATTGTTACAAGTAAAAATTTGCTTTAGATAATATCAATATACAATTCTTTGTTTTCAAAGTTTTCAGGTTCTATTATTTTATCAATATTTTTCTATTTACTTTGTGACGTGTATGTTATTTATATTTTTCTTGTTGCTTATTTTTAATCTACTTTAGTTTTTATTCTTTGTAGCCTCATATAGTCTGTACATATGAATTTGGTTTTAAATAAATTAAATAAAAATAATTAAAAATATAATTTATTGTGTGTAAAATATTAGAATTACTTAAGTATATAACTATAATGAATGTTTTCACATTAATATGAATATTGATGAGTTTTGTTGCACCTGCCCTCCAATAATTTATTTCAACACCCCAAAATTTCTCCAAGGGTGAGATAAAAAGAAAAAAAAAAATCTAGAATTGTTGATTTCATTTTTCTGTAGTATACATGTTGAACTATTTATAATACAAGCTAGAGACAATAGAACTTGCTAGTCACTTAGCTTATGCTTCTATAGAGTAAGTACTACTGTAATACTTGTAACATTCTAGCTGTTCTATTGTGTAGTACCCCCTTAAGCGAAGCATAGAGATCTACTACACTCAACTGGTTTGATAATTCAGCAAATCTGCCTGGATGTGGAGGATTCTTGAAAGAACATATTTCATCTGTTTGAGATGCTCCACTGTAACCATTCTGTTTGTGACTTTCTCTCACCACCAAATGACAATCTATTTATATATTTTTGGTTCTTTCATGAAAGATTGGGTTCCTTGCAAAGCAATGGATATTGCAGGCATGGAATAGCAACACGTGGCCGGAGCAGAGTTTTCTTTTTTGGTCATAGTTATACAGGATGCTGTGTGTTTATAAATACTAACTCTAAACTTAAGTATGAGTAAGACTAGCTCGAACTCAAAAAGGTAATTATGTTGGATTTAACTTCTTTACTAAATTGTCTCTGTACTAGATAGTAGATAAATGATTATGATCTATTTTCACAAAATATCATCACACAATACACATCCCTAAATGAATCATGATCATTCATCTACTACTTAATACAGGGACAATAGAGGCATCCTAATATGGGTTATGGGCTGCCTCTGTCCCTGTGATAGATAGTAGATGAATGGTCATGATTTACTTTCACTAAACATCATCATACAACATACATCCCTAAAATAGATCGTGACCATTCTTCTATTGCCTAGCACAAGGATGTTAGAGGTAGCCTAGTAGAGAAGCCAAATCCAACAAAGGGATTTGGTATGTAGAAATCCCTTTTAACATGTATAAAGACCGTATTGTCCTTATATTAACTCCCAATCTTCCTAAAATGTTATTTTGATCATTGAGTTATTATTTTTGTAAGTAATTTACTCATAGAATAATCATATTGAGTAAATACCTATTTTGATTCTTTAAAACCTTGAATAATTTGGTCTCTCATCTTTTAAGTTTATCAATTTAACTTTTCACACTTGAAACCTAATCAATTTTATCCCTCATACTTTAAAATTCCTATCAATTTTTTACCTTAAACTTATCACTATTTTTGATATGCAAAGGATTAAATCAATAAGTTTGACAAGTTTAAAAAACGAAATTAATTAAGGTTTCAAGTGTAAAAGTCTAAATTAATTAATTTGAAGTGTGAGAAATCAAATTAATTAGGATTTCAAGCATGAGAAACAAAATTTATGAACTTGAAAGGTAAGTAACAAAATTAATTAGGGTTTAAGTGAGAGGAATCAAAATAGATATTTAGTTCAATTATATTTCTAGTCAATTAATCCTCGTTGCTCCAAAATAATCATTTAATCACAGAGCAATTATACAAAAATTGAAGTAATATAAAAATACATCAAATATCAAAGAGACATTATAAATATAATTTTTTGACAAATATAATTAATCCCATAATAATATCAATTAAATACAAGAAAAAGAATATGTATATATATATATTTTGGTTTATACTTGTGATTTCATGATAATTACGTTTTATATAAATAAATTAGCCTCAATTCCCTTACATTTGAAGTCCCAATTATGGTAAAAACACTTTGTTGTTAATTAGATTTCATTGTTTTGTAGGTACACAGGCCAAGAGAAGCAAAATGGAAGAATTCATCACTCTACCAATGGGCATCGTGGCGCCCAGAACTTGTTTCGGAGCAGTTTTGAGGACTTTCAAGCCAAGTGGACTTCCGAGTAGTTGTGCCAAGCAAGGATTAGAAGTCTGCAACCTAGAAGACTCTTCGGAAGAGAGTTTTAAGCTGGATTAAAGTCTTGAAGTGTAAAGTCCAATAAAAGCCTGATTTAAAGTAGGATTAGGATTAATGTTTAATTAGACTTTTAATATAATTTAGAGTCCTACTTTTAGTCTAATAGGGATTAGGCATTATGTAAATAGATCAAGAGGGCTGAATAAAAGAGAAAGACGAGAGAGCAGTAGCAACCCATCAAGATCCGCAAGAGCAAGGTGTCACTCTAGTTCTTTCTTCTACTCTTTTATGTTTTCTTACTTTACCATTATGTGTTTCCCTATTATCATGTGTAACTAAACTTAATTCTAGGGCTAAGATGTAGCCCAATCTGATTGTATAGACGAGTTGATGAAGTTATGATAATTCATGTTTTATTCAATTGAGATTTACTTTTCTGCACTTTATTCTTGATTGATCTAGCTAATTAATTGGGGGATATTCGTGGGTTAGCTATGAGATAGACCGGAGATTAGTTAATCTAGACCAAGAGAACTAAATCTATAGTGGAGCTAAGGACAAACCAATACCAAGGACCCTATGTAGTCATATGGGAATTAGGGTGTTCCCCTAATCTCCCCAAAAGGATGTCCATAGATCTTAATGCAATTATAGTTGCTACAACTTGCACAAACCAGTAGCAGGGTTGGTAATTGTAATTAGATTTGATCTGACCTAATACCAAGGCTGATTAATGTGATTAGGGAATCCTGGCTAGCAATTGATAATTCTATGACTTCATAACTGAATCAAAGAAGTCTATACATGAAGATTCTGGTGAAATCTGAATCCCTAGATTTCTTATCATTATTCTGTCAATCCAATCTGCTATATACTTTCTGTTATTGCGTATTTATTTTCTACAGTTATTTATTTTGCTCATATCATCACATTTCGATCGCTTGAACAATACTGGAGTTATAAATACTATGGTAATCAATAACAATCCCTTGGGTATGACAACCCCCGGAATATTTGCTGGCTACACTGATAGTGTATACTTGCATTGTGTTCCAACACATCACATTTTGTTCCACATCTATATCCATTCATGCCACACACACACTAATTCTATCCTTTCACAACACTCACTCAGGAGCAATCACTTCACATTTTTAAGTATGAAATTAATATCTATTCATTACAAAAATAGTAAATGATAGATCTCTCCTTAAAATATAGTCTCTAAGAATTTAAACTTACAAGAAAATAAACTAAACATCTAATGCTTTTAAGTTCTCATATAATGAAAAGTGGACTTTCATATCCTCTTTGCAAGCCAAAAAGAATAAAATTATACCTATACTATTACATGTGAAATATAAAATGCTACAATGAAGACTTAGTCGATAAAGAATTTTGAAAACGTTGGGTGTGGATTTTAAGCATCTAATCCAACTCTTTCGTAAACCTTTCCATGGCTTCCACAGGCAAGCAAATTGGCACTATTGTACCTCTTTCTCCTTTAGCATTATTTGAAGGCATATAATTGCTTACTGATGTGGACCTAAATGGCCACCCAACGCTTAGGCCTAAGCCCAACTGCGGACCTTGGCCTCACAAGCAATACTTGGGCCAGGCCCATAGAAACACTAAGGGACTCTGCCCAAAATAGCACAGATGGGCCTTACTTAGCCTACCCCAGCGCATGCCATATAAATAAGGTCAACATTAGACCAAGGGGACATCTTGGACACATTACCAAACAACTAGTGCGGTGAGCGTTGAGCCTACAGAGAAAAATCTTCTGTCTGATGGCCAAACCCGACGCAGCAACCCCACGAAAATCATGACCTTCCCCATCCCTGAAACCCCTATGAGACCTATAGCACCCCTATCCAAGCGAGTTCACCATATCAAAACCCATCCTTGCTCACCACGTTATTAGCCCACTTGGAAGAAATACGGCGAGAGATCCATGACTTGAAAGATGAGAGGGAGAAAGATAAGATGGAGATCTAGAGGTTACAAAGCCAGCAAGACGAAACTTACGTACTAATAGAGAAAGTAGGAACCACACAGTCATTGGTGGCCAACCCCCTAACCCAAGCATAAACACCTTCCCAACCGAGCTTATTTCCACCAGCAGTAGTATTCATCCGTCTCCCTAGGTAACACCCACCAAACAGCCAAAACACATCTTCACCCTAGAAATAATGTCTTTCCCACTCCCAAGCCATTTCAAACAGCCGGCCTTGGACCCATACGATGGGTTAACTAACCCAGTAGAACATATATGTAGTTTTGAAAATGTAATGCTAATATCGGGAGTGGAAGACGAGATCAAATGCCAAACTTTCCCCACTTCACTCAGGAAGGTGGCATTGCAGTGGTTCAACAATCTTCCACCGAGGTCTATAGCCAGCTTTGACCAACTTGCAAAACTATTCACAGTGCACTTTTCCACCAACATAGCCCCACAAAAGACCTTAACAATATTAGCTACTCTTAAACAGGAAGAAGAAAAGCCCCTAAGAGCGTATATATAAAGGTTCACCGCCTTATCCCTGCAGATCAAGGATCTAAAGGATGAAGTAGCCGTACACACGCTGATGGCGAGACTACAAAGAGGGAAGTTCAGAGAGAACATAATGTTGAATCCCCCAGCCTCGCTACAAGAGCTGTTGTAGCAAACCGACAAATACATCAATCTAGAGGAAGTGAAAAGGTCTATCTTAAGGCCGAGCAAACACAGGGAGATAGTCAAGAAGAGAGAAGGAAGACCCAAACTGCAGCACGAGCGATACACCTTCCTGAACAGACCGAGGTCCATGGTCCTTCATGAGATATGTCAAACTGGCCTAACCCAACTAACCCCACCGAGCAGGACGAAACCAATACCTGGTGTGCGAACGTACTATGAGTATCATAGAGGGTCGAGGCACGACATGAAGAGTGCTAAGCCTTAAAAGACCTCATAGAGTTCCTCCTAAAGAAGGGTCACCTAAGCTAATTCAGGCTACAAAACTAGCTAGGGAAGGAGATCCGAGAAAGTGGCAGCCGAAGAGACAAAGGGACAAATCCATAGGAGAAAGAGAGGCCCCTAACCGAACCAACCCATAAAGGAGTCACCGGGGTAATTAACACTATTTCAGGAGGTTTCGCTTCGGGAAGACTAATGGTTGGGGAGCAGAAACGACATTACAGGGTTGGCAAGAGACACTACCACCAAGTGAACGAGGTCGGTAGGAGTCAAAGGATTAGGTAGGAAAAACTAGACCCCCCAATAACTTTCACTGAAGATGACTATGGTAGAATACAAAGGGAGCACGATGACCCAATAGTTATTGAGGCAATGATAGCCAACTTCCAAGTTAAGAAGATATTGGTAGACTAGGGGAGTTCGGCCGACATATTGTTCCTAAAGGCATTTAACCAGATGGCCATTGTGAAGATCGAGCTGCGAAGTTACCAGGGGTCATTGATAAGGTTTTCAGAAGCAGAAGCTCCAGTAGCAAGGACAATCCACCTACACGCAACCTTTGGAGAGGGGGCTAACTAGATGACAAAAACACTTGAGTTCCTAGTAGTCGATTGCCTATCGCCGTATAAGGTGATCCTTGGGAGGTCGACCTTAAATCAACTTAAGGCGGTGGTTTCGACCAAGCATCTAGCCATCAAATACTCCACAATGGATAGAAGGGTGGGAACAATTAGAGGAGACCAGATGATAGCCAAAGATCTATACCAAAGCAGCCTAGTGGTTACCTCGACGATAAAAGCTGAGGTCAGTTCCAAGAAGAGAGAAGACATCGAGGCGGTAGAGTTGGATATGAGGACCGAGGTAGGGGAAAGGCCAACGCCATAAGGGGATACCAAGCAGGTACAGATCGAGAAGCTAGACAAAACATGCAAATATCGACCCATTTGCCGCAAGGCTAGCAGAAGCAGTTAAAAGAGAACCTGGAAGTTTTCGCATAGATAGCAGCCAACATGCTAGGTATTAATCCTAACATAATCTCCTATAAATTGTGCCTTAAACCTAACACCCGGCCTATAACACAAAAAAAGAGACTCTTTGGCCTGGAGAGGCAGGCTGCTATAAGGGAAGAAGTTCAGAAATTGCTAAGGGCAGGGTTCATAAGAGAAGTTGATTATGCATCTTGGATATCTAACGTTATGATGGTAAAAAAAAGCAAATGAAAAATGGAAGATGTGTAGAAACTTCACTGACCTAAACAAAGTTTGCCCAAAGGACCTATACCCCTTGCCTAATATAGATTGGTTGGTTGATCAGGCGGCAAGATATAGTTTGTTAAGCTTTATAGATGCTTACTAAGGGTATAACCAAATTAAGATGGATCCAAAGGATGAAGATAAAACCATATTTGAGACAGAGGAAGTATGTT
This sequence comes from Bauhinia variegata, assembly GCA_022379115.2. Classification (NCBI taxonomy): domain Eukaryota; kingdom Viridiplantae; phylum Streptophyta; class Magnoliopsida; order Fabales; family Fabaceae; genus Bauhinia; species Bauhinia variegata. Next base: position 8,869,619 of record CM039430.1, read on the forward strand.
ATTGTTATAAGGTTATGCCGTTTAGGTTGAAGAATGCAAGAGCAACATATTAGAGACTCATAAACAGAATGTTTAAAAGACAGTTAGGCAGAAATTTAGCTGTTTACGTGGACGACATTTTGGCAAAATCAAAAAGTTTTGAGCAACACTTGGAAGATTTGAAAGAAACTTTCAACACTTTAAAAGGAGTATGGGATAAAGATAAATCCAGAAAAATGCACGTTCGGTGCCCCCGCAGGAAATTTTTTGGTTTTATGTTGACACAACTAGGGATAGAAATAAATCTAGAAAAATGCCGAGCCATTTGTGATATGAGTTCACTTCGGATGATTAATGATGTTAGAAAACTGACTGGAGGAATAGCGGCGTTAGCAAGGTTTGTATCATAGTCGGCTAGGAAGTCACTTCCTTTCTTTGCGACCTTGAGAAAGACAAAGGAATTCGGATTGACAGAAGACTGCCAGGAAACTTTTGAATAGCTTAAAGCATACTTGGAGACTCTGCCAACTTTAGCGACACCCCAACACGGGGACACGTTCTATATATATCTTTTCGCCTACAACTAGGCCATCAGCTCAGCTCGAGTTACAGAGTGAGCAGGCACACAGCTGCTAGTCTACTTTACAAGCAGGGCAATCAATTGAGAAGATAGCATACTCTTTAATCCACGTCGTGAGGTGCCTGAGGTCATATTTCCAAAGCTACCAAATAGTAGTACGAAGAAATCATCTCTTGAGACAGATTTGTAGAAACTCGACCTATCGGGGCGAATGTTAGCTTGGTTGGTAGAACTCTCAGAACATGGGATAATCTTTGAGCCACGAAAGGTGATTAAGGCACAGGCATTGGTTGATTTTGTAGCAAAGTTTACGACGGAGGAACAGGAGGGCAAAGTCAGTAAGGAGAATGATCAATTCTGGATCTTGCATGTAGATAGATCGGCTAGTAGCAAAGGTTTGGGGGCCGGAATAATAATTGAGAATCATGAAGGAATAGCGGTAGAGTGTGGATTGAATTTTACTTTCTCGGCATCAAACAATCAAGCGTAGTACGAAGCATTGATTGTCGGTTTGAAATTAGCAAAGGAAATGGGGGCAAGAAAACTCAGAATCTAGTCAGATTCTCAACTAGTGACTAGTTAGGTGAAAGGGCAATTTCAAGCAAGGGAAGTAACCATGCAGAAATATCATGAGTTAGTGAGAACGTTAATGGAAAGACTGTCAGAAATAGAAATCGGTCACATTCCAAAGAGCAGAATACACGGGCTGACCTACTATTGAAATTAGCCAGCTCTAAAAGTGTGCAAAATAATTGGTCAATAACACAAGAGACACTAGCGTCACCAAGTATATTGAGCCAGGAAGCTGAAAGCATGGTAGTAATAAAGGAAGGCCTAGAGCATGATTGGCAGGCATAGATCAAAAGGTACATGTGGGACGGAGAACTGCCAAAAGACAGAACCGAGGCAAGAAGGATAGGACATGTATTAGCACACTACTGTACAAAAGGGGATACTCCCAACATCTCTTAAAGTGCATCGGTGCAGATCAAGCTCAATATATCTTAAAGGAGATGCATGAAAGGATATGCAGCCATCATATTGGCGCAAGGAGCCTCATTTCCAAAGTGATGAGGACAGGGTACTTCTGGCCGACAATGAAGAAAGATGCTAGAAGAATAGTGAAAGGGTGCAAGAAGTGTCAGAAGTTCGTAACAAACATTTTAGTGCCAGCAATAAAGCTACATAGTGTAATATAACCATGGCCGTTCTCAAAATGGGGAATCGATATAGTGGGGCCTTTTCCCTTGGCAACAAGCCAAAGAAGATTTTTAGTAGTGACTATGGATTATTTCTTTAAATAGGTGGAGGCATAGGCCTTAGCAACCATTACATCTAATCATATGAGAAAATTTTTGATCAACCAAATAATTTGCAAGTTCGGCATACCCCACACGATAGTCTCGAACAACAGGAGGCAATTTGTGGATCGACAATTTCAAACCTTTTGTACCGACCTAGGTATTTGGTTAAATTTTGCATTAGTAGAACACCCACAGGTGAACGGGCAGGTGGAGGTTGTGAACAAAATGATTGTTAAGAGGCTAAAGAAAAGGTTGGAAGACAAGAAAGGAATGTGGGTAGAGGTACTGCCCCAGGTGCTATGATCATACCGGACAACACCTCACACTACCAAAGGACAGACCCTTTTAAGCCTCACTTATGGACAAAAGCCATGGTGCCAGTAGAGGTCGGTGAGATGTCCTTCAAGAGAGCACTCTATGGAGAGGAAAGCACCAACATGGCAGAAAACCTAGACATGTTGGAAGAAAAGATGTGGGAAGCCTATAGAGCGATGGTAGCAGCAAAACAGACATTAGCTCGAGGATACAATAAAAGTGTCCAACCTAGAGAATTCTACTTAGGAGATATGGTGATGAGATTTATGTCGCCCACCAGGAAGCCAGCTTGGGAAGGAAAATTAGCACCAACATGGGAAGGACCGTTCGTCGTATGCGAGGTGCTAGGAAAATGAGCATATAAGATTGCGACAGTAGAAAGAAAGATAATACCCAACACTTGGCACATAACCAAGTTAAAAAAATACTTTCCTACTTTGTAATGATATCTCAAAACCAATCCATTAGTAATTACAATTACCTTTCAAAAAATGGAAATTTTGATAATACCCCGTTAGTTATTAGCGCCAAGATAACTATCACATCAACAAACTAAGTAAATGGCTCAAAGGGTGCCCCTATAACAACTAAAATGTTCCATTAAAAAGACGAAAATTACACCAAAATAGTCAAAAAAAATTTACATTTCCTCTTCGTCAGAGCCTATGTTTACATTAGAAATAACAAAAGACAAGTTGGGATCATCGTCATTGTCAGGTTCAACTATTGACCTATCCTGGACTACCTTCAAGTAGCTGGTAGCAGCAACAAGGTTGCCTCGCGACACAATTCTTTGACAGACCGCTACTTGATCAAGGTAATTTTCAAACTTATCCCGAGAGGCACTTAAAAAGACGACGTCTAACTTTTTCTATGCCTCGGGCGATGATTCTTGACCTAGATGTCATTGCCCGATCCAGCACAATCTTTCTACGTTGCGCTATTTCATCAAGTTTTTAGGCTTCTACTGTGCGATGATCTCGGAGGGACTCCGCTACTTCGACCCAACCTTCAAGCAAAAACAATTGTGCGTCTTTAGTCAATAAAGTAGACTTAAGCTCAACAATCACATGAGAGGAATCAATGTCTTTCTTCTCGAGCTCACTTAGGCGTTGGCGGGCAAAGGCTAACTCTTTCTCCAGCCCAAACACCTTCTTACTTTCTTTGGAAAGCTTTGCATAGGCCAACTGAACCTTCTCCTCTGAGGTGGCAGCTTTTTCTTCGGCTATTGTGACTCTCTGTTCGGCCGTGGAAACCTTCTCTTCTTCTAAGGCCGAGACTTTCCTCCCTGCCTTAAACTCCTTCTCTTCAGCCACATCCTGAGCAGCCCGCAGCCCATCCATATCCACAAACAATCGTTGCTTGGCCTTGGTCCTATCATTAAGAACTTGCACAATGTAAAAGTAGTTGTGAAAAGCAGCGCCGAGCTCCACCAACATTGAGTCCGATCGCACATCCCAAAATTCAGCGACCAAAGCAATAGGATCAATGGGTGGGAATCCTTTGACTAAAAATAACGGAGGTTAAAAAAAGAAGAAGAGGGGTTTAGAGTGAAGTTACCAGCGAAGGAAGCTTGTCTTGGTTGGTCAGCGGTAGTTGAGCACAGGACCTCTGCAGATGTTGTGGGTAGAGGTACAAGGGTCGGGTCACCACCAATACCCTCACCAGAAGAAGGTTCTGAGCTCGAAGATACTACACAAAAAAAAAAAAAAACTCAGTTAAATGGAAGTTACAAACAAGAGGAGGATAGAGGAGAAAAATTTTCATACCTTCTGGGGGAGGAGCAAGCAAAACGAAATTCCTCGGCTTTTATGGGCAATTGTTTTGGTTCGTGTCCCCCGTTAGGTTAGAGAGGGACAACCGAGGTCGTCTAAAGGATCATGGAAGGTGGCAGGTGTGTCTACCTGAGCAATGTCAGACGATGGATGAGGTACCACAGTAGGGAGATCGACAGATTCCAAATCCACAAACTTGGGAAAAGTAAAAAAATCACCAATGGCCTGTGGCTCAGCTGCCGAGCTGGGATCGGGTGGAACGATTACACTAGGAGGTGCCTTTGGGAAGTAATCTATTACTGAGGGGTCGGAAGAGGAAGCATCCCCAGTCTTCCTTTTCTTCCTCCGTAAATCCTCTGCCTAGGTTCCTAATCGCTCAATAAACTTTCAGATATTTGGCATGGTCTTCCGATCTATATGAAAAAGAGAGGAAATGGGTAAGCAGGTAAAAGAACCTAACCTAAAAGAAACTTGTAAAAAAAAAAAAAAAAAGAAGAGAGCATCCACAAACCGATAAAGTGAAGAGCTTTGAAAATCGCCTTTGTTGGGTTAACGTAAACCCTAGACTCCAATTCTTTTACCAGAAAGGTCACCGTGGACCTAAGGTCGGCAGCTGAAACCTCTTCTACCTTGTCGAAGTGTCTTTGCCACCGAAGGGGGAACCTTTGCTTACCTTCCTCGTCAATAAAGAAGGTCGGCCAGAAGGTAGGTCGGTTATCCTAAAGAATCACTTTTTGAAGTGTTTGGCTGACTCTTTCGCCGGCAAGATCAGAGAACGACCTTTCCTAGGTGAGAAGTAGAGGTAACCCACCTAATGTTTCCTAGGGTTTTTCCATAAATAAAAATAAAAGAAAACGTCTATAAGGGCGGGCCAACCTAGGTTAGCGCATATCCCTTGGAAAGCATAGAGCTTAGCCCAGGTGTTGGGATGTAGCTGGGTCTAGGCTATTTGAAGATTATTTAAGACTTCTATCTTAAAGTCGGTGAAGGGAAGAGAAACACCACAGCGATAAGAGTAGTAGAGGTTCTAGGTAAAAAACCTATCCCCATACTGCCCCTCACAAAGCCCAATACCAGGAGGGTAAGCCTCGACACCCAAATTGACGTTCGAGCTATTATACAAAGTATCTTGTATAGCTATTAACGTCCCTGAATAGGAGCGAGTCGGTGCTAGCCACCTCCTTAGAAACCCACCACGCTTGACCTAGGTCGCCGGAAGAAATACTATCTTCCAGATCAAAATCATTGTGTTGATGATACCCGAAAGGAAATGTTACCCCCACCCTATCTAGCTCTCTGACAATAGGGTTTCCTCCCTCCTCAGAGCCCACACCTCACCCCAACTTCCACAAACATCTGAATCAATAGTAGTAACCTCCATTCAAACAAACCCTTGGCTCACCAAGATCTAAAATGGTAGAATAACCTAAACCCACTTTGGAAAAACACATAAACTAACAGAAACCACTTAAACGAACGAAAAGAATGAAAGGAAAGCTAGAAAAATAAGAGCAAACTAACATCGAAAAGGGACACTAGTAGAACGAAGGAGAAGGAGGCGCAAAAAATGGCGAAAAGCACTGGAGTAGGTTACGAGTCAGACGACAATGGCTGCGAGAAAAAGAGAGTAAGAGAGCGAAGAGACCAAACAGTAGCAAATAGGGCAAGAAAGCCCTTTATATACATAACTCGAAAAGGGGAGCTAATGTCATTAAAAGGACCCCAGGAAAGGATAATGACAAAAGGCAAATTGCAATTTCAAGAAACGAGAAGTCATGGCACGATGGGCAAGGTGACAACGGATAAATGAATTAAATGCGGGTGGGGTGTGAAGCATCCCAACAGCGCCCGAAACCCCTTGGGGTCTTGCCACGTGTTCCTAAGCGAGCATGAAAAGCCAAAATATCAATCGCAATTAATAGGGGGGACAACATCAATATCGCCTCTAATTTCGAAGACACGCGACAAGGGTATTCCCGCTTTCAAGAAATAGTCTTCTCAACTTGGGCATCTCCTAGCTAATGAGAACCTTCACTGGGAGGGCTGATGATGTTGACCTTAATGGCTACCCAATGCTCAGGCCCAGGCCTAACCGCAGAGCTTGCCTCACAAGTAATATCTGGGCCAGGCCCACATAAACACTAAGGGACTCGGCCCAAAATAGCATAGATGGGCCTTACTCAGCCTACCCCAACGCGTGCTATATAAATAGGGTGAACATTAGACCAAGGGGACATCTTGGACACACTACCAAGCACTTACCAATTCAGGAAATTTTGTAGCATACCTTGGCTATCTTACCATAAATAGCCTTGCCCCACCCAAAATCCACCTTTTGAAATTCAGCATATGTTACATCTGCCATAATAAAAGACCTCGCTACTGTATAATGAGGTCTTCCATTGATGACCAAGGAATCGATCACTGAATGCACATATTCTTCATTCACACCAGCCTTTATTTTCTTTGTTAACTCCAAAGCATACCCTAACTGATTTCCACAAAGCTTTCTTGTTGTGGTTACAGCAGTTGTGTTCACAAAGCTATTGCCATAATACCTAAGAGGCAATTTGATTCTCATGGGCTTGTTTTCAGTTGGTAACTATATATATATATATAAAGAACAAGGGGCCCAATTTTGTTAGAGGCCCAAAATTTGTCAGAGGCTCAACTGATTTTTGGCACAAGAGTCTAAGTCATTTCCATGATTCAAGAATGGACTACATGCTAAAAAATCAACTTGTTCATGGAGTTCCTTCCTTACAAGACAAACCAACTAACTGTGAAGCTTGTTAGTTCGGGAAGCAAACAAGGAAGCTATTTCCGAAAAGTCGTTAGAGGGCAAATCAGAAGCTCCAGCTTGTTCATACTGACATTGTTGGTCCTCAAGAAACTCCATCACTAAAGGGAAGTCTTTACAACATCGTTTTTATTGATGACTTAACCATAATGTGATGGATTTATTTTCAGATTTATAAATCATAAGTAGCTGATATGTTTTGGAAATTTAAAGCTCATGTTGAAAACCAAAGTAACTCTAATATTCAAGCTCCAAGGTTTGACAATGGAAATGAGTATGTAGCAAATCAACTTTTAACAGTTTTGTGAAGAAGCTGCCATTTACTAAAGAAGCAATATAATTGTTCACAATGTAGCTGTGTGTGAACCAACTTGTTTTAGAAAATGCTGCGATGGATCAAAAAATGGATAGTTGCAATGCAGGAGGAGCTGTCCTTGATTGAAAAAGATCTAACATGGGAGTTAGTTCCAAAACCTCATAATAGAAATATTATTGGGGTGAAATGGAAGTTTAGAGCAAAATTTAATCCCAATCGCTCTATAAACAAGCATAAGGCTAGGATTGTTGTGAAGCTGAGTATGAGTGTTCCAAGAAGCAAGAGATTGTAGCTCAGTCAACAGCAAAAGCTGAGTTCGTAGCTTTAGCAGCACTTGTTATCTGGTTGAGGAATATCCTAGCTAATTTGGGCTTGGAGCAAGTTCAAAGCACTGCAAATTTTGTTGATAATCAAGCAGCTATTTCAATATCACATAACATATGTGTCATAGCAAGACCAAATTATTTTATTCGAGAGAAGTGCAGGAGAATGGAGATATAAAATTGGTTTATTACAGAACGAAAGATCAAGCTGTTGATATCTTTACTAAGTCCTTTCCACTTAGTAGGTTCAAGTTTTTGAGGAAGAAGCCTAGAGTTTGTAGCTTCCAAGGCAAGGGGGAGTGTTGAAAACATGCCTTAGAAGCTTTCAAAGTTTGTTTTAGGGTTTGAATAGTCAAAGATTATATTTTAGTTAGAATCTGTCAACTAGTTGTTAGGGCTCAGCTTATTTCGAGTTTTCAGCTAGGTTAGAGTTTGTGGGCCAGTGGTTCCTAGAACAGTAGATTTCACTTGTTTAAGTTATCTTTTTTCAAGTGTGTCTTTATCCAAGTTGAATTTAATAAAAGTAACTCAACAACCAATTATTTATCTTCTTTATTTTCCCGTCAGCTTCTTTTGTACTTAATTTCTTTGCTACATTTATTGTTTTAAAAAATAACACAGACAGAGGTGAAACTGTGAGGCACTGAGTGGCAAAATCAAAGAAATATGCACCAGTGGCAACAAATGTAGTAACACTTGTAGAACTAACACTACTCTATATTTGGCTTTTTACATCGGTTAATGAACTGATGTAGAAATGAGCAATGCAGAAAGTTAGGACTTTTTACAGTAGTTGATGATTCGATGTAGAAAGTCATGGTTAAGACTTTTTACCGTGAATTTTTATTATTTTGTTCTTGAGGTGTTGAGTTTCATTTTGTATGATCAAATTGTTGTTTTTCCTAGTAAATATTTTCAGTAAACCCATATTGAGATTATTTTGTGTAGTTATTGGGAATTTTCTCTTGTTGAGTTTGCTGATGATTTGTTTTGTGAACTCTTGCGTTCTCATTAAGTACCAATATCAAATTTCATGGTTTCTACCTTTATTTAAAGGAGTTTTTCACTTTGGAAATTGACAAACCTAATTTATTTTTCTTCTGCTATTGTTATTTTTATTATTCGTGATTGAATTATTAGGGAAGTCTATCATGGTTGCTTGAATTTTAGTTACCATTAATTGCACTTGTGGGTATTTTGATTCAGGTGCTGCCCGATATTTAAATTTTTTTTCCCAACAACTTATTATTTTATTAGATTTGTCTAATAACTCTAATTTAATCCATTAGTTATACAATTATAAACCTTCAACTATAATCTTACAGCTACTAGCTAGCTACATAACTTTTAGTCAATTTTGCCAAGCAAATTCTAAGAGTTTAAAATTAAGTAAAAATGTATGAGAAAGATTTACAAGAAAAATAATTTTCTTATTATAGTTAAATCAAACTTCAATTTAATATTACAAATGCAAATATAGTCCTAAATTCATATTTGTCTTTTCCCCTTTGTTGATTTTGTACGTGCATATTTCATAGTTCAGCAATTTCAATATGAGCATATTACATTGTTGACATATAAAGATAATTATTTTTTTTAACCCTAGACATCTTATACTAAATTGCAAACTTACTATAACGTTTATTCCATATTTATTAAGATTTTGACTTGAAAATGCTGATGGTGATTTGCTAGTTTCTATCCTTAGATGCCATTGACCGTGAGTCCTCCGTCAACACAAATGGTTTGTCCCGTTATGTAGGAAGCAGCAGGCAAGCAGAGGAAGGACACTAAGGCAGACACCTCATTTGGCTCTCCAACTCGTCCAAGAGGGATTCTTGAAATGAAACTGTTCAGAAGGTTTTCATCCTTCAAGTGCTACAAAGTAAAATTCAATACAAATCGTTAGTTCATTAATAAAACTCACTGCAAGAAAATAATTGATTACGCATCGTTTTTTTCTTGTTCTAATATTTTCTGACAAATGATTTTCAAGTTCCATTGTCACTATAATATTGTAATGGCTAAAAACCATTAAAATAAAAAGCATTGCCGTTGGAATAGGAACTATAATAGAATTGCAAAATTCTAATGGCTAAAAACCATTAGAATAAAGAGGTGTTGCCGTTGGAATTTTCCTATTCCAACTGCTATTCCAATGAAAGAGAAGTCGTTGGAAAAACACTTATGGAATTACATATATATGTATCATAAACACCGTGGGAAATAAGATTCTCATGATTTTTCACAGAATTTTGCACCTTTTCTGATAAATAGAAAATCACTATATTTTGTAAGATGAATTACCGTTTCTGCAAGGGGGGTTCTTATTGGTCCAGGTGCAACACAATTAGTCCTTATATTATCCTTTGCCCACTCACATGCCAAATTTTTTGTTAACTGGTTTATTGCACCTGAATACACACACACATATGTATATATATGAGTCACCATGTTGTAGATTCAGGTCAGAATCCATGAAATTATTACCTACTTGGTCTCTTCCCTAGCAAATGAACACAATATTAGTTAATGAAATACCTTTTGTGGAACCATATATGCTTCCAATACTTATTGAAACCACACCAGCATTAGAGGAGATGAAAATGATGGATGCATCTCCTGATGCTTTGAGAAGAGGATGTGCCAGTTGGCTTATGTGGTAAGCAGATTCAAGATTGGTACTAAGTAGAAATGAGAAATCTTCTGCTGTGTAGTCTACAGTCTGTTTCCTTATGTTTGTCCCCACGTTGTTTATCTAAATTCATACGAGTCATTAAAAATTGACATAAAAAAATGGTGAGTGGTACCCTAAAATCGTGCACTTCTAGTTCAGAATTCATTACTGATTGAATTGATTCATGTTTACTCACAAGAACTAATTTGAATTGACTAGGGTCAATTTGCTTTAGCTGTTTTCTGCTTTTCATTTCCAATGAAAATGAAAATCAAGCCTCAAAACGTTTCTAGTTAGTAAACTAAATATATTTCCACTAAAAATGTTTTTTGAAATGAATTGAAAACAGATTTAAAGATGATTATTAGACACTAAATAAATATGAAAATAAGTGAAAATAAAAATAGATAAATATGTTTTCAAAAAATAAAAATGGAAACCAAACAGGCTTTACTCACAAGAATGTTAAGTTTGCCGTCAAACTGAGAGGAGACTCTGGTTACTAAGTCCTCTCTTTGGACACGAGAGGCCATGTCACACACTGAACCAGTGACTTGATATCCCTTTGCTGCCCATTGATGTAAGCAGTCATTAAGTTCAGCCTCATTCCTCGAACAAGTGTGTACTTTGGCCCCTAGTTCACCCAATTCCTCCACAATAGCATAACTTGCATGTAATATTACAGTAAGTAACCAAATTAAAATTGATAGGAAAACCCAAAATCATTATCGCTGTTGAAATCATTATATTGTTTACTTATTCTCTTCTTTTGATTTTCAGAAGACAAAAGTAGATCAATATGTCCACTAAATTGACTATAATGTTCTTAATGGCATTTTTTTTTTTTTTTGGGTTTTTCAATTATAAACGTTATAATAGTGTGAGGGATTTGAAAAGCAAAATTTGCAAAAAAAAAAAAAATATAAATATAAATAAATCTGCAAGTATTTCACAATTTTCTTATAGTGAGAGAGAGAGAGAGAGAGATACCCAATTCCTTTGGTTCCGCCAGTCACCAGAGCACTCTTTCCCTGAAGACCCCACCTACTGCTTCTGCTATCCATGTCTAAGCCCCTTGCCAATATTGGACAATGTTTTCAGTCTTCAATGTGGCTTATATAGCCTCGTTCAGGTGAAAAGAGTACCACATTCTGACGTGAGGGCAAACGTTAGTCCTTTTAGACCATCTGTAATGTGGGTAAATTGTACTGTTGCATAGACCTTTGTAGCAGTTTCAACCCGGTACCATCATTAAAAGGCATGTGATGTAGAAGTGAGAAGAAAATAACGGGCAATTAACTCAAGAACGTTCCATTGAAAATTGATGGATCCCATTGTGTACTTAAAATAGGTAGAAAAGTATAAAATAAGAAGTGAGTGAATTAAAATAATAAATAATAACTCCCACAAAAAGATAAATAGTAGTTGAGAAATGTAAATATATGAGTTGCATTATTAAAGAAAATTTTAGTTTTAAGTTGTATAGCTAATGTGTCATTATGAGTCTAAAAAATTATTAAAAATTGATTGTGTAATTTTTATAGAGTGTGTGGTTAGAGATGTCCTTGGCCATCTCTAGTGGTGGTATTTGAGTGTTGCATAGATTCTATGCAATGATGCACACACAAACTTACTATTAGAGTACAATGACATGAAAAAAAGATAGGAAAGAGGATTACTTGGTTGAGTGTTGTTGCATAGGTTTTTTTTTTTTATATTTTTTAAGAAGAAAGAAAAAGTATATTAAAAAAAATATAGAACCTATTTAAAAAATTTTAAGAGTTATATTAATAAAAATATATATATATATATAAATTATATAAAATAATATATCATCATAAAATTTAAAAAAATAATATAAATAATTAAGATACAAAGCTCTAATCAGTATTATAATTAAGATGATCTTAGAATTCTTTTCTTATTCCAACTATTTCAACACCTGCTGGCTGCTGGCTGCTGCATCCAGTGGTGCTATCCTAAAGTTTCCACTTTTTACCACATCTTGTCAAACGAGCCTTGAGAATAATTCTATGCGAATAATTGCCTTATCTTCCTATTCTTTAAATATTTTCTGTGGGCTCCACCCTTCTTCAACCAACTTTTTCACTTTCCTTTTATTCACACGAAATTTTTACCTTTTCTTTTATTATCACCGTATATGTTAATATTAATAAATGTATTATTAAATATTTTAAATTTATTATAAAATTGGATAATTAATATATTAAAAATAATTATAAATTATATTTCAAATGCTATACTTTTTAATTATTATTTTGTTGAATTATTTTATTACTTTTAAATTTTAAATTTAAAAACTAACTTTATTACTTAACAATATATTTTGTCAAACATTTTTTTTTTTTTTTTATTAAAATGATTACAACAAGGTATTACTATTTTAACTTTTAATTTTTTAATACGTTACTTCTCTTTACAGATTCAATTTTATCCCATGTATATGTTTACATAACAATTATATATTTGAAAGTAATAAATCATTACTTACTTCTTTTGACATTCAATTAATTTTTTAAAAATAAATATATAATTTATAATGTTAAAACAATTCACGTATCACGCAGAAATACAATCTAATTATTATTATTTATGGGAAGATATCAACCAATTATTGTATTCTCTTTGGTCTTTTCTATAAGACTTATTTAATGAAATTAAGTAAACTTATAAAGTTAGTCGATTTTCTTAGTTTTTTATTTTGTTTTAAAAATGCTACAACATTTTGATTTTATACTCACTTAATATTTTTATTATTAATAAATAACTAAAAACAAAAATGGTGAAATTTTTTTTTTTGAGAAAAAGGTTAAAACAATTACTAAGGACAATAATAAAAAAATAAAATATAAATAATTTAAAAGAATTGTAAAACTTTATGAAAAGAACCACTAAGAAGACCAAAGGAATACATTATGTTAAAATTTGGAGCTAAAGACAACTGATATCTCTAGTTTATTTATAATAAAAATGAATATATGTATATGTAAAAAATATTTTTTGAGAGAGTTATGCTCAATTTAAGTTTTTTAATAAATTAATTATGAATTAAAAAATTTAATAATAGATTTATGCTTATATATATCGGTATCAAAAAATATATATAATTATTTGAGTATAATTACGAGTTACCCTATTGCACAGCAGACAACAAAAATTTTACAATAAAGTGAAACATACTTTTTTAATTTCTGTTCACTTTTCTTCTTGGGATTATCTTAATAGAATTGAAATTCAACTTTTTGACTTCTAAAAGCTTCTCCCAAGAACTTTCCTCAGTTTGTATTCAATTGACAAACTCAATTTTGCTTCATTCACGACATCAAAATTTGAAATGAACCACACAGTAAAATAAATAAATGTTTATAAATGATTGTTTTACCATGAATATTAGTTACTCATCATTTTAGTGGGATCATTTCATTATTTAAGCCATTTGGAAGATGATTTTTTTTTTTTTTAAGTAGAGTAAGGATATATTTGGAAAAAATAAGTTAGTTGAAAATCAAAAACTTAGTTTTTAGCTAAAAATTATAAAATTAATTTATTGAATTAGAAATATTTGATAAATGTAACATAGCATAAAAAATATATTCATATTATTTTTTATATAAATTGCATTTTCTTAGAAAAAAATATTTTTTCAATTTAATATAATTTTTCATTTTTAATTAATTTTAAATTCTGTTTGGTATAACTAACTGAGAGCTATTTAGCTAGGTGATAACTATGAGATTATAGTTAAAAATTTATAGTTATATAGCTAACTGATTAAATTAGAGTTATTTGATAAAATTAATTATATCACTAAATAAAATGTGTTAAATAACTTAAAAAAATATGTAATATTATATTAATATAATATTAATATTAAATATAACCTTTTATTTATTTTTAATTTATCATAAACAATTGACATGTACAACTTCTCCTCAAACACTGATATTTGTGATGACATTTCCACTATGCAAAAGAATTTCGTACAGACGTAATTTTCTTCAAGTTATATGTGATGCTGAATGATTATTGGAAAACAGTACCTAACGAATAGATAAGTCAAAATGAATTTTTCTAACACGTAAGTTAATATTTAATTAATAGTCAAGGAATCCAACAACTAATGCTGATAGAACTAAGCGTGTGTTTGGCAAAATAAAGTTATAAGCTTATTTTTGAAATTATATTTTATTAACTTTATCAATAAATTAACAGTGCCCTTTGCTAAACTCAAAATAACAAAAAAAATTGTAACATTTGAAAGTTAACTTTTAAAATATTCTCTAAAATTACATTTCAATTCTAAAAACTAGCTACTTATATTTCATGCTCATTTGTACCTTTAATTTTTTTTAATAAATAATAAAATTTATCTCTCATATAATTAATGCACTCATTTCTTTTTTCTCGCCGGATGCCATTTTCGTCCTCTCCTCTCATCATAAATAAATAAATATTTAATTAAGTAATTATTTAATATAGAAAATAAACATTTAATTAATTAAATAATTTATTCATAATAAATAAATAAATATCTAACTATTTAGTTGTAATAATAAATCATTATAATATTATGTTTTTTAAGTAATTTAACATAATTTAGATAGTTGTATAAATAATTTTATCAAATAACTCAAATTTAATCAATTAGCTACACATCTATAAACTTTTACCTTTCAGCTAACTTCACAACTCACATCTATAATCTCACAACTTTCAACTAATTTTGCCAAATGAAATCTAAAACTAAACTAATGTTCAAGGCAATTAGGTTGTCAAATTATTCGTTGGGTGAATCAACAAAGAAAGGAACTAAAATTATATTTGGATGGATAGAATTGGGCAGAAAAGAGTAGAATAAAATGGAAGAAATTAATGTTTCACTGTTAGGTTTTCTTTTTTTGAGATCCCTTTTAACCTTTACATTTATTTACTTTAACAAATTAGTCTCTCACATTTTAATTTTATTAATTTAATCTCTAATATTTTAAAATCGTGACAAATTAGGCTTTCCATCTATTATAAATGTCAATTTAATCCCTAACACTTTAAAAACATGTTAATTTAGTCCCTAACAATTTAAAAAGGAAGTCAATTTAGTTCTTAACACATCAAATTAAACTGGTCTTTTCTATTTCATACTAATAAGTAATATAACTTTTTTCACATATTTTTATATGTACCATACAATATAAAAAAAGTTTAAGACAAAAGGATGCTACTCATTAGGTCTTTTAAATATTTATTTTACAAATTTATCTTACAATAGATAAAAGTGTTAAGAATAAAATTGACAAAAAAATTAATTTATTATAATTTTAAAATATTAGAAACTAAATTAACAAAATTAAAATGTAGAAGACAAATTTGTTAGAATAAGTGTAGGGATAAAAAGAGGTTTTTCTTTTTTTCTTTTTCTTTTTAACAATGGAAAAATGGAATTGAATGGAAATATTTATATTCATTCCCCTCTAAACCCGAAGATTCTTTTCCCTCCAAATTGAGGTGGAAAAGATGAAACAGAACAATTTACTAACTAAAAAATCATGAAATTATTGTTTATCTTTCCAATTGCTTTGAGATAATTAATTTTATTTAAAAATAATTAGCTTCAAAATAATAATATTGAATATTTGTTCTAACTATCCACTTTCATATAATACTCAAACAATAATAACTGTCCTCCCATTCCTTTCACTTCTTTATACACTTTTTATTTGTAACTAAAATAAATTTAATATTTTCATATAAGATTATTAAAATAAATTAATAATTATGAATTTTATTTATTATATATTTTAAAGAAAAATTAAAAGAATTGACTTTGAGCTCATTTAGATTAACTTTTTAGAAAGGTATTTCTCTCATTTTAATTTGAAAAAAAAAAGTATTTCTCTCATTTTAATTTTTTTTTAAAAAGGACACTTCTATCTAATTTATTACTATTTAGATTAGCTTTTGTGCAAAAAAATAATAACAACACTTGTGGAATCGAAAAATTTATTCTTTTAAAAGTAGGATTTTTTTTCTTAAAAAAAAAAAAAAAGAGAAGCAGAAGCCATTTTGACTAACTTCAACTTACAATAATACTCCTAATAAAATGACATTAATTTTTTCTTGAAAGTTGAAGCTATTACGATAATACTTATTTTGACCAATTTTTCTATTATTATAATAATTTATTTTTATTTATAAATTTATTAATTATTATATATGTTCAATTTGATTTTAAATATGAATAATTAAATGGATGAATATAATCCACAAAAAAATATTAATTTTATTTATAAATATTAAAAATTATCAATTATTTTATATGTTTAATTTATATTTAAAATAAATTATTAAAAATTCATTAGAAAATATTTTTAATTTAAACACTTTTAAATAGAAGTGTTTTTGCATGTTTTGTCTTGTCATTTTAATATATTAAAAGTATTTTTATATTTATATATCTAAACACCTTTCTTAATATAAATTTTTTTTATTACTTAAAGAAATAAGTTTCTAAAAGTCACTTTATTATTATTATTATTATTTTTTATGTTTTCTTCTTGTTTCTTTTAGACATTTTTGTTTTAACCACTTAGAAAATTTAATTTATAATTAAAATAAAAATATAATTTCAAAAATATAATTTATTGTATTTGTAATTTTAAACTTATATATAATGTACACATATTAAAGAAGATGAGAGATTCATTGACTCTAAGTAAAACTTACTTTTAATCTTATCCTTTAATTTTAATTAGATCCCATGGCTTAGATTAATTGATTAAAAGTTTATATCGAAATCACATGACTCCCATATTTAATTTCTTGCTTTCATGCTTTTTCTTCTCCTTGTTCTTATATGCAAGTTTCTCTTTATTGCTGGGAATTTATAGAAATTAAATAAAACAAACTGATTTTGATTAGAGTAGGGAAAGTGATAAGTTCATGGATATCTTTTACAAGATGATTTTCTCTCTTCTATAATTGTTCTTCCTTTTTTCTTTCACTATTATCATTAAATTTTGCCAGATAAAAATAGAACAGGAGCAACAAGTGTCCACTCGGCTATGGAGAGGGACAAATTCATAAAATTTTATAAACTATGGATTGTGAAAGTACAGGCAAATGTGTCATAGAGGGGAGTGAATAAAATACTTATAAATTTTCACAAAGCAAAATTTTAACTTTTAGAATCAAGCACAATATATTAAGCTTAGTTTAAAACAGTTTAGGCTTATTATAAAAAATTTCAGTTTTAAAACATGGTAAATCAGAGTAAAACTTAAGCACAAATAATATATTGAAAATAAGTAGATGTTGAAAATCAAGAGTTTAAGGAAGAGAATTGACTTAGTGATTTATAGTGGTTCAGTCATAACAAGACCTACATCTACTCTTCTCAATTGTCTTTGGGAGAGTTATCTTCACTATCTCTATTGGTTTACGGGATTCTAGTAACTTTTTACAGCTGCATAGTAGCTCTGTCTAAGATTGGTCTTTCAAGATACAACAAAAACCTTTACAGCTTCGACTATGTCTCTTAAAGACTGTGTCTACCCTCAACAGGGTTACAATAAAGAGTATTAAGGCAAATAACCTTTACAAAGAAATGATTTTGAGATGTAGTAATCAAGCATAGAACATGTTGCTGTTTTCAACAAATATCCCAGTATACCCAGTACACCAAAATGATATTCCAGATGAAAGAATTGGTGTATGAAGATGAAGAAGAAAAAAATAAAAACCTTAAGAGCTGTAGAGAGTATTTGCAAATGAGGCTTTCTTGTATTCTCTTATTTCTTCATCATTTGAAATAAGTGGCTTCCTCTCCTTTATATAAACTTGTGAAAAATAGTTGTTGGAGAGAAAAAAAAATAGCTATTGGAGAACAAAAATTCTGACCAAATTTTTGGTGACCCAAAATTGTCTTGGAAATTGTAATTTAGTTTAAGAAAAATTTATAGATTAATTGCTGTAAGCAAGAGTGGCTTTTGCAGTGTTTTTTGCTACTTGCAGCCCCTTAGTAACTTTTCGGTAATCCAAAGTTATCTTGAAAATTACAATCTAGTTTAAGAAAAGTATGCACATTTATTGTTGTAAGCAAAAGTGACTATTGCAGTTTTTTTTTTTTTTTTTTTTTTTTTTTCTGTTATATGCAGCCTTTTAGCAATTTTTTGGTGGCTCAAGTTTATCTTAGAAATTGCAATCTACTTTAAGAAAAGTTTACATATTTTCTGCTCCAAGCAAGGGTGATTTTTGTCTAATATGCAAAATAAAAAAATCTTCACAAATATTAAAATATTTTTTTTTCAAAATTAATTAAAGAGATCGATAAAAATTCTCTTAAGAAGGCAACATGAACCCTCCAACGTGGGTCAGCCAACTAACCACGGGAAATGGAAGAGAATGGAGAGCTGATTAGACAAGAAATACACGAGGAAGACCTGCAAGCAATCTTAAGAAGGCAAGTATGCTGTGGAATGACATCAAACTCCAGCAATTATGCAGTGGCTTTGGGCTACAAAGAAACTGTCAAAATGTGTCTTCCTATGAATGAGGCAATGGAGGAAAATCAAAGAAGGTTGTGGAAAGGGGTCTGGAAAGTTAAAGCTCCAAGTAAGCTAAGGGTCTTCCTGTGGAGGGCACTGCATAATGCTCTCTCGACAAACCAAGTGATCTTCAAAATGTACAAAAAGAAACCTCTCTCTCATAAGAGATTTTGAGGGAAACAAGTTGGTTTTGGTGACTATAATTTCTTTTACATGTTGGTGCCCGAAATCGATCTACATCGTCATAAAAAAGAAAACAAAAGAAAAAAATATTATATATATATATATATATATTTATTTATTTGTGTATCTTTATTTTTAATATATTTTATTTATACAACTTTCTAATTTTTTATTATTTTGTATAACATAACAAAAAGAAAATAGATGTACACAGTCTGCATGTAACTTCTTTCAAACAAAAAAGAAACATTGAAGGAAAAAATATAAAAGTATTTTTCTTAAATTTTGTGTAATATATACTTTATTTTTTGAACTTTAAAATTTACACATTAATCCTAAAACCTTATCTTTTGTTAAAAAAATCACTATATTTCATTATTTCTCTATTAACCTCTTTTCCCGTGAATGATAAATAGAAATAGTGAGTGAAAAGAAAGATATTAATGAGAAACATATGGTTTTTTGGGTTAAATTTTTACAGAAATTAGAGTCTGGAGGGGAAAAATGAACATTTTAAAAATTTAAGAGAATTTTGAATACATTTTAAAAAGTTTTGAGAACAAACTACATATCACTCAAAATGACATTTTATAATTTTCCCATAATTAAATTACCGAAATAAGTTTCTGTAAGTGTCATTTTTAAACCTTTTTGCTTCAATATCTTATATAATTTTTATTTATAATTAAAATAAAAATAATTTTTGAAGATATATTAATAAAAGAGAAGTATAAATTTCGAAACCTAATTTATCATATATCTATATCTTTAAATTAATATAGATATTTTAAATAAAAATATAAATAAATAAATTGACTCACGTAAGTCACATTATTTTTATTTCTTTTTTTTTAAAATTAATTCCTTATATATATTTTTATTTGTGACTAAAATAAATTTAATATTTTAATAAAGTTATTAAAATAAATTAATAATTTAAATTTAATCTATTATATATATATATATATATTTTAAAGAAATTTTTTTAAAAATATTGACTTAGCGTAACAAGTTTGCATAAGTCACATTATTTATTTTTAATGTTTTCTTTTAAAAAATTTTGTTTAAATTCCTTAAAAAACTTTATTTATAATTAAAATAACAGTATAATTTCAAAATTTAGTATAGATATCTATTTTATCTATCTAATTGAGAGAAATTTCTTGCTTAATTAGCTTATCTAGTCAGCTTTCTTTTTTTCCTAAAAAAAAAAAAAAAAACAGATTTTAGACTTTTTGAAATCAAAACCGACATTCATGTTAAAACAGTTATATATATATATATATATATATATATATATATATATATATATATATATATATATATATATATATATATATATATATATTTAATTTTTAATTTTTTTACACTATTTTAAAAGGTAACTACTTTCTCTATTAATAACTAAGGTATCTACATTATTTAAAATAAAATTAAAAATGTAGCTAACTAAGTCAAGCAACTACACTATTTAAAATAAAATAAAAATACAGAAATGTAACTCACCATCTTCACTTTTTTTTTTTTTTTACAGATTTTATTTCTATTTTTCTTTTTATTTTTTAGGTTAGTTTTATCCATTTCATCTTAAAATTAAGAATTTTTATATTTTTAAAAATAAAACATCAAACAGTTACATTTATAAAATATGCCTCTTTTTAAATCTATTTTATTGAGATGAATTTAGAGGCTAAATAGCTTAGCACCTTGTCTTTATGTTTTTTTTTTTTTTTTTTTAAAATGACATTTTTCTACAATTTTTTTTTTCTATTTTTCTTTTAATATTTGTTTTTACGATCTAGTGAACCAATCCTTGTCCACAAAGTGAATATAACATACTAGCTGTTTGGGTGGTTGTTCAAAATTCTTTGTTACAGAAGTAATTCCTTATGTATTTCTTCTTAGGGAGAGAATGATGAATGATATTTTAAAATGATCATTTTTTTGGCCTTAGACTTAAAATGCATAGAAATCACTAAAATATTGGATAGCTAATAAGTGTTTTATTGTATTTTAAGTTCACTTATTAAGAAAAATAATATCTTACCCGTGACATGATAGCTAGTATATCCTAAATCACAAATTCTTCTCAATTTTATTGATTTTGCAACTTACTTTCCCTACGTTTTCTCTTGGCAAACTTGTATTCTCTTCCATTTTTTTTTTAAAAAATTTTAAATCTAATTACTATAAGTTAACTCAAATAATTATATTAATAAAAATATTGACAATTATTTTGTATGACAATAATTTGTTCTGCCTACCATTTCCTGATTATATTTTTCTTCTCTTCAACATTTTTAAAATTTTTAAATACAATAATTATATGTATAAATAAAATAATAATTTAACACAATTATTTTAAACATGTGGTGTGCTAAAAAATAGAAACAAATTCTTCTCAAAATTTATATTTTATTTATATCTTATTTATTGTAATTTATTAAAAATTATAAAATAGTGTTATATCATGTTAGTTATAATAAGTGAAAAAAAAAAAAGACACTAAATGACAAAATTGATTTAGCCTCATTTATACTAAAGTATAAACTATCACAATTTTATAATTCTGTAATAAATTTTCACCAAAATTAAAGGTTATTTACCAATTTCATAATATGATTGATAAAATTTTTGGGTTGTTAAATAGTATTCTTATTAACTGATTATAAGTCAAAATTCCACTTTAAAATATTTATGAAATAATTTATAGACGCATCATACGTGCGATGCACATGATACAATTCCAGTCACTTACAAAAAATGACTAAAATATTATTTATTCCCTCTTAAATTCGAGTTATGTCAAACTAGTTTTTCTTAGATTGATCATCACAAAATAGTCTCTCTTAGATATAAAACAGTTGCAAAATGATTTATTTGTTATAAAACCGTTAAATTTATACTGATATGGCTTCTAATTTTCACATGTGAATATTTTTAAATAATAGAAATATTTATTAAACTACCTGAGTCACTTAATACTTTGCCATTTCTAAAATTCTTAAATTTTTTCTTGGCTTAAATCTTAAAATTT
The DNA here is from genome assembly GCA_022379115.2 of Bauhinia variegata. Lineage (NCBI taxonomy): Eukaryota > Viridiplantae > Streptophyta > Magnoliopsida > Fabales > Fabaceae > Bauhinia > Bauhinia variegata. The sequence goes on from CM039430.1 coordinate 8,891,469, forward strand.
TCAATTTTCTTCTTATGTTCTATAGAGAGAAGTTTAGACTTCAAATACATTCTTTGTAATTGTGTCTTCATCTTGAAAGAGAGATCTTCTCTACAATGTTAAAGCTACAAATAGAGAGCTCAACCATTCCCTTGTCATTCCTGCAGCAAAGCTATGGATCCTCTTGTGGTAATGTGGGTAATGAAGTTAATTAGGTAATGTGGGTGACTGAGCAATGAGTATCGGCCCCTTCATCTCCAATAGCCTCACAAGTTCTCAGCTACTCTCTTCAATTTTTTCTAGGATTTTTCCTCTATAAGTAGACTCATAAACACCGTTAAAATTTCCCTTTCAATTTCTTCGCTTCATCTGTGTAAAAATATTTTTTTTTTCCTAATAAAATTGCATGGAAATAGTATTAACTGTGGGTGAGCCACATGCTGAAGAACGTTAGTAGTTTCTTTTGTTCCATCCACTTACAGATGAAGAACATGTTATTAGATTAAATCAAAAATTAAATTAAAATTTGAATAAGTGATAACTGCTACCCAATAGAATAAACACTAATGGAAGCATAACTAAAGAACTTAACAATAGACAAGTGGGGGAAGGGAAAACTTGCCATTGGCTGGGAAATTTTCCTAGATGGAGATGAATTGATGTGCTTTCCTCGTGGCCACAAATTTCACCAACAAAGGCCGAGTAACTGTAAATTGGCCTTAGCCTTCTTTCATTCTATGCCAAATCTAAAAGTAGCTTTGTGAAGTTTTGGAATGGAGAAAAAAAATTGAAAACTCTTTAAATTCTTTTCATATTGTTAGTATTTTATTATTTAAAAATATTCACGTGTGAAAATAAAAAGTCAAGTTAGCATAAACCTAACGGTGTTATAACGGAAGATTCTTTTGTGACCATTTTATATTTAAGAGAGACTATTTTGTAACAATGAATTTAAAAAGGATTAATTTGTAACAATTTAAATCTAAGAGAAATCAAAATAATTTTTTAATTTAAAAAAATATGAGAACGTGAAGTGGGACTCACCCATTGTTAGTTGTCTCTGGTACTTGTGCTTACTTTCACACTCTGGATTTTTTTTTTTTTCAACCTTCATCATTTTAATATAAATTTGAGGCTTGACTATCATTTCTAACACACATTCCACTAAAATCACTTTTAGCCAGAGAAAAATTGGTATTAAAATCAAGATTTTTTGTCACAAACGTATTTAGCCACCAAACTGTAACCGAATTTTTCGGTGGCAAAAACCTATTAAAAATTTGGTCTCAAAATTAATTGTTGTGAGCAAAATAATGAGTTACTATGCGGTGGCAAACTTTGTTGGTTACAAATTCGGTGGCAAAATATGTTTCCTAGATATGATATTTGGTTTTAATTTAGTGGCAAAATTTGTGTACAATTGTTGATGACCATGTTATTTCGTGTAATTGGATTACTAATACTTTATTTTAAAAAAAAAATCAATATATCAATATATAAAACTAAAAAGCAGAACCAATTCAAATCCAATTCATATCAAATCTCTATTTTCATATCAATTTAAAAATATGATCATAATCTAATCCAAAATAGTAAAACACACGAGTTGATGATATACATAACACATCTTAATAAAAATACCCCTACCATCCTTTCTCAATCTACATGAAAATAAATTAGGCAGTAGCTCTGGAGTATTGATTTTGAATATTTGAACACGTGCATTTAATCTTAGTATATATGAGACATATTATAACCACATTATGGGTACTACCTCCAAGGATTGTATTTCTATATTACCTTGATTCCACAGTTGTTTAATGTAGTCAACTGCCAAATCCAACATATCTATTGTGCTTGTTTGTTGCTAATAGGAAAGTTTCAAGTTACTAGACTGCATAAGAAGTTTCAATATGTATGTGACATAGTAGTGATGGATTTGGATTGTTTTTTAGTTCACCTTTCGTGACTTTGGCTCATATCTGTTTCTAACAACTTGATTTCTTTAAAATAAGAGATTCTAGAATATTGGTTCTCGTCAACTATAACCATTTCCCATTGCATGCCTCTTAAAATGTCCAGATCTTGTAGGAGTGATATCAATGAGGTCAACAAGACTAGCAGTTACAAATCAGCAAAGGCAAGCACACAAGTTACCATGATTTTTCATTCCGAATAAAAATCCAAGACTCAACTTTCCCAATTCTGTTCTGCAAAATTCAAGCAACAAATAGAAATAATATTGCATAAGCATAATATAATTTGACGTTTGTAAACATATTGAAGACACAATTCATTAACGAACCACAAGAAATTAAATGTAATCCAGACACTATAAGAAAAAACTATTTTAGCCATCAAACTTTTCCACTGAAAAATTTTAGTCTCATTACAACGAATAACCACTACACGAGACCAAAATACATATTATAAGGCATGCTAGAGGAAATAAGAAAAATTCGGTGGCAAGTAGTAGCAATTTGGTCTCATTTAGTCCGAAAGGGTTCTCACTCGAACTGCCTACTCTACTAGGGTTTCTTGTTCTAGGTTTAGTCCAAAAGGGATTTCGATTCTAGGTAAGGGTTTCTCCTTTAGAGAACTGGTTTCTCTGGGTTATTCTCATAGAGACTGATAGAGAGGGAGCTATGGTGTTTGTAGATGAAGAGGATGAGGTGGTGGTTTTAGAATAGGATTCAAGAGAGGGGATTGAGGAATGCCTAAAGAGCCTGGTTGGCAAAGTCATAGCTCAGAGGCAAATCTGTGGAAGTTGTAATTAATGAAGGCAGTATAGGGGAACTATTAAACCATATTTCTCTGTATTGTTCAAACATGTTTATAAACATAGTAAACGCATTCAAACAAAAAGAGGAAGCATATGGATCAAGGCTTACCTCCCACCATTGCAAATGCACCCTTCTTCCTATCTTTGTTTCTCTTCCAAACCTTCACTCCCACAAACGTGATGGTGCTGTCTTCTGAAAGCAAGAGCAAGCTTGGGGACCAACAGAGAGCAGCATGCCTTTTATACTCCTCTGCCCATCATGGAGGACTTAATGATGCGCTCTAGAAATCGGCAAAGCGTTCATGAGATCATAACTCGCGGGTGAGCATTGTTGGAAGTGGGTTGAACTTGGTCACAATATGGACCATATTCTTGAATTGATTTCCCAACGAAAATCTGCAATTGAAGACAAGTCATTGAACTCTGTTCAATACAGGAGTTGAACGTAAACTCCAACATTCTCCCACTTGGTCCATATAATTCAACATTCACCATATAGAAAAAAAAAATGTATGAATCATGGCGATGAGTCCTCTTATAGTGAGTATTATCTTCCATGTATTACAATATATAAAGTCTCTCAACACTAGCCCTCAAACTTAATGAATAACCCGTATGTTTATTCTAGGTCCAAACCAAATGATATTTCTCAAAATAAATAAGTCAACATGTGTACAAAACCGAAATGAGAAAACATTACAAATAGAGTTTCATTAAAACAACATCATTCTTACAACGAAAATTACATCATGGACCCAAGTCCCATTCACACTACATGATCCTTAAAATTTCTGGGTGGCATGCCTTTAGTCAAAGGATCATCAATCATCAACTCAGTGTCATCGTGCTCAATGACCACTTTCTTTTCCTTAACACGTTCTCTTATGGCTAAATACTTCATGTCAATATGCTTACTTCGACTTCCGCTTTTGTTGTTTTTAGCCATAAATTCCACAGCTGAGTTGTCACAGTACAACTTCAATAGCTTAGAAATAGAGTCTACAACTCTAAGCCCAGATATGAAACTCCTCAACCATACACCATGCAAGGTAGCCTAAAAAAAAGATACGAACTCAGTCTCCATAATGGAAGTGGCAATCAAGGTTTACTTTGCACTTATTCAAGATACAGCTCCACCAGCTAGCATGAATATACAACCAAATGTTGATTTTCGTGAATCAATGCAGCCAGCAAAGTTTGAATCGAAGTAGCCAATCACTTCTAGATAATCAATTCGTTTATACATGAGCATGTAGTCTTTTGTCCCCTGAAGGTATCTCATCACTTTCTTTGCAACTCTCCAGTAGTTTATACCTGGATTACTCTGATATCTTTCCAATACTCCAACAGCAAATGAAATATCAGGTCTTGTGCATACCTAAGCATACATCATGCTTCCAACAGCTAAAGCATAATGAATGTTCTTCATTTGTTCCCGCTCAAGATCATTCCTTGGGCATTGGTTCAAATTGAACTTGTCACCCTTCACAATAGGTTCTACACTTGGTGAGCAATCATTCATCTGAAATCTCTCTAAAACTTTGTTAATATAGATCTCTTGAGACAAACCCAAAATGTCCTGAGATCTTTCTCTATGGATCTTAATGCCAATGACATAAAATGCCTCACCCATATCCTTCATATCAAAGTTCTTTGAGAGGAATTATTTCACCTCATATAACAAACCCTTATCATTGGTTGCAAGTAAAATATCATCCACATACAACACAAGGAAACAAATCTTACTCCCACTGACCTTCTGGTATATACACTGATCCATGATGTCCTCTTCAAAACCAAATGAAGTGATGACTTCATGAAATTTCAAATACCATTGACGGGAGGCCTGTTTCAATCCATATATGGATTTATTAAGCTTGCAGACCAAGTACTCACCATCACTAGAGGAGAATCCTTCTGGTTGTTTCATGTAAACCTCTTCCTCTAGGTCACCATTGAGGAACGTCATTTTCACATCCATTTGATGTAAGTCAAAAAGGGCTACCAATGCCATGATTACTCGAAGAGAATCTTTCTTAGATACAAGAGAAAATGTCTTCGTGTAGTCAATTTCTTCTTGTTGAGTGAATCCCTTGGCAACGAGTCTTGCTTTATGTCTCTCAATGTTACCTCGTGAGTATTTCTTTGTTTTAAAGACCCACTTACATCCAACAGCTTTTACACTATTAGGCAACTGACGAGATCCTAGACCCTGTTAGAAGCCATAGAATCCATCTCATTTTTCATGGCATTGTACCATAAGTCTGATTCCTTAGAACTCAGTGCTTGTGAAAACGTTTTAGGATCATTTTCTGCTCCAATGTTGTAGTATGATTCTTGCAGATACACTTCATAATCACTAGGTATAGTTGATTTCTTAACTATAGTAGATCTCCTTAATGTTGTTTCAGCATTCTCTTGAGGAACTTCTTGTTCAACTGGTTGCTCAACTGGTTGTTCAATACGATCTTGTTCCTCAACAACAACTAGATCTACAGGATCAATATCAACAGCTTGTGGAACCTCAACAACTGGTTGTCTAAAACTTGTTTGAACTTGAGGGGTGTGAATGACAATCAATCTATCACTTAAACCAGAGGGTTGAACTTCATAATGATCTCGTAACTAATCACTCCCACTGATCAAGTCATTCTCAAGAAATTTTGCATTTCTTGACTCGACAATCCTAGTGCTATGAGATGGATAATAGAATCTATACCGTTTGGACCTATCAGCATATCCAATGAAATACCCACTAATGGTCCTTGGGTCTAGCTTCTTTTCTTGTGGGTTATAAATTCTCACTTTAGACGGACATCCCCAAATATGTATATGTCACAAACTTAGTTTCCAACCTTTGAATAACTCAAAAGGCATCTTTAGAATGACCTTGGTTAAAACTTGGTTTAATATATACACAGTCGTCTTTAAAGCTTCATTCCACAAGAATTCTAGGAGCTTTGTGTTACTCTGCATGCTTCTCACTATTTCCATTAAGGTTCGGTTTCTTCTTTCAGCTATACCATTATGATTCGGAGAACCAAGCATGGTGTATTGTACAATAATGCCTTGTCCTTGAAGAAACTTAGTAAATGGACTAGGTGCTTATCCACTCTCTATGTATCTACCATAGTACTCTTCACCTCTATCTGATCTCACGATCTTAATTTGCTTTCCACATTGATTCTCCACTGTAGCCTTAAAAACTTTAAAAGCATCCAAAGTTTCATTTTTAGAACGAAGTAAGTAGAGATACATATATCGTGAATAATTATCTATAAAGGTGATAAAATATTTTGGACTACTTGCGTCCATGTCTAGACAACAAATATCTGTATGTATGATTTCTAACAGGTTTGTGCTCCTCTTTGCACCTCTTTTAGACTTGTTGGTTTGCTTACCCTTAATGCAATTAACGCAAGTCTCAAAATCAGAAAAATCCAAAGTACCAAGTACCCCTTCATTTACTAGTCTTTTAATTCTCTTAATGGATATGTGTGCTAATCTCTGGTGTCACAACATAGAGGATTCCTCATTCACAACATATCATTTTACCCTAGCAGTAAAATGCATAGAATTATAAGCAACATTATTTTGTAATGGAATAGAATAAAGACCATCAGACAAAGTAACATAACCAATAACTTTAGATTTATTTGATAAACTGAAACCAGAATCCAAAAAGTTACAAGAAAAACCCAAAGGTACAAGTCTTGAAACATAAATCAAATTTCTTAAGAAATTTGAAACATAAAAGGTCTTTTCTAGATGCAAAATCAAATTGCTACTTAAAACCAAATAGCACGTGCCAATGGCTTCTACACATGAACTCATATTGCTGCCTGAATAGATGTATTGTTCACTTTTCAATGGTTTTCTTAGGTTTTGCATACCCTACAAGGTATTAGAAATATGGATTGTAGAACCAGAATCAATCCACCATGTGTCATGATTAACACTAACCATGTTAGATTCATAACAAACAACTGAAAGTTGAGTACCTTTTTTCTCAAGCCAGCTTTTAAACTTTAAGCAGTCTTTCTTCATGTGCCACTTCTTCTTGCAGAAGAGACACTTTGACTCTTTCTTTATGTCTGGCTGAGGTGGAATCTAGCTATTTTCCTTATATTTGGCTTGATCCTTTCTTTTCTTTCCCTGAGTAGTCAAATTCACCCTCTCACCATCTTCCATTGCCAACCTCCCTTCTTCTTGAACACACATGGTCATAAGTTCATTAATTTACTACTTATCCTTATGTGTGTTGTAAGATATTTTGAAGGGACTATATTGTTAGGGCAGAGAGTTTAGGATGAAATGAACTAGGAAAGATTTCGACATCTTAACTTCCAAAATTTCTAGCTGAGCCGCCATGTCCCTCATGCACATGATATGATCACGCATGCCTCTAATCCTGGTGAGCTTCATAGATGAAAATTGCATAATTAAAGTGCTGGCAAGGCCTTGTCAGATGTTGTAAACTGCTCATCGATGGCTTTTAGAAAGTTTTTAACCTATCATGCTGTTCGACAGAACCACGGATGCCATCTAATATCTTGGTCTTTATGAACATCACAGAGAGGCAGTTAGATCGCTCCCATTTTTCATAAAGATCAACAACATCTGGAGTGCTGGTTATAGTGATGACATGTGGTTCGTCTTTCCTTATGGCATAATCAACATCCATCCATCCCAAATGGAGAAAGATTCTCTCTTTCCACACTTTATAATTATCACCACTTAATTCAGGAATGTCATACTTAATATCATAAATGTTCGCAGGTTGAATAACTGCAAATTTTCAAACATGCTTATTAACTAAAATTTGAGGCCTTAAAAATAAATGTCATGTTTTACCAATGCAGAACATGCTTTAATCCATGAATCTAGTGACATAAAACTTGCATGTAAGCCAAAGTTCTACTCACTTAGATTCATTTTACAACTTTATGATAAAACTATCAAATTATGTTCCTTTTCTTAATTCCTGTGGGTAGATTAAGAAATATAATTTAATATTTTTATCCTAACTAATCATACTAATATAACAAAATTTCTATGGGTAAATTTCATTATATCACATATGATTAATTACAACTAATATTTTAATGTGATCCTTAAACTTAATATATAATTCTAATTAATTAAATATGTTGTGGCTACTCCCTAATTAATTAAAATTATATTAATCACCTAACATTAATTAACTCTCAATAAAGAGCTCCATATATGCATAAATCATAAACTTCAATGTGCATAAATTATTTAAAATTGTATGCTTAAATAAACACCGAAATAAAACATACAATTCAATAAAATAAATAAATAATTTAAACACATAAATAAATTAAAATTAGAAAATAAATTCAACAATTGCCGCAGGAAAGGAAGCTGAAAAATTGAACCCCAAAATTAGTAAACACAAAGCTAGAAATTGAATTCCAGAGACATAAGGGCACTGTGGTCTAGTGGTCTGAGTTCCACTTTGTGGCCATGGAGATATGGGTTTGAATCCCAATAGCAACACAAAATTGGTTTTTCACATACCAAAATGACAGGTTGGTTAGTCAGCAACAAAAACGACACGTTGTTTATGTGTAGTTGAGCCAACGATCCACACTCGATGTCGTTAGTTAGCAACAAAAACGACACGTCGTTTATGTGCAGTTGAGCTAGTGATCCACACTCTATGAAAATGACACGTCGTTTAGCGCAGGCCAGCCTCACCCAAAACGACTTGTCATTTAAGTTGTCTTCAACCTTCAACCGAGTCGATTCGACCCGGTTGCGACACAATGCCCTGAATGGAGAACCCGACAGGTTTTGGCCATTTTTTACATTAAATCTTTTATTTCAAAGCCCAGAATGCATAGAAATCCTATTTTCTATCAATTTATAATCTTTTTAGTGATTAAAAACACCAAAATCTTAATGCCCAAGATGAACTTCAAACTGTGTTTTTCAAAGTCTATAAACATATAGGCTCAAGCCAAACATGACATATATGATATTGATGCTGCTTGAAATCAGTTTGAATTATCAACATGTTTCAAAACAACATATATCCAGAAATGATCAAAACACAGAATCGGGCATATTCAAACCAAAACAGCGTAAACAAAAATGCAAGGCAAAGGCATATGCATGCTCTGATACCAAATGTTAAACCATATTTCTCTGTATTATTCAAACATGTTTATGAACATACAAACAAAATGCAGAAGCGTATGGATCAAGTCTTACCTCTCGACATTGCAAATGCACCCTTCTTCCTATCTCTGTTTCTCTTCCAAACCTTCACTCCCACAAACGCAATGGTGCTGTCTTCTGAAAGCAGGAGTAAGCTTGGGGACCAATAGAGAGTAGCACACCTTTTATACTCCTCTGCCCATCATGGAGGCGCTGGTGATGCATGCTGGAAATCGGCAAAGTGTTCACAAGATCATAACTCATGGGTGAGCGTTGCTGGAAGTGGGTTGAACTTGGTCACGATATGGACTATATTCCTGAATTGATTTCCCAACGGAAATCTGCAACTGAAGACAAGGCATTGAACTTTGTTCAATATAGGAGTTCAACGTAAAACTCCAATAGGAACCCAATGGGATTCAAGTCCAGATAGCAGAGGAAAACCAATTCCACTACTTCTTTGACAATAAAAGTGAGATGGCTAGAATAGAAAGTGCAACCGTGGCTATTTAAGAACTGTCTACTCTTATTAAGGAGATGGAGCAAGAACCAATAAAAGAGGAGAGGGCTTTCAAAGTAGAGCCATTCTGGATTCCATTGTTGGGGGTTACCCATTCACTGTCAAACAGTAGCAGTGGCAAAGAGATTGGGGGGAGAAGGTGGGAAGAGTTCTAGATGATGACATATTTGAGATTCTTTAAGGCTATGTTTGTGAGTTTAGAAGGGGAAGAAGGGGAGGGAACTAAAGGAGAAGCAAGGGAAAGAGAGGAAAAGGGAATGGGGGTTTGTCCCCCTCCTTGTTCGGGAACATAAATTTTATGAGAGGAAGGGAACGGAAGATTTATTATATTTATAAACAATCATATCCTTACTGAAAATATATATTAACATAATTTTTAAAACTATAAATATATACATATATATACAGTCCTCACCCAAATATATATATATATATATATATATATACACACACACACACACACACACACACACACTTACTGTTATATATATATATATATATATATATATATCTCTGTGTGTTATATATAGTTATAGTATTTTTATATACAATATATATAAATTGTTACATTTTAAAAATGCTGTATGAAGAAAAATTTTAAAATTTTAATGAGGGGACATGAGTAAATTGTCAGTTTTCTTCCAAAACTTCTCAATTTGGGGAGCTATAAAATATGGAGTAAGAGGAGTTTGTGAGAACTCCAAAAATCTTTCAAAGTCTTTTTTCTCATAATTTTAAAAACCTAAACAAGGGGTAGGGGATATCTAAACCTTTCCCTCCTATTTAAGACTCCCAAACATAGCCTAAGCAAACAGGAGAATTGTCAAATTCAAAGTTGAGGTAAATATCTCTAAACCATTCAGGAAGGGGATAAGGGCAATCGGACCAAAAAAGAACAATTCTGAGTAGATTTTAAGTTTGGAAGACTACCTCTGATCTGTAGCTATTGTGGCTTTACTGGGCATGATGGGAATTTCTGGAGAATAGTTAACAAAGACAACAATAATTGATGTAGAAAAGAAGATGAATGGAGTGGATTTGTTAAAGCTAATCAGGTAGGGATTAGATTGGATAACACAAAGATGAACTGTAATGGGAAAGGATGTGGGAAAATGGGGAATGGAAGAATTGATGTGGACCATATAGTGGGGAAATTGAACTCCCTAGGTGGGAGATATAAATGAGCATCAAAAGATAAAAGGAGTAAGAGATGAATTTTTTAAGGAGAGTAGTAAAGGGGAGATGGAGGGTATCGGGAAACAGGATGAGAGCTCTACACAACAAGGGCTAAAACTGGAGAGTAAGCAAGGAATCCCTAGTGGAAAAAAAAAGATGACGGGGGGCCACATAATGGGGAAAAAAGGAAGGAAAAATGAATTGGAGAAGGAAAAATCAAAGGGGGGAGGAATAGAAAACACAAAGAATAAGAGAGAAAGTTCATCTGTCCTTAAGGAGTATAAGGAGCACACAGTGGAACAAAGGTGCAATAAATGCTAGTATAATCTGTAGTATTAATGAAAGGAGAGATTATACCAGTCAAAAAAGCAAAAGCAAGGTAGATGCATTAATGATAATGAACTGTCTAATATTAAAAGCAACTAGAAGAACCAGAAAGAGGCCTTTTTTTTTGAGTGGTGAGGGGGCAAATGGAAGATGCTAGCTAGAGAGAAGAATTTAATCCTTGAAACAAGAATGATAGTGTTTGTGATTTTTTGCTACAAGCAAGTGCACTAGATCATACTTGTAGTATAGAGAGAATAAGGGTTGTTGTCCTTAGGGAATTGAATTTAAGTACCAATTTCATTTATCAATTAATATTCAGGCAATTCGATTATAATGAGTAACAATTAAAGTAAAGGAAAAGCAGTGATTAAAACGGAATAGAAATCAATGAGAGAAGGCCTAGGTTTGGGATTTCACCTAGAGTCCTAGCTATGAATATGATGATCCAATATACTAATCCATTCAATTCTATGATTGTCCAATTCCTTATTCAGTTAAAACTCAATCTCTTGGTGAATTAAATAATGATCTAATCTCTTAGTCTAATCCAGTTAAGCAAAGGCATTAAGTTTGAATAAATTGTTAATGACAAAATAATTCGTGTTTACCTATCTCTAGCTTTTGCTTAAACCATAGCAATTAATCCAAGAAGCAAATAAAACCATATCTTTATGTGAATTATAGATATCAAATCAATCTTATATATCATCAGGCTATAAGAAACATTATGAACAGAATCAATCGCTCATAGGAATTGAAATAGAACAATATATATATGAAATCATTCAATCCATAACATAAAAACCCTAGGCTACATTCCTCCTCTAGTGAGAGGTTTAGCTAAACATGTTCATATCAATCAACACAGTAGTAAAGATAGAATTCATTGTTCTGAATCAAGAAAAAGCAAGAGGGAAGCTTCTTTATCATAGAAATCTTGAGATCTTCGTGTTCTTCACCAAATCAACTTGTAGAGAGAGTTTCCTCTTTCTTCCTCACACTTCAGAATACCTAAAATCTGGTTTCCCCTTTTTTATATCAGTCCATGGGCCCAAAAATGCGTTCAAAGTCGATTCTAAACATCACCAGAACTTAGTGCAGCGATTTCCAACATTGGGCAATGGCCTTGGGTGAAAAATAGGTGGTCTTCTCAGGGGATGTTGGCTCTAAGCGCTAGCTATGTAGCAAGGCTACTTTTCTCTACCATTCTGGTGTTAGGTGCCAACTAGTCCAAGCCAAATCCGTCTTTTGCTTCAATGTTAAGCGTTTGAGCCTTTGGTGCTGAGCATTGGACTTCCAGAAGTGCATGCAACTTACAGAAGAATCATCAAAACGCCTCCAATTAGTGCTAAATCTCTTATTCAGACAATGGAATACGTAACATTTACTAATTACATGACATAACTGAAAATCCTAAAAGAACTACTAAAATTACTATGAAAACTCACAAAATCCAAGTGTAAAAAAGCTAATTAACTTCACATAGCATATGAGAAAGAGAATAGAGAGATAGAAGGACAAAAGGGGAAAAGGAAAATGGAGATTGATAAGGAAGGAACGGGGAAGAGGACTTGTCTTACGGAAATTGACAACAATACCAACAAGGTGGTGGACCCCAGCCTTGGATAGGGTCAAGATCATCAATGAAACTACTGATGTGAAACTATTAGGGTAGAGGGAATCCCTTGATAGTCCATAATCTAAAAAGGATTTGTAAATCCCATTCCCCAAACTTGGTTTTCCTATCGGTGACCAAGAACAGAGAGAGGAAGATAAAGACATGGCTTAAAAAATGTGGTTTAAGGAATGCAGCTACCATGGAACCAAATGGAACGGCCAGGAGTCTAGTGTTAGCCTAGAAAGACACACTTTTCTGTCAATTATTTAGATACCAGAGAACATTTTATAATCCGTATAGTGGTTAAAGAAGGGAATGAGCATCCTTAGAGGGTGGTTGGGGTTTAACAAGCACCAATAGCAATATGAGAAAGGAGCAATTTAGTGAACTTTTAGAGGTTGTCCAGCAGATCCAAGGGCTAGTCATTATGGGAGAGATTTTATTGTCATTCTACATAACCATGAAAAAGAAAAGGAAGGGCAGAATGTGAGGGTAGACATATCAACACTTTCAGAGAGTTCCTCGCCTCTAACCAGCTAGAAGACTTGGGGTTTGTTGGTAGATCACTTGGTGTAACGAGCATATGAGAGAACATTGCATCTAAGAGAGACTCAATCGTTATGTAGCAAGTGTAAAGGGGTTAAGCAAATACCCAAAGGCAACAATTTGGCACCTAGAAGGGCAAGGATCAGATTGCCTACCTCTACTAATGGATTCTAACCCTGGAAGCTCGAAGATGAAGAAGAGGTTTGTGTCTAATACAATATGGGTTGATAATATAGAAATAAAGAAGATAATTCAAGGCACCTGGGTAGTTAACAAAGAGGGCTCCAATGCCTACAAGCTTCATAGTAAACTTAAGGAATGCAGGTATAATTTAGTAGGATGGATGAAAACACATTCTACTAATGCAGTTGAGGCAATTAATATAATTAAAAAGGAGATAGAACTGATTAAAGAAATAGGAGGGGAGAAGACTGGGAATTGATCAGAGACATGGAAAAGGAGCTAGCCAAGGAGGTCGTTAATGTGGAAAGATATTGGCAGCAGAATATCTATACAAAGAAGAACAAGGAACAAAATATCCAAGATCAAGAAGGAGGATGGATCGTGGGCAAAACTAAAGACATAGCCAAAAAGTTAGTGAGATTTTTCAATGACCTGTATAGATTAGCCAACCCACAAGGCATGGAAGAGAGCCTAAGAGATCTACTTGGAAAAATCATAGCTTCCATTAACAGTGCCCTACGAAACCAGTATCAGGTGAAAAAAATCAGAACTACAGTATTTTCCATCAACCTAGAGGGAGCTCTAATGAACGATGGATTCACAAGTTACTTTTATAGAAAGTTTTGGGATAAAGTAAAGCATGATGTTTGTGTAGTAGCGAAGAGCTTTTTCCATTCTAAAAAAATGCTCAGAAGTTTCAACTACACCTAGATAGTCTTAATCCCAAAGATTGAGGACAATAGAAGCATGAATGATATTCGTCCAATCAGCTGACGCTCAGTTTTTATAAGATAATTACAATAGATAATAGTGGTTGATTTACATCTATTGGTGAACAATATTTTAGATTTGAAAAGTTCATCAATTGTGACCCATGCTTTATTCAATTATCAAAATATATCATAAAAAATATAACTCATAGCTTAGCACAAGCATTTAAATCTATTATTCATATATCATTGTCCCTATAGCTTTAAGAATGGGGAAAAGTAACTAATGCTTTAACTTTTTGAGAAATAGTTTAGGGTAGTTTTGAGTCCTCAAGAATCCTTACCATAATGGTAATACCAATTGCATCAAGACATAACACAAAAATATTGATTCAATTACTGAGAAATATGAGTTAAATAACAACACAATCTAAAAGATCACTTCATCATTGCATATCATAATTGTTGGATGGTTAACATGGAATTTGGTCTGGGTCTAGTCTCACCTGCAAGTATTGCAAGGGAATAGGTCGGTTGGTAGTACTCCAACGCCCAAGTTAGAATAAAGTCTGGGTAAAATGGAAAAATACTCAGGGAAAGTAAGGACTAGGGTTCTCAAGTTACGTATCTTATTTCTTTTTTGTTTTATTTTTTATAGTACTATGGTTTTTAAGGTTTTTTTTATATACAGGTTAAGAGGTACAAATTTGACCTTGGACCCTTTGCTCTTCTGGGCCCAATCCTGCATTATAAAAATTAGGTCCAAACAAATTTGGTCCACATCAATAATTTGTCCAAATACTCTCAAGTTTAATGCCAAATGCATTTGCTATGCGAGCTCTTTTAAGGGAATAGTTTCTCAAGTCAAATTAAATCAAAATATTATAGGGAACGATTTGTTTCATTGTTCAAGCTATGACATAAGTCCTCATGATAATAAAGTTAAGAGGACCTTAATGGGTTGGTTCTTCTACAAGAACCATGTGAGGCCAATTTGATGTGAATCAATGGCTAAAGGGGAAAACATTTCAAAGTGGATCTAGCAATTTTGATGTGAATCAATGGCTGGAACAAGCAAATTCATGCACCTCAAGGGATCCTTTGGAAATTCCAAGTGGACCTATTGTAGCCATTATATTTTGTCCAAGTTTTTATTTTATTATTTTTACTTTATTTATTTAATTAATTATTTACCTTTTTTTCCTTCTTTATTTTCACTTTTTATATATATATGTTTAAAAAAATAAAAGAGAAAAGAAGAGAGAAAAAAAAAAAAAAGAGAAGAAGAGAAATTAGTTTATTTCCTTGTGTCCTTGAAAAAACAAAGAACAAAGAAGAAAAGATAGAATAAAAGAAGGAAAAAAGAGAGAGAAGGAATAGCGGCAAAATATATATGCACAAACATAAAGTAAAAATAAAGAATAATAAATAAATAAATTAATAATAATAAACATTTTTTTTTTTTAAAAAAAAAGGAAAGAAAAAAAAAAGAAGGAAAAGGGATCGGCAAAGAAAGAAGAAAGAAAAGAACAGAAAGGAAACAGCAGTGGAAAGAAAAAAAAAGACGAGAAAAAGAAAAAGAAGGATTGCGAAGGCGGTGAGGTGGGGGTGAGAAGTGATTATTGAGAGCAAGTGGAAGCGAGGCAAGATTCTCGGGGAAAGTCAACAGAAGATGGTTGAGTGAAAGTGGTGGAGCTAGAGAAGGAAAAGGGAGAGGACGAAGAGGAAAAGGGGAGACAGAGAGAGAGTTTAGAGGGTGGAAGAAAAAGAGAAAAGTCAAGAAGATCAGGCGGGATTCGAAAGAAATTGAGACGATAGTCGGGGCAGATTGACAATTAAGAAGCTTGGGGTAGGTATATTTTCATTGCTCTCAATCTCTGCGGTTTGGATTTGTTCAATTTGTATGACTTCAAGCTTCTCGATGATTGATGCTTTATGGTTTTGTGATTTGCTGGTGGGTATATTGTGTTTGATATTGAATTTGTTCTCTGTTGGATAATGTCGCCGTTTCATTCAAGTTGCGATTAGTTCAGATGATTAAAGTTTGTTGGTCCCCTAGTGATTTCGAATGAGAACAATGCCTGAACCTTGTGACCCTGTTCCTAGGAATTTGCTGCCTTAACCTTGAGTTTCATTTGGGCTTCTGTAATTCTGGCTTCTACTTGAGGACATTTGAGAAGGAATTGTTGGGGGTCTACCATTTGTTTTTGACTCGTAGTTATATCCAGTATTGATCATTCCTTTTTATCTTAATGAGTTCGGGATTTATAAATGCTTGAGATGGTTGATTCATTGGTAGTCTCTTTTTGTGGTTACATGGTTCGCTGAATTGTTTGAAGTCTCATAATTTGGTTGAATAAAATTTTGTGTATTGTTTAACTTTTGAATGCCAATTGATTAACTCTTGTTTTTTTTTTTTTTTTTGGTGATTTTTTTGCATGTGATAGTCCTGTTTTGTGGCTCACACTCTTATTTTGAATGATATCCCTATTTCCATATGTGACTTGGGTAAAGACCTGTCTTTGCCTCCTATTTATATGTGTTCCATCAGTTCTCATTTCCTTCTAAAATAAAAGATGTTTCAATTCATGATGTGTGCTTGTTAGCTCAATATTATTAGTTTTAGTTTTATGGCTGTGGTTTTGAATGGACGATTCTCATTGTTCCTGTTGGTGATTTTCGAGTTTCTTATGATTCATTTTCTTATTACACTGCTGTTGTTAAGGATCAAATTGTTATGTGTTGAATGATGAGGACAATCTTGCCTTTCTACTTTCTTTTAGTCTATATCCCGCCACTGTCTTGGCATCAGCTGGTCTATATTTTTCATCCCTTGGTGACCTTTTGGAACAATATGTGTGAGCGAATTGATGCTTTGGTTTATTGATTTTGGAATTTTCCTCATGCTTCAATTTCATCCCTTTGTGATCTTTTTGAACAATATGTGTGAGTGAATTGATGCCTTGGTGAATTGATTTTGGAATTTTCCTCATGTTTCAATTTGTGAAATGAAGATGCCTTTTTTTTTTAATGATTGGAGTTTCATAGATTCATTTATTCGGAAGGCTTTTGCTTTGCTTTATCTCTTAGGATAATTCATACTGTTTTGCTAATTGATTTTGGTGTTTTCTGTTGGTTTAGTTTCAATAATCTGTCATCGAATAGGAGAATTCTTACCCATTTTTTCTTGAGATGCTAGGCAACATTTTTACACTGTAATTCTAGGTTTTAGGCTCACGGTTTAGAATGGAGGATATGAGTGAAACTTGGTTTTTGGGGTGTGGATAGGTTATAGCAAGGGTGCTGGTAGAAAGTTTGAGGAAGGTTGAGAATTATGGGCCTGGCGAGGCTTGGTTTTAGGAGGGTTCAAAGAGAAATGAGGGGACTGAGAAAAAAGAAAGAAAGAATAGATTGAGTAAAGAGGTGTTAAAAGGAGAAAATGGAGTGTGAGGAGAAAGGAGCAAATTGGGCCGACAAGGTGTTAAATAAAAGGAGTGGAGTGTGAGAAGAAAAAAATGGTGTGATTGGAGTGTTACGTGAACAAGGAAAATTGTAATTTTTATTTCATGCAACTTTTCCCATGTAATTTTTGTTGTACCGTGCTCTTAAATTTTAAATTGTAATTAACATGCACATACTTGAAGGTGTATTTGAATTTTTAGGATCCCGAAGCCCCTCACTTATCATGGAAGGGTAGGTAGTCCGGTCTTTTATAAGACTGAGTTTACACTATCTGACCTAGGTAGGAATAAGTGCCATTTGGAGGGATAGTTTATCTGTCTTGAAGGATGGAAGGACCCTAAGTTTATTTAGAAAATTCACGCATACATGTTTATCTTTCTACCATTTCTTTAAAGATTATAATATTTATTTTAGCGATAAATAAAATATAGTTTTAGGTCATATCTTATTTTATGCAACCAATTTGGGTAATTGTTTTTTACGGATGTTGTGAGGTGCCTAACACCTTCCTCATGCATAATTGACTTCGGAACTCATTTCTAGTTTGCATTCTAGTGCCTTTCTGACAAAAAATAAATAAGTAAATAAATACATAAATTTTAAATAAATAGGGTTTTCAATTGTACCCTAATTTTTAAATAATTTGTTTTTTTAAAAATAAAAATCATTTCATTTTTCGACGTAGCAAAGGGTACGATATGACACCTATTACAAGAGCAAAGGCAAGAAAGATCAAAGAAGTATTAAATGAACTTATTCAAGACACTTCGGCTAAACAAAATTCTCTCTAACATAAAATTAGCTACAAACTTGTCTTCAATATAATTTGGGTTGAAGATGGATTTGTAGAATGGAATTTTGGGTTGAAACACATCAAAATAAGGAGCTTAAGATATGGACCTCACATGGGCAAATTTTTTTTGGGGTTAATTATGTTATTTTGAGTTAAAAATAAGTGTTTTGCATTCAGCTTATGTAATGCAAGAAGTTTAGGCTCTTTAGTCAAAATGTGTTTTCATTTTTAGGTTCAATAAGTGATGTGTTCCCAGAAGTCTTAGTTATTTAACAAGAGTAGTGGGATTAAATTAAGTCAAGTTAATTAATCCCTAGGTTATCATTTACTATGTTGTCTACTCTATATATTCTCAATTCATTGTAATTAAATTAGATTATGTTGAATGAAATTTGAGATTTTTTTCGAAAGTCCAAATTGACAGTGTTCTCTCTTTGGTTCTGCATTGAACTTTTCAACTTGTGAAGGCTTGATCATCCTTGTGGCCTCTCTAACACTTTGGGTCCTTGGTTCTTTGGATTCAAGGGTTCAAGTGGACCACCGAACCTGAAATTAGGTTTTTGAGGGTGAGTATATCTCATTTGGTTGTGGGTCTAAAAGTTCTAAACGACACTAGGTTTTGCACCATCTTGGTATTAGAGCTAGCATGGGTTGGCATGCCGGATTCGACATCTTTCCAGTTATTTCAAGGTTCAAGGGCAAATCTTTCCAAAAGGATCATAGAATGATATGCCCAAAAGGTTTTGAAGGTACATGTTCGGTTTGTGGGTCAGGTTTAATGTGGTGGCTCATGCCCAATGGCTTAAATAAGGAAGGGTCTGTGTTTAATGCAGGGTGTTATATGTTAAAAGTTGCGCCCTTGCTAACAGCTTAAGCTTTTTGCCTGGTGGTAAGCGCTCTTGGTCATATCATTTGGTATAGGAGTTGTTTTAATGCTGGAAGGAAGGCCTATTGCTTACTTTAGTGAGAAACTAAGCGGGGCCGCTTTGAACTATCCAAGTTATGATAGGGAGCTTTATGCACTTGTGGGAGCATTGGAGATTTAGAAACACTACCTTTGGACAAAGGAATTTGTCCTTCACACAGATCATGAATCTTTGAAGAACCTCAAGGGTCAAGGTAAGCTGAATAATAGGCATGCAAAGTGGCTAGAATTCATTGAACCTTTTCGATGTCATCAAATACAAGCAAGGTAAAGAGAATGTAGTTGCAGATACCTTTTCTAGAATTTTTGTTCTTCTTACTTCTCTTAATGCAAGAATGCTAGGCTTTGAATATGTGAAATAATTGTTTGAAAATCAAGGTACCTTTGTTGAAATATTTGCTGCATGAGAAAAGGGAGCATTTGGAAAGTTTCATTGACTTGATGATTACTTGTTTAGAAAAAATAAGTTGTGTGCCTCAATGTTCTATGTGTGAATTGCTAGCTCATGGGGATGATTAATGGGACACTATGGAGGGGAAAAGACCGTAGGTGTTTTGCATGACCATTTTCTTTGCCTAAAATGAAACATGATGTTGAAAGGATCCATGGAAGGTGTAACACTTCTAAAAGGGAAAAATCTACAATTTTACCACATGGTTTATATATGCCTCTACTAGTGCCTAGTGAACCTTGAGTAGACATATCCATGGACTATAGTTTTGGTTTGCCTAAATCAAAGGGGGCTATAATTATATTTTTTTGATAGTTGATAGATTTTCTAAAATGGCACATTCCATTGCACGCCATAAAACTATTCATGTTGCTGAATTGTTTTTCAAAGATATTGTGTGATTTCATGGTGAGCCAAGAAGTATTGTGTTTGATAGGAATACAAAATTTCTTAGTCATTTTTGGAAGGTTTTAGTGGGGAAAACTTGGTACTAGATTATTGTTTTCCACAACTTATATATCACCCACAAACTGATAGTCAAATAGTTGCCAATAAAACTTTAACTCAATTGTTTAGAGTTAGTCAAAATAATTTGAAGAATTAGGAGGATTTTTTGCCTGTCATTGAATTTGCATATAATAGGAGTGTTAATTCTTCTATTAATTATTCTCCTTTCGAAATGGTGTATAGTTTTAATCCACTAATTCCTATAGATTTAGAACCAATGTAAAAGTCTACTTTCTACATTGGTTGTGCCCACAAATTATATTTTACTTAACAAAAAATATTTAAGTCCATGTTTATGTTAAGAAAATATGAGAAAAATAAATATGCACGAAAAATTTTTAACAACGCATTTACAACGCTTGGGGCAAATGCGTTGTAATAGGTGCGGCGGGAGGTAGAGTAGCTAATTAAAGGACAATAGACAGCGATTGCTGTTGTAACCACTATCTATATTTGTTCGAAGACACATACACAGAGTTTATATGTGGAACCACTATCCAATATTCTTTCTTCCTTTATATTCAACTCAAATTCGTCTCCTAGTCCTTTTCTTCTATTCATATAGCCAAATTTTAAACCCTAAATCCACTCATCGATCTCTTTTGTCATATCTCTATTGTTAATTTTGCCATCATTGTGTACTCTCTTAACAACTGCCTTTGTCGTTTGGGTTGTGTTGTTATAGTTTGTTCATTTTGAATTATGTTGTCGTTATTCTCTTTTTCCCTTTGGTGAGTTTTAAATAACCTTATTCTATCTATGATCTTTGTTGCTTTTTTGTGTTTAAAAATCTTCTTTTGAGCCGTTTTGTGAATATTTTGTGTTTTTGGCTATTTTAGGATGTGATTATATGTGTTTTTGTGTGATTTGCGCATGTATTTCAGTGTGGGTACTTTGGATATATGATGAAATGGTTAGTTTGTGTATGTATTGCTATTTGGTTAATAGTTTTGTTGTTGTGGGTTAGTGTTGCCGTTTATGGTTTAAGGTTAATAATTTTTGTTGTTGTTGTGGATATTTATATGTTAAAAATTGATATATTCGTATGTGTTTCTTATAGCTAATCATTTACTAGGTTTATATTGAAAATTGGATAGTTTGCCTCAATTACAATGAAAAGTGCATGGGATCGTATAGAACTGTGAGTTTTGTGCTTCAAAGCCTAATGGATTAGGCGATATCGATTATGAGGAAAAGATATGCAGAAAATGGAAGAGAATAGAGTTGGATATGATAGAATTTTCTAAGGCCAAAAGAATGTATAGACAGTGTGACTCCTAGGTATTCTTATTTCAAATTTTGTTTGTAAATTGGTTATTGATGTGAGATTTAATTGAAACAGGAATGGGTTATCAATAACAAATGGTGATGCCTTCGTAAAAAAGTGCTTGATCGACAAAGAAAACTTAGTATATGAGAGGCACACCTAAAGTAATGAAACACATGGATGAGGATGAAACCAAAAAGAAAATGGAGTTGATTAAATCAAATATGATGGAGGAAGAATTAGAAACAATAGAAGAACTTAACCACGCTCTTATATAGGATATTGATGAAGGTGATTTTGTATGATTACATATAGCTATTTGGTTGGCTTTAGTGGTGTACTTGTAATATTTAACTTGGGTTTCTCTTGTCAAATTAAGCAAAGTTATTTGTGTTTTAAAAAGATAAATGATTTTTGTATGATAACTTTTATATGGCAAAACTTGATTACTGCAACTTATCATACTTAATTAGTACTCATTAGATATAAACAAGATGAATGCATGCAAATCATGCAAAGGATTGTATATGCTATTAAAAAAATATTATACAAGCATAGACAATGATTAAAAACAAAACCGTTGTCTATTTAACATTAAAGACAACAGTGAATGTGTGCAAGCACTATATATAAAGTATGAGGAAGCGATAAGTCAAGAAAAGATAGTAGTTATAAATGAAACTATTGTTGTTAATATATTATTGACAACGATTCTAAGACTATTGCCGAAAATTGTGTGATTTACTATAGCGCATAAATTTTTTTGAAATGATGCATTTTATTCCATGCCATAAAATTGAAGGTGTTGTTCATGTTGTTGAGTTGTTTTGCAAAGAAATTGAGAGATTTCATGGTGTGCCAAGAAGTATCATGTTTGATAGGGATACAAAATTTGTTAGTCAATTTTTGAAGGTTTTGTGGGAGAACATGGTACTAAATTATTGTTTTCCATAGCTTATCATCTACAAACTGATGGTCAAACCGAAGTTGTCAATAGAACTTTAACTCAATTGCTTAGAGTTGTTGTTCAAAAGAATTTGGAGGATTGCTTGCCATTCATTGAATTTGCATATAATAGGAGTATTCATTCTTCTACTAATTATTCTCCTTTCAAAATAGTATATAGTTTTAATTTACTAATTCCTATGGATTTATTGTCATTGTCTATTGATGAAAGAGCTAGTCTAGTTGGGAAAAAGAAATCTGAAATGGTGAAGCAACTTCATGAACGTGTTAGGCTGCAAATTGAAATGAAAAATCAGCAATATGCATCCAAAGCAAAGAAAGAAAGGCGCATAACCTTTAAACTGGGTGATTGGGTGTGGGTGCATATGAGGAAAAGGAGATTTTCAGCTTGAAGGAAATCCAAATTGGCTCCAAGGGAGAAAGACCATGCCGAGTCCTTGAAATGATAATGCAAACATGATAGATCTTCCACGCACTATTAGAAAAGGACTTTTACATTGATTCTGTAACCAATGTAGAAACAAACATTGTAGAAAGTGAACACTTTTTACATTTGTTCTATCTAGAACCAATGTAAAAGGTGCTAAATCATAATCTAGAGTTGCACTTTTTACATGGGTTTTGTCAAGAATTGATGAAATATGTCTACTTTTCTGCATCGATTGTGCCCACAAATCATATTTTATGCAGCAAAAAATATTTAATTCCATGCTTGTGTTATGAAAATATGAAAAAAATAAATATGCATATATATTTGATTTTTGTTTACACCAAGAAACCTCACATCTAAGAAATAACTTATATTTTGAGGGTAGCAGTAAGTAATAAACCACACCCCCCCCCCCCCCCCCCCCCCCCAACCCCCCAAAAAAAAGATATTGACCCCAAATTTCAAAATTACTACACCAAAATAATTCTTGATTAAGACTTTATGCTATTAGATGTGAAATACAACATGCTATAGTGAAAACCTGGTCACTACGTAATTTTGAAATCTTGGGGCATGAGTTTTAAGAATCTCATCCAACTCTTTTGCAAACCTCTCCATGGCTTCCGCAGGTAAGTAAATTGACACCATTGTACCTTTCTCTCCTTTCTCATTCTTTGAAGGTATATAATGACCTACCATTTCAGGAAACTTGGAACTATGACCCTCCGCTACACCACCATAAACAGCCTCGCCCCACCCAAAATCCACCTTCTCAAATTGAGCACGTGTTAAATCTAACACAATAAAAGACCTCACCACTGTATTATGAGGTCTTCCATTGATGACCAAAGAATCGGCCACTGAGTGCACACATTCTTCATTCACGTGAGCTTTTGCTTTCTTTATTAACTCTAAAGCATACCCTAGCGGATTTCCACAAAGCTTTCTTGCTGTGGTTACTGTAGCACCAAACACAAAGCTGTTTCCATAATACCCAAGAGGGCAATTTAGGATTTAATCTAGCACTTATGTTAACAGGGAACATCAGTCGAACCTCGTCATTTGGATCAAATTGCATTGCTATTGTTCGACAACGCCAAACGCATGCTGTGAGGATCTCAAATGTACTACTTTGACGAAGGTGGTAGGGAACTAATTGACGAATGAGCTGTCGATCATGCTGTCCATAGCATTAGGGACTTGTTCGTATTCGTGATGAGTGCATGTAATAGGGGGCGGGTTTCTTGCACATAGGAGCTCCCTACACTAAACTGGTGGAATGGAAGGTTTACAAGCACCATTGGCTATTTCAGCCATGGCAGCCATAAATTTGTTGAAGCCACTAGGTCCATCGCTCATGGTATGGTTTAAGCGAAAGGCCACAATGAAACCACCACATTTGAGTCGGGTTACCTGTTATTTGAGACATTGTCAGCATAAATATGCTGTTTAAAATCTACAAAATTATATTGGCCTGTTAAACCAATTTAAATGGGAACTAGAGCCTAACTGGTCCAGAATACAGAAAAGACTGATCATGCTTTAAATTCGTTTTGAACCAGATTGAATGGGACAAATAGGACTGGCTGAACCAATTGAATTGTAGTTAAACTGGTTTTTTTCCTTAAAAAACGAGGAAAATGTAAAAACCAAAGTTTTTTCTTCTACAAAATGGTTTTTAACTCATTAAGTAGAAAATTATCTAATTTCGTTCATTTTATTAGTTATGTTGATATTTTTTACTTTATTAGAAAAACACACACACACACACACACACACATATATATATATATTGATTGAATCACCGAGTAAAATAAATAAAGAACCTGAATAAGTAGAAGAGGACAATCAATGATTCCTCCTGAGCCAGGAACATCGTAAAGAAGCTCCTCCATGCATGGGAATGGTGGTTGAGGAGAATCACTAAATTGGTCTAGTGTCACATCAGCATCAGCCTCAATGAAAATCACACCCTCTCCATTACAATCCACCATGAGTTTGCGATCAAGCCCTTCCCTAATCCTTCCTGCTAATGGGTAGTAAAACACAAGTGTTTGTGCCAACGCTTTTCTAATGACTTGCACAGGGTCTTTTCCTGCCATTTCTGCTTGATGACGATAAAAGCTTATGAATGGAACTTGGAAGCGTAGACCATCTTGGTCATCTATGTCAGAGAGTAGCTTAATTTCATGTGGGGTTGGTTTAGCTGGACATACCAGCTCTGGTGGGCACCTTCGAACAGAGAAAACTAATGTGGGATTTTGCAGAGACATTGTAATTGTTAGAGTTTTGAAAATGGAAAGTGTTGATGAATGCTCCCCGAGAAATTAGCTTAGTCCTCGGATATTTATAATGGTGCAATCAAAGAATGAATGGACCAATGGTCCTATTTGATAAATTCACGTTAAAAATTAAAAAATACCTGGTAATGATATTTGTGATTGATAGATATGTTATTGACTAAGGATTTAATACTTTCTGCCTATTATTTTTTTTCCTAGTTTATACGCATAATTATCTCTATATTTTTCAATTATAAAATTAATCTATTCTAACTAGTATAACTACGATATTTTGAATTTAGTATAACACCTTTTGAAAAATATTTTAAGACTCATTTCACTTTCCTTTAGTTATTCTTCAAATATCACTTTTGTCCATGATTTATATGGATGTCATTTTGGCAACTCTTCTAACGATTACATTGATTGCAAAATTAGTTTTTTTATACTTAAAAAAAAAAAAAAACTTCAAGACTATTTGGCAACTAGAGTGATTGTTCAAAGAGGAAAGTGACATAAAAATAAATCATTCACTGAAATAACATTTCAAAAACAACTTAAGCACAATATACATACATATCGAGAGAGATTCACTTACTCTAAAAATAAATTTTAAACACTTAACTCTTATTAATTTGCAGTTTTTATTTCATCTTCAACTTACTTATGTTACTATATACTGCTAATCATGTGATTGTGGAACTTACACACGTTTTACATATGCTATGTCGGTATATACGAACATTGAAGGGATACTAAAGGGCCAGAAACTCTTATCTCTAATGAATGTCGGTGAAAATTATAGCGATGAGGAATACGCTAGAGTCTTGCCGCCCCCGGTTGTTGAGAGACATTGAAATAGATATCTGTGGCTGGAGTTGATTGAAGTAAAAGGAATATATACCAAGTGTGAACTTTGACCAACCAGGAAAATATGGAAAGAGATTAGAGAGGAAATTTCCATCATCATGTGATTCTGTTTTTTTTTTTTTTTTTTTCAGTAAATTATATAAACTTTCCAAATTGTTAGTCTCTTTTTCAGATTTTTTTTTTTTATATTTTTAAAACTTACACTTAAAACTCGTAATTAAAAAATTAAAAATAAATTAAAATTTCAAAATTTCTTATAAGTAACTCACTTTATTTTTATTTATCTCTCTTAATAAAATTATTTATTTATTTACTTATTTATTTATACATCATAATACATATAAAATTTTTAAAATAACAATCATGTAAATATGAAATTATTTTATAAATAAAAATAATTTAGATAAAAATAAAATAAAATAAAATAATATTATTTTTGCATTTGTCTTTTATTTTTAATTAAAACAATGTGTAAAATAATTTGTGTCAAGCAAATTATTTTTAATTTTAATTAAGGGTAAGATTAATTTTTAAAATAAAAATGTATTATACATTTTTTTATAAGAAATTTTTTTACTATACTTGTATCTAAATTTCATTTGCATTGAACTAGTAGTTAAGGCTTAGCCTCTTTTACACGGTTCATTTATCTTTATTTATCTTTATCTTTTTTTTTTAATTGTCACTTTTATTTTTCACAAATAAGTGATGCTTTTAAAATAGTACAAACAAATAAAATATATTTAATTTCTTAATTTTGTAATATTTAATTTAAATAATTGATTTGTGATGTGTTTAGTAAGTGAGTTTTTCATTGCATTTTATCGTGCTATAGAAAATAGAATATATAATATAGCATTTATGGAAAAAATTATTTATATAAACTGATTTAAAAATATTTATATAGTCTAAAATATGATAAAAGGTTTAATATCCTACTTAAAAAAAAAAATGGTTAGTATTTTGGTCATTGCAATTGTTATAAGTTGAATTTAAATATTTTATATTTTTAACTATATGAAAGGTATATGTAAGTTTTGAAAATAGAAAAGTAAATGAAAAATAAAATAACTAGAAGAGAGGTCAAATTATGAATTCTTATGGATGTTTATGATAATTTAATATTGTTAACTGTTGACTAACACCTTCCATAGTCAACTGTTAAAAATTAGACTTAGGTGTAATATCTTTTTAAACTAAAAGGGAGGTAGGTATAGTTTTCTATTAGTAAGTAATAAACAATCTAACTACAAGGGAGGTACATGTAAATTTTTTTATACATCTAACCTCTTCCCAAAATTACTGTAGCAGCTGCAGCTCCATATACCAACAAGAGAAACATATTATAGTTAGCATGAAAAAAACTTAAATATTTACAAGACTACATACTTCATCTTATTTGATCAATTCAACTTCAGAATTAAATACATTTGGTACTGAGATTTGGGATTAATGGATAGGTTACCTTACTTTATCTTTAAATATCACTTTTGTTTTTAATTTATTTTTGTATCACTTTACTCCCTGAATAATCATATTGCTCATCAAATTTGTTTTTCATACCACTAAATTATCACTTGAATAACAAATTGGCAGGATAAAGGACTGAAGTGACCTTAAAAAATAAGTAGCAAAATATCATTTTAAAAGTAATTACAGAGAAGAAAAAAAAAGTACGTATCTTTTTAATTTATTTGTCAAGTGAGTCCCTCCCATGTTTGCTATTTGATTTCCTGCAATGTCGGCACGGCAGGGAATTGGAAAGAAATACCACTTGCACATACTATACCTGTGAGAGGATATATTTCACATGTGCACAACATCGTTATTCAACCCCAGGAGCTTAACTTATAAGAGAGTAGCTATTATTCACCTTGTTATTTAACCCCAAGAACTTAAACTTATAAGAGAGTAGGAACTTTTCAACCATATATCTTTTGCAATAGCAACCACTTGCATGAACTAAACTTATGAGAGGACAGCTTGATCGGCTTAATATTACTTTTTATCTTAAAATTTTAAAATTGATAAGACAGTAAATTTTTCTATTTATATCTCCTTTACAAGTTTTAAATTCATCTAATATAAGACATCAAATTCATATAATTGGACTTCATAATATGCCAACACGATGAAATACAAATGATAGACATTTGAGATTGATAAGTACGTATTTGATTAATTTTTTTTTTTTTTTTTCTGAAAAGCAATGTATTCAATCAATGAGGGTTACAGCTTAAAAGAGACTCCCACAAATTTGTGTTCACAACTACGTAGTGATAAGGAGTACCATTGAAGATATATAGAGGGAACACAATGACCTGGTGGTAATCAATGTTATGGTAGCCAATTTCCAAGTAATGAAAATTCTGGTGGATCAAGGAAGCTCAACTGACATTATCCTTCAAAAGGCATTTGACTAGATGGTCATTCTATATTGTAAGCTAGGACACAATCAGGGTTCCTTGGTCAAATTTTCAAGGGTCACAGCACCAGTAATCGGGACAATTTCCCTTCGAGCCACCTTTGGGCAAGTCCCAAATCAAGTAACAAAATCATGTTAGGTATAGATCCGAATATTACTTGTCATAAATTATCTTTTCAACCTTATACCCAACCTATTGCGCAAAGAAAAATGCTCTTTGGACCAAAAATGCCAGTAGCTACTAAAAAAGTTCATAAGCTATCACAGGTCGGTTTTATAAAGGAAGTTTCATATTCATCATGGTTGTCTAATGTGACTACGGTAAAAAAAAAAAAAAAAAACAGAATGGGAAACGGAGAATGTGTATTGACTTTACCAACCTAAACAAAACCTGCCTTAAAGATCCATATTTGTTATTAAGAATAGACAAATTGGTCAACCAAGCTGTAGGATACACAGTATTAAGCTTTATGGATGTATACTCAAGTTATAATCAAATTCAAATGAGCCCAGAAGATGAGGATAAATCAACTTTTGTTACAAAAGATGGCTGTTATTGTTATAAGATTATGCCATTCAATCTCAAGAATGTTGGGACTACACACTAGAGGCTTATGAATGAGATATTCGAGAGGTAGTTAGGGCGAAATCTCATAGTGTATGTAGACAATATTATGGCCAAGTCTGTCAATTTCAAACAGCACCTGAAAGACTTGGAAGAAACTTTTGCCTAGATAAATGCACTTTTGGGGCACAAGTAGGAAAGTTCCTCGACTTCATGCTAACACAAGAGGAATTGAAGCAAACCCAAAGAAATGCCAAGCCATTTGTAAGATACACCCACCTCGAAAAATTCAAAAAAGCAAAAGATTAACAGAAAGAATACATGCTTTAGCTCAGTTTATGTCACAACCAGCCCAAAAATCCTTTCTTTTCTTTACAACATTGAGGAACATCAAAGATTTTAAATAGACTGAGGGATGTTAAGTCACTTTTGAAGAGCTAAATAAGTATCTAGCAACACCACCAGTATTAGTGACACTTCAGCTTGAGGACACACTCTACATGTACCTTATCAATCTCTGACTAGGCCATCAGTTTGGTACTCATTCAAGAGCACTTAAATGTGCAAACTCCCATCTACTTTACAGGCAAGGTACTCAATGGCCTAGAGTTAAGATATCAACACATAGAGAAATTGATTATGGCCTAGTACATTTTGCCAAATGCCTATGACCTTACTTTCAAAGCCACTAAGTAATAGTTTGCTCTAACAACTCTTAAGGCAAATGCTTCAAAAACCTAACCTATACAAATGAATGTTGGTATGGTTAGTAGAACTTTCAAAGCATGACATAATATTTGAATCAAGAGAGGCTATTAAAGCACAAGCACTTGCAGATTTCCTAGTAGAATTTACCCCATCTGATCAAGATGTCTTAGAGCTAAAAACTAAAACCGAGCTATGGTGGACACTATATGTTGATGGGTCTTCAAGTAGTAAAGGATCTGGAGTAGGGGTTATCATAGAAGACTTTACTAGGTCACCTAGGAATATGTTCTTACATTTGATTTCTTGGCCTCAAATAACCAATCTGAATATGAGACCTTGATTGCTGACCTAGAACTAGCATAAGAGATGGGAGCTCGACGATTGAAGATAAATTTGGACTCTCAATTAGTTATACAAATAAAAAAATCACCAACTTTGGGTCAAATGAGGGGGTAGGGTTAATCAAAGTAGCCCAAGTAGACAAGGTATTAGAGATAGAATCTCTTTTATACCTTTTGGCAAAAATCTTAGTCTTGGGACCACTAGGGCACTTTGGAGCAAGAGTCTGGGTGGAGGAACAGAGGTTTCCAACTTGTTCACATTAACAGGAACATCAAGCTCAATAACTTCCAAAGTAACCTTAGAGTTTTTTTTCTTCTCAAGAATGGTTGTTTGAGGGATATCTTTAACACTTAGGTTAGGTCGATAAATGGATGAACAATGGGATTAACATTAGTTGTTTTTAAAGATTTTGGAGTTAGGGAAAATGAAGTAGCCTTAGTAGCAGTAGGAAGAGACTCAGACCTCTAAGTGGGTACAATTTTTGCTTTTGCTAGGAGAGAGGTCGGTTAGGAAGAGGTATCACCGACCTTTGCTTTACCTGAAGTATCACCAACTTTGGTTTTACCCCTTTTTCTTTCCTCGAGCTTGCAGTTTGAGTGTTCCACCAGCTTCTTCA
The DNA here is from genome assembly GCA_022379115.2 of Bauhinia variegata. Taxonomy (NCBI): domain Eukaryota; kingdom Viridiplantae; phylum Streptophyta; class Magnoliopsida; order Fabales; family Fabaceae; genus Bauhinia; species Bauhinia variegata. The sequence goes on from CM039430.1 coordinate 8,922,105, forward strand.
GGTTTGCCAATGGTTGCCAATCTAGCAGTCAAACAAACAACCAAAAATGTAAGGAAAAAAAAAATCAATGAGAGCACGAGAAAAACAAAACAAAAATATAACAAAGGGCCTTGTAGGTGGCCTCTCTAGGATGACTATAAATGTTAGCATGAAGCTCTTCAATTAAGAAGGTAGCTGCTGGACCAAGGTTGGCATCAACAATATACTCAACTTTTTCAAAATGTTGATGCCATCTAAGAGGAAACTTGGGCTCCCAACTTTCCTTGAGATGAAAAAAAAAAAAAAAAACCTTACAGCCTTAGGTTCTTTCACTTAAAAGAAGCATCGTTTAAAATACTTCGCCGACTCTTCAGCAAGAACAATTAAAGCTCTCTCCTTCTTTATTGATAAGTATAAATACCTCATCTCGTGTTTATGGGGATTTTTCAAATAATAAAAGTGAAATAATACGTGCAAACATAGAGGTCATTTTAGCTCCCAACAAATCTTTTGAAAGGTATGAAAAGTAGCCCAGGTGTTGGGATAAAGCTGAGAAAGCTATTTGTAAAGTCTCTAAAACCTCCATCTCGAACTTGGAAAATAGTAGAGTCACTCTATATCTTTCGTATAGTATAAGTTCCAAATAAAGAAGTGATCCACATACCAACCCTTGCTAGCTAGAACCTCAGGGGGTATAACTCCACTTGGAACGACCTATGGGGATCAACACATCCTGGTAAAGCCTTCATGATTTCAGCCATGTCACTTTCATCAAACAATGAGCTATTTTCAACAATCTTATTAGAAACCCACCATGCATCCTTTAAGTTGCCTTTAAATAGAACACCTTTCACAACCATGTCATTATGTTCATAGAAACCACAAGGTAAGTAACTCCCACTTCATCTGAATCATGGGCCATTCGAGTATAGGCAACGGTGACACCAAATCATTTGCTTGCAGGAACTCTTGTCCTACTTGGAGTAACCATGGTTATTATTAGGCCATCCCCAACAGGTCTAGAGGTAGCTTCAGCAAGACTGCTCGAATGACTAGCCTCAACACTAGAAGTACTGTTGAACGAGTTACCTAAGAGGCCTTCAAAGTCTGAACTACAAACCTTCTCATCATTAATACTAGAATATTACTATAAGGATGTAATAAGCTCAATCCTTTCCTTTTCTCTCATAGCCAAAATGTCTTTCATAAAATTGAATTCCCCTTCAATACTATGAGGAACACCCTCTTCTCTAGTCTCACCTGACATATTTCTCACAATATACCGATAATAGATTAAGAATAGGAGGAACAATGAAAAAGGGTAGTAGAATCAAGAACTTGAGCAAAAAAGAAGAAAGAATAACCAACCTAGAAAAAGAAAATAAATGTCTTCAACTTAAGGAAAAGGTGAGACACACAGGTAAAGCAAATAATTAGGCTAAAATGTTCTGACCAACAAGAAATTCGCTAGAAAGCAAGAATGAAGACTTGAGACACCTATTTGTCTTGGAAATTGACGGCTTTTGAAAAATTGTCAAAACAGGATCAAACAGCTGAAAAACGAAGAGTCACCTTGGAATATAGAAGGACAAACCAACATGGTAATGATTGCGCCGAAAAAAGTAGCCAACTAACATTCAAATGCCAGATAGCTTACTCAACATGTCTTCCCAACCTCAAACCTTGCAATATTGAAATAATAAAATTATAATAGGAAACTACCATTTGGATAAATCTAGTGCGTAATTTTAGCTCAGAGACGTAGCTAGCCACTCTAGCTCAGAGACTGATGATGTAGACCATTGTTGGAAATAGGCCAGCCCTCCCTTATAGGGTAACTAAGGAAATTACTAAAAGCCACTCACCAAGTAATATATATATATATATATATATATATATATATATATTCCACTAGCAATAAAAGAGGTAAGTTCATTCTGTCAAATTAGGCCTTTATACCAGATCTATCTAGAGCACTATCCTTTCGACTTCATCTCCTTTCGTTGGGTTTCAAGACATGTGGCATGTTACTCGACCTGACCTGGACACAGGCCCCCAGTCACCAAATCCATTCATAATAGGTACCATATGATATGATGATACATATTGCAAGAAGCAGGCATGCATAATATATATTGTCGAAAAATGGTTGACAAGTCCATAGTATGCTCTGTAGTGGTACATGTGCCTATGTGGCTAAAAAGATTCAAATAAATGTTTAGAGAATTCATAGTATGAATCTAAACCTCAATCCTAATATACTGTGATAATCAGGAAATAATTTCCTATATGAAGGATTCCAAGTGTTATTATAGTAAGAGTGAAAAACTTTGAGGCAAAGTGCCACTTGTCATAGCACAAGAAAAGGTCACCATTAAATGCATTCCTAGGCAAAGATATGAGTCTATAAATGGGACTAAGTATACAATGTCTATTATGTTGTATAGGTTAAGATTGGTTCTCTCACACAAACAACCATCTCAGACACTCAAGTGGAATAGGTTTAGATAAAACATATGTTCACCAATAGAACAACAAAGAGATGTTGTATTGGTAGAGAAGAATCACAACATATTAAATGTTGCCTTGATAAAAGAGACATGTGCTTAAGATAAGATCCAAAAATGTTTATACAAATGGATTGCATTGGAATTCTTCCCACATCCCATAATACATGTAGCTAGACAGTGAGTACTACAAATATTAACATTAAGAGGAGATGTATGAGTTGGAAGAACTCAAATTCGGAACTGTGTATGCTTGGACTTAAGTCTGTACGATGTTAACAACAATAAAATCAACATATGCCCTCATGTTAGAAGGGAAACACTATAGTTTGTGATTCATATACCACGTGCAAAATACCACAAAAGGAAAGCAAGTGAAACATGTTTCACTGTTGTGTGTGTTCCAAAAAAGAGACAAATGCTTTCCATGGATAAACTTTTGACTTTTATGGTATCATGGAGAGGAGGCTATCTTTGCTACCTTAGTAAGGAACCTATGATCATGATATATATGGTCTATAAAGGGGCAATACTAGGAAAGCAACTGTGTCAAATTAAAATGATATGTGGGCGAAAGAAAGGTAACCCAGCAAATATACATAATTATGCTAGTGCTAGTGTGTTAGACCGATCTGTTATGAAGCCATTTTGTTGATTTTATATGCGTGGACACTAGATATATGAAAAAGGCAATCTGAGCTTACAGCAAAGCTCGGAAGAAATCAGATTTGCTAAGAGAAAAATGTTTATGGGTAAATCTAGGGATTTGAGGCATAATCAATATACAAAGGAGCATGGTAGATTTGTCCTAAACAAGTGAAAGGGTTTTTTAGTGGAATCACCCAACGCGACAATGTCAAGCCCTTGTGGTCATGACAATGCAACAAGTATGACAAAAAGACCGGAGAGAGAAGAAAGTTATACATAAGGCTCATCTCATTATGTGCAACCATGAGATGAAGGACTTGTATGCCCATAATGGGCTTGATTTTTTTTTTTTTTTTATATATATTTTAAGTAAAATAGCCTAATGAAAAGGAGGACTTAAAGTCAACTTTGGTAACCAACTTGGCGTGGGTTTTTCATAGAACATCGTGTATATCTTTTGAGGTGAACACAGATAGCACATTCCACCCAACTATTCCACTATTAGTTTTACGTGAATAAGGGAGAGCCAAACCAACATCCATATTGGATTTGCAAGGAACACATAATAGAGCAAGATCCAAGATTATTTAACAAGTAAGGCCATTCTTCTTCTTATGAGTTTTTCCAACAGTCAGAGAAGATGTGCGAGTGGAAAACTAGCAATTCCCTCAAATGTGAAATATTACATTGTCCTAGACCTTGATGGCTTGATCAGAAAGAAGAAATTGAAAGTGAAATTTTCAAATTTAAGGGTTGGAAGCATCGAAAAGAACTCTTGAAGAGGTTTTGCTTAGAATAGAGAGCCTCTGGGAGGAAAAGGATATCAGAGATCGCAAATAAACCAAGAACGGGTAGGTCTTAGATGTGTAATCATGTACACCACCGATGTGTATAAGATTACTTCTTAAAATAAGAGGATCATGTACCATAAATAAATTTATCAAATTCTCATCTCACACAATGGTCTGATTGATTTACATCAGTCACTCCCATAAAAAAAAAAAAAAAAAATCAATTTTCAAACCATCAAATTAGTAATTATATAAAATGTTACTTAATGGAACCATCACATTAGAGTTAAATTTTTTTAATCCAAAAAAATGTTATTTTTCTCATTTAATTAATATAATATTTATGTTATTTTTACTCATTGAATAATCATATTTAATGTCAAATTAATCCTCATTTTTACCACTAAAAATCATTCAATGGAATGATATGGTACTAGAGCAATTATTCGAAAGTCAAAATGACATAAAAATAAATCAAGTAATAAAGTGACATTTTAAAAATAATTTATGGACAATAAATATTTAAGTCCATGTTTATGTTAAGAAAATATGAGAAAGAGAAATATATATATATATACATATATTTGATTTTTGTTTACACCAAGAGATCTCATAGATGTATGAACTAATTTATATTTTAGAGGGGAGAAGGAATGATAAATGAGAATAATTACATAATTTATATCATCTTAACATGCATTTAGAGTACAAATGGAAAAAGTCTATAAAAATGATTAGATAACTGCCCAAATTTCATTAAATTGTTTCAGATACAAACTTTTGAAAAAGCAGAAGAAAAGATTTATGGGCAGCCTGTTAACAAGCTGCCATAATTGGATTTAAAGCTCCAACAGTCAAATCGAAGAGCAATTAAACAAAGCCGCTTACTACGGGCAACCCGTGAGTCACCTTATACCCGTTAGCAGCGGTATTAAAGCAGATTTAATAGTGGCACTTTAAAGGCTTTGAAGACAATTAATGGGTTTCATTAGTTGGGTAGCTCAAAAACAGGGATACTTAAAGGAGAATCAAGCATCCAAGAAGAAGAAGGAAGAAGGGGTTTAGAGAAGAATTAAAGCTACATTTCTGGAAAATCAAGAGGAATTGTTGAAGAAATTCTACAGGGAAGGTTGGTTTTACAGTCATTCTACATTTTTTCGGTAAATTTATCTTAAAATGTTTTCTACTTTCACTTTGAACTTTGTGTACTTTCTATATGCCATGTTGGTGTAAGTTTTTATTCTAGGATAGGGAGTAGCCCAATGACAACTCTACAAAATATAAGTTTCCTTTCAATTGTGAATGTTTTTCTTCTTTTGATTCATTTTCTAAATACTTAATGCTTGCAAGTTTATTGGCCACTTATTTGCATGATTTTAGATACTCTAGTGAAGTATCAAAAGGTGAAATTAGAGTATTGGAAACTTGGAAATTGAACAAGAGAATTGAGATCAAGAAAGTAGATTGAAATTCCCTTGAGGAAAAATCAATTTTCACAAAATGAAATGCATGTAAATTTTGCTTTTCTACCATGAAAATAAGAGTTTTACATGTTTAGACAATGATTGTAGTTTCATGAAAGGGAATTACAGTTATCCTAAGAAATTCACCTTCAAAAGCCAGCATTCGCAAGTGAAAGGATTTTATACATCAATTTTATTAATTGTCATTGTGGAGAATCTCAATTCTATAAGTCCTTTGATTATTGAACTCTTTAATATTTTCTACCATTTTTCTTTTAATTTTAAAAAATCAACTCCACTTTTATTTCGATTGTGTCATTAATTTACACTTGCAATTCTACCAGTAATTGACAATAATAGTCCTTATATATAGCACTATCTCTTATACTACTTGACTGCACCACATGCTTGCTGTTGACAAAAAGTAACAAATAGATATCTCCTAAAGAAATTAACTTTAATTTTAAAATTACTTGTATAAAATTTCTATTGCTTCAATATCTTGAGTACTATTAGATCTGAAATACAACATGCTATAATGAAGGCCTGATGATTATATAATTTTGATCAACTGGGTCATGGTTTTTAAGCATCTCATCCAACTCTTTTGCAAACCCCTCCATGGCTTCCGCAGGCAAGTAAATTGGCACCATTATACCTTTCTCTCCTTTCTCATTCTTTGAAGGTATATAATGACTTACCATTTCAGGAAACTTGGAACTATGACCTTTGGCTATGCCACCATAAATGGCCTCCCCCCACCCAAAATCCACCTTTTGAAATTGAGCACGTGTTAAATCTGCCACAAGAAAAGACCTCACCACTGTATAATGAGGTCTTTCATTGATGACCAAAGAATCTGCCACTGAGCGCACATATTCTTCATTCACACTAGCTTTTGCTTTCTTTATTAACTCTAAAGCATACCCCAGCGGATTTCCACAAAGCTTTCTTGCTGTGGTTACTGCAGCACCATACACAAAGCAATTGCCATAATACCCAAGAGGCAATTTAGGATTTAATCTAGCACTTATGTTAACAGGGAACATCATTCGAACCTCGTCATTTGGATCAAATTGCATTGCTATTGTTCGACAACGCCAAAGGCATGCTGTGAGGATCTCAAATGTACTACTTTGACGAAGGTGGTAGGGAACTAAATGACGAATGGCAGCCAATTCATTAAGTCCAAAGAAGAATGAGCGGTCAATCATGTTGTCCAATGGGATAAGAGTTTCCATAGCATTAGGCATTTGTTCATATTCATGATGAGTGCATGTAATACGCGGTGGGTCTCTTGCTCTTAGGAGTTCCCTGCACCAGACTGGGGGAATAGAAGGTTTAGATGCACCACAGGCTATTTCGGCCATGGCGGCCATAAATTGGATGAAGGCACTTGGTCCATCGCTCATGACATGGTTCAAGCGATAGGCAATAATGAAACCACCACACTTGAGTCGAGTTACCTATTATTTATGAGACATTGTTAGCATAAGTATTTAATTTAAAGTTTACACAATTCACTAATCTATAAAAAAGTAAAACTGGACCAGCCAACCAAACTGATTTAACTAGGAACGAGTAGCCTAACTAGTCTAGAATGTAAGCCCATTTGGCACAACGTATTATGCTTGATAGGATAAGTAGAAAATGATATAATTTCTTTCATTTTATTAGTTATGCTGACATTTTTTACTTCATTAGAAAAACCCATATTTTATATTTAAAAGAGTGTTTTATTTTATATATATATACACTAGTATAATTGATCACCAAGTAAAATACCTGAATAAGTAGAAGAGGACAATCAATGATTCCTCCTGAGCCAGGAACATCGTAAAGAAGCTCCTCCAAGCATGGGAATGGTGGTTGAAGAGAATCACCAAATTGGTCTAGTGTCACATCAGCATCAGCCTCAATGAAAATCACACCCTCTCCATTACAATCCACCATGAGTTTGCGACCAAGCCCTTCCCTAATCCTACCTGCAAATGGGTAGTAGAACACAAGTGTTTGTGCCAACGCTTGTCTAATAACTTGAACAGGGTCTTTCCCTGCCATTTCTGGTTGATGACGATAAAAGCTTATGAATGGAACTTGGAAGCGTAGACTATCTTGGTCATCTATGTCAGAGAGTAGCTTAATTTCATGTGGGGTTGGTTTAGCTGGACATACCAGCTCTGGTTGGCACCTTCGAACTGAGAAAACTAATGGGTGATTTTTCAGAGACATTGTAATTGTTAGAATTTTGAAAATGGAAAGTCTTGATGAATGCTCACCGTGAAATTAGCTGAGTCATCGGGTATTTATAATGGTGCAATCAAAGAATGGATGGACCAGTGGTCCTATTTGATAAATTCACGTGAAAAATTTAAAAAATACCTGGTGCTGATATTTGTGATTGATAGATATGTTATTGACTAAGGATTAAATACTTTCTGCGCATTATTTTTTTTTTCCTAGTTTACACGCATAATTATCTCTCTATTCTTTTCTTTAAGATTAAAATTAATCTAATTATGATATTTTGAATTTAGTATGACACCTTTTGAAAAATATTTTAAGATTCATTTCACTTTTCATTGAGTGCAGCATGTAATTAGTTCCTTTTTTATTCTTCAAATATCACTTTTGGCAACTCTTTGAATGATTATATTGATTGCAAAATTAGTCTTTTATACTTAAAAAAAACTTCAAGGATTATTTGGCAACTAGAGTGATTGTTCAAAGAGGAAAGTGACATAAAAATAAATCATTCATTGAAATAACATTTCAAAAATGACTTAAGCACAATATATATACATATTGAGAGAAATTCACTTACTCTAAAAATAAATTTTAAACACTTAACTCTTATTAATTTGCAGTTTTTATTTCATCTTCAACTTGTGTTACTATATACTGCTAATCATGTGATTGTTGAACTTACACATGTTTTACATATGCTATGTCGGTATATACGAACACTGAAGGGATACTAAAAGGGCCAGAAACTCTTATCTCTAATGAATGTCGGTGAAAATTATAGCGATGAGGAATACGCTAGTCTTGCTGCCCCCGGTTTTTGAGAGACAGTGAAATAGATATATGTGGCTGGAGTTGATTGAAGTAACATAAAGGAATATATACCAAGTGTGAGCTTTGACCAACCAGGAAAATATGGAAAGAGACTAGAGAGGAAATTTCTATCATGTGATTCTTGTTTTTTTTATATATGCCAAGTGTGTGACCTTCGAACAAGGAGGAAAATATGGAAAGAGATTAGAGGGAAATTTCCATCATCATGTGATTCTTTGTTTTTTTTTTTTTTCAGTAAATTATATAAACTTTCCAAATTGTTAGTCTCTTTTTCAGATATATTTTTTTTATATTTTTAAAACTTACACTTAAAACTCGTAATTAAAAAATTAAAAATAAATTTAAATTTCAAAATTTCTTATAAGTAACTCACTTTATTTTTATTTATCTCTCTTAATAAAATTATTTATTTATTTACTTATTTATTTATACATCATAATGCATATAAAATTTTTAAAATAACAATCATGTAAATATGAAATTATTTTATAAATAAAAATAATTTAGATAAAAACAAAATTTAATTTAATTATATTATTTTTGCATTTGTCTTTTATTTTTAATTAAAACAATGTGTAAAATAATTTGTGTCAAGCAAATTATTTTTAATTTTAATTAAGGGAAGGATTAATTTTTAAAATAAAAATGTATTATACATTTTTTTATAAGAAATTTTTTACTATACTTGTATCTAAATTTCATTTGCATTGAACTAGTAGTTACGGCTTAGCCTCTTTTACACGGTTCATTTATCTTTATTTTTCTTTATCTTTTTTTTTTTTGTGATTGTCACTTTTATTTTGCTCAATAAGTGATGCTTTTAAAATAGTACAAACAAATAAAATATATTTAATTTCTTAATTTTTTAGTATTTAATTTAAATAATTGATTTGTGATGTGTCTAGTAAGTGAGTTTTTCATTTCATTTTATCGTGCTATAGAAAATAGAATATATAATATAGCATTTATAGAAAAAAGCATTTATATAAACTGATTTAAAAATATTTATATAGTCTAAAATATGACAAAAGTTTTAATATCCTACTTAAAAAAAAAAAAATATGGCTAGTATTTTGGTCATTGCAATTGTTATAAGTTGAATTTAAATGCTTTATATTTTTAACTATACGAAAGGTATATGTAAGTTTTGAAAATAAAAAAAAAAAGTAAATGAAAAATAAAATAATTAGAATAGAGGCCAAATTATGAATTCTTAGGGATGTTTATGATAATTTAATATTGTTAACTGTTGACTAACACCTTCCTTAGTCAACTGTTAAAAATTAGACTTAGGTGTAATATCTTTTTAAACTAAAAGGGACGTATGTATAGTTTTCTATTAGTAAGTAATAAACAATTTAACTACAAGGGAGGTACATGTGATTTTCTTTATACATCTAACCTCTTCCCAAAATTACTGTAGCAACTGCAGCTCCATATACCAACAAGAGAAACATATTATAGTTAGCATGAAAAAATCTTAAATATTTACAAGACTACATACTTCATCTTATTTGATCAATTCAACTTCAGAATTAAATACACTTGGTACTGAGATTTGGGATTCATGGATAGGTTACCTTTCTTTATCTTTAAAATATCACTTTTGTTTTTAATTTATTTTTGTATCACTTTACTCCCTGAATAATCATATTGCTCATCAAATTTGTTTTTCATACCACTAAATTATCACTTGAATAACAAATTGGCAGGATAAAGGATTGAAGTGACCTTAAAAAATAACTAGCAAAATACCATTTTAAAAGTAATCACTGAGAAGAAAAAAAAGAAAAAAGTACGTATCTTTTTAATTTATTTGTCAAGTGAGTCCCTCCCATGTTTGCTATTTGAATTCCGCAATGTCGGCACGGCAGGGGATTGGAAAGAAATACCACTTGCACATACTATACCTGTGAGAGGATATATTTCACATGTGCACAACATCGTTATTCAACCCAAGAGCTTAACTTATAAGAGAGTAGCTATTTTTCACCTTGTTATTTAACCCCAAGAACTTAAACTTATAAGAGAGTAGGAACTTTTCAGCCATATATCTTTTGCAATAGCAACCACTTGCATGAACTAAACTTATGAGAGGACAGCTTGATCGGCTTAATATTATTTTTTATCTTAAAATTTTAAAATTGATAAGACAGTAAAATTTTCTATTTATATATCCTTTACAAGTTTTAAATTCATCATCAAACTCATCTAATTGGACTTCATAATATGCCAACATGATGAAATACAAATGATAGACATTTGAGATTGATAGGTACGTATTTGATTATTATTATTTTTTTTTTTTTTCTGAAAAGCAACGTATTCAATCAATGAGGGTTATGGCTTAAAAGAAACTCCCATGAATTTGCGTTCACAACTACGTAGTGATAAGGAGTACCATTGAAGGGATGGTTGAAAAATACATGATTTATTGAAGAAAAAAATGTCCAAACAAAAAGAGATACCCTACGAGCCATCCGTGTCCATTTTCCATCGAAGACTAAAATTTTAAGTTAGCAATGCATCATATAAAATGTGTTTCAGCCAACACATGGTTTGTTTCTACGAATTGTCGTTTAGGAAAAGATGGAAAAAGACTGGAGAAGAATTTTCTGTCACGTGATTCTCTGTTTTTATTTATTATTTTTTTTTTTCTGGATTCTGGCCTCTTCCCCAATATTAATGTAGCAGCTGCAGCTCGGATGAGATTTCCATCTACAACAGAAACATTTTATAGTTAGCATGAAAAAATCTTAAACATTTACAAAGATTACATACTTTCATCCTATTTGATTAATTCGACTTCAGAATTAAACACCTTTGGCACTGAAATTTGGGTTAATGATCATATAGATTTACACGGGATAAATATTATACTCCTGCCCTAGCACAAATTTAAAACTTTAGTTTTAAAATTAATTCAGATGCAAATAATATTTATTTTTTAAGGAAAAAAAATATCAAGTACTTCTTAAGTTTGATGTCACATTTCAACCCAAATGTGTAGGATTATAGAAAAGTGGGTATTTTTCACTCATCATTCACCAATCTTAGATTCATTCAATGTGAGGCTTCAACTCATACTTGAGCTTGTTATAATATGCCAACTTGCTAAAAATCCAAATGGTAAACATTTGAGATAGATGAGTATAGCTTGTTATGATGTGCCTAAATGCGAGATTTGCGAATTTGGTTGATTTTTTGCTTAGAAGACAGTGTATTCAATATGTGATAGTTACAGCTTAAGAATAACTCCTACAAATTTGCGTACACAACCACATAGTGAGCAACATTGAAGGGTTACTTGAAAAATACATGAATGGTCTGAAATTAAAGAGAAAATGTCCAAACAATCTTAGTAGTATTTCCACTACTAACACTGGGAAAACTGACAATTTTTTTATGAGCAACTAGTACAGGCTAAGATTAAGTGATTAAGTCACTTCCTGCAAATTGGAAAACACATGAAATGATTAGTAACAAAAGCGTAATTATTTTTGATAACTTAGTAAAATATTTAGAACCTGAAGATAAATGTCTAAAGATTTATCAAACTTCTAGACAAGTACATCTGTTGGAAAATATAATATTATATTGATATAATATTAAGACTAAATATAAATTATTTTACTTTTTTTAATTTAATATGAAAAACTTAATTATATAATTATTTGTTTATAATAATGCAATTAATTAAATTATTTGTTATATTTTATTTATTTATTATCAATTAATTAAATAAATAAATAAATAGAAAGATGGGATAAGAGAAAAAAGGAGGAAAGGAAAAAAAAGGTGGAAAAAGAAAAAAATGAAGGACATCAATTGAGGAGAGCATGTAAGGTTAATTGTGTGAGAGGTAAATATTGATATTTATTAGAAAAAAGTTAAAGGTAAAGGATGTGTTTGAAAAGCGTAAATTATAATTTATTTAAGAGATTATAGCTTATTGACGCTAGTACAACTCTTTAGTAAATTAAAAATAAAATAAGATTATAACTTTTAAAATTTAGCTATTAGAAAGCTGTAGGATTTCTCTTTTGGAAGCTGCCTACCCATCATTCAATCTCATTTTTATTTTTTTTAAATAAATAACAATATTTATCATTTACACAAGTAACTTTACTCACTCATATCTCCTCTCTTGCCAGACCTCATTTTTTTCCTCTCCTCCCCTTTCTCTTGTTCTTTCATTCTACTTAATTATTTAATTAATTGATTGATGGTAAATAAATAAAAATATAACTAATGATTTAATTAATTGTTTCATAATAAATATATATCTAATTATTTAATTAATTTATTGATAATAAATTTAAAAAATAAGTGAAACAAAGTATATTTACTCTTAATATTATATTAATATAATGTTACATGTCTTTTTAAATCTAATATATTTCAGCTAATTATACAATTAATTTTATCAAATAACCCTAATTCAATCAATTAACTATACAACTATAAGCTTTCAACTAGCTTTGTTGCTATCAGCTATAATTTCACAGCTATCATATAGTTTTGCCAAACAGACTCAAAAATGAAATTGAACTATTGGTAGCTAGTTTTCAAAAGACAAACATTACTTCTAGTAGCTTTCCAACAACTGAAGCTATAATTTCTCTTTATTTTTGGTTTATCAAACAACTACATTTTTCAAAAGTTTCAAGGCTAAGAAAATCTTCAAGAATTGGAAGAAAAAAAGGTGCAGCAACATTTAGACCTCAAGAAGGTCAATACAAAACATATTACTAAATAATTTTATTTTTTATTTTTTTTGGCTCAAGATGATTTGGTAAAGCCAACAAAACAAGCCGTTATATACCATGTGAATAAGGATGGATTATCCTATACATTAAATATCATTAACTGTAGAGTCAGCAGAGATAATTCTGCATTAGGAAATTAAACGATTGAGAACAAGGACACCAACACTTGAAAATTTAAATTTGTGTAGTGATATAACCAAAATCTTTATGGTGTACTTTAAACACCGAAAATTTAATAAGAATTTATTTCCTAATTGCTCCCTACTTCTATTAAGATTGTCAATTGATTTTCTATGACAAAATATTTAAAAGGATAGTGTGCAGAAAAATGGTTCTAGACTCACTTCTAATGAATTTGCCACATTAGAAGAGATCAGTGACAATACTGCTTACAATTGCTTTACCATTGCCAATCAAACTTTTAATGCTGACATAGGCATTCAAAATACTAGACAAGGACATTTGAATCATAGCAAAAATGCTTAAGCTAGCAAGAGAAAGAATTGCTAGATCCAGTTTAAGAAATTGGAAATGTGAATGTGGTTTAGCTAATAAAGCAACTACAAAATCATATACGAAAAGGGACGAGAGTAGAAAATTAAATTGAAATTAATTAGATTATTCTGGTGTATGTGCACCCATGAGTATGAGGGTGGTACATGAAGCTTCATATTCTATTGAAAAACTCTACGTAGGAAAGGCATAATAATTAAATAATAAATAGTACCTAGTAATCCAAAAGGAAACAAATTAGACAAAAAAGAGGAATAAAATATGGTTAAAAATGATTTGATCGATGAATGGATAGGCTAACCATGTGCTCTCAAAAGTAGAGACATCCTTATCCAATGAAATGTGGATTAAAGCAAAAAAGCAGCATTTTTTGTAAAAAAAAATAAAAAATCTTATTCAAAGGGTTAATTGTATATATCCATCACACTTCCCACCAATATGGAAAGATAGTTCCAAGAAGGAAGAAGCATATCTTTATAAGATATTGAAAACAATCTATGCGTTAAGTTTTCTTTAATGAAAATGAGGACGAAATAGGTGACTGAAAGGAAAGTGTATACTCGCAAGGAAGATATTGATCCCTTATGAGAATCTTATCCATTAAAATCCAAGTGGGAGGTTTCTCAAGAGAACATGTCAATCCAAGTGAGAGCTTTGAGAAAAATTGAAGTGAATCTGTATTCATAAATGGCAAAAATACAAGAGATATAAGATCCAATGGATAAGATTGAATCTTATCCAATAAAATCCAAGAGGGAGCTTTGAGAAAAATTGAAGCGAATCATGTACTCATAAATGGCAAAATACAAGGAATCCCACTATAAGAGAGCAAAAGAAGGAGTACGTACACTGAAAGGACGTTTTTCTATGCAAGGCATTAGTTCTTATGCTTACTCCTCAAGAGAATGAAGAGTTCAGGATGGTGCATGAGTCCTACCCTGCTAAGGAACACTAACAGTAACTAATGGAAAGAAGTTAGACTAAACAAAACTTTTTTTTTTTTTTTTTTGAAATTAGTTCAGGATGTTAAAAGTTGGGTTGGTTACAGAAGGGCATATACGAAAGGATAGTATGAAGAAATTGATTATGAGAACAATTGTTGTACATTTATGTCAACTAGATCAATCTTGGCAATAATGGCAAGTATTTAGAATTGCATCCAATAGGTATGAGAAAGCCACTTTCAAAGCGGTGAACTAGATGAAGAAATCTACATAAAATGATAAGTAGATCACACAAAGCAAAAAGATTGCAAGTCCCAAAAGTCTGTAGGTAGATATTGAGTAATATAATCATCCACACAATAGTGTTTGAGGTATATATCAATGAGTAGTAGCCTCACAGAATCTCTAACGATTGAAGAAAAAAAACATTGTGTTTTACACGAAATGAATTAAAGATAGTTTTTGGTGATATGATCTTTTACATGGTTAATTAAGCACTTACCGAGAATAGTCTAAATGTAATTATAGCTGATTTTGGGAATAACTATCCTTGAATTTCAAGATAAAAGACATGGATAAGGCAAAATTCTTGGAGTCAAGATCTTTAAGGACTATGTTAAGAAATTTTTTCTTCTTTTCTCGAGAAAATCCCTTTAAGAAAATTCTTGAGAAGTTTAAATTAAAAGTTGTAAACCCGTGTATAGCCCTGCATAGAAAAGTAAGTCATTGAGTTAAGAGATATATCTGCAACGAGAATTTGAGAAGAATTAATAAATATGAGTCCCTAGTATGATTTATAGTTTGATATGCATAATGGCATGTATTAGACTAAATATTTGTGATTAATGTATTTTATATAGTCATTTTAGACCCCATTCTTAATTTTTTTGGCTTAACTTCATGGAATTTTGGTCCTTATTTTGGTCCTTTTTGTTGATTTTATTGTTGATGTTCAAAGGATGCAAATTGTGGAGTTTGTCAATTTACAGAGCAAAATTTGAGTCAAGAAAGATGAAAATTTTATTTGATGATTTGACGGACTAGAGAATTTTGGGAGCTGCAACACTGCTTCTTGAAGCTATGGTGAGACTAGAATGTGTTCTATTAAGTGAAGAAGTTTATGGCAGCGTTGTGGCGCTCAAATTTGTCATTCTGCTATGTTGTTCTATTGTGAGAAAGTGTTGTGGTTCTATGGGGAAGCATTATGGAGCACCAATGTTCTGTTTTGAGCATGAATTTTCTCTCTATTTTTAAGAATCCTAGTCACTTTGAAACTTATCCCCTAGTATAAATAATTATATTAGGACTACGTTAGGGATCTTTTGGCATTCTTAGGAGGTGAGAGGAGAGCTTGGGAGAGAGAGACAACCTAGGGCTTCAACCTTGACTTTGTCTTCTTCTTCCCTTCTCTTTTAGTTTGACGTTTATTTTGGATCTCATGATGTTTTCTTTTGCTACTATGTTTTAATTTTCAGTGTAGCCAAGATCTATGTATGAGATTGTTTTTAGATTTAATTCAATCTCTAGTTTTTAATCAATTAGATTTTATTTCTCTGTTCTTCATTATCTCTTTTCAATATGGTGAATTAATTATAGAATTTGTGAATTTCTACAACTTGGGAATTAAGTAGTTAAATTCGATCTTGAGAATTTAACTCTACAGTAGAGCGATAAGAATACGCCAAGACCCTTTCTAACCTTCATAAGGAATTCATAAAATTTAATTTAATATTGATTATTACAATTTACATAAGAATATAATTTGATTGGTACTTAGATCATTAATTGGACTTGAGAAAGGGACTTATTAATAAATTAGGAATTATCTAGCTAACAATTAATAGAATTAAGTTGAATTAGTGAAATTAGTTAATCTAATACTTATGGTTGAGGAAAAATTAGAATCCCTAAGTTTTTAATCATTAAATTTACGTTATTTAAGTGAATTTGTTCTTTTAGTTCTTGTTTTATATTTTATTTCATTCTCATATAATTTCGTTCATCTAAATAATACTCTAGTTATAGTATTTTGGTGAGAAAAACTCATTTTTGTTCTCCTACACTATCACCAATTCTTAAAAAAACCCTCACATTTTAAATTGAACAAAATAAACCATCACGTTTCAAGCCAAGAACAAAAATTGGCTTTATTAAGATGTTTTTTTATTTATATGGAAGGTTCATTTTTGTTCTAGGCTTGCAATGTGAGTGTTCATTTTGTCTAGTTTAAAATGTAAAGGGTCCTTTTAGGAGGGTATTTAGTTGCATGGTCTTGTGAGTATAACAATAGTTGTTATATTTTTCAAGCTATATTGATAGCGTATGCTTGGACTATGTTACAATAGTTCTTAAATTCACACATCAATTGTCATGAAGAGACTCGTAGGCAAGTTGTAAACAAACCCTAAATAGATTCAATGAAAATCTTTCTAGAGATTGCTCAAGCATATGAGAAACATAATGGATGGTGCACTAATTTATTAAGCAACCATGTTTGTGTTCTTACTTAATAATTGGTACTAATATGGACCATTGTGGGAAATGGGCAGGCCATCCCTTATAGTGCTAGGCCCAATAGAAGAAAAGGACAATTGAGGAAATTACTAAAAAGCCACTCACCAAGTAATATATATATATATATATATATATATATATTCCACCAGCAATAACGGAGGTAAGTTCATTTTGTCAAATTATACCTTTATACCCAATCTATCCAAAGCACCAACTTGAGCATCAAAGGGTCATCCTTTTGGTGTAGTGAGCGTGGATTGAACATGTGACCTTTAGATATTTCCTCACACTATCCCATAGACTTTCATCACTAATCAAAATTTCCACATCCCTCAGAAAGAAGGACCTAGTAGCATTCATTTCACCCTCAGGATGCATACCCAACCCCCGTTAACATTTCAGGATGACCAACAACCCCAAACCAACCCAATTGATCCCCCATCACAACCCACTCCATCCTATAACATTAACCCTTATGAAACCACCCATCCATCATTGCCCTTAGCTAAACAAAACAAACACCCATGCACCTCGAACATAATGTCATACCTTTTACCATCATACTTCAAGCAACTCACTATAGACCTATATGGTGGCTTAATCGACTCAATAGAGCATGTATGCAATTTTGAGAATGTGATATTAATCTCAAGAATTAAAAATGAGATCAAATGTCATACCTTCCCGACTTCGCTGCGGAAGGCTGCCCTACAATGGTTTAATAATTTACCTCCCTCCTCTATGTCTAACTTTGACCAATTGACGAAACTCTTTATCGTTAGGTTCTCTACTAGCATAGCCACACAAAATACTTTAGCCATCCTAGCTACTCTTTGGCAAGAGGATGATGAGCCCTTGAGAGAATACATTCAAAGATTTACTACCCTATCTTAATAAATCAATGATTTAAAAGATGAAGTAGCTATACACACCCTTATAGCTGGTCCATGAAGCAAGAGATTCAAGGAAAATGTCATATTAAATCCGCCCAACACGTTATAGGGCCTACTTCAGTTAGTAGGAAAAAGTACATTAACTTAAAGGAGGCAGAGAAGGAAATTCCTAAGCAAATAAAAGGAAAACCTGATAAAAGAGATAAAGAAAGAAGATCCTACCCTTGACATTAAAACTACACACATCTTAATAGGCAAGAGCACATATCTTGCATGAAATATGCCAAACAGGCCTAGCATAGTTACTTCCCCAATCAAAACTCAGATGGCACCGAACATTAAAAAATATTGTGAATATCATTGACGTTTAGGACATGAAATTGAAGAATGTCAGTCACTCAAAGACCTTATTGAAATTTTGATAAGAAAATGTCACTTACAACATTTCATAATAGAAAGCAACCTAATTCAAAGAAGTGTAGGTCATAGACAACCTAAAGAAAGGGATTGTCCCCAAGAAAAATGGCGAGAAAAATCCACGAACAAGCAAAGAACCCCTACACTGAACATAAATTAAAGAGGGGTATCTGGGGTCATCAACATAATTTCTAGAAGGTTTGTCAGAGGAAGACTAACTATTGGTGAGCAAAAGAGGCACTTAAAGGCAATAAGAAGGCATCATCACTCAATAAATCATATTGGAGTATGTAAGAATTCGAAAAGGGAAGCACCTAACCCACCAATCATTTTCACCAAGATTATGGAGATATATAGAGGGAACACAATGACCCAATGGTAATCAATGCTATGGTAGTCAATTTGCAAGTAATGAAAATTCTAATGATCAAGGAAGCTCAGTTGGCATTATCCTTCAAAAGGCATTTAACTAGATGGTCATTCTATATAGTGAGCTAAGACACAATTAGGGTTCCTTAGTCAAATTTTCAAGGGTCGCAGCACTAGTAGTTGGGACAATTTCCCTCCAAGCCACCTTTGGGCACGTCCCAAATTAAGTAAAAAAACATGTTAGGTATAAATTCGAACATTACTTGTCATAAATTATCTTTTTAACCTTGTACCCAGCCTATTGCAAAAACAAAAAGGCTCTTTAGACTAGAAAGGCAAGTAGCAATTAAAGAAGTTCATAAGCTATCACAAGGGAGTTTTATAAAGGAAGTTTCATACTCATGGTTGTTTAATATGGTTATGGTAAAAAAAAATGGGAAACAAAGAATGTGTATTGACTTTACCAACCTAAACAAAGCCTACCTTAAAGATCCATATCTGTTACTAAGCATAGACAGATTGCTCGACCAAGCTGCAAGATACACAATATTAAGCTTTATGGATGCATACTCAGGTTATAATCAAATTCAAATGAGCCCTGAAGATGAGAATAAGTCAACTTTTATTACAAAAGAGGAATGTTATTGTTACAAGGTTATGCCGTTCAGTCTCGAGAATGTTGGGGCTACATACCAGAGGCTTATGAATAAGATATTTGAGAGGCAATTAGGGAAAAATCTCATAGTGTATATAGGTGATATTATGGCCAAATCTGTCAATTTCAAATAGCACTTGAAAGACTTGGAAGAAACTTTTGCCTAGATAAATGCACCTTTTCGGCACAAGTAGGAAAGTTCCTTGACTTCATGCTAACATAGGGGGAATCAAAGCAAACCCAAATAAATGCCAAGGCATTTGTAAAATACGCCCACCTCGAACAATTCAAAAAATCAAAAGATTAACAAGAAGAATAACTTCTTTAGCTCAATTTATGTTACAGTCAGCCCATAAATCCTTGCCTTTCTTTGCAGCATTGAGGAACATCAAAGATTTTAAATGGATTGAGGAATGTCAAGTCACTTTCAAAGAGCTAAATAAGTATCTGGCTATAGCACCAATATTAGTGACACCCCAACTTAAGGACACACTCTACATGTACCCTATCAATCTATGACCAGGTCGTCAATTCGGTACTCATTCAAGAGCACTTAAATGTGCAAACTCCCATCTACTTTACAAGCAAGACACTCAATGGCTGGGAGTTAAGATATAAACACAGAGAATTTGGCTTATGGCCTAGTACATTTTGCCAAATGCCTACGACCTTACTTTCAAAGTCACTAAGTGATAGTTTGCTCTAACCAACCTTTAATGCAAATACTTCAAAAACCTACCTATACAAATGAATGTTGGCATGGTCAATAGAACTTTTAGAGCACAACATAATATCTGAATTAAGAGAGGCTATTAAAGCACAAGCACTTGTAGATTTCTTGGTAGAATTTACCCCATCTTATCAGGATATCTCAGAGTTAAAAACTAAAACCGAGCCATGGTGGACACTATATGTTGATGGGTCTTCAAGTAGTCAAGGATCTAGAGTAGGGGTTATCATAGAAGACTTGAAGAGGTCACCCAAGAGTATGCTCTTAAATTTGATTTCTTGGCCTCAAATAACCAATCTGAATATGAAGCCTTGATTGCCAACCTAAAACTAGCATAAGAGATGGGAGCTCGACAATTGAAGATTAATTTAGACTCTTAGTCATACAGATAAAAAAAAATCACCAACTTTGGGTCGAACAAGGGGGTAAGGTTAATCAAAGTAGCCCAAGCAGAAGAGGTATTGGAGGTAGAATCTCTTTTATACTTTTTGGTAGTAATCTTGGTCTTGGGACCACCGGGGTGCTTTGGAGCAAGAGCCTGGGTGGAGGAACAGAGGTGTCCAACTTTTTCACATTAACAAGAACATCCAGCTCAATAACATCCACAATAGCCTTAGAGTCTTTTTTCTTCTCAAGAATGGTCGTCCAAGGGATATCTTCAACACTTAGGTCAGGTCGATAGATGGAGAAACAATGGAGTAAAATTAGTTTTTTTTTCAAGATTTTGGAGTCAAGGAAAATAAAGAAGTAGCTTTAGTAGCAACAAGAAGAACTCAAACTTTTAAAAATTGTAGTCTGACATTTCCTTTACCCAAAGTATCACCAACTTTGGTTTTAGTCCTTTTTCTTTCCTTGAGCTTGTAGTCTGAGTGTTCTACTAGCTTCTTCAGGTTTGCCAATGGTTGCCAATCTAGTAGTCAAACAAACAATAAAAATTGTAAGGGTAAAAAAACCCAACCTAAATCAATGAGAGCACAAGAAAAATAAAACACACCAATATAACAAAGGGCCTTGTAGGTGGCCTTCTAGGATGATTATAAATGTTAGCACGAAGCTCTTCAATTAAGAAGGTCGATGCTGGACCAAGGTTGGCATCAACAATATCCTCAACTTTTCCAAAGTGTTGACGCCATCTAAGAGGAAACTTGGGCTCCCTACTTTCCTTGAGATTAAAAAAACTACTGACTATAGGTTCTTTCACTCAAAAGAAGCATCGTTTAAAATACTTCACCGACTCTTCGGCAAGAACAATTAAAGCTCTCCCCTTCTTTACTGATAAGTATAAATACCTCATCTTGTGTTTATGGAGATTTTTCAAATAATAAAAGCGAAATAATATGTCCAAACATAGAGGTCATTTTAGCTCTCAACAAATCTTCTGAAATGTATGAAAAGTAGCCCACACATTAGGATGAAGCTGAGAAAGAGCTATTTGTAAGGTCTCTAAAACCTTCATCTCAAACTTAGAAATTGGTAGAGTCACTCTGTATCTTTCATATAGTATAAGTTCCAGATAAATAAGTGATCCACATACCAACCCTTGCTAGCTGGAACCTCAGGGGGCATGACTCCACCTGGAACAACCCATGGGGATCAACACACCCCGGTAAAGCCTTTCTAATTTCAGCCATGTCACTTTTATCAATCAGAGAGCTATTTTCAACAATCTCATCAGAAACCCACCAAGCATCCTTTAAGTTGCCTGTAAATAGAACACCTTTCGCTAGCACGTCATTATGTTCATAGAAACCAAAGGCTAAGTAACTCCCACTTCATCCGACTCATGAGCCATTTGAGTATAGGCAATGGTGACACTAACTCATTTGCTCATAGGAACCCTTGTCCTACTTGGAGTAGCTATGGCTATTATTAGGCCATCCCTAATAGGTTTAAATGTAGCTTCATCACCTGGATTGCTTGAAGGACTGGCCTAATCACTAGAAGTACTATTGAACGAGCTACTTGAGAGGCCTTCAAAGTTTGAACTGCAAACCTTCTCATCATTAATACTAGAATCTTATTGTAAGGACACAATAAACTCAATCCTTTCCTTTCTCTCATGGCCATAAAGTCTTTCATCAAATTGGGTCCCCCTTGAGTACTATGAGGAACACCCTCTTCTCTAGTCTCACCTTATATATTTCTCACGATATACTAGTAATATATTGAGAATAGGAAGAAAAAATGAGTTACCTCAAAGAGGAACAATGAAAAAAGGGTATTAGAATTAAGACCTGAGCAAAAAAAGAAGAATAACCAACCTAGAAAAAGAAACCAAATGTTGTCAACTTAAAGAAAAGGTGAGATGCACAGGGAAAGCAAATAACCAGGCTAAAAGTTTTTGACCAACAAGAAATTCACTAGAAAGCAAGGATGATGACTTGAGACACCTATTTATAGGCTACTTGTCTTGGAAATCAATGGCTTTCAGAAAATTGTCAAAAGAAGATCAAACAACTCAAAAATGAAGAGTCATCTCGGAATACAAAAGGACAAACCAAAAAGGTAATGATTGCGCCGAAAAAAGTAGCCGACTAACATTTAAATGCCCTGATAACTTGCTCAACACTTCTTCCCAACCTCAAACCTCACAATATTGAAATAATAAAAATATAATAGGGAACTACCATTTGCATAAATCTAGTGCATAATTTCAGCTCGAATATATGGCTAGCCAAGTCTCCAGCTTGGGAATGATGATGCGAACTATTGTTGAAACTAAGGAAATTACTAAAAGCCATTCACCAGGTAATATATATATTCCACCAACAATAAAAAGAGGTAAGTTCATTTTTTTGAAATTAGACCTTTATACCTGATCTATCTAGAGCACTAACTTGAGTGTCAGAGGGTCATCCTTTCCACTTCATCTCCTTTCGTTGGATTTCAAGACACGTGGCGTGTTACCCGGCCTGACCTAGACATAGACCCCAGTCACTAAATCCGTTCATGATAGGTACCATATGATATGATGATATATATTGCAAGAAGGAGGCATGCATAATATATATTATCAAAAAATGGGAGAGGAGTCCATAACATGCTATATAGTGGTACATGTGCCTATGTGGCTAAAGAGATTCAAAAAATGTTTAGAGAATTTATAGTAAGAATCTAAATCTCAATTGTGAGATATTGTGATAATCAGGAAGTCATTTCATATATTAAGGATTCCAAGTGTTATAGTAAGAGTGAAAAACTGAGACAAGTGTCATAGCATAAGAAAAGGTCACCATTAAATGCATTCCTACGCAAAGATATGAGTCTATAAATGGGTCTAAGTATACAATGTCTATTATGTTGTACAGGTTAAGATTGGTTCTCTCACACAAACAACCATCTCAGACACTCAAGTGGAATAGGTTTAGATAAGACATGTGTTGACCAATAGAACAACAAAGAGATGTTGTATTAGTAGAGAAGAATCATAGAATATTAAATGTTGCCTTGATAAAAGAGAGATGTGGTTAAGATAAGATCCAAAAATGTTTATACAAATGGATTGAATTGGAAATTTTCCCACATCCCACAATACGTGTAGCTAGACAGTGAGTTCTTCAAATATTAACATTAAGAGGAGATGTATGAGTTGGTAGAACTCAAGTTCGGAACTGTGTATTTTTTACTTAAGTTTGTATGATGTTAACAACAATAAAATCAACATATGCCCTCATGTTAGAAGGGAAACACCATAGTTTGTGATTCATATACTACATGTGCAAAATACGCAAAAGGAAAGCAAGTGAAAGATACATGTTTCAATGTTGTGTGTGTTCCAAAAAAGAGACAAATGCTTTTAATGGATAAACTTTGAGTTTGATGGTATCATGGAGAGGAGGCAATGTTTGCCACCTTAGTAAGGAACCTATGATCATGATATATATGGTCTATAAAGGGGGAATACCAGGAAACCAATTTGTCAAATTAAAATGATATGTGGTTGAAAGAGAGATATCCCAGCAAATATACATAACTATGCTAGTGCCAGTGTGTCAGACCAGTCTGGTATGGAGCCATTTTGTTGATTTTATAAGTGTGGACACTAGGTATATGAAAAAGGCAATCTAAGCTTACAACAAAGCTCGGAAGGGATCAGATTTGCAAAGAGACAAATGTGTATGGGTAAATCTAGGGATTTGAGGCTTAATCAATATACAAAGGAGTATGGTAGATTTGTGCTAAACAAGTGAAAGGGTTTTCTAGAAACCAACACAACAATGTCAAGCCCATGTGGCTATAACAATGCAACAAGTATGAAAGAAAGACCGGAGAGAGAAGAAAGTTACACGTATGGCTCATCTCATTATGTGCAACTATGAGATGAAGGACTTGTATGCCATAATGGATTATATATATATATATATATATATATATATATATATATATATATATATATATATTAAGTAAAATAGGCTAATGAAAAGGAAGACTTAAAGTCAACTTTGGTAACCGACTTGGTGTGGGTTTTTCATACTACATCGTGCATATATTTTGAGGTGAATACAAATAGCACATTCCACCCAACTCTTCCACTATTAGTTTTACGTGAATAAGGGAGAGCCAAACCAACATCCATATGTGATTGTAGGGAACACATATTAGAGCAAGATCCAAGATTATTTAACAAGTAAGTTCATTCTTGTTCTGATGAGTTTTCCCAACAGTCAGAGAGAAGATGCTCGAGTGGAAGAACTAGCAATTCCCTCAAATATGAAATATTACACTGTCCTAGACCTTGATGGCTCAATCACAAAGAAGAAACTGAAAGTGAAAATTTCAAATTGAGGGATTGGAAGCATCGAAAAGAACTCTTGAAGTGGTTTTGTTTAGAATAGAGAGCCTCTGGGAGGAAAAGGGTATCAGAGATCTCAAATAAACTAAGGAAGAGGCAGGTCTTAGATGTGTATACCACCAATGTGTATAATATTACTTCTTAAAGTAAGAGGATCATATATCATAAATAAATTTATCAAATTCTCATCTCATACAAAGGTCTGATTGATTTACATCAATCACTCCATAAAAAAAAAAAAGAAATCAATTTTCAAACCATAAAATTAGTAATTATTTAAAATGATGTTATGAATGATATTGTAAGCTAAATCGGTTCTATATGGACAAATCACATCTATTAACTATTCCAATGGTACTAAGGTCTTTAGATGTGAACAAAGACCTTTTTAGACCTCGAGAAGATGGTGAAGATGTACTTGGTCCTAAAGTATCATACCTTAGTGCTATTGGGCCACTAATGTATCTTGCTGGTCTCACACGACCTAATATTTCTTTTGCTGTCAATTTGTTAGCAAGATATAGTTCTTCGCCTACTCGAAGACAGTGGAATGGAGTGAAGCATATACGTCGTTATCTCAAAGGTACAATGGATATGAGTTTGTTTTATTCAAATGTACCCCAACATGACCTTATAGTTATGCAGATGCGGGATATTTATCTGATCCACATAATGGTAGATCACAAACAGGCTATTTGTTTACATGTGGTGGTACAACCATCTCATGGCGGTCTATGAAGCAAACAATAATAGCCACATCTCCTAATCATGCAGAAATTTTAGCACTGCATGAAGCTAGCTGAGAATGTGTTTGGTTGAAATCTGTGATCCATCATATACAAAAGGATTGTGGTTTATCTTCAAGCAAATTAATTCCAACAATCTTATATGAAGATAATACTGCTTGTATCACTCAAGTAAAAGAAGGGTATATTAAAGGGGATAGAACCAAACATATTTCACCAAAGTTCTTTTTCACTCATGATCTTCAGAAGAATGGTAAAATAGACATTCAACAAGTTTGTTCATGTGATAATTTAGCAGATTTGTTTACCAAGGTACTTCCTACTTCAACATTTGAACATTGGAGTTCGTCGACTGAAAGTCATACGCACTGCACTCTTTTTCCCTTAACCATAATTTTTTTTTCCCATTGGGTTTTTCTTGATAAGGTTTTTAATAAGGCAGCATCTAATAGCATATGAAAGAATAATGTACTCTTTTTTCCTTTATTAGGTTTTTGTTCCACAGGGTTTTTTCTTATGAAGGTTTTAACGAAGCACATTCTTAAGAGATGGATATCCAATGGGGGAGTGTTATGAATGATATTATAATGGTGTGGATGTCCATAATCAAGAGCTTTCACTACCCTTGAAGGTTATAACCGCTATGCCCTTTATGTGTCATTATCCTTTGGAGGTTATAACTCCCAATGGTTTTATATAACATAATTTCTTAGGTTATACCCTACAAAACCTTTACTCCTCTATGTAATGGGTATTCATTGTACATTATGTAACATTATAGGTGAGTTACAAACTTGTGCCTATAAATAGAGCACTTCATTTGTATTGGTGTACATATAAGAAAATAGAAGAAAGCTCTCTTGTTCTTGATACTCTAGTGTTGTCTCTACTTTCCATTTACATCATTTTCATAACAAATGCTAACTTATTCAAACCATTACATTAGAGTTAAATTTTTTTATCCAAAAAATGTTAATTTTATCATTTAATTAATATATTATTTATGTTATTTTTACTCATTGATAATCATATTTAATGTCAAATTAATCCTCATTTTTACCACGAAAAAAACATTCAATGGAATGATTTGGTACTAGAGCAATTATTCAAAAATCAAGGTGACATAAAAATATATCAAGTAATAAAGTGACATTTTAAAAATAATTTATGGACAATAAATATTTAAGCCCATGTTTATGTTAGGAAAATATGAGAAAAAGAAATAAGTGTGTATATATATGTGTGTGTGTGTGTGTGTGATTTTTGTTTACACCAAGAGATCTCATAGATGTATGAACTAATTTATATTTTAGAGGGGAGAAGTAATGATAAATGAGAATAATTACATAATTTATATCCTCTTAGTGTACATTTAGAGTCACAAATGAGTCGAACCGTCTATTAAAATGATTAGATAACTGCCCAAATTTCAAAACAAACTTTGGAGCTCAAAGGACATAAAAGCAAACGAAAAGTCGTATGACAGCAAAATTTATGGGCAGCCTATAAACAATGCTGCCATAATTGGAGTTAATGCTCCAACAGTCAAATTGAAGAGCAATTAAATAGAGTCGCTTACGGGCAGCCCGTAAGTCACCTTATACCCATAAGCAACGGTATTAAAGCAGATTTATAGTGAGGTTTTGGAGGCTTTGAAGGCAATTAATGGGTTCCATCAGTTGGGTAGCTCAAAAACAGGGCTACTTCAAGGAGAATCGAGCATCGAAGAAGAAGGAAGAAGGAGCTCAGAGTAGAATTGAAGCTACATTTGTTGAAAATCAGGAGGAATTATTGAAGAAATTCTACAGGGAAGCTTGGTTCTATAGTCATTCTACAATCTTTCTATAAATTTATCTTACAATGTTTTCTACTTTCACGTTGAACTTTGTGTACTTTCTATACACTATGTTGGTGTAAGTTTTTATTCTAGGATTGGGAGTAGCCCAACGGCAACTCTATGAAATATAGGTTTCCTTTCAATTGTGAGTGTTTTTCTTCTTTTAATTCATTTTCTAAATGCTTAATGCTTGCAAGTTTATTGGCCATTTATTTGCATGATTTTAGATACTCTAGTGAAGTATCGAAAGATGAAATTAGAGTATTGGAAACTTGGAAATTGAATAAGAGAATTGAGATCAAGAAAGTAGATTGAAATTTCCTTGAGGAAAAATCAATTTTTACAAAGTGAAATGTATCTAAATTTTGTTTTTATACCATGAAAATAGGAGTTTTGCATGTTTAGACAATGATTGTAGTATTTTGAAAGGGAACTACAGTTATCCTAAGAAAATTCACCTTCAAAAGCCGGCATTAGCAAGTGAAAGGATTTTATACATCAATTTTATTGTCATTGTGGTGAATCTCAATTCTAGAAGTCCTTTGCTTATTGAACTCTAATATTTTCTACCATTTTCCTTTTAATTTTTAAAAAAATCAATTTCACTTTTATTTTGATTGTGTATAACTAATTTACACTTGCAATTCTACTAGTAATTGACAACAATAGTCATGTAGATACCACTATCTTTTATACTACTTGACTGCACCGCATGCTTGCGGTCGGCAACAAGATCTTTCCTAAAGAAATTGACTCTCTATTTCAAAATTACTTCTATAAAATTTCTATTGCCTCAATTTCTTGAGTAAGAATTACGCTATTAGATTTGAAATACAACGTGCTATAATGAAGACCTGATGACTATATAATTTTGATCAACTGGGTCATGGTTTTTAAGCATCTCATCCAACTCTTTTGCAAACCTCTCCATGGCTTCCGCAGGCAAGTAAATTGGCACCATTGTACCTCTCTCTCCTTTCTCATTCTTTGAAGGTATATAATGACTTACCATTTCAGGAAACTTGGAACTGTGACCCTTGGCTATGCCACCATAAATGGCCTTCCCCCACCCAAAATCCACCTTTTGAAATTGAGCACGTGTTATATCTGCCACAAGAAAAGACCCCACCACTGTATAATGAGGTCTTTCATTGATGACCAAAGAATCTGCCACTGAGCGCACATATTCTTCATTCACACTAGCTTTTGCTTTCTTTATTAACTCTAAAGCATACCCCGGCGGATTTCCACAAAGCTTTCTTGCTGTGGTTACTGCAGCACCATACACAAAGCAATTGCCATAATACCCAAGAGGCAATTTAGGATTTAATCTAGCACTTATGTTAACAGGGAACATCATTTGGATCAAATTGCATTGCTATTGTTCGACAACGCCAAAGGCATGCTGTGAGGATCTCAAATGTACTACTTTGACGAAGGTGGTAGGGAACTAAATGACGAATGGCAGCCAATTCATTAAGTCCAAAGAAGAATGAGCGGCCAATCATGTTGTCTAATGGGATAAGAGTTTCCATAGCATTAGGCACTTGTTCATATTCATGATGAGTGCATGTAATATGCGGTGGGTCTCTTGCTTTTAGGAGTTCCCTGCACCAGACTGGAGGAATGGAAGGTTTAGATGCACCACAGGCTATTTCAGCCATGGCGGCCGTAAATTGGATGAAGGCACTTGGTCCATCGCTCATGACATGGTTCAAGCGATAGGCAATAATGAAACCACCACACTTGAGTCGAGTTACCTATTATTTATGAGGCATTGTTAGCATAAGTATGTAATTTAAAGTTTACACAATTCACTAATCTATAAAAAAAAAAAAAACTGGACCAGCCAACCAGACTGATTTAACTAGGAACGAGTAGCCTAACTAGTCTAGAATGTAAGCCCATTTGGCACAACGTATTATGCTTGATAGGATAAGTAGAAAATGATATAATTTCTTTCATTTTATTAGTTATGCTGACATTTTTTACTTCATTAGAAAAACCCATATTTTATATTTAAAAGAGTGTTTTATTTTATATATATATACACTAGTATAATTGATCACCAAGTAAAATACCTGAATAAGTAGAAGAGGACAATCAATGATTCCTCCTGAGCCAGGAACATCGTAAAGAAGCTCCTCCAAGCATGGGAATGGTGGTTGAAGAGAATCACCAAATTGGTCTAGTGTCACATCAGCATCAGCCTCAATGAAAATCACACCCTCTCCATTACAATCCACCATGAGTTTGCGACCAAGCCCTTCCCTAATCCTACCTGCAAATGGATAGTAGAACACAAGTGTTTGTGCCAACGCTTGTCTAATAACTTGAACAGGGTCTTTCCCTGCCATTTCTGGTTGATGACGATAAAAGCTTATGAATGGAACTTGGAAGCGTAGACTATCTTGGTCATCTATGTCAGAGAGTAGCTTAATTTCATGTGGGGTTGCTTTAGCTGGAGATACCAGCTCTGGTTGGTACTTTCGAACAGAGAAAACTAATGGGGGATTTTGCAGAGACATTGTAATTGTTAGAGTTTTGAAAATGGAAAGTGTTGATGAATGCTCACCGTGAGATTAGCTGAGTCATCGGATAATTATAATGGTGCAATCAAAGAATGGATGGACCAGTGGTCCTATTTGATAAATTCACGTGAAAAATTTAAAAAAGGCCTGGTACTGATATTTGTGATTGATAGATATTGTAACCAAGAGGAATACGCGAGTTCATATGCCATATCTGACGTCCGCTGTTGTTGACTGTTGTTGAAAAGCCTTGAAGGGATAATGAAAAGATATGTGTGGCCTGAGTTGATTGAATTAACGAAAAGGATATATGCACGTGTCTGAAGTGAGACCAATGAGGTTATTTCTGAAACGTGGTTGGAAAGAGACTGGAGAGGAATTTTCTATGTGATTCCCTGTTGTTGTTGTTTTTTTTTTTTTTTAATGTTTACATCTGCCCTCTTCCCCAACATTACTGCAGCTGCCGATCTAGAGATGAGATTTTTATCTGAAAAATTCATTTTGCTATCTTATTTTTTATCTCAAATTGATTTATAAAAAAATGTTGAAGTAATATTACACAGAAAATAATTACATGATTGATTCAACTTTTGAATTAAACACCTTTGCTACTGTTATATGGGATTAATGGACAGGTTTAAAGTTTTTTTCAAGATGTCACTTCAGTATTTAATTGAGTAAATATTTTTTTTTGAATACCCATC
Organism: Bauhinia variegata; assembly: GCA_022379115.2. NCBI lineage: Eukaryota > Viridiplantae > Streptophyta > Magnoliopsida > Fabales > Fabaceae > Bauhinia > Bauhinia variegata. The sequence continues at coordinate 8,952,985 of CM039430.1, forward strand.
AAATTTTTCCAATCAAATGACTTAACAACATTTTTTACGTAAAAAAATAACTTCTATCTATTCTTCTGTTATTCTCAAAAAATAAAAAATAAAAAATATTAACATTATATTTTTTCCCTAAGATACTCCAAATCCCACCGTCAATTTCTCTCTTTCCCTCACTACTTCTCCCATCTCTCTCACTCACCCCCATCTTCCTTCCCTCACCACCTTCTGAAGCAAATGTTTGATATATTTCTCCTCTCTTTGGATACAAACTGCTAGAATTTTTTTCTTCCCCCAAATTCATCCCCAATGAATTTTCCATCCGAAAATTGAAGACAACCTAACCTAGAAAAAGTTCTTCACCAACAAAAAAATGCCTCAGCATGCACTATCAGATCTGAAGCCAAAGAATCAGAATGATGTTTGGTCACAAGCAAAAAGAAAAAAAAAATGGCAAAAATTAAGTTGAGGTGTGGGTGTAGGATTTTCTGTGGATTCATGATTTGCAGAATAAAATTTTTGGAAATTCTTTGGAACTGGGCATGATTGAACTATATATTTTGGGTTTTGCTGCTATCTATTTATGCAATTTTTTGTGTTATTTCATCTGTTGGATTTTCATCGCAGCATTCCTCTATCAAACATTTCAGAGAACAGAGAAAGCAAAGCTTGACAGAGGGAAAAGTAGAGGATTTTCTGATAAAATTGAATTGACGGAAATTCTCTTTTGATATTAAATAATTTTATACATTTTTATTTGATATTAAAAAAAAACTCATTTAATAATAAAAATTGATAAGTACCTTATGAATATTAACTTAATTTGATATGTATTAGAAAAAATATTTACTCTATTTAATTTATTCTTATATTACTTTACTCTTTGAATAGTCTTATTGCTTGTCAAATTTGTTCTTTGTGCCACAATAAATTATCACTTCAATGACAAATTGGTGGGATAAAGGGCTAAAGTGAACTAAAAAAATCAAGTGCCAAATGGCATTTTGAAAGTATTGGCACTTGAAAGTATTTAAGGTTTTAAATAATTTGCCTAGTGAGTAATTCTCATGCTTGACGTAACCTTTCAACCGAAAAGTTGAATAATGTAATTTTTTTCGTGTAAAAACTTAAATTTTTTAATATTAATTTAAGTATTTAAAAAGAGATTAAATGTAATTTTAAAATATAAAAAAGTTAATATAAATATTAAGAATCAATATTATCGTTAAGTCACAATGCATATAAAAAAGAGTAACATCAACTCATAATTGATTATAACAAATATGCCGACTATTATATATTGATATATTGCGTACACAACCCGTAGTACTGAAATTGAAGGGATAGTTGAAAGATACATGAATGGTAGGAATTAAGGAGAAAAATGTCCAAACAAAAAGATATACCCTACAAGTCCATACGTGTCAAAAATTCCATTAAAGACTAAAATTTCAAATTATGACCAATACATCAATACATCATATATAAAATGTGTTTCACCACTAGATATTACAAAAGATATAGTGATAGGATCTTTTGATACAAAAAAATATTTTGATCACGTGGGGATTCAAAAATTTAAATTGTGGAATAAGATATATATATATATATATATATAATATTAAAATTATAATATATTACAATTAAATTTATAAATATTAGTTATTATCTCGTGCTAAAGACAGGTGAATTATAGAAATGAATTATATTTTTATAAGATAGATTTTATTTACATTTTTTTCAATGAAAATAGTATTATTCATGTAAGTATATTTAAAAAAGAATAAAATTAATTTTAAAATATAATTTTTTTAAAGTAGTTCAAAAATCAAATGCATATTTTATAAGATATGCTTTATTTATAATTTTTTCTGATAAAGTTTATTTGATTTTTTAATAATGAAATTAGTCTTTTTTATTATATGGTATATTTTAAAAAACTAATTTTAAAATGTAATTTTTTTTTAAAAAAAGTAAAATATAATTTCAAAGCATAATTATACTTTTAAAATAAAAATAATTTAAAAATATAAGTATTTGATGAATAAGGTGGCAACTACTTTTAAATTATAATATATATATATATATATATATATATATATATATATATATATATATATATTATATATATATATATATATATATATATATATATATATATATATTATTGTGAAAAAGTAAATACAGAGAATGAGTTGGGAGAATTGGAAGAAGAAAAAATCTAGTACCTCCAAAAGAATGTCATTTATTCATCTACCAAGTGAGTATATATACACAAAGAAAGTGAAACCCTAGTCCTAGAAAGGATAATATTTATTAAAAACATTACAAATAAATAAATGCTGAGTTAGCCCTACGGAATATTCCATTAAATGGGTATCCAAAAATGAAAATATTTATAACACTCCCTCTTGGATGCCCATTTCCAAAGAATGTGACTCCTTAAAAAACTTACTAAGAAAAACCCTATGGGACAAGAACTTAGTGAAGAAAAAAAGAATACATCATCCTTTGTGTACGCAATCAAATGCTACCTCATTAAAAACCTTACTAGGAAAACCCAATTGGAAAAATCATGGTGAAGGGAAAAAGAGTACAGTGTGTATCAATCGAGTTATTTGTGTCGACGAACTCTAATATTGTACAGGATCTTTCAAATATTGTAAAAGTTAATACCATGGTAACAAATTTGCTAGATTGTTATATTGACGAACTAGTTAAATTGTACTAAGATTTGGTACTTCAGGACCAAATCTTTCTTTACCATTCTCACGAGTTCTAAAAAGAATATATGTTCACATTTAGCGATCACAATGGATATATTTTGTACATATAAAATTATTTTAGCACTTCTACTATATAAACATTTGAATGTAAGTTCTCTCTATAAGTAATTTATAGCTTTGGAAGCTTTTCAAAAGTTCAAATATTAAATTATGGACACAAATTTACTAATATACAGACAAATGGGTCATTTCTATATATATTTCCTTCAACAAATATTAACTCAAACAATTGTATAAATTGTTTAAGGCAAATCAAATCCTTCAGAGATGTCATTATTGAATGATTCAACTACAACAATATTCATTAGACGCAAATAATATCATTTATATACTGTCAGACTAAATAAGTACTATTAAATACTTGCATCCACCACAATTGAGTATATCTATTTAAAATCAATGCTAGTTATTTACGAAAACTCTTAAGCACCATTTTCATTTTGTATTCACACAAAAACCCATTTATCCATTACTGGCTTTATAGTTCTGGTGATTATACTGCAGGTCCAAAACTTTTTTACTTTTTAAACGAACCTTAATTATGTCTTTTCATTTTAGGCCAATCATTTCTTTCTTTGCAGACTTTTACTATTGATCCTCAATATCATGTAGCGTGCCATATTATATGGGACACATTGTCAACAATATTGATTTTATTCCGGTTCCATCATATTCTATAAAGATCTCTTTATTTTCATAGCTTTCAAGTACCTGAGTTTCCTTTGAAACTAAAACATTAGTTATGTTTGAGGAATCTTCTAGAGTTACCTTTGGCAACTCTTCTAGAGCTCCTCTATCCTCAATTTGACCATCTTTGACTCTTAGCTCCTTTTCTTTTTGAGGATTTTATCTTTGGAACCAGCGTGTTTGCCACTTTTCATGTGATTGTAGTTATACTTTGATTAGAGCAGTAACAGTTGGTATACATAATTTTAGTCACTCTTACTAGTCAGATAATGCATTTCGCAGTTTGTACAAATGAATTCTCATATGAACTTCTGGTTCATATTTGCTTTGCATGAGGATCAAGGTGATAATTCATTCTAAATACTCTATTTTTCCAACTGCTTATTCTCTCCCCCGTAATGTTGGAATAAATGATTTATCAAAAATATAAGTAGCAAACCAAGCCACAAATAAATATCCTTTTAGTTTTTGTGACTATATTTCACTTAAATATAGAGATTTATATCCAACTTATGTTCTTAACCTCTATTGAGGTCCCATCTTAGTACATTATAGTGGAGCAATTAACAACTCATTCAAAAATTTCATAGATGGGATATACTTGGCTCTTGACTATAAACCAATTATAAGAGGGGGTTCAAATAACTTGTTGGCATGATGCAAATCAATGCTACAAGATGAATAATCACATGTTCCCAAAAAAAATTTGGAAGTTTAGATTTCATAAGTAAGGGTTTTGCAATTAATTTTATGTATTTCAATAGTCACTATGAAGAGTGAATTCACTAGTATTAACTAGGTGTGTTGCTTAACTAGATATAATTAAGGCATTACGCTCTTAATTCAATCCATTGAGCAAGTCATCTCATAAACTTTAGGTTATGAGTTAACCCAAATATGTGATCATTTAGCCGATACATCGATTAAAATTAAGAAGTATCTAAATGATCCACTTGGTAGGTCTACAGGCCCACAAACATTTTCACCTCGTCTACATTCTAAAAATGAGGGATTCACTCTCACTTTTGCTAATGCAAATAATTTCTTTTGGGAACAAATAACATACGGGAAGCTAAGTGTTTCAATTAAAGAATCGTCTGACTCTTCAATGAAAGTCCACATGAATTTGCAATTACTTTCGCATCATTGTTAACTTGGGATGGCTCAATCGGTCATGCCAAACAATAAACTTATTTTGACTTGTAAACTTCTAGTTTACAACAACATATGTTTCAATTGTACTAATATATATGTAGTAGAAATTGGAGAACATGTATATAATTTCTTAAGGTAAACATTTACTAGCTCTTCATGAGCTTTTCATTATGATTTCCACTTCTCTAGCTCTTCAAGAGCCCTTAATTATCTTTGTACTACAGAATAGTAGTAACATTATCTTTGTACAATGGAAATAATTTAGTATTATATAATATCTGAAGTTGATAAAGCTTAAACAAGAGAGCAAATGACTTAAAAATATTAAAAGTAAGTCAAATAAATGAACTACAATAGTAATTTCCTATATATACTCTCATCACCTTCAAGGAAAAGAAATTTGGCACATTTAATTGTCATATTAACATGGCCAAAGTCAAAAACATCATCTCATTGAGGAAAATTGTCTCAACAATTTATCTTTTCTTTCATTGATGCTTGAAAAGCATTTAGAAGATGTTTAAATGTATGACAAGTACAAACTTAGTGGCATTTTCTTGCCAGAATGATAGTGATTTTTCGAGTATTCCTTTACCACTTTTCTTCATTACTCTCTCACTTTTGGTGGGAGATATTTATAGTGTTATAACCAATATTATATTTGCCTAGTCATGGCCATGTATGTGCTCATATTTCTCGATAGCTTCTCCATTCACTTCAAGGAATAGAGAAAAATCATTTTGAGATAATGGCTTGTGATTTCTAGTAAAATATTTATTTTTCTTTACTGCAATATGATATATCAAATACTATAAAATGAATAATATCCATAAATTCCCTTTCTTTGAAGGCTGGGACTTAGAATGCATAACCAAATATGTGTTAACATGGGGTCTAAACATGACCTTTGCAAGACAGTCTACACCTTTGAATATTTCAAATCGAGTGCATAATTCTTTCATAATTTAAAATAGTGATACACATAGATAACTTAAGAATAAATAGCCTCAAATAACATTCAAAAGTATCCAAACCTTTGTCATAATAACATGTTAAAAGTATGACAAAGAAGCACTAAAAGTGAAGTTGATTAATTTTGCAATTTTAACTCAAGTTCTTGAATCGAAGGCATAACAATAAACCAAATACCAACAAATGATTCAACATGATTTAACACTACCCAAGGTATGGGTTACTCCATAAACCCCATGCAATGTGAAGTATGCTCAAATAGCTAGCACAAAGTACCATGGCATTGTACTAGAGGGCTTAGTAAAGGAATAAGTTAATTTTAACCACCCAAGTAATATACATTTACCAATGCAACTCATATAGTAAGATAAATTGAATCTTATTCAATAGGATCACAAAATATAAAGAGCTCACACTTACAACTCAATTTCAAGTAACTTTTATTAGATCTTTGTATAGCACATCATCCCTTTCACTTTGATTTACTGAAAAATTAAATAGCACTAAAATGATATATATTTTCTCCAAAATTCAAAATCATTAAACAAAATATATAATTTAAAACAAAAGTAAAATATTTACCCAAATGCACTCTAACATTCATATGCCATATATGATCAACTAATTAATGGCGTAATATCTTAATTTATGTTGAGTTAGAAGATGGGCACAATAAGTGAGATTATTATGATATAAATAGGATATAAAATTGATGAATGCCACTTCCTGTATTTTAATATAATGTGAAAACTTAGACAGGTGTAACTCCAATTTTTTTTTTAAACTATGCATACAATTATTGAAGAAAATTTAGCTATCATGTTTTTTTCCATATATGATTACTATTACCATAAGAAGATCAATAAGCATGCTCACAAAAATTACTACATATAAGCATAATTCAATAAATTGGCTATAATACCAAAGAAAAAAAATGCACTACAACTAATAAAGGAATAAAAAAATTATTTAATCTATTGATTTTATTGAATAAGTAATTAACCAACAATTTATAAGACATTAATGGATCCATGGTGCAGTGGTAGAGCGTCTGACATTGGATTAGAAGCTCATGAGTTCAGATCCTACTATGGTCAAAAAAAAAGGAGGGTGAAAGAAGAAATAAAAAACATATATAATTATATTCCATGTATTATTTGGAAATTATTTAGATAGCAAAGAAATACATATAGATTAAGGGATTTGTTAGATTTAGATAAGATTTTATTTTTTTAAAAGAATTAGAACTATAAATGAAGGTAACTGATTTTTTAAAAGAAAAATCGGAGAAAAAAAATAATTAGCTGACTTTATATTTCGAGGATAAAATAGATTTAAAGAAGCATAGGAGACTGTTACGTTTTTTTGAAGAGTAGGCTTTAATTATTTTTTAATAATAAAATATGAGATAACAATTCTACTTGAGGTTTTAGTTTTAAAAATTTGTAAAAAAAAAAGAAAAAGTAAACTTACATGGATATGCTCTCTATCTAGGAAATCATTCTCAATAAGAAATATAGAATAAATATATTATAATTGTTGTCTACTTATTTTCATATCTTAAAAACATTAAATACATTATAATTGTTGTGTACTTATTTTCATATCTTTAAAACATTAAATGATATTTTATTTTAATATTATCAAAAATTTCTTTTTGGATATAAGTAATTAAGAAGTCATTCAATCGTTTCTCTCATGCAATCAATTCTTTAGTATTCATAGTAAAAAAAAAAAAAAAACTATTTCAACTATTGCATTAGTCACCGTTAATATTAAAAATAACTATATATATATATATATAAAATGAATGCAAACATACCTTCTAGGAATTTTCTCTATTATTTTCTCTCCCCAAAGATATTCTCTCAATCATGGACGGATCCAGGAGTTGAGTAAAGGGGCAGAGTTCAATGTGTCATTTCATAAGAAGAAATAACCAATACAAAATAAGGAACTATGTACAAAATTTAATTAATTTATAAAAATATTATCTAAAATCGCTACTAAATCAATTGAGTTGTAAAATTACATGTATTTTAGGAGAAGTTTAATGGAAATTTTCATAACAAAAAGTTGAATCTCATAAATCAATTGAATTATATTAATTACATATATTTTAGGAGGAGTTTAATTGGCTTGAATTACAAGTTTTTAAATTAAAAGTCTTAAAGAAAATATTTTATGAAAATTTGTGCTTAAAAAATGAGCAGTGAGTAGAAGCCACAACCCTCCAAAGTTGATCAAGAAAGCTTTGTCATCACAACTATACTTGTAATGCGCTTAGTCTTCAGCCTTGTCAGACAGGATTGTCTAACTTACGAACATCTTAATCATGGAACTAGAATAAATTGTATAAGTTAATTATTTATTATTTATTTGTAAGTTTTATCATGTTATACCATTTTTCATAATAATTTATCTTTTTATTTATATAAATTTCAAAAACTACATTAAATGAGGTATAAAAATTATTACATATTTTGATTTATCTTTAATATTCTCTCCTATGATATAAGTTGGGCTCACTTTTTTTTATGTAACCATTTTATATTTCAACAATTCACTAGTGGAGTTCTACAAGGGTTGCATGAAATTTATGCAACATTGCATAGCTATTTTTACCACTAGAAAAGATATTTTGGAGTTGAGTAGATTGTGACATGAAAAAGAGAGGCGATGGTGAGTTGTTGAAATATGAAATGGTTGCATAAAAAAATGTGGGCCCAACTTGTATTATGAGAGAGAATATTAATGATAAATTAAGATATGTAGTAACGTGTGTATCTTGTGAAGGTCATTTAATGAGGTTTTTGATAATTGTATGAGTAGAGAGAAAAATTATGTAAGTTGTATAAAAAAAAAAATGATATATCATAGTGGAATCTACAAATAAATAATAAAAAATTAATCTATGGCAACTCACCATAGCTTCAGATTGAAGATACTTAAGTAAAACTGAGATTAAACAACCCTACCTTAAATGGACAAATATAATTATAGGGGATGAAAATATTTTATCCTAACTATGTGTCACTTATTTTATTTTAAAGTATTTTATTTATCAGTCAAAAATAATAAAATAATGTGCTTGTACTTTTATTTTTATTTTCTTAATTAATAAGATTTTTTGTAACATGCTATAGAAAATACTTTGTATAATATATTTTGTTTTTTGCCAATTATAACAAGTGTATTAAAAATGAGGTCTATTCATTTTTTTACCTAGTACCAATCTAATAAACATTATAAAGCATTTATCTTTAGACTCTTATTCTTAATCTTTGTGTACCAATTTTGTGTTTAATTAATTAACCAATATTCACTTCATTGAGATCTAATTAAAATTAATCAATTTTTAATTTCAAGACTAGATCATGATGACCTCATTGCAATTGAGTGAACTTTTGGTCAGATTTTTTCCCTTCTTCCCTCACATTCAAGCCTCTCCTTTATCTCTCTTAGTTCTTAGGTTTTCTCCTTCTCTCTAGATTCTCCATGGAAATGGAGGCCTAAACTCCATTGTAATTGGCCAAGGAATGATTAAAGACTACCGGATTACTCTTGAAACTTGATTATTATATTATTTGTGCATTTTAATTGAATGAATCATATGCTTGATTTCTAAATTTGTGGGTACTGTTTCATCTCTCTCCATGACTTTTTGCCATATTCTTGATATGTTATTCTTGTTTTGTGTTAAATTCATGATTATGATGATTTTTGGATGGGTTATTCTTAGGGGTGGGCACAAGTCGGGACAGGCAGAGATTTTGACTGTCCCGGTCCCTTCCCAAAAATATACCAGGACAAGAATCTCCATCCTGGTCCCGTCCCGCCAATAAACATGCATATCTCGGTTGTGTCCCTGATCATGTCCCGATTGGTCCCGAATTCTGTCCCATCCCGAATAAAAAAAAAAAAAAAAAAACCAAGAAAAATAACAATATTTACTAAATAGTACACTGAGTATAGGGTGATAATATGCTCTATGCTCTAATATCTCATAGCACATAGACAAGTTGAAGAGAATGTCCACAAGGTTAAAAAAAAAAAGGCATTGTAGAACCTGAAGCCTTCTATTCATTGATAATAATTCAGAGGTACAACACCTTACATATATATACACCATGGGAGAATAACTATTCCCATAAACCTAGGAGAATAATTAGGAAAAAATAACTATCTAGAAATTCTAATCAATCTAGGATTCTTCCTATCAATCTGAGAGATTTCCTCCTACCCGTAATATATCTAAAAGGAATAAAATAATTTCCTATTTATAGCATTTAGGTTAACCACACTCCCCCTTAAGTTGGATCATAGATACTAATCATGTCCAACTTGCTTATGCAACTTTCAAATGCTGGTCCATGTAGTCCCTTGGTCAACACATCAACAATTTGGAGTCTTATGGGAATAAATGTTAAACATATGGTTCCTTCCTCCACTTTCTCTCTAATGAAATGTCGATCAATTTTCACAAGTTTTGAACGATCATGTTGTATTGGGTTGAGTGCCATGTTGACAACTGATTTATTATCACAGTAAAGCTTCATTGGTGGCTCCACCTTGACTTTTATCTCATCCATCACACACTTCAGCCACAATTCTTCAGTAATCCCTTGAGCTAATGCTCTTAATTCAGATTCAGCACTACTCTTAGATACAACTCGTTTTTTGCTTTTCCAAGTGACCAAGTTTCCCCATACATATGAGCAGTATCCAGATGTTGATCGCTTGTCTTCATAAGTTCCTCCCCAGTCTGCATCGGTATAGACTTCCATGGACCTGTGTTCTTGTTTTCAGAATACTAATCCTCTACCAGGTGTACCCTTCAAGTATCTCAGGATCAAATATATAGCTTCTAGATGTTTCTTAATGGGACAGCTTATGTATTGACTTGCTACACTTACTGCAAATGCTATGTCAGGTCTTATATGAGACAAGTAAATTAGTTTTCCCACAAGCCTTTGATATCTCTCCTTATATGCTGCTTCTTCCTTTTCGACCTTTTCCTTCTTTTGAACAACAATAGGCGTTGCAGCAGGTCTGCAACCCAGCAACCCTGTTTCTTCCAGAATATCTAGAATGTACTTCCTTTGAGAAATATATATGCCTTTCCTGGACCTTGCAACCTCCATTCCAAGAAAGTATCTCAGATTTCCAAGGTCCTTGACTTCAAACTCGTTCCTGTGGATGGATTTTATCTTGTCCATTTCCTCAATATGATCACTTGTGAGGATTATGTCATCTATGTAGACAATGAGAATACACCTTTTCCCTTCCTCTAGTTCCCCATTTAGAAAGGCATTTTTGATGTCAAGTTGTAGGAGCGGCCAATCCAAGTTTGCTACCACAGAGAGTAGAACCCGAATAGTATTTAGTTTTGCTACTGGTGCAAAAGTTTCATTATAATCCAGCCCACATGTCTGTGTGAAGCCTCTTGCTATCAGGCGAGCTTTATACCTCTCAAGGTTCCCATTTGAGTCATATTTCAGAGTGAAAACCCATTTACAGCTCACGGGTTTTTTTTTCCTTTTAGGAGATCAACTACTGTCCATGTTTTATTTGTTTCTAATGCCCTCATTTCTTCCATTACAACATTCTTCCATTCGGGTACACTTAATACTTCATGTATGTTATTAGGGACCTTTATCTTATCAAGGTTAGAGATAAAATAGACAAAGCATTATAACATACATATTTTTGTATGGGATGTTGAGTACATGACCTGGATTATTTTCGAAGAGCAATAGGAAGATCCAGATCTTCAGATTCTTCTACAGTAGTTGTTTGTTGAATTTCTGGTTAGGAAGTTTACTCCATTTGACTTGTTTCAAGAGCTCCCATCAGATCAGAGATTGGTTGTGCTTCAGGTACAATAGGTCTACTACTATCATGCTTCTTCTTGCGAGTGTAAACCATCGTTTCCTTTTCCAGTTGCCTATGTTCATTTTCAGGTTGCTGGTTTTCTGGTTCTGTGATAAGTTACTGTTTTTCTGGTTTTAAAGGGATACTGACTATAGGTTCAGGAACCACACTCTCGGCTGTCTTTTTCTCTTCTTCCATAGACTGACATTCACTCCACCACTTCCCCTGAATTGAGGCTTTAGGGAAGAAGGTTTCTACTAGGTAACTGATTAATTAAGTAGGTAGCAGTGAGGATAAAATCACCCCAAAAATATTTTGGAACGTTATAGGTGAACAGTAATACACGAACCACCTCAAGGAGGTGCCTGTTTTTCCTTTCAGCTATGCCATTTTGCTGTGGGCTATTAGGACATGTGCTTTTGTGGATGATGCCATGAAGTTTAAGAAAGCAGGTAAGATTTTTGTTGAAATATTTTGTGCCATTGTCAGTGTGAAGGATCTGAATTGTAGTGTTGAATTGTGTTTGAATCATGTTGTAAAATTCAATGAATGTGGTTGTGACATTTGTTTTGTCATGGAGCAAGTAAACCCATCATACATGTGTGTGGTCATCGATAAAGTTGATAAACCATTTAGTGTGTGTTTTGTTAGAGACTTGTGTAGGACCCCATAAGTGACTGTGGATAACAGAAAAAGGACAACTAGATTTATATTCAACAAGTTTAAATGTAGTTCTATGGTGTTTTGCAAGTTCACACTCAGCACATTGAAAAAAGGATGTTTTACTGAAATTGAAATGTGGAAACAACTAACATAGGTATTGAAAATTCAGGTGGCCCATTCTTCTATGCCATAACATGGGATCTTTTTCGGCCTTGTTAGCAGAGATGGAAACATGATAACAATGGATCTGGGAACTTAGGTTTTTAACTATAGATTCATCAAGATAGTAGAGACCATCCTTTTCGTTAGCACTGCCAATCATTTTCCCCGAGGAGATATCCTAAAAAATGCAATGAGAAGAACAAAAGTGAGCCCAACAATTTGCTTGTTTTGTTAATTTTTGGCGTATTTATTCTTGTAGGTTTGGTTAATTTATAAAATCAATTTATAATTTTAACAAAGAATGTGTGTTTTTTAATAATGATATTAATTCCATTTGACGAGTGGTCATTTAATTCTTGGCATAAAATTAATTAAAAGAAACAATAATTTGCACATAAAGCTTACTGAAAGCAATAATAGACAATAAGAAGAGAGTAGATTTAACAAATTCTACTACCCGCAACAAAAAAACAAAGAAAAAAAAAATTCTACTACCATATAGCAATAACACATTACAAAAGAAAAAAGAAATAACATAATCTTAGGTGATTAAAGTGTGCTTTGAAGAGAGACTTACCGTATCAATCAACTGCAAATCTGACTTCCATGCTAAAGAAACAATAATAGACTTACCTTATTCTTACTCATGCTATTTAATTCCGGATTCTTGTATTATAAAGTTTTTACTATAATACTTAAATATTCCAACAACAATTCAAGGGCTATAATAACATGATAATAGCATTCTACACAGATGTAACTATAAAATTGAGCGTACCTTGATTTTGAGTCTGTATCTAAGTGAAAACAATAAAGATAAGTGCATAGAAGAAGAAAATTGTCTTACTACCAAGTTTAGAAAATCGGATGAAAAATAGAGATTAAATAATCAGAATTTCCCAATTAAAGGAAAACATCAGTAACAAAAACAGAGAAAGAATAGTAGTTGTGTAGAAAGAATTAAAATAAGAATTAAAATGAGTGCTTTATGCTTTAAAATTTGCAAATAGAGATTGAATAAAAATTAAAACAGAAGAAAAAATAAAGAAAAAATAATAGTTTAAAAGAAAATAAAGGTAATTAGTTTAGATTGTGTATCTATGCACGTTGCGGAGGAAGAAGTGTGGAATACAATGTCGACAGCGAAGGAAACAATTTAAGCACAGAATAAACAGAGAAGGAACGCTTTGTGCAGAATAAATAGAGAAGGAAAAGGTTTGTATTTTTTTTTTTTTAAAAAAAAGTGAGTTTAAAAAAAATTAAAAACTGAAAAATAAGGTAACTGACTACAATTTTTTTTTTTTTTGCTTTTTGAAACAAAATCAAAACTATAAATTAATAGGTAACTAACTTTACTATTTTTTCAAAGAAAAATCAGATCCCTACAATTACGTGAAAACTCTATTTGGCAAGGAAATTAAAAAAATTAAAACCCACAAAAAGGGCAACTGACTACAAATATTTTATTTTTAAAATAAAATCAGAAACTTGTGTTTTTAAAATAAATTAGATAAATTAATTTTTTTCAAAACATCGAAAACAGTAAATAAAACTGTAACCAACTTTTGTTATAGAAAGATCAAATACCTCAAAAGAACACAATTAAAAAAAGCAAGAAGCTTACGTGTAGTAGAGGACAAAAAAAAAAAAAAAAAGAAGAAATCTTGCATGTAATAATTTATTTCGTTTATGGAAGATACTTATTTTTTAAAAATAATACTTTAGAATTTAAAAGATTTTAAAATTGTAAGTTTTTAGAGAACTACGGTTCACAATTTCACTTTAATTTTTTTTTAGAAAACAAAAAACGAAATCTCCCATTATACTAGCGTTTTGACAATTTAAATTTTATTTAAAAGATTTTAAAATTTTAAGTTTTTACAGAATTATTATTCAGAATTTCACGTAAAATTTTTTTTAGAAAACAAAAAACGAAATCCAGCATTATACAGACATGCGTTTTCACGATTTGAGTTTTATTTTTTAACATTAAAAATACTTAAAAGAAACCTTGCATTATACGGAGGCATTTATATGCAACTAAAGAATCATAAGTAAAAAAAAAAAATTCTAAAAATTAAGTAGGCTGACGTGGATAGTCTTAGGAGGGCTGAAAATCATTCACAATTAGACTACTAGGATGGATATCAATTGATAATTTTAACAAAGTATGTCTAAATGTATCTGAGTATGATATAAGAATTATGTATTTAGCTAACCAATTACATCTGCAAAAGAAAGAAAGGTTAGGGTTAGCTAACCAAGTTTAAATTGGAAATCCAAACTATCCAAACCTCTATCACTTAACTTTTCTGAATTTGTCAACTACCACAAATCTTATCAAAGATAAATACTAAAACAAATAGGATATATATGATGCATTTATTAAAAAGAAAAAAAGAAAAATTCTATTATTTTATAATTTCCTTTACATCACAGTAGTAGAAATAAGGACATCTTATGGGACAGACCACGTTTTATGGCAAAAGTCATGAACTTTCCTAGCATTATATGGGAAGAACATATTAATTACATGAAAATTAATTAAATGTTGCGTTTGATTTGATAAACATTTCATTGTGCTGATTCACAATATACACTGGCATGCTAATTTATCAGAACTTGGTTAGATTATCTGGTAATTGTGCTTTGTGCGTTCCATTGATTTGTTAAAAAATAAAAAACAAAACAATACTAAAAATTTTATCCCATGCTTGGTTTCTTAAAAGATTTAAGTATTAGACAAATTTTTAAAATCTAATTATTCATTAAACCATAGAACAAGTATTTGTCCAGATTATTGGACAAAAATTTTAATTCTGCTATCTCTTAAACCACTTACAATTATTTATACCTTAACTTATTAAATCAATGACAACAAGTCTCAACAACGGCCAGCGACTAGCCAACAACTGTCGATCAACAAAGTACCAATCAACGGCCAATGATTGGTGATCTTTTTTTAATTTTATATATTTTTTATAAATTATTTTAATTATTATAAAATATCAAAATCTTATTATATATATATTTTTTTAAAAAATATAATATAAAATATATTATCGTAAATTTAACATAAATGGTGTAAAAAAAATTTGTTCAATGTATTGAACAACAAATAATGAACAGTATAAAATGTTGTACTATAACTCATCTTCTTATGCTATATTCTTTACTTCTACTATCTAGTGTTGTGTATCTAATGCATTCTGAATATTGTAACCTGTGTCCATGGGAACAAATAGCAATTATCTATCCTTCTAAACTAGAAGAAATTGGATGGGTTTATCTAAATTACACCATTGTTGATCATTGTGGTGTTGACATATGTAAAATGACCACTTAGTTATTAGACACACGGATTATTTATTCTAACCTATGCATGTGTCCTTTCACCATTGGGAAGAAGCTGTTGTTTTATTATTTTATTATTATTTTCTAATTTCTAATGGGTGAGGTTGGAGCATGTGAAGTTGTTATTATTATTATTATTAGGGTCTTGCTTAAGGGACCCCCCACTTTGCTTGTGCGCCCCCTTATAAAATTTTCCAAAAATTTCTAATTTTGCCCCTAAGGTTAATCAAGCATCCCCACCCTTTCATCCCATTCGCACCATCCCCTCCCCTCCGTCTATCCAAATCCTTCTCGTTGAAGAAATTTATTAAAGCTTTAGATTTTGGTGTTTATTTTTCATTCGAAGTTGATAGACAGTAGAAATCAAGTATGGAATTAGTTTTGTTTGAAAATTTTTTGTCTGCATACTGGTATCCCAAACGACTATGGAGGTGTATTTTCAGGATAAAACAGCTCTACACAACCGTTCTGGACATAGAACGGCTATGTAGAGCTGTTTTATAGTGGAAACATACATGCATGGCCGTTTGAGCCAAAAAGGCTGTGTAGAGATGTGTGTGAACTCAAACGGCTGTGAAGAGCCATTTTTGAGAGTGAACAGTTGTGCAGAGCCGTTTTGACACCCAACAGCTGTGAATAAAGCCATTTGAGTGTTTGAATATGTATGTATAGTCGTTTTCACTCATACTGTCATGTTTTTGTATTTTGATTCCATTAATGAAAATTATATATTGGTTGATTTTGATGTTTTATTTCTGTAAATGTAGAAAAAGGCGGATAATCATACAGAAAGCGTAAAGATTCGTACTTCAATTATGAATACATCCCATCTGAGGATGTGAATTTCACAACAGATGCAAATTTAGTAGTTGAAGAGGTATGTTAAAACTTTGTTGTTAGACTAGTTGTTGAATATTTTTGCTTATGTAATGATTGGTATGGAAATTTATCTTCACAGGTGAATGAACATGAAATATGTGATGGTGGTAATTCTTATGTGGGAGATGACTTGAGTAATCATTTTAGTATCGATCAAGTATGTATTTTTATTTTGAACGTTACAAACATAATACATAATTTGATTAATGAAAATTAAGTGGCTATGATTTTTTTTACTTACTGACATTTACCACAAGAGATGACCTTTTCAAATGGGCAAGAGAAATTGGAAAGACGGCCAAATTTGTTGTTATAATTACTAAATTTGACACAAGAGGTGAAGGGAAGTGTACACAAGTGAAATTAGGGTGCGAACGAGGCAAGAAGTATAGGCCCCGATATAAAAGCCATACATGGGTAAAGACTACAACAAGAAAACATGGATGTCCATTTAAAGTGAAGGGAAGACAATAGGCTGATGGTTTATGGAAGGTGCGAGTGCAATGTGGATACCATAACCATCCTCTAGTAGAGTCATTGGTTAGGCATCTATACATGGGATGATTAAATAAGGAAGAGTTAACCTGGTGGAAGACATGACAATGAGCAGGGTTCATCTTAAAAATATACTGTTATCTTTGAAGAAAAAAAATGTAGAAAATATAACCACAATCAAACAGATATATAATGTTAGATAAGAATTAAAGTTGAAGATTAGGGGTCTTGAATGCCAATGTAGCATTTACTGAAATGTTTGGATGAATTAAAATATTTGTATTGGTATAGGAGTGATGAGGGATCAGATATCATGAAGAACATATTCTGGACGCACCCTGACTCGGTGAAGTTGTTGAATGCCTTTCCTATTGTCCTCATGATGGATAGCACATACAAGACCATTAGGTATCATCTCCCACTACTTGAGATTGTTGGTGTGACATAGATACTATTGACTTTTTTAGTAGGATTTTCCTACATGGAGTCTAAACAAACCGACAACTTCGAATGGGCTCTTCAGAGGTTGGGAAGCTTAATTTGACGGAATGACTTGTGTCCACAAGTTATTGTCACTAAAGGGATCTTGCATTGATGAAAGTTGTGGAAGGATACCATCATATTTTCACAACATTTCGTAACATATGCGCAGGGCTCGATGGCTTTGTTGCATATGTGAAGGATATGTGGTTGAAGCAGCACAAAGAGATATTTATTCTAGCTTAGGCTAACGGTTCATGCATTTGGGAAACACGACAACAAATAAGTATGACTATATTTTTATTTCTTAATATATATCACCACATCCTCTTGTGTTCTATATGTGTGTTACATGTTTGATGATGTTATTGTTTTTGTGATAATAGGGTGGAGGGTTCACATGCTAGCTTGAAAAGAATATTGCAATCATCAATAGGAGATCTACACCATTGTTAGGAGGCCGTACATGCTTTAATCACTCTGCAGCATACTGAGATAAAGGAATCATTTCAACACAGTCTTGTGAAAGTGGAGCACAAAATGAAGTGTTCATTGCTCAATGCTTTGCATCATTGTGTTTCACTTGCTGCGATGAGACATATGTCGAAAAAGCTAAAGAGGGCTCAATAGTATGTTGATATGGACAAGGTAACATGTGGTTGTTGCATTAAGACTACACATGGATTACCCTGTGCGCATGAACTTGGGCAATGGAACATGCTCAACATGCCTATTCAATTGACTTTGGTTCACCCTCATTAGAAAACTCTAACATGGGAGGTTCAACAAAAAGTCAAAGGGTTGGTGCCTTATAGGGAAGCCATGGAGATGTTATGGGGCAAGTACAATAGTTTGAGTACCGAGGATGAGCAGTGGGTTTTGTACCACAAGACCATTGAACTAGCACTCTGGACGTCTCTTCATTAAAGCCACCACCAGAAAAAATCAAAATGAAGGGCACAAAAAAGAAGAGCACGAACATATCAAAAACTTCTACAAAACATGACCCATCATATTTTGAGTATGTCGATGCAAATGCGTGGTTCTATGTGTAACAACATGTCATCTGGATCAGGATCATCCACAAGAAACTCTATGACACCCGCAAAGCCACCACATCCACCTAGTTCATGTATTAGATCATCAATTGGCAGATGTTCATCTGAGCCACCTAGTAGAGAGCCATCCAGTAAAGATTCTGATGCATGTGCAGATACGTTTGATGAATCACTATGCTTTATGCAATCTCAGGTGTTTGGCAAGATTAACACCTATAGAAATATTCCTATGCATCCATGGCTTTGTGGAGAATGTGATTGATGTGCGACCAGATGACAATTATGGTTATCGAGCAATTGCTTTAAGCATTGATCTATTTGAGGATGAGCAGTTCAGAATACGTCAAGAATGCATTGCAAAGATGACAACATGGCAATTATTGTACACTGAAATGTTTCTCCCTCTATGGTACACACAACTACTATCATCACTTACGGTTGATCTTACTGTGTCTAGTGTTTTGCCTGATAAGTGGATGTCCATACTGGATATGGCTTATGCAGTTGCTTCTTGGTTTAATATTGTACTTGTTGTCTTACACCCACAAGTGTCGCATACATATCTTCCACTTCAGTCTTAGCCCCCATTTAGTCTTTCAAGCCCAGAAGAAGTCGTGATAGCTTATGTTCATGGGAATCATTTCGTGCAAGTACTAGCTTGTCGTTATTTTATACTTGTCATTACTCTTAACGTAGTGTTTTACAAGTGTAAAGTTTTCATTTATTTCATTTATGATCCCACAGGTGAAGCTAAAGGACAATTCCCATTACCACCAGTAGCACCACAATGGGCGTATGCAACATCAACTAAATCATGTGGCTGAATGACACCATATTTGGCTCGCATCAAACAATTTGAGGTGTTGGCACAAAATGTCTTGCTTAGATGTAAATAAGAAACAACATTTTATTTATTCATGCAATCTAGCCAAACATTTACATGTGTATTTGCCAATTATGTACTTAATTAATTTATTCACGTGTTTAGAAAAAAAGTATACCAATAGTATTTAAAGCAATTAGAGACATAGTGTTTTACTATTTTTTTCTAGCTTTTGGACCCAAAATGGCTGTCCACAGCCGTTTGGCTTCCTAGACGGCTGTGGATAGCCATTTTTTATCCAAAATGACTATCCAAAGTTTAAGACCAAAAATGACTATCCACAACCGTTTGGCTTCAACGGCATTCTAAGTCCAATTTGGACCCAAAATGACTATGTATAGCCATTTGGGAAGCCAAACGGTTGTAGAGAGCCAGTTGACTTCCCACACGGCTATGGACAGCTATTCTGGGTCCATAGTGGACCTACACCATCACTTTTAAAGCTGTTGTATCCTCGGTTGCTTGAAACTATTTTCTTAAAATTAGTATATTCACTTTACTCAAAACGGTGCAGTTAGATTACAATAAAAACACATTTGAAAAACAAATGCAAACTTGCATCAAAGTCATTCCATTCGAATCGCATCTTAGAAATTTATTCCTTCTTCAATCTTCATGTAATCAGATAACCATATTGAGTAAAAACTATCTACTATGTATAGGCAAGAGTGAATACAACAAGAAATCATAAGAACTTAACAAATAAATTTATATCAACCATATAATCAGTTTCACAAAAACTAGTCATAACATTAAAATATTTCAACCAATATACAATGTCATGTAACTAATTATATGGACTCCTAGATGGGTCAGCACCTCCATTAGAATGATGGCCACTATGATAATGATGTGGATAGTCCCACACATGACCAATCTCAGTGTATATCTGATGTAAGATCCACCCAACTTCAGAATGCTCATATACTAATCTTTGGTAAAAAATGGTGCAGACATGTTCAGCTATAGATGCAATGCGCTCCTACAAAAGGAAACAGTGTATATTTTTATAAAAATTACCATTAAAATAACTAATAAATAACAAAAAAGTTTATCAAGACATAACAGACATACCAGTGACTCATCATATGTGGCTGGTTTCCAATTTCACCCTTTGCTCCTCTTAGGGTTAGACCAAGTGGGAGGCTCTATGACACGTGTGGAGCTAGGTAACATGTATGGATGTGATATCCTATGATACCACTTTATATAGTCTAGCATAACTTCTCCAAGCACCGTCATAACATGCCCACGTGACTCAGCACTCAACATATGCTGGTCAAAGGACTCCCACATCGCATCTACCTCTGCCAAGTAAATAGGACCATCTGCTACATGAATAAGAGGGCGGGGGATCGACTGGACATGAGACAATTGACGAAGCACCCGCTCTGGCTGATGAGGCTCAAGCCACATCCTAAATTGCAATCTGCTAGAGAAGAATGCAATTGGGTGAAGTGGATGATAGGTGCGAGCGTTAACATAAGGTGTCCACTCCACATCCCTATGTCTCAGACAATCCAACTGGTGACATATCAGAGGTAGCTGACTACTCCCTCGACAAGATGTTTAACATGCTGCTCGTGGGAGGTCCTCCCGATATGACACATTCAGGCGACAAGACTGGCGAAAGCTAAGAAAATGCTCGTATACCCACACTTGTAAATATGCATAAATAAGTAAGTAAGCACGACAAGATAAATAAATACATAACCTAAACTTACAATGAACAAGTCATACTAATACAAGTGGTAAGCAACCAACCACCTACCTCGTCCGATGCCTCGAAGCAAATCCTAGCTGCCTATACACATGGGTAAGACAAATACCTCCTCACAAAATATCAACAATACCATGCACGTTGTGCAACAGCTCTAAATAGTCTGTCCGTACAGCTGTGGAGGATTTGTCAGCAAACACTATGCATCCCAGCACAAATAGCATGGTCGCCTTCGGTACATGCACCCACCTCCCATGACTTAGGTAAGCGATGATGATCGTCAACAAAGTCTCAAACTGGAATGCTGGCTTCCTGCAAGCGTTGAACTCCTGAACTACAACTAGTGGTGGGAGCCCCAAGACATCAGTAACTAGCCCAACTACATTCTTCGTTGTCAAGGTTGTCACAGAACAACTAGTGGTGGGAGCCCCAAGACATCAGTAACTAGCCCAACTACATTCTCCGTTGTCAAGGTTGTCACAGAAACAAAATTACCTCATATAGGGAGGTGCAGTAGTGATAACACATTATCTAGAGTGATGGTCATCTCCCCTATGAGTAAGTGGAATGTGTTGGTGTCCGCGTGCCAACACTCAATAAATGCAAATAACAGTGTCTTGTCCACCATTGAGTAGTCTAGAATGATGAGTGGCTGGCTCCAGCCCCGATTGCCTTATAATATGTTGGGCCTCCTCAGGCATTACCTCGTAATATAGGGCCCTCAGTTTATTGCCATAAATCATTGTTTTCAATAGGGGACGATCCTGTGTTGTCACAACAACTTGTTAGTTTTATATTATAACAAAACAAAAAATTAATATACACATAAATTTTCTAGTTGTGCTAACTTACCAGCTCACTCGCCTATACATGTTGTGTAGTGTGGTCGCCGTATCTCCTCAACACTAAGATATCGTATGGACCACCAGGTGTTGGAGATATCAGGAGGTTAGCTCTCTGGATCACCTCCACTAATTGATCACATCTTGCTCCCTTGTCTTTATTTGCAATGTCAGAGTCATCCGAGGGAGCCACCGGTCAAACATCATGAATTGGGGGCTCTTGAGCATGACCCTGTGCCTGCCTGTGATTCACTTGCTGTCTCTGCTAAGATGCCGTCAGTCAATGATATTCAACCTGCTCAAGCTCTTCTATTAGTTCAGCATTTCAGTAAGCTGGGTTCTTGGTCCTAACCATATTTTTCTACAACAATATTAAACAAATAATTTAACATCAAATTCAAACAATTGAAGTCAGGTTAGGTGCTCAAAAAAAGTGCACAATGAAAAAACAACTGTGTATAACCGTTGGAAAGCCCAAACGGCTGTGGAGAGCCATTGGGCAATCCAACTGTGTATATTTTTCTTCTCCATAGTCGTTTGGTCCTCCAATTGCATGTGCACAACCATTGAACGGTGAAAAGGGGTTCACGGGGTGACAAACGACTCTATAGAGCCGCGGGGATTGCTAAACGGCTCTCCACAACCATTTTGTAGTCCCAACGGCTCCTAGAGCTGTTTGCCCCTCTGCATGCCCGATTCAACTATTTTCCTTCAAAACACTACACAATGATGGAACAAAGTAAAGATGGAAGCAAAATGGACACCCATAACTCAAGTGATGCTCACGGATGATGCTTCAAAGAACGAGGAAGAAAGTGGGGAATTGGCTAGGGTTTTGAACGACTTTGTGAAAGAGATTGGGGGCGCGGTGAAGAAAATGGGAGAGAGGGGGGTGAGGCGACAAGGGTAAAATGGAAATTTTTGAAAACTTTTAATGGGGGGTACAAGCAAAAGTGGGGTTGGCATAAGTAGGAACCTTATTATTATATTATTTTTTAATGAAGTTGGAGCACAGATGGAAGGTGTAACATCCCAAAATTTCTAAGGAAGAATATAAATCTACATTAGAGTAATTTAATTAGTGGTATGTTTGCTAAATGCAAATGAGAAGTGTGGGAATATTGAGAATATGTATGAGGATGACATTTATGTGTACATGCGCATATAGCTAGAAAATGGATGTTATGTATTTACATGATTGTATATTAGTGTAACGTCCTTCTATTTCATTCATGACAGCCACATATAAAGTGTTATATGATTTCATAACATGACCAAAGACCATGGGATTTAAATTCTATCTTAATTGATGAAACATGATTGAAAGTTAATGGTGTGAACTCTTGGTTGCTTTCTATTGTATGTGCTTAGGTAATTGTGATTCTCATTATCATAAAAATGAAGTGAACTAAGAGGAATGAACCTTGAACAATTAATCAAGGAATTAAAGAGTTAAAAATATGGTATAATTAGTGCAATTAGATTAAATAGCTACCTAAGTGAACTACTGGTTAGGGAGATGGTTAGAATGTGACTAAATTAGTCCCAATTGGACCACATGGAGGCAGCAGCTAGCCTCCACAAGGACCCACGCCTCTTGCATGCTTGGGACACCTAGAAACCTTGCAATTAATAAGGGGACACTCCCACCAATCATAACTTGACAACATGTCATAGTAGGATAATTGCAATTTGATATTTTTGTATGATATTTTGGTGGGGCTTGCACATGAAGGAGTTCAGCTGAAGGCTTGTATGCAGCCCTTTCCCCTTAGGGTTCACGTCACTCACCATGCATAAGACCCCAAAGGCTTGGCTTTGACTTGGTCAAAGTGTTAACCAATGAAATAGTGACATTAGGCATGACTTGTGTGCATATTCCATGATATTTATGCATGTAATAAATGAAGGAAAATGGGAGAGAATTCCAGACCAAGTGAGAGGCGGCAAGCAGGGCTGCAAGGGGGAAAGAAAAGGAAATAAAAAGGGGGAGAAGAGAGCTAGGCGTGCAAGAGAAAAGAAGGAGAAGAAAGAAGAAAAGCAAGCGAGAAAAGCAAGCTTGTGTGAACCCTAGTGTTCTTGCCTTTTCAACCACTTGAAGCAACCATCTAACTAGCCTCAAAAGAGAAAGGAAAGCTGCCATAGAGACCCTAGAAGAGAAACCCTAGGGCTGACAAGGAAGAAATTGAAGACAAAAGGTAGTTAGTTTAATTCAAGCATGGGTAATTGGTCTAGTTCAAGCATAGGTTGTCGTGTCTTGTATGCTGAAAAATATAAGCCCCTTGCTATATTTATTTCTATTGTTTTGTATGATGAAATTCAATGTTATTTTGTGTCCTTGAATGGATGTTTATTGGCTGTTTATGGTGGTTTGATGCCATATATTTCTGCCTTGTATAAAAGTATGCAAATCCACAAAAGTGATGAGAAGAGAATGAAGAAAGTTGCATAACCATGGGGTACGGGGTATGCCAAAATGGTACCTGTAACATCTTATTTTAATCCTTATACTTATGAAAAACACTTTTCATTTAGCTCTATTTCATAAGGAAATTACCAATTAAAGGTTTAGACCTCAATTGGACAGTTTACTGTTGTAGACAGCTTGCTGTCCTGTTTTTGTAAAATATGAAAACGTGGTGTATAAATGTTTAAAAATTATGAAAAGCTGAAGTATACAAGTTCAATGTGTCTAGAATAGGTGGTAAAAATTTCATAGAAAATTTCGATGCCTTGGTGGGTCAATTAAACAAAGATTGTGAACTATCCTGTTTACGGGTAAAATCCTATGGGGTAGCTTTGAAGAATTTTCTGTACTAATTGGCTAGGCCAAAAATCTTGAAATTTTGCATGCATAAAATATAGTGTTTCTGAGATTGGGAAAATAATTTCATGTAATTATCTCGTGGTTTGAAGGTACTAATAATTCATTATTTCAAGCTGACCAGAAAACAGCCTTTTAGCACAAGGTACACTAGTCTATGTTCATTAACTTTAGGAGTTACCTTAGTACATAATATGCATATAACAAATATCCACTTCATAATGTTCAAGACATAACTTTAAATTACATCACATAACTCTCAAAAGTTCATCACATAAAGGTCATCATAAATCAACTACAAAAATACAGCCAGCAGCCACAATCAGTCTTGAATTACCTCTTTTGCTTTGTCACCTGTATGAAATCATTAACACCAATAATATGAGAAACCAATGATTTCTCAGTAGTTAGTCCATTCAAACAAGGTTAAAGGATGGCATAATTTGAAGTAGTTTGAAGAGAACACAAAGAAAAAGGCATAACCATGCATAGAGGTCTTTATGGACAGTATACATAGGTTTGGTGCATCCTTTTGGCACCACTGCTTGTCATAGGGTGAGACATATTTAGTGCTCCCTTTTGGCACTCCTTACCCCTATGAGGCAGTCATCATTCCCTATCCATAGATGCCACTTTAGGTACCATTTTGGCATACCCCATACCCCATGGTTATACAACTTTCTTCATACTCTTCTCATCACCTCTTGTGGATTTGCATACTTTCATCCAAGGCAGAAATATGTGGCATCAAACCACCATAAACAGCCAATAAACATCCATTCAAGGACACAAAATAACATGGAATTTCATCATACAAAACAATAGAAATAAATATAGCAAGGGGCTCATATTTTTCAGCATACAAGACACCACAACCTATGCTTGAATTAGACCAACTACCTTTTGTCTTCAATTTCTTCCTTGTCAGCCCTAGGGTTTCTCTTCTAGGGTCTCTATGGCAGCTTTCCTTTCTTTTTTGAGGCTAGTTAGATGGTTACTTCAAGTGGTTGAAAAGGCAAGAACACTAGGGTTCACACAAGCTTGCTTTCCTCTCTTGTTTTTCTTCTTTCTTCTCCTTCTTTTCTCTTGCACGCCTAGCTCTCTTCTCCCCTTTTTTATTTCTTTTCTTTCCTCCTTGCAGCCCTGCTTGCCGCCTCTCACTTGGTCTAGAATTCTCTCCCATTTTCCTTCATTTATTACATGCAGAAATATCATAGAATATGCACACAAGTCATGCCTAATGTAACTATTTCATTGGTTGACACTTTGACCAAGTTCAAGACAAAGGTTTGGGGGTTTGATGCATGGCAAGTGGCGTGGATGAGAGGGCAGAAGGCTGCTGCCTTATTGGCTCCATTGAGACTAGATCCTTTCAATCCAACTAGCTTAGTCTAGTTCCCTCATTCCATTCCAACTAGTTATTTCCCACTTTTGGTTATTTATGGATGTGCCACCACTTATAAAAATCTTATTCAATTTGATCCTTATGAATGAAATAACATAATTCTAATTACACATGTTCATGCAAGGTATTCAATTCCTACTTGCCATAAACATGCACACATGCTTGTTCACACGAAGTTGTAAACACAACTAATATAATCACATGCATATTAGCCATTCAATTCAAGAGATTCAATTAGGGAATACCTTAAACATGCATATAAGTATGGATGATGCACATGTAACCTTACATACTACTCAATTAGGGAATGTTACAAGTCTCCCTTTCATGCACAAGTCTTACAAAATATCACCACAAGTGCAATTATCATCTATGGCATTTTGTCAAGCTATGATTGGTGGGAGTGTCCCCTTATTTAATGCAAGGTTTCTAGATGTCCCAAGCATGCAGGAGGCGTGGGTCCTTGTGGAGGCTAGCTGCTGCCTCCATGTGGTCCAATTGGGACCAATTTAGTCACATTCTAACCATCTCCTTAACTAGTAGTTCACTTAGGTAGCTATTTAATCTAATTGCATTAATTATACCATATTTTTAACTCTTTAATTCCTTGATTAATTGTTTAAGGTTCATTCCTCTTAGTTCACTTCATTTTTATGATAATGAGAATCACAATTACCTAAGCATATTCAATAGAAAGCAACCAAGAGTTCACACCATTAACTTTCAATCATGTTTCATCAATTAAGATAGAATTTAAATCCCATGGTCTTTGGTCATGTTATGAAATCACATTACACTTTATATGTGGCTATCATGAATGAAATAGAAGGATGTTACACTAATATACAATCATATAAATACATAGCACCCATTTTCTAGCTATATGTGCATGTACACATAAATGTCATCCTCATACATATTCTCAATATTCCCACACTTCCCATTTGCATTTAGTAAATATAACACTACTTAAATTACTCTAATGTAGATTTATTTATATTCTTCCGTAGAAATTTTGGGATGTTACAGTACCTAAAGTGGCATCTATGGACAGGGAATGATGACTGCCTCATAGGGGTAAGGAGTGCCAAAAGGGAGCACTAAATATGTCTCACCCTATGAATAAGCAGTGGTGCCAAAAGGGTGCACCAAACCTATGTATACTGTCCATAAAGACCTCTATACATGGTTATGCCTTTTTATTTTGTGTTCTCTTCAAACTACTTCAAATTATGCCATCCTTTAACCTTGTTTGAATGGAATAACTACTGAGAAATCATTGGTTTCTCATATTATTGGTGTTAATGATTTCATACAAGTGACAAAGCAAAAGAGGTAATTCAAGACTGATTGTGGCTGCTGGCTGTATTTTTGTAGTTGATTTATGATGACCTTTATGTGATGAACTATTGAGAGTTATGTGATGTAATTTAAAGTTATGTCTTGAACATTATGATGTAGATATTTGTTATATGTATATTATGCATTAAGGTAACTCCTAAAGTTAATGAACATAGACTAATGTACCTTGTGCTGAAATTCTGCTTTCTGGCCAGTTTGGAATAATGAATTATCAGTACTTTCAAACCACAAGATAATTACATGAAATTATTTTTCCTAAGCTCACGAGACACTATATTTCACCCCTACCAATTTTCAAGATATTTCGTTAGGCCAATTAATACATAAAAATCTTCAAAGTTACACCTCAGGATTTTTACCGGTAAACAGGACAGTTTACAAACTTTGATTAATTGACCCACCAAACCAACGAGATTTTTTATAAATTTTTTACCACATATTCTAGACACATTGAAATTGTATTCTGGAGCTTTTAACTATTTTTAGAAATTTATACACCACGTTTCCATATTTTACAAAAACAGGGCAGCAAGCTGCCAGAAGCTGGGAGCTGTCCACTTGAACTATAAATTTCAAATGTAAAATTTCCCTATGGAATTGAGATAAACAAAAGGTGTTTTTCATAATTTTGGAAGTTAAAATAAGGTGTTACAGAACGCAAGGGTATGTCATTGTTTTATTATTATTTTCTAATTTTCTAATAGGTCAAGTTGGAGCACGTGAAGGGTGGCATATGGAAGGGCTATGGCATAGGTTCGCAAGGGCTATAGGATAGGTTCATAGTGGAACTGAACAATCTTGCATTTTCTCTAAAATATTTAGACTTCATCTTCTTAAGTTCGCTTTTGCCTTTCTTCTTTTCCTTAAGAGTTTTTCGTCTCTATTTCATCTACTATCCACACCTCATTTTCTCAAGTTCACTTTTGCCTTTCTTCTATTTCTCAACAATTTTTGGTCTCCATTTCTTCTACTCCGGTAAAGTGAGGTCTAATATATGTTGTTAGTATTTGTTCTCATTTTTTTTTAAAAAAAAAATATTTACACTTGTTGCAAGTACACTAGGTTGAAGCGGCATGGCCAAAAACCCAAGTAAGTTGGCCGAAGTGGACTGTTCGTCTAAGACATAGAAATTACCTATTAGGGTAACAAGCATGTAGAAGGTTTTCAAGTTTGGGAAAATGCAATCTCTGGACATGGTTTTTATGGATGAGGATGTGAGTTATTTATTTATTTATTTTGTTTCTTTTGCTTGATGTGGTTTTTAGGCCAATTTGTGTGTGACAGTTGGACAGATTGCCAAGGTTTACATTGATCTTGGATGGTTCTTCTATGCTTGCACAAAGTGTGGGAAAAAGATAAATCTAGTTGATTAGGACAAATATAGATGTGGCCAGTGCAAGACATTGGACTCAACCCTGCATACAAGGTGCTTATCCAAATCATTTTTGTGTTATTCTTTGGTGGTTATAATCGAAAGACATGCATTGATTATACTCAAACACACTTATTATGCATTAATTAATTAAACGAAGCTCATCATTCAATCAATTTGAAAGTTATGTCATGGTTTTCATTAGATATAGGGTTGAGGTGATCGTGCATGAAGAAGAAAAACCAAGCAAGGTTTGTCCTGTGGGATCATGAATGCATGAAGTTGACCAACCATACTGTGAATGAGTTGATTGAATAGCTACGCCAAGTAAATCATCCGCAGGAGACAAGTTTAAGTTTGTGGAAGCTTGAATTCTTCACAATATCTTGCTTTTGTTTCTCCTAGTCTTGTATCTTGATTAATATCCTTAAATATTGGTCTCAATGTTGGAATTTTTTTCTGGGTCCTTGATTTCTTTTTCATTAAATGGTTGAAAAATATTATTTGGGTACTCATAAGAGCATATTCTGATTTAGCAAGAGGATTTGCATTGGTGACTTTCTCTCTTATTCATATTTGGTTATGTTTGAACTCTTGATTATCTCCATTCTCTATGGTTGTTTTTGGGCTTCAATTACTGATCAAAAATACAAAATGAAAATTCTTTTTTGTTGTGGGGGAATTAGTGGGGTTTCCAATATCTATCTTACTCATCTTATATGTTTTGAAGGGGAGATTTTCTCTATTCTTTTTTGTTTCTTCATTAGTAACTTATTATAATAGTATTAACAAATTGTCTATAAAAAAATATTGATAAGCAATGACATTTGAATCCCAACTTAAAATAATTCAATATTTTAGAAAATGTTCAAGAAGATGATGAAAGATTATCTAATGCCTTGGAAAGGTTCAAGAAGATGCTTAGAAAATGTCCTCAGCATGGCATTTAGGAGTGGGTAGTCATGCAATTCTTTTATAATGGGGTGAGTGATAACACCAAAATATTGGTGGATGTAGCTTCAAGAAGGACCTTCTTAGACAAAAGCTACACTGAAGTATATGAACTGCTTAAAGGAATGACCGCTAATGCCAACTAATGGTCTTCTAAGAAGAATGCGAAGGTCTATGAAGTTGAAGCTTTGGCTTCTATTCATGCCAAGCTTGATGCTCTAGCCAAGCATGTCTTTCCTCTAAAAGCTAAAGAGCAATATCAAGATGATTTTTGAAGTTGTGAATTTTGTGAGGAACCACTAAAACAATCCATTCTCTAATACCTATAACACAGGATGCCGAAATCTCCCCAACTTCAAAAGGGGAACAATAATAATACTATGAGACCTCCATGATAGTAGTAGAAGCAGCAACCAAAAGTGAGTTTGGGGGGTGCCTTAGCTCAATTAGCTACTACCCAAGCTAATTTTGTGAACAAGACAGAAGCTTCCATTAAGAATTTGGAGAGTCAGGTGAGTTAGATCTCTCAGATGCTAAATACTAGGCCTTGAAGGGCTCTATTGAGCACTATAGAGCAAAATCTAAGGGAACATGTCAATGCAATATATTGAGAAGTGGAAAAGTAGTTGAGCAACATACAAAGACCCCAAATAGTTAAAGCAAGAAAGAAGACCAGCCTAAACGTACATAAGAGAAAGAGGTCATTGTAGCACCAGAACTTACAAAGAAAAAGGAGGAAGAGAGACCCAAATCTAATTTGTTCTCTCACAATCCTCGCTTATGTGCCACCAGTACCATTCCCACAAAGGCTCCAAAAGAGAAATTCATATCAGGATTTTATAAAAATTTATAAGTGTTCAAGAAGTTGTAGGTAAATATTCCCTTCTTAGAAGCTATCACCAAGATGCCTACTTATGCAAAGTTTCTGAAGGATCTTCTCAATAAGAAGAAGTTGGAAGACATTGATAAATTCAAGCTCAATGAAGAATGCAGTGTAATTCTCAAGAGAAAGCTACTTGTGAAAATGAAAGATCTAGGCAAATTTACAGTTCCATGCAATATGGGGAATAAAGATGTAAAGAGGGCGCTTTGTGATTTAGGAGCTAGTGTTAACTTAATGCCTCTCTCTATATTCAAGAAGTTGTGCATTGGGGAGGTGAAGCCTACTATGATGACCCTAGAGTTTGTTGATAGGTCTATCAAATACCCTTATGGAGTAGTGGAGAATGTCATAACAAAGGTATGAAAAATTTTCTTCCTTATGGACTTTGTGTTGCTTGACATGGAGGAAGATACTGATATCCCCCTAGTTCTTGGAAGAACCTTCTTAGGCCCTCGGAATGCTATGATAGATGTGGGTATTGGGGAACTTAGATTGTGAGTTAATGGAGACCATGCCACCTTCAAAATCTTTAAACACTCAAACCCTCCTATAAAGAGTAATGACCTTGAAGGAGTTAAGGTCAAGGTCATAGAACAAGTTCAATTAATTGAGAAAGTTGATACAATGGCCACAAGAGATTCAAAATCTCCAAAAATATCTTCAACTAAAAAGATAAAGATAGAGAAGAAAGCAAAGAAACTGAAGGGTAAGAAAATTCCACAATGGTGTTATCTAGGAGGCCAAACTTGCCTAGAAAAGATTTTAAAGATAGTTGGGTGCTCTAGCAATGCCAAAATGGGAGTTGGAGAGTTCATGATCTCCCCTTATAGCTCTTCGGATGTCCCATGACAACTTAGATAAAGTCAGGCTAAGGACTATAAACAAAGTGCTTCTTGGGGGGAGGCAACCCAAGCATTCTCACATTTCTTTTTAATTTTAGTATTTTTTTAAGTTTTCTCTAGAATATTTTTTTTTTTATGCTATTGAGTAATTTCAATAGTAATTTTGGTACTTATAGGTTTGAAAGCAAGTTTGAAGGTGTTGAGACAGTGGAATGAGATGATGATGATGAGAATGGTGGTGTTGATGTCACCAATTATGTAGAAGATTCTGAATTAACACCCCTTGATTTAAGGAGTCTTCTTTACCTTACTTTTACTTTTCCATTGAGGACAAGCTTGGTTTTGAGTTTGAGGGGTTAAAGGTTCCTTCTATCATATTATTTGTTTTCTTTCTTTATATTTGATTGTCTGTTGGGTTCTTAGTGGATTAGGAGTCGTAGTTTTAGGAGTTGTTGTTTCAATTTTTTTTTTTTTAAATAAAAATTAACTAAAACCCTTGGGCCATTGATTTACTAATATTGGAGATTGATTTTTCTATGCATATGCTAATTTTGACTCTATGGATTTATTTACCATATGCTATTTTCTACTTTACCTTGAGTATATGCTGAGAACTTGCTCCTGCAACCCTCTGGGAAATATGGGCCAACCCCTTCTCGTGTGACTCCCCATTTGCTTGATGTATGATTCTTCCAATTGAATTCATGATTATGTGTGCATTGAGTGAATGGCTGTCAAGTGAAGTGTTTGAAAGTGCATATGAGTGGATTATTAGCTATCTGTGAGTTTTTTGAGCATTTGAGCTACATTTGCAGAGCTCATCATTCAATTGTGAGAATGTCATGCATTTTTAACCTTCAAAAACTTATTTTGTTATGCATGTTGAGACTACAGTGAGACTAGTGCATTAAAATAATTAGGGCACCAAAGATGAACCATTCTTTTAGCCTTTTCATAGCCCACCTTCACATTCTACCATTAGTAGCCCTCTTTGAGTCTTAGCCCTTCCATTCATTTTATTTTACCACAATACAAGCTATATCCCCTCCTTTGGTAGCTTCCCTTCATGAGTCTTGCACCCTACACTTTGAAGGTTTATAGGACTTCCTTACAGGTGGAAATGTGTTGTTATGTGTTGGAAAGTGGATGGATTGAATGCCTCGAAATTATGTGTATACTTCCCCAAGTGAAAAATAATAATAATGCGACAAATGAAATAAAAAAGAAAAA
The DNA here is from genome assembly GCA_022379115.2 of Bauhinia variegata. Lineage (NCBI taxonomy): Eukaryota > Viridiplantae > Streptophyta > Magnoliopsida > Fabales > Fabaceae > Bauhinia > Bauhinia variegata. Next base: position 8,985,849 of record CM039430.1, read on the forward strand.
AGATAGAGATACACAATGAGTAAAAAGCCACTGCAAAAGAGTAACAAATTTTGTTAGGAATGAGACTTGAGACTTAGAGAATTGGAAAGTTGATTGAATTAATGGGTAGCAAGGAATCTTTAAAACACCTTCATTGTTTACTTTTCACCTATATTTCAATTTTCCTTTCATTTGTCCTAGCCTTCACCCAAGCCTCATTACAACCCTTTTCAAAGTCCCTTTGATTGGTGCATCTAGTCTTGTTGAGTGGTGGAGATGTGATATAGAAGCAAGCATATGGTAAGGTTGGGTAGTATTGACTTGAGTGAAACAGTCTAAACACTTTACGTGAAATGAGTGTATCTTACATTTGTGTGAGGAATTTCACTCCTTATGCATTGGGTTACATGGAGCTTCATACTATTTTCTTATATGCGAATGTGTTGGTTTTGTCTCATTTTGTAACCCTCATGAATTCCATTGCCTTGCTTTATTACTGGGAGTTTTGGAACTTAACCTCTCTTTGTGAGCAAGCCCCTAAGTATGGGTATATCCATCATGCAAGTAGAGTCAATTTTGTGCTATGCCTACTAGGTATTCTCTTGCGCATTAATCTTTCCTTTGTTTTGCTTGAGGGTGAGAAAAATCTCAAGTTTGGGGGGGGGGGGGTGTTTGATAATTGTAATTTATATTGACATATTAGCCCCTATTTCTTGAGAATTTGAGCTATGATGTGAGAATTATTAAGATAAAATCTATGTTTTTGTAGGTTTAGGAAGCTGGGAAGGAATTTCTAGGAAGGAAGCTATTTTGTAGCTTAAAAGAGGGGATAGTTTCCAAGCTGGCTCAGAGAAGCAGAAAAACGCATTGCAGAGAAGTGATCTTCCACACTACAGTGTGGAAGAAGGGAAATTTCAGTCAGAGAGGGTGCAACCCACTCCACAGTGTAAAACCATTAACAGCAACCAGACAGCATGGAACTCACGCTACGGCGTGAGAGCTCGACCATTTTCATGAATTTGGGCCCGTTTAGGTTGTTTTGAGCAATTTTAGACTCCTATTGAAGGGAGAGTTGTAACCTAACTATAAATAGATTTCTCTAAACTAGTTTTAGAACTTTTTGACTCTTTGGGAATTGAAGGAAACACTATTTGGGATCTAGAAGAAGATCAAGTGGAAAATCAACAAGGATTTTTCTTCTACTCTCTTCTCTTTTAGAATCCATGTATTTTAGTTGTTATTTCTTATTCCCTATGACTAGGGCTTAAATCTTTCATTAGGGCTACGATGTAACAAAGGCTTTATGTATTGGATGCTTATATAGTTCAATTTAGTTTTATTATATACAATTGAGTTTTATTTCTTTGTTTTTACTTTCTTAGTAATATGGCCAATTGGTAGAAAGATTTGAGTGCCTATGAACTAGGAAGGGATTTGATATTTAGACCACGAGAGATAGTTCCATAGAGGAGCTTAAAATAAGGATATGCTAGGACTCTATGCAATTATAACAAAAGAATTCACAAAACTTAATGCAACTTAGATTATTACAATTCACATAGTGGTATGATTGAATTGATAGTTTAAGTTGGATTAATTCGACCATGGTAGAAGCTTATTGACGCATTAGAAATCCTGGTTAGCAATTAAAATAATTAACTGTATTGAGAAAAATAAGTTATTCAATATAAATAGTTGAGGTGAAATCAAAACCCTAGGCTTCGCTTATTGATTTCTAGTTCCACTTTGTTATCTCTCTTCATTGCTTTGATGTTCTTGCCTAGTTGTTCACTTCAATTCAAACGCTTAGATAACAATTGAGCTTAATACTTCAGTAATTAATTGAGCAATCTCAATAGGTACGACAACCCTAAAATATTTTGCCACTACAAGATAATGTCCACTTGCACATATTTCAGTAAATACATTTTATAAACATCAATATCCTAATTTCTGAAGAGCAAGGTTATTTGGTAGAGTTCCAATTTGTTACATTTTTTTTTATATTCTTGCAATTTTACACATATATAGGGCTAATTTATCCCAAAAATGCATTTTCAAAAAATAATTACCAAAATTCAACTGTTTGAAAACATTTTCTCAAAATACAATTTATATTTTTTTTTTTTTAGATTCAGTTCAAAGAACCAGTGATCTTCACACACAAAGAGCACCACCTAAAGTGGTGAGCTTTAAACACGAAAAACGCCATTTGAGGTGGGGTTCTTTGTTCTTAAAGATTGCGACTTAAGTAGCGACCCTAATGCAACAGTGTCAAGCCCCCTCCCAGAGACTATGGCCAAGTTGATGCTCACTACCTCATGCCAGAATTTGTTTTTTTTAAAAAAGAAAAAAAAGAAGTGAAATTGTGCTTGTATAGATCAATTATTCACATTACGAGTTGTAGAGTTCAATTGTTGTATGGACTACATCATGCCTCTAGATAGTGGTTCCACAAATTCTTCATTGCTTTGTTGCAATGGTTCGAGTGAAGGTGATTTTTGTTGGTCATTCCACTCCTGGGGATGAGACTTCAAGGCACCACCAAGCTGGAAGAGAACAGCCATGTCTGATTAACAGGTAAGGAGAATTCACCATGACTTCACTATTTTTGTTTTCTGTTTTCTGTGGTTCTTTCAGAATTTCATTTTTATACTAAAAATAAGAAAAGACTGCAACCTCTATCACACTTGCAATGTATTTTATTGTTTCAAATTTTTTTACTGATATTGAGTAGTGTTTTGAATTCTTTTTCTCCTTTTCTTTTTTTTTTTTTTTTTTTTTGCATAATTTTTTTTAAACTCATTCTTTTTTCCTAAAGCCGAATGAAAAATTTGTTGAAGTTCTCGAGAAGATAGTAGTTGAAGTTACATAGATAGAGACCAGTCTCACTTTAATTGGACCAACATGAGATTCAAGTAAAAAAATATCTTACAAGGATTTCCTGTCAATATGAACAAGATGGATGTTGCCACTAAACTATTGTTTTTGATGTAAAAGTAGTTTGACACCTATAACGTAGGTATTCTATGAAATTTATTGTCAGTGTAAAAATGTTATTATTCTAATTTTACGAAGGTTTTAGGTATATTTTTCTTCAGCTCTTCACATTGAATAAATTATTATATTATATATTTATTGTTTATTACAGAGTCTGGGTTTGTGATATTGATTACTGTTTTGAATTGAGATTGATGGCCACGCCTAATTTCCAAGGCTATGGGCTACAAGTGCCTTCATATTACCCTATCATTCGTCATTCCAATCAAATGATTCCCTCCTTGCTTTGTAAACATTCTTATTTTGGGGTTATTATCGAAAGAAAATGTTACTGACATTCTCAACCAGCTGTAGCATGATGTTAAAATAATGGGACATGACTAATTAATTTTCAAGGAACAAGCATACTGTTCCATAGCACGGATAAAAAAATCTAGTAACTAACGAAAACGTTTTCTCTTAATTTTGGATTTTCAATTCAATTTTTTTACTTTTAAAAAAGAGTATAAATAGTGGCTTCTCATCATTCTCTATTTTGTAACCACCCACCATGCACATTTTTGTTACGGTTTTTCTTTTTAATTTTTGAAGTTACCCCCTTTTTATTCACTAATATAAATTTGTTGCAATTTACTTGCCATGACTACCCTAAATACACATTTAATTTTTAAGAATTACACTTCTCCATTTATTTAAATTCTTTATTCCTTCTCACTTACCTTACCCCTCCAACTCACAAGTGTTAATTTTTTTTTTTTTTTTATCTCTCACTATTATCTCACTCTATCTTATCACGATGTTTTCACCTTTATCCTAATTATGAACTATTTTTTAATCTCTCACGTTTACACAAATCTTTAGCACATCACAAAACCCATATTGTTATTTAATTGAATTTTATTTTGTTAAATTAATTACAGTTACGTTTCTCGAGTAATTCAATTGATTAAATATTGTTTTGAACTTTTCTAAATAAAAAAATAAGTCCTAAAGGAACAAGAGTATCTCACCTTAAGTTTTTCTAACATTATTTTTCAACATTATGGTTATTTTAAATCATAAAAAATTACAGTTATGATCTATCTTTCATCACTACAAAATTTATATCTTTTGCTCCCCACAACACCCATTTTTTCTTGATGACATCTCATTTCATCACTTCTATTTTTTTTCTCCCTCAATTTTCTTTCCAGCCTCGAACTCCATTCTCTCTTATAACCACAAAAGCTCCAAGATCCTACCAAAAAAACTATTTGAATTATGCTTCATATGTCAACTTCTTCCATTTTATATAATGGCATTGAAAGAGAACTTTTCATTAGTAGCCTTCTTACCCTTATGATATATATATAAAATATAAATTTTTGAGAAAACTCTCATTTTTCCTTTTTATACTATCGCCAATTTTAAAAAGAACTCTCAAGTTTTAAATTGGACAAAATGAACCCTCACAAACAAAAAATACCTTAATAAGGTCTATTTTTGTTTTTGACTTAAAATGTAAGAGTTTATTTTGTCTAATTTAAAACGTTAAGATTTTTTTTGGAATCGGTGATAGTCTGAGATGGCAAAAAGAGATTTTTCTCTTAATTTTTCATTGCTAAGTTTCAGTAGTTATTCCTCCTTCAACTTAATTTTTCTCAAATATCACTTCATCTCCAGGTATGGAACATCTTCCTCTTGACATCTGCAAAAGTAATGCACCTAGAATCTAATATTGAATCTTTCCCTCATCTTTTGCTATTGTTGCTCCTTCAAAGCTCAACTCTGCCTAATGTCATTGATGTTTTGTAAACTTGGAAACTATCAAATGAGAGAGACCATTTCTTTGAAGGTTTTCAAAGAAATCTCAACTAAAAAAAAGAAGTTTGCATTGGAAACACTTATACAATGATAGTATTTATAGACAATTGTAGTTGATAAATGATATCACAAAATATTTGCACATTTTTGCAAAGAGTATACTAATCTTTATATAGTGCTCTTGTTTACAGGTTAGATAGGCTATAATCTTGCATCTGATGTGTAGATTTTATTGCTAATTTTCCTTTAATTTAGAGGCTAGATGTGCTCAAGTTTTGAGCATATTACCCATTTAGACCTAATAGGTCTTCATTTCAACCTACAGATCTTCTATCTGACCTAACAAGTCTCCTATCCGACCTAACAAATCTTCATTTCAACCTTCAGGCTTTCGTTCAAACCTAAACAGGTCTTTTATCTGACCTAAACAGGTCTCCTATCCGACCTAATAGGTATTCATTTCAACCTTTAGGTTTTCGTTTAGACCTAAACAGGTCTTCTATCCAACCTAAACAGGTCTCCTATCTGACCTAACAGATATTCATTCCAAGCTTCAAGTCTTCATTCCTACCTAACAAGTCTCCATTCCAAACTTCAGGCTTTCATTTCGACCTAACAAGTCTCCATTCCAAACTTTAGGTTTCCATTCTAACCTAATAAGCCTCCATTCCAACCTTTAGGTCTCCATCCCAACCTTTAAGTTTTCATTCCGCCCTTTAAGTCTTCACACCAATCAACTAACTTCAGCTAAAAAGTTCACCAACAAAATTTTGTAACAAAACCAACTCTCAATTAAGGAGTTAGGTGCCCTCGCCGACCTGAGTAAAGTATGACTAAAACTCAGTGTTGAGTTAAGAGCTATGCAACTCAGGCATTTATAAAGACCAGAAAAAAATTGTAGAATTCTACCTATCCACCTACACCTCAATAAAGTAACTTAACACTATTCTACAGCAAAAACACAAAGATCTTTACTAGATCGTTGTCGACACACCAAGTATTGAGTCAAATATTACTTGTCATACATTATCTTTTGTACTACGAATTTTCTTTGTAGCCCAAAGAAACATATTACTTGAACCTAAATGCTAAACTGCCATCAAAGAAGAATACTTGGCAACACTATTAGTTCTTGTGACACCCTAGTTTGAGGACACGCTTCACCTATACCTATGGGTCTGTAACCAGATCATTAGCTCGAAACTCATTCGGGAGTACTTTAACGTGCAAACTCCTATAGCAACACCCTAACTCAGGGACATGCTCTATTTGTAGCTATTGGCCTATGATTGGATCATTAGCTTGATACTCATTCGAATGCATCAAATCAAAATGTCATGACACCATCAACAATTATTCATGAATGAACATGGTAAGACAAATCTTTAGTTCGAAAGCTTGACTCGTCCACCTTTCGACCTAGGGGGCTTGTGTTATTAACCAAATAAGTCAGTCCATTGGGTTTAGGCCCATTAAGAGTCTATTGCCTTATAATTACAAAAATACCATTCAAATTATTAGTATAAATAACCCTCGCCATTAATGAACAAGATATGCATTTTGATGAATCTTATTCTTTTACTCTTCTAAAAACTGCTACTAACTTAAGCGTTAGAGTCTTCTCCTCCAACCTTACATTTGCCTTCTTTTTGGCAAGATTTTCATCATTTTTAACTAGGAACTACATCAATCCAATCTGGACTAACCCCTCACAACAATATAAATTGTAAAGTAAAATTTCATATATGAACAAGTTTAATGTGACATTGAATTGGTTAATTATAAAGTAGGAATTGCAACTTAGAAAAGAGGTTTTTCTCTTAAAAAAAATTGAGATGTGCTATTAGTTATTTGTAAGCGCCTCAAAAAAGTTAAAACATATCATGAAATATTAGAAATATATAAATAATTTTTAAAAATATTTTTATTTAACTTTTTATTTATAGTCAAATAACATATTATGTAAATAAAGTAATAGCACGTGTATCACACTAGTATTTAACCAAAGACTAAAATTACCCTGTATTTTTAAAATAATTTAGATATTTAAATTAAAAATAACTTAATACGTGTCAATAAAAAACACGACATGTGTCAAATTTTGTAAGTAAAATACACCGTAACAAAGCATTGCAAAAAAGAAAAAATAATTTGATGTCAAAATATAATTTATCAAATAAAAATTTCTCTGACAAGTTTATATAATCATTTTTATTTTAAGAATTAATGACATACAATATTATGACATTCAGATAAAGAAAGAAAAGCCAACATTCTAAAAGGGTGAAAACGATCTAATTGGATCGGTTTTTTTATTTCATCACCGATCCGATTAGGTTGGTTCAAAAAAAAATTCATCTAATTTATTGGATTGGTTTTATCTTTAAAAAAGAAAAACTCAGTAGTTCTTTAACATGTAGTATTTAATGAATTATATGCAATCTAATCCAATACAACATACATTATTCTCTAACAAATCTAATTAACATAGTTTAATTAAAATCAATACAATATGATACTAAATTTCATTACATAATTATTTTTGTGTAATATATTAATGTAGTTGATCGTTTTGATAGTTGTCGATTTTTTGAAGACCATCCAACATTTGAATGATCTAACTGATTTTTTGAAAATTTTATTCAATTAAATAATCAATTTGATCAGTTTTAGTTTATTTATTTAGATTGGATTGGGTTTGATTTAGATCTAAATACCCATAAAAAAGCAATATTTTATAACATTGAGATTATTCTACACATAAACAGACAAAATCACAAAGGAAAGGGTCTAAGTAGTACTCCGTTACACTTTGACTTTAATAGCTTCTTCCTTCTTCTTCTGCACCGTCCCTCATCCTTTTTTTACGAAGTATTCCTTCAATTTTAATTTTTTATGTATATTTTTATTTTTTTATATGAGAGAGGGATTTGTTATAAATTGTTACTGTTATTATTTTATTAAAACCTCTTCCCCGCGTTGCTTCTCTGTCTTTCCCCTCCTTACACCTCAAAAGCGAAAACCAAAAATCACACCTCTGAAACCCACTTTCTCTAATCCCACAAAAGCAAAACAAAACCAATCCCTAGAGAGTGAAAAGAGAGAAGTTGGAGAAACAGGTATTTCCCTTTCCTTTCTCACCAAATCCTGTAATTTCGGTTCTGATCTAGGGCTAATTTTGGTTCGCCAAGCTGTCATTTTCCATTTGCTATCACTACCTTGGTCTTCAATTATCTTTTCTATATTTATTTATTTGTTTATTTGATTTTATCTTAATTTCTGAGTGATTTCTAGTTTTGGGAGATTGTTTTTTATTTGTGTTGTTGATCGTTAGTTTTTTTGTTTGGCTTTTCTGGGTGTTGTTGGGTTATCTCGGTTCTCTGTTTCTTTGATTGTTCCGCATTGAATCGAACTGGATTAGATTGTGGGGTTATTCTGGAAATTTATTTCTGGGTTTTTGCTTTGACCTGTGAATTTTCGGTTTGAATTTTATCTTACTGTTTTATGGAGAGCGGGGACTTTCATCATGGTCTGGTAAGAATTATGATATCCATTTCCATGTAATTAGTGAATAGATGATGAATTTTATGCGGGGTAGAATTTCGATGTTCTTTTTAATGTTTCTCATGTTACGTTTACCTTTCTTTATGGTCCTTTATGAATTTCAAAGTTTTCATCACCTAGCATATTTGTCTCATGTTTCAATCGGAACCTATTTAAATGTTCCAGTCTATTTAGGATTTTGATCCATTCCTTTTTATAATCTGGTAATTCATAATTGAAAACTTGTTGACAATGGCCTTTATTGATGCATTTTTCTATGATCATTTAAGGGTGGGTAGAGCTATTGTGCAAATTTTAAAATTCTACAATATTTTCAGTTATCAATGTGATGTAACATATTTATGATGAACGACATTCAGGAAATATATGTAGCCTCGATAATTTTTTTTGACATGAAAGCCATAGGCCTATTGCAGGATGCCAAAATAGTCCTGTATTAGGAAGGAGGGAAAAACAAAATTCACCTATCTAGCGTGCAGATTCTAGATGTTAATTATGACCATGACTGCTTTGAAGTTATGTAATAATAGAATTTTGGATTTTAGCAGACATTCTCTATAATTATTTGCCCATACAGAAAAGTATCCGTGGTCCAATAGTTGCAAATAACATCATAGACCTCCTATTTACTAGTTTTATTTCCTTTTTCTATAGACTTTGATACTAGAAATTTTAGTAAGTTTGAGGAGTTTCTAAGTTGATCCATAGTTCACTTATAAGGCCATGTTCTCTGGTATCTCCACTTTCTGTGGCTGTATGCAGTCAGATGTTCATGCTTCTCCACCCCATTATTTTGTATGCCTGGACGATCAAATTTTATTTCCTTTTATTTCTATAGACAGTGACACTAGAAATTTTAGTAAGTTTGAGAGTTTCTAAGTTGATCTGTAGTTCACTTATAAGGCGATGTTATCTGGTATTTAAACTTTCTGTGGCATTATGCAGTCACATGCTTCTCCACCCCATTATTTTGTACGCCTGGATGATCAAAGAACTACCAAAGACGACTTATATTTGAGAAAGAGGACCAGGATGCGTCGGTGGTTTTGTTGTACTTGTCAGGTTGAAGAGTCTTACCCATCCAATGAAAATGAGCACCTAAAAAGCCTTGGGAACTATGGAGATGGTATGTTCTATAAGCCTCATTATGTTTATATTGAAATCTTGCTAAGTGGAGGAAGACTGGAAAAAAAATAAAATCAAAAGGGTGGTGATATAGTATGAACGGAGTATTTTAATGACTTCTTCTGTCATAAGCCAGTCCTTTTCGTCTGGATGTAACTTCTATAGTTTGCTGTGGAATAGAATTGTGCATGTATGCATCAAAGGCTTTTAGGTTTTGATAGTCTTGATTTTGAGAAGCAGATTAAACTTGAGCCTTCTTGACAATCTTCTAATTTGGTAATTATTTGTTCATGTGTGGTCTATTGATCTGAATGCCTCCATCAGGTTGATATTGCAAAATAATAAGAATTATTGTTATTGCTATCTTGTTGCTTTTTATATAAAAAGGTAAGCCCCATGAATTTAATTGTGTTATTGTGTTTTCTTGATATATGTCATCTGTTATTCCTTTATAGGTAACCAAAAAGGAGCCAAGGTGTCTACTCCTGTCAAACCTGAACCACAGAAAACACCACCACCTATTGAAGTGCCAGCATTATCTTTAGATGAACTGAAGGAGAAGACTGACAACTTTGGATCAAAGGCCTTGATTGGTGAAGGATCTTATGGAAGGGTGTATTATGCAACCTTAAACAATGGAAAAGCTGTTGCCGTGAAAAAACTTGATGTTTCACAAGAACCAGAATCAAATGTTGAGTTTTTGACCCAGGCATGTCTTGTCCATAAAGAAAACAATCATAATAATCTTTATATATTTTAGGACTATCACTGCATGGTTATTGTCAGTTGTTTAACTTTCTCACTTGATGCTATTTCAGGTTTCCATGGTTTCAAGATTGAAGCATGAAAATTTTGTTGAGTTGCATGGTTACTGTGTTGAAGGAAATCTTCGTGTACTTGCATATGAGTTTGCAACTATGGGCTCTCTTCATGACATATTGCATGGTATAACTATTATGCTTTTTCTTCACTTACAAATCACATCTAAGAAGCTTTTTGAATATTAGGATTATATTTTCTTTACAGGCAGAAAAGGAATTCAAGGGGCACAACCAGGACCAACTCTTGACTGGATGCAGCGAGTTAAAATTGCAGTTGATGCAGCAAGGGGGTTGGAATATTTGCATGAAAAAGTTCAACCAGCTATTATTCACAGAGATATCAGATCAAGCAATATACTCATCTTTGAAGATTACAAAGCAAAAGTAGCTGATTTTAACCTTTCAAATCAGTCCCCTGACATGGCTGCACGCCTTCATTCAACTCGAGTGTTAGGAACTTTTGGTTACCATGCTCCAGAGTAAATTTCGGAACCTGATTTTCTTTTCTTTCAATATTGTTAGTATTTTTTTTTTTCTGTGGGGGGGATATTATATTGCATTAAAATATGAATCGGGTAGTTTCTTAATTCTGTCTATCTGTGGTTTGTCTGTTCAGATGTTGCAGCAATTTGATATATATCACTGAGAATTATAAGCACCATTATTTTAACAATAGAACTGATTAAATTTTAGCTCTTTTTTGTTTAATTTGTTCTTGCAAAGGCTTCCTTTGTGTTCACCTTACTATGGGAATGTTTGTGGTTCCATAATTTAGCAGTATTTGTTATTAGATTGAAATTTGATAACGAATCAGCAATCTAAATTTTGTTTTGTTGGAAAACAAGTGGTTGAATTTATATTTGCTGTTAGTATTACAGATACTGTTTAGGTTATAAGATTCAGATTATATGATGTTTGGGGATGTCACATCTATTATCTGATTGTTTAAAGGTATATTTAATATATTTATTCTCACATGTTCTCCAAATACTATTGGACTCGTTGTGTTGCTTGAGATTAAGTTTTCTTGTTTGTTTTCTCTAATCACCTCAACTTTCCTCAACTACTATTCCCTTTTTCATAATTTTTGTTTGAGTTATATAAATTTTTATATTCTGTCTTGTAAACTTACAGGTATGCAATGACTGGCCAGTTGACTCAAAAAAGTGATGTCTACAGTTTTGGTGTTGTACTTCTTGAGCTTCTTACAGGGAGAAAGCCTGTTGACCATACCATGCCTCGTGGACAGCAAAGTCTTGTTACATGGGTAGATGAAATTGACAATTATTGCTCATCTAAGCCCCTTCCTTCTTAAATTTTCGTCACCTATGGCCACCTCCATCTGTCTCTACATTAGTTGACATTGTTAAGTTTCTGTAGGCTACCCCAAGATTGAGTGAAGATAAAGTAAAACAATGTGTAGATCCAAAGCTGAAGGGAGAATACCCTCCTAAAGGAGTTGCGAAGGTCCGGTCCCTCTCTCTCTGTCTCTCTTGCAAATATTATATACACATGAAGACATTTGGTACTTCTGGTCTATGCCCATTGGAAACTCAGGTTAACTATGGTTATTATTTTGACTATGCAGCTAGCAGCTGTTGCAGCTCTATGTGTTCAGTACGAAGCTGAATTTAGGCCAAATATGACTATAGTTGTTAAAGCGCTTCAACCGCTTTTGAAGGCTCCTGCTCCTGCTCCAGCACCAGAGACTTGAAGCAAATGAAGTAAAAATTTTCGTTTTCTCTCATGGTATTCTGCATTTTCTGCGTAGTTTGGTTCAACTGGCTCCAGATTTCACCTGACACTATATATATATATATATATATATGTATAATTCTTACATGAGATTGGATGTGTAGGATTTTATTGGCCTTTTAATGTCTTTACAAAATCCATGTTATTCTGGTATTGCACTTGGGAGTACCGATGTTCATAGAGCCATGATGCAAACAATCGGGGTGGGTTGTGTGGTGGATGTGATTTGTCAGCAAATGTTGATCTTCTCCCATTTGTTAGTCAGTCATTGATCTTCATGTTCTTTGTCTTGTTTAGTGTCTTATCTTTTCAACAACTATTTTTTGCCATGGCAAACAGTTTGATATCAGCGCATTTCTTGCAATAAGAAAAAGCAGTTTCACATCAGGGTAGTTCACTGTACTATATTTGTGACTCCTGTTACATTTTACGTATTATTATATTATTTTGTGTTTATATTATATTATATTATTTAAAGCCTAAAGTAATATAATTTTGGGTTATATGACATTTTTTTTAGGATAGATCAGATAGTGTTAATGTGATGCAGTATTGCTAAGAAAATAAGTCACATTCAATATAGAATCTACCCTTCAAAAGAAAGTAACTGAGTATTTTTGAGGAAGTAGTCTTGGCTCTCTTCTCCGAATGTTTCATTTACTGTTAAAAACTTTCTATAATTTTAAATTAATATATTATTAAAATAAAGATAATTATATTACTTTTTAATTATTATGTGGTTGAATTATTTTTATTACTTTTAAATTTTAAATTTAAAAACTAACTTTATCATTTTACAATATATTTTATCAAATATTTTTTTCACTTTTATTAAAAATTATTAAAAATTATATTTCAAATCATATACCATTCTCGGATGCGTAAGAGTACTACTATTTTATTTTTTTCTAATTTCTTAATACTTTATTTCTCTTAACATATTCAAATTTATCCAATATATATGTTTACATAATAATTACACATTTTCAACAAATAAAATTATTTATACTCTTAATACTTTATTTGTTTATTTTGACATTAAATTAACTTCATAGAAAAAAATTATGTAATTTATTATGTTAAATTGATTGTAGATTGTGTGGGATACAATCTAGTTCTATAGAAAAACAAAACAAAGTATTATAGTAAATTTTACATATTTTTTTTTTCTTGTACATCTATGATAATTTATTTTGTAACTAAGTTGCTTGTGTTGTATTGTATATCAAATAAACCAATTTTAAAAGAAAAAAAAAATTGGAATTTGCTACTGTTTTGTTTTGTTGTATTTTTTTTAAGAAAAATCAAAATTTACAATTTGCTTTCAATTCAAGAAGTTGAGCATGTTTGGAATGATTTTTTTTTTTTTGTGAGGAGCGTTTTTAATAAAAGAAAAAATTCTTAAAATAATTTTTAGTGATTAAATTAGTTTTTGAAAAAAAATTCTATAAAAGTTAAAAATGTTAATTTTAGCATAAACATGAAGTAAGATTTTTTTAAAAAAAAAAGAAGCAAAAAATAGATCAATATTTCAAAAAAATTAAAAATTTTAAAAAATTACTTATTTTTTTTATTTTTATTTTTTTTACCAAGAAAGGCATTGTTTTTAAATCACTCATTCCTATTATATGAAATTAGCAAGTGGTCGCCAATTTTCAAATAAAAGCAAATCCATTATTATTAATTTATATCACTTTTATCAATATTTCCTAATATATAGTACATAAATAAGATATTATAGTAAGAAACAATATCCGAATAATATATTTTTATTTTATTTTTTTTACCAATAAAGGCATTGTTTTTAAATCACTCATTCCTATTATATGAAATTAGCAAGCCGCCCGCCAATTTTCAAATAAAAGCAAATCCATTATTATCGATTTATATTACTTTTATTAATATTTCCTAATATATAGTATATAAATAAGATATTATAGTAAGAAATAATATCTAAATAATATCGTATCACCTAATTATATTTTATGACAAGAAACTACTAACTCACAAATATTGTAGTATGGTAATGTGATATATATAAATATCGCAGTATAATAATACAATATCACTTGTTCTACGTTCTAAGCCAATTTATTTAGAGGGAAGAGTTAGATATCTCACCACACCACTTTTCAAATTTTTGTGTTTTTGACAAATAAAAAAAATATAACATAAAGAAGAATCTCTATTAATGCAGCTATCACCTCATCACTTTTTAGATTTCTTTTTTTGTTTTTTTCCAAATAAATAAAAGAAAAAAAAAACATGAAAGGAGTTGTGACATGACGGTATACTAGTTGCAAATAAATATTATAATTTTCCTAATTAAAATTTAGATCAACTAATCAAAAATAAAAGTGTGGGATGTTTTTCAAAAAAAAAAAAAATTCCTTTAAAAAGTTGAAGGTGTGATAAATGAGAGAAATAAATAGAGAAGCTCTTTGCTCTATCTGAATTGATATTTGACTACACAAGTTTTAAAAATTAGATGTAAAATTTAATAGAAGCCATCGTAGTTTTATAAAAGCAAACACTACACTTTCATTTTTCATATGCACATCTTCCTTTCCTTATTTTTCTTCCTTTTTGGTTTGCTTATATGTTTTCTCACTTGATTCCTATTTAGTAGTGTTATTTTCTCAACTTTTTCTTTTTGAGTCTTTGGATCATTAACAAGTATGTTTACATTTTCATAGTATGTTATATGTAATTTTTTATTATTAATTATCAATTTTGTTACTATTTTTGTTATCATTATTAATTTTTTGTGCTAGAAAATTTGATGATATTATCAGCTTAAGATTGCATTTTTTATGTTAGTATAGAGTTATGTTCGATTTTTATTGTGTATTTGATATAATTTTAATTAATTTTTCCTGAAAAGTAGATGAAAGAAATTCAAAGTAAAACAGAAAATAAAATTGTACTTGAGTCACTATCTTGTTAATTCCTCTAATATCAATGGCACAATCCCCGACAACGGCACCAAAAACTTGATGTACGAATTGTGGATGTAGAAAATAGGTGAAATAGGATGTGAAATATGGATGGAAATACAATGCAAGCCAACACTATCAGTGTAGCCAGCAAGTATTCCGGGGTTGTTGTACCTAAGGGATTGTGATTGATTACTAAAGTATAAAAACTCTAATAATGCTCAAACGGTCAAATAAGAATGATAACAACAAAATATCATAAAAGAAAACATCATAAAAGCAAATTGAAGTAGGAGTAAGAATATGAGGAGAAGAAATAAGAGATAAAGGCCTAGGGATTCAGATTTCACCACAAGTCCTTAGTATACTTTCATGATTCAGTTATGACTTTCCACAATTATTAATTGCTAGCTAGGATTCCCTAATCTAATCAACCAGCCTTGGCGTGAGGTCAGATTGAGTCTAATTACAATTACCAACCCTGCTACGGGCCATTGCGAGTTGTAATAACCATAATTGCATTAAGTTCCATGGACATCCCTTTAGGGTATTCTAGGGAATCTCCTTAGCTCCCACATGACTACACAGGATTTTGGGTATAGATAGCCTCAGAACCCTATAGATTTAACCCTCGTGGTCTAAGTTAACTAGTCATCTTCCGAGTCATAGAAAATCCACAAGTTTTTCCAACTAATTAGCCAAATCAGTTAAGAGTGAAGTGTAGAACATTAAACCTCAATTAAACAAAAGATGGAATTGTCATAACATCATCAATCATGTCTATACAAGAACTTGGGCTACATCTTAGCCCCTAGAGAAGAAATTAGTTACACATGATGATGGAAGAAAACATAATAATGAAATAAAAGAACATAAAGATGGATGGGAGTGATGCCTTGCTTGCTTGCTGCCTTGTTGACTCTTGGATGCGTGGTCCTTTGCTTCTCAGTCCTCCTTCCTATTTATAATTTCTTCATTCCTAATTAAACTCATCTTAGGACTCTAAGTTGCATCACAATTCTTAGTTTTAATGTAATCCTAATCATACTCTTCAGATCTTCATTAGAAAATCTCTAGGTCACCATGGAGAATCAGGGACCTCGCCACGGCGAGTGGCATTTTTGTAATTTACTGTTTTTCATGCGCTTGGTTCCTTTTGGTGCTTGGTTCCTGCAAAATAGTAAAATGACATTAAAAGTACCTTAATCTATATTAATTTGGGACTTAAATGCAAGGGAATTCATGCCAAAATATCTATATAATTTACACTCATAAATGATTTCTCAGTATTTGGGAACTCATTTGATTCCTACCTTCACAACTTGTCATTAGTACTCAAAAGGTACCAAGAAACAAATTTGATATTGAATTGGGAGAAATGCCACTTTATGGTAACAAAAGGCATTGTTCTAGGCCACAGAATATCATTAGAAGGTATACAGGTAGACAAAGCCAAGGTGAAACTAATTGAGAAACTTCCCCCTCCTTCTACTGTCAAAGGAGTAAAGAGTTTTCTAGGGCATGCAGGATTCTACAGGCGATTCATCAAGGGTTTCTCTAAAATCACAAAGCCATTATGCAACCTTCTCCTGAAGGAAGCAGAATTTTCTTTTACAAAAGAATGCAGAATTGCATTTGAGACCTTGAAAGCTCTCATCACTGCCCCCATCATGATCACACCAAAGTAGGGAGAACCTTTTGAGATAATGTGTGATGCAAATGACTATACAGTAGGAGCTGTTCTGGGGCAGACCAGAGACAAGACTTTTAGAGCTATCTACTACACAAGCAAGACTCTTGATCCTGCTCAAGTCAACTATGCCACAACAGAAAATGAGCTGTTAGCTGTGGTCTTTGCCTTTGACAAATTCATACCTTACCTCATTGGCAATAAGACTATAGTCTACACTGACCATGCTGCATTAAAGTACTTAATGAACAAGAAAGATGCCAAACCAAGACTAATCAGATGGGTCTTACTACTTCAAGAATTTGATATGGAGATAAAAGACAAGAAAGGAGCAGACAACCTCATAACAGATCATCTATCTAGACTAGAGAGACATGCTAAGGACAACTTGCCAGTAGCAGACTCTTTTCCTGATGAGCAAGTCTTCTCCATCAACATAGTTGCACAGACAGGATGACACAAAAGTAGAATTGGTGACCCATGGTATGCTGACTATGTCAACTACTTAGCAAGCCATGAACTTCCACCTGAGATAACTTATCAACAAAGGAAGAAATTTCTATCTGAAGTAAAATATTATTTTTGGGCAGTGACCATATGATCAGAAGGTGTGTCCTAGAAGAAGAATATTCTTCCATCCTAGAGAACTGTCATTCAAGTAGCTATGCAGGACATTATGTAGCTTACAAAACAACCAACAGAGTGCTACAAAGTGGATTCTATTGGCCTACACTCTTCAAAGATGCACAATCTTTTGCTAAAAGTTGTGATAAATGCCAAAGAATTGGGAATTTGTCCAGGAAGCATGAAATGCCTCAAAAACCAATCTTAGAAATTGAATTATTTGATGTTTGGGGCATTGACTTCATGGGACCATTTCCATCATCATATGGCAACCTATATATCTTAGTTGCAGTGGACTATATGTCTAAATGGGTAGAAGCTGCAGCCTCTCTTACAAATGATTCCAAAGTGGTGCAAAAATTTCTCAGAAACAACATATTTGCCCGCTTTGGAGTCCCTAGAACATTGATTAGTGATGGAGGCACACACTTCTGCAACAAACCACTCAGAATTCTCCTAGAAAAATATGGAGTAAAGCATAAAATTGTCACCCCTTATCACCCGCAAACTAGTGGGCAAGTAGAGGTGTCTAACAAAGAGCTGAAGAGGATATTAGAAAAAACAGTCCACAACAACAGAAGAGACTAGTTAGCAAAGCTGAATGATGCACTCTAGGCAGAACAACATTCAAGACTCCCTTAGGCATGTCACCATTCAACATAGTCTTTGGGAAGGAATGTCACCTACCAGTAGAAATGGAGCTTAAAGCATATTGGGCTATAAAGCTGCTGAATTTTGACCTACATGCAGCTGGGCAAAATAGATTGTTACAATTGAATGCTCTAGATGAATTTAGAAAGGAGGCATATGAAAATGCCCGAATTTACAAAGAAAGAATCAAAGCTTGGCATGATAAGATGATCACAAGAAAGAACTTTTATCCTAGACAACAAGTGCTGTTATTCAACTCTAGACTCAGACTTCATCCAGGTAAGCTAAAATCAAGATGGTCAGGACCCTACACAGTCACTAATGTGACCTCATTCAGAGCCGTAGAGCTGAAAGGCAAAAAGCACAACTTTAAGGTAAATGGACATCGATTGAAGCCATACCTCACTAGTCCAGAGGCACAGGTGCATATTGTCAACCTTCAAGATCCTCCATAAAAGCAGACAAAGTTAGGATGAGGACTGTAAACCAAGCGCTTATGGGAAGCAACCCATCAATTTTTATTTCTTTCATATTTTTGTGCAATTTAAATTTTTGTTTCTATTTTACTTTTCTACTACTAAATACTTTTAGAACCAATTATGGAAGCCATGCAGGTGTTAGGAATCAAACAGGAGTAGATTCGATCAAATTTGGGACAAAACAAAGGAAAATCAAGGTTCTGCTCACCATGGCGAAGTACCAATCTCGCCATGGCGAGGTCTTCTAGCATGTAAAGCGGACAAATCTCTCCACGGCAAAGTGCCCGACTCACCACGGCGATAATCACTGTTCACAAGCCAATTTTTTTAAATTTTTTTTGAAAATTAGGAATTACGAATTTGCCCCTCGCCGCAGTGACCCATTCCTGAATTCAAAATACCCAGCGGCCACCATCTTCACACTTTGCTTATTTTTTCCCACTCAACTACCACTTCATCCCCTTCACATTCCTTTCAAGTTCTACCGATTAAACACTTTCATATCACTCCCATTCACTTCCCCACTCACTCAAACACAAATTCCACCCAAATGCATCAAGATTGAAAGAGAAATTCAGCCCTTTTCTGTACTTTCTCTCTTTACTATTCTTGAAGTTTTTGGCCGAATTTGGAGTTGGAAGAGTATGGAATCACTACCTAAGGCATCATATAGGTAAGTATGCACTAACCCACTCAATTAATCGATGAAATTGTGACAGAATTGCAGCATTGCATCCTTGAACCCTCATGTCCGAAAATGCCTAAGATGTATGCATGCTCTTGAATTAGTGGTTGCATGTGATATGTTTTAATGCTAGTTGATTATATAATAGCTGAATAGGTGATTTGTGAAGAAAATTCTGGGTGGATTATGGTAATTGAGATTATGCATATTAGCCTACTAGTGTGAAGGTGTGAAATTGTGTGGATTGAACATCAATTTGGTGGTTAACTGCATGCTGAAATTTTAAGTTTTCTGTCAAGAATTGGTGTTGTGCTTTGTTTTGTTTTGGTGTCCATTTTGCAGCCACAATGCCTACAAAATAGTTGGGTAAAAGAAAGGGATCATCTTCTTCAAGAACGCCACCATATGATGACACCCGCTTTGTGAGCAAGAAAGCTCAAGACTACTATGCAGAACTATGCACAAAGCTACCAATTGCAGAATTTGGCATTGATTTACGGCTTCCCTGCTTCACACCACTCACCAATCACATGGCTTGGAGGCAATGGCTGAAGTTTGCACAACAACCTGAGCATGCCGCCCTTAACATTGTCATGGAGTTCTATGCTAACATGCTTGAACTACAGACTCCCTATCAGAGCTGGGTAAGAGGAAAAAATGTCACATTTAATAGGGAACTCCTAAATGACATTTATGAAATTCCCTGATGGCCATTAGGATAGCAGGGCTTCGCCGACTTCCTTGATCATGGTGACTACAATGAAATCATTAGAGGATTATGCATTGAGGGTACTCAATGGGTCACAAGGGATAGAGAATTCTACCATTTCCCCAAAGCAAGACTGGACAAGATCAACAAAATGTGGTTACAATTCATCTCTATCCGCTTGATCCCTTCGCACCACACCTCTGATGTCTCCAAGTTAAGAGCATAATTTTTATGGGAGATACACAACAGATGGAAGTTCAACGTGGGAGCCGCCATCAGAAATTCTCTGAGCAGTGCCAGACTTCAAGCTAACAAAAAGGTTATTCCCTTTCCACACCTTATCACTGCTTTATGCAAACATGCCGGGTTGGAATGGGCCGACATCGAACCACTGCTTAAGCCAAGAAGGATGTTAAACCAAACTTTTTTCGATCGCCTTAGGCCACCATCCCTCCGAGGTGCCCAAGCAGCTCCACCCCCGCCGCCTCAACATCCTGTCCCTCCTGCAGCACCCGCACAACAACCACCACTACACCATCCAGGTTTCATGGACTCTGCACTGGCTACCAAGTTGAATACCTACATTTACTACGGCTATCAGTGGTACGACATGTCCATACGATGGTATAATATAGCTTAACAGTATTTGGAAGCTAGTGCAGTAGGACTACTGGCTTACCACCCTTCCCAGGCTAACCTCGACCGCCACACTATGCACCACCACCACAGGAAGAGGAAGCAGCATCATAAGGGAGCTCCAAGGAGACTAGCTAGGCTGCTAAACCAGGTTGGCCCTTTCCTTACTCTTTCCTTTTATGTATTGAGGACAACACAATATTTAAGTGTGGGGGAGGGACAATGCTTTATTAAACAACCTAGTAGTTGAAATAAAATTTTTAAATTTTTAAAATTGAGTAGTAGAATAGTTGTTTTATGT
Organism: Bauhinia variegata; assembly: GCA_022379115.2. Classification (NCBI taxonomy): domain Eukaryota; kingdom Viridiplantae; phylum Streptophyta; class Magnoliopsida; order Fabales; family Fabaceae; genus Bauhinia; species Bauhinia variegata. The sequence continues at coordinate 9,006,607 of CM039430.1, forward strand.
TGCATGATTGTGTGAATTTGCTTAAATTTCTTTGTTTTGCATGATTGCATGATTGTGTGTTTTGACTGAAAACCATGGCTCATGATGAAAATAGTGCCAAACTGATTATATGGGATGAGGAATTTTCAATTATTATGAAATTAATGCATGATTGTTCATTTTATCTATTCCATTAATGATTGAAAAGCCTCTGGGAATTCTGAGCCAACCTTGTTAATGTGTAAACCCACATTCTAGTGTTATCCCATTATATGCATTAGTTTACTGAGATATTAGAGTAAATCAAACTGTGAGTGGATGAATGATCCCCAAGAGAGCTTTTGAGCCATAGAGCTATATTATTAGAGCTTGCCTTTTGTTTGAGAGTGAACATGGCATCCTTGACTTTTTTAGAACTTGCTCTGTTATGCATGTTGAGACCACATTGAAATCACAGACACTAGGATTATTAGGGCACCTAGGTTTACCCATCCGTACCTTCCCAGAACCTTTTGTAGCCAATCTGTTCAAGCCTGTTTCTGACAGTACTGTGGATCATGGTTGTTAGGTCTCATTTTAGTCACATTTCAACCCCATATTTTCTTGGTTTAGTGGCACATTCTTAGACTATTTCAATTGATTTAAATCACTTTTTAGATTCTTGAATTCATATGGATGATAATATAAATTGAGCTTAATTGCATGTTTTTAATTAACATTTATATTTTCACAAGTGATTAATTTCCATGCCAAGAACAAGCATTGAAGAGCCAAGCTGGAAAACAGAAAAATGGCAATGCTGCCAATGGGTGCTGTGGCGCTGCATTCCAGAGGCCATCGCTGCCAATTCTGCCAGTCACCGCCGTGGCACCCATGCCCCAGCGCTGTGGCGCCCAGAGCCTGGATTGATGCAACTTTGAGGAGTTTTAAGGCAAGTCAATTACCGGGAAGCTTTATCATACAAGGATTGGGATTCCTAAGCTTGGAAGACTCTTTGGAAGCATAATTAAAGTGAAAATTAAAGTCTTAGAAAAATATATCTACTTAGTGCCCTAGTTAGATTATGATTAGGATTGACTTGTACTTAGAGATATAATTAATTAAGAGTCCTATTTTGAGTCTAACTAGGAGTGAATATATTATAAATAGCCAAAAAGGCTGGAGAAGACCACCACGCCTCAGCTGCTGCTAGATCCAGAACCACATAATCGAAGAGCTGAAGAGACACACGCATCCAAGAGAAGACACACATCCATTATCCCTTTTGCTGAAATTAGTACTCTTTCTTTTGCTTATTTTTGTTCAAGCAATCATGCTTTCAGTCCAGAATTTTGCTGGATTTGTTAGCATGGTAGCTTAATTTCTTTTATGCTTAGTTAGACATATCTAAGCCATGATACAAAGTTTGTGAGATAAGTTTATGAATTGAATGTTTGATAAATTGATTTTGAGTATTCTGAAATTATTTGACAGCATTATTATTGAATCTATTTGGATTTGTTTGGACTAATCAACCAACCTATTTGAATGATTCATATTGTTAGCTAATTAAGTAAGTCTGGAACCTTAATTAATCGGCACAAGTAACAACTAGTTAATCCTAGAATTGGATTAGTTAGAATAATTTCAGATCTGAATTACATAAAGCCACTGGTGGACCTTTACGGTTTAGGTTAGATGATGTTATCCATAGATCTTAATGCTCCAAGTTCGGTTAAATCTCATGCGCTGGTGTATTGAGGTTATTGGACTTGGTAGGTTTTTAGCTCAGACGTTCTAGTTACAAAACAAACGGTAAGGGAAGATAGGAAATTTTTTCGTACAAAGTTCTACAGTCTAGCTATTCAAAATTAATTTACCTATGTGTTGAGGATTGAATTTGTGTTATCATGGTCAGAATTTGTCGATGCTAAGCATGCTTTATTAATTCTATCACTCGATTTCCTTTAATTCACTTTTCTTTATTCTCTTTTCTTTGCTTTCTTTACATTCTGCCCAGAATTTATAATTCTGCAATTACCTATCAAACCCCCCCTTTTTCCTTTTCGTTTGCTTAGGTTAGTTAGTAGTTTATTTTTCTGTTAATTCAATTACTAGTTTACTACCTTTTAATCCTATTAGATTAAATACTCGCTTCCTCGTGGGATCGATCCTACTTGCCCTATATTACATTATATTATATTTTAAGGGAGTAGTGAATTAATTTGTGAGGCTACGACACCTCTCTACAATGGTAGAGCTGATTAGTAATCACTTGATAGCCATGAAACCCCATCGCATAACCTACAAACACAGAACATCCAGTTTAGGGATGGTGTGTGTTAATATCCTATACATCAGAACCTTGAAAGTTGAGCTACCCCTTAGTTGACCCTTTTGAGCTTATCCTTTCCCTTGCTCTAACCCTATCACGATCTCTTTCCCATTCCTCAGTTCCTCTTCCAAATGGACACCAAAACTTTGAAAGACTGTGTGAATTTAGGGAAAGTAAAGACTCCACCCTAGTTGAGAGAAAAAGAGAGAAAAGAATAGCCTCATAATGAGGATTATCTCCCTAGAAAAAAGAGCAATGAGCAAGAAAAGAAGAAAAGAGAAAAATGCTTTGAAAAATTTGAATGAGAAGGGCCAGGAAAAGATAGAAAAGAAAAGAAAAAGGTAAAAAAGTCAAAGAAAAAGGGGAGACAATAAAGAAGAAAAGAGGAAGTAAAAGATGAAGTATTTGAGCTAGTGGTTGGAGAGTATGTAACTCTGGATTCACATGATTTCTTCTGAGTAGGTCCTAAGCCTTTATCACCTTCAGCTAGCCTCGATACAACCCTGTAAAAGACCCTTTGATTAGTGTCATGATTTGTTGAAGTGGTGGAGATTTGATATATGAGCAAGCTTATGATTGGTGTTTTTCCTAAATTGAGTGAAAATCCGACCCTCCAAACAATTCATCCCTCACCACTTATACTCCCTAAAGCCTACGTGGCTATTATGCATGTATTCACTTTATTATATACCTTATATTTTCATTATGGCTTTTCATGATCTTATCGTCCTATTTTACCCTATTACATGGAAACTTTCTTTTTACTATCTCACTAAGCGAGAATTGAGCCTATACCATTTCTTATTGAGAGTTACCTTGGGATTTGGGAATTATTCCATATTGTTATGAAAAAGATTGCATTATGACGTGATGATTGAATTTCAGAACATCCCATGAGAATAATTCTAATGCCAATTATGGTTAGTAAGTCAGTTATTTGTGAAAGTCTTGCTATCTTGCATGTACGCTTGTTTTTGTTTTACTCAGGACGAGTAAAAGAGTAAGTGTGGGGGAGTTTGATAATCACATTTTATATGGACTTTTATGTTTCATTTCCCTTGCATTTATATTCCCAATTAAGGTAAAACATATTGCTTTTGATGTAAATTCCTTATTTTTCAGGTTTAGGCTTCAACTAGAAGCAGAGAGGAGAAATTGGCAATTATGCCAGACCTTGCAATGACGAGGTCCTCGATTTGCCATGGCGAGCTCTACCCGAGAGTACCAGAACTAATGCTGCCTTATCTTGCCCTAGCGAGATAGCCTTGTCATCGTGGTGACCTGGAGATCTTCTGATGAGGATCTGAAGAGTTCTGAACTAATTGGACTTCCGGGAATCCTTCTCCTACAAGAATTAAGACTCCAATACATAGAAGACTCCCCATAATTATTAATTAAGTAGGATTGAAGTTGTGTAAGTGCAATGTAATTAGAATTCTTATTAAAGTATGATTAGGATTACATTATAGCTAAGAATTGTAACCCAACTTAGAATCCTAGGATGAGTCTAATTAGGAGTGGAGGTATTATAAATAGGAAAGAGGACTGAGAAGCAAGAAAGGGGGGAGATCCAACCACGCATCCAAGAGTCCACAAAGCAGCAAGCAAGCAAGGCGTCACTCCCATCCATCTTTATGTTCTTTTATTTCAGCATTATGTTTTCTTTCATCATCATGTGTAACTAATTTCTTCTCTAGGGGATAAGATGTAGCCCAAGTACTTGTATGGACATGATTGATGATGTTATGACAATTTCATCTTTTATTTAATTGAGGTTTAATGTTCTGCACTTCACTCTTAACTAATCTAGCCAATCAGTTGGAGAAACTTGTGGGTTTTCTATGACTCAGAAGATGATTAGTTAACTTAGACCACGAGGGTTAAATCCATAGGGTTTTGAGGCTGTCTATACCCAAAATTCTATGTAGTCACATGGGAGCTAGGAGATCCCCTAGAATACCCTAAAGAGATGTCCATGGAACTTAATGCAATTATGGTTGCTACAACTCGCATAGGCCCGTAACAGGGTTGGTAATTGTAATTAGATTCAATCTGACTTCATGTCAAGGCTAGTTGATGAGATTAGGGAATCCTGGCTAGCAATTACTGATTGTGGAAAGTCATAACTGAATCATGAAAGTCTATATCAAGGACTTGTGGTGAAATCTGACTCCCTAGACCTTTATCTCTTATTTCTTCTACTCATATTCCTACTCCTACTTCTATTTCCTTTTATGCAATTTTCTGTTATGTTATTTTGTTGTTATCACTCTCTTTCGATCACTTGATCATTATTAGAGGTTTTGCACTCTACTAATCAATCACAATCCCTTGGGTACGACAACCCCGGAATACTTACTGGCTACACTAATAGTGTTCGCTTGCATTTTATTCCATCATAATTCACATCCATTCTACACCTATTTCTACACTCACAATCCGCACATCAATAAGCAATAATAACTTGATTATGAGTTCGCACTGGGTACCAAGATATGTGTCTTAGGATACCCCATCTACCCTTCAACTCCAAAACACCATTCAATGATATTACGTGCAGGTGAATGTTTCATGTTAAAACACTCACATGGGGTTGTAGGTAGTTGACCCTCCCTTCACTCATTTAGGTGATATCTTTGATCTTTATATGGTGCAAGGAAACCCTCACAGTTCGTATAACTAGTGTTAACCAAGTAATATTGACTTGAACCAGAAGAAACATATAAATATCAATTTAATTTAACTAAAATATTATTCTCGAGAATAAAAATTTCTATATATTAACCTTATAAAATTTTTAGTCCATTGGGTCTATTGATTGCATCACGTAACACATGGCCATTAGCTGCAAACCTCTCAACTAGGAAAAAAAAAATAAACGGGCCATCTTGAGAACATATACCCAACACATTTGTTGATATATCTCCTTTCCAACTTTGGTACCTAGGCTTGTCTCTTGAAAGCACCTTTATCTTAATGTGTGTTCCATCCAATGCACCAAAACAATTCTACAAGTAAAAAAAAAAATTGAATCAATTTCTCAATAATATGAGAATATAAATTACCTTAAACCACTTCCATCTCTCATTTGTAGAGTTTGCATCCACTAGTTCAAAAGTCTTAAAAAGCAACCTATTTAGTCTAATCATGGCTTTTAAGACAACATTGAAGTGTCTACTTATTCATTCCATAAAATGACCAAACTTGAATTGAATTAATCAATTTTTAAGATCATGAGCAGTAATATGTAAGAAGATTGCTACTTACTCGTCAGCAAGCATATTCTTTGTTGGTTTGAGCCCCCCAATCTCAACAAAAATATAACAAAGCTGGTCAAAGGTAGACCTATACATCCTAATTTGGTTATAACAAGTGATGTCACTACTATATATCATTTCCCCAAGGTGTCTCCTTTTTTTTTGTGGAAGTCCATGGTATAAGACTTTGGAAGTACAATAAAAACATAGGTTAAAAAGAAACATTGTCGCATAATATGTGCCATATGTAACTGCCAATATATTATTTGCATGATAACTCTTATTTTCTTGGGATCCATTTATGTTAAATAAAACAAACACTATAATATAAGAATTAATTAATTAGTTTCTCATCATGAGTTCCAATTTTTGTAACACTTCCTTGCTGAAGTACTACTACAAGATCAGCTTTGCGGATAGTGGAGAGGCAATGAGCCATTACAAGAGTAATTCTCCCACCCCTACATATCATGTTATAACTTATATCAGAGCTTGAGATTCAAGTATTGCTCCCAAGGTTAACAAAACCATGCCCTACCCTACATGGTACGACAATTTAAGGGCCTATTTAGCTTAAAAAATATATTCATATTTTTCTTTCTTGTTTTCATTTTCATTTTCACCTTCATTTGAACACTGAGCTCCCAAGACTAGTGCCTATTTTCACTTTTTATTGTCTTGCTATCCCTAACCTTCGAGTCTTCGACTGCTTAACTTCACTACAAAGAACAAACCAATCTTTCTCTTTTTCTCTCTGAAGTCAACCCAAAAGGGTAGTACTATATTTGGTGGTCCAAGAGCTCAGAAAAATAACACCCTTTTCGGGTATGAAACACCAGCAAATACTAACAAAATTATCTGATATTTAGAAAAGAAAAATTTGGTTTTAATTCTTGAGCAGCCAGAAGCGAATTGAGCAAAAGTCAGCTAGCCAACCACCACATTATAGAGTTGGCAACAGGAAAAAACTACTATTGAGTTGGCTTTAATTCTTAATCTTTTTACAGGGTGGGTCTAGCATTCACTTGCTATTGAGCACAAAAAATTCACGACCTCAGTTTATGAATTCACAAATACAAATCAATCACATCCTTTGGAGTTCAATATTCTATATCAAATTTGAAAAATCAATGCATGAGTTCTGATTTCATCCAATAGATTCAAGTATTCACAATGACTACAGAAAATTTCCATTTAAGGGCAACCCGACCATAACTTGATAGCTAAACAAGCAAAAATTCATGAATTTTCAACTATATTTCGTTAAAAAAAAAAAATAAAGAGGAAATTCTTTATCTCCAGCAGTGTAGCCCCTTCAATTAAAACATTCAAAGATTAAGTATTGTAGATCATACAATCACAAATCGAAGGTAAAGAAATTCTTCCATATCAAATCCCTTCTTCAAGATCATATTATTCAGCCATTTCATCTTAAATCAACCCAGTTCTAACATGCAACTACTTAAAGGCAACAAGCTCAAGTATTTCAAGCAAAGCCCAATAAATGAAGACCTTTTACGCAAATATGAAACCAAGAAAGAATAGACCAATATAGCACGATGATAGCATAACAAGGCATTAATGTGAAAATCAATACTCGGATTCCTTCCCAGAAAAAAAAAAAGGGAAAAAAGATAATCAAAGATCCAAAAATAAATAAGTTAAATATTAGGCTTTGCGGGACAAAAAGGAAGTTGATTTAAAAATGTACCAGCAGAAAAACAGAGGAACTACCCTGTTTGGATGCCAAGAAAGCAAGCAAAAGAAAGTAAAAATTTTCGATTTTGTCCATTTTTGATTCAACAAGATTTTCAAATCTGAGCAGTCCACTGTCGTGTTTCAAAGCTTCATTTCACGATATTATTAGTAAGAACATTCTAAAAGTAAATTCCCAAAAAATAAACATAATAACGAGAACCTAATAAAAAAAGGGTATTGTACCAGTTGCAGTCGCTATCTTTGGAGCGGCAAGCTGTAAAGAAAGGCACAATTGTGCAATAAAGCAAGACGTGCATAGTACATGGGCGAAGCACACAAAGGCACAAGGGAGCATAGAAAGACAAGGTAACATGATTCATGGAAAAGAAGAGGACAGGCAGAGATATGGAGCAGAAGAGGCTGTTGATTTTAAGGGCTAAGGGAAAACGATTGGGATAGAGAGCTAGCGAGACAGAGAGAGCTTGAGAATTCCTCATCTTAAGCAACTAGAGTTTTCTCTAAAAGGAGAGAGAGCTCATTCCTTGGTGGTTTGAGAGCAATTTCAAACAAAAGTAAAGTTAGAGCATCTCTAATCATGGTATTATACCACCTCTAGTGGTGGGCAATTGCTGGGAGCACAGAACTAGAAAACATTAGTTTCATCTGTTCCATGATTAGAGGGCACCATGATGGCACCCTGTTAGTAGAGAGAAGAAAGATGTGCCAATGAACAAAATCACGGGAGCACAGCTTCAAATGGGTCCCAATCTACCCATAAAGTAGGTGAAAAGTGAGAAAAATTTTGAGCCAAATTCCTCTCTCATTCTCAACAGCAAACAAAAATTGAAGGAAAAATGGTTCAACAGAAATTGAACAAGAATCCTATGGTAAAATAGAAAGAAAAAAACAAAAAAATTCAGATCTATCAAAATCTAAATAGAAATCACACATGCAATAAAAAAAAATCAAACAAAAATCAAAGAACATTCAAACCAGAAATCAAAGAGAAGCTAAACCTATAAAAATAAAAGAAATCAAACTAGAAACATCATGGTTGAGCAATGGAGACAGATCTCAAGAAAATAACAAAGAAGGAAACCAAAAACCAGTAAATCCCGTGGTCATGGCATGAGGAAATAAAGAGAAGCTAAAGCAGTAAGGTTCGTGGCATGAGGAAAGTAAGCATGGTTCTACCTTGTGGTCGCTGACATTAGACGATAGAACGACAGGGCAAGGAGAACGTTAGAGAAAGGCATGACAAAGCACACATCTCAAATTGGGAAAAAGAGAAAGGGGCCTTCTAGAATCTAGGTTAATTAGATAGCCTACATCCGTTAGATTGATCCAATGGTTAGATTTAATTTATATAGAAAAATAAAATGAGCTGGAAAGGAGATCTAACCGTTAGTTGTCAAATTGGAAAAAAAAAAAAAAAAGAAATTTAAATTACAATAGCTATGAGGAATTATAACAATATTAAAAACTGATAAAATATTGTAAAATGAGCCATTTCTTCATATTTCCCATTTGTTATTATGCATATGTGACCGTAGGTAAAGAGCCGTTTTGCTTCCAACGATCAACATGTCAAAATTAAATATATATATATATATATATATATATTTAATTTTGACATGATTAAGTCACAACCAATTCATTAATCTTCTATTTTCTTCACCTCTTTTATTCACTCATATCTTTATTTTATCCCTACATGGATCCCACCCACTTTAATTTAAATTCTCATCCAAATTACATGCAAAATTTTTCATATCCTAACTTTTCAAATTCTCAAAATCCTCTATATTTTTCAAATTACATGCAAAATTCTCCATCCCCACCTTATCAAAATCCTCCATATCAATATCCAATGTACCCACCACCAAGTAACAATTTGTACCAATATCCATATCAAAATTCTCCATATCATTATGCAATTTATCCACCACCAAGTAACCATTCCATCTATCATGGGACTTTAATGGCCACTAGTTCCATTAATAAAGAACCCAAAACACCAGTCGGGTCTATGTTTGAGTCTTAAGTACCACCATTCTCCACCCAAGTTGAAGAAGAAAAAGAATCCAGTAATTTAAAAAAATCCAAAGATAGATTCAACATGGCAGAAGATAAACTCATTCAATTGTGGCTCAATATTTTGAAGGATCCACTTGTGGGGGTTGATCAAAAAGAAAAAAGTTTTTGGTTAAGGATCAGTGATAATTATAACAAGTATCATAGTGATTTACGAGAAAGAAGTTTAATCCCACTAAAATCTCAATGGCATAGAATAAATCATGCCGTTTCAAAATTTGTTAGATGTTATAAATCAACTGTTCAATGGAAGAAAAGTGGGAGCTCCAAGAATGACATCATAGCTGATGCTAAAATGATATGGGCTGAAGACAACAAAAACCGTGAGCAGTTCAAGTTTGAGCATGCGTGGTTGTTATTGAAAGATGAACCTAAATGGATAGGAGAATCATTTGAATGTTCTTCAAAAAGAACAAAGATTTATGCTTCTAGGGCATACTCATCTTCTTTTAATTCATCAGATAAAACAACTTATGATTACGATCCTTCATCTCCCACACTAGTCCGCCCAACTGGCCAAAAAGCAACAAAAAGGAAAGCAAACACAAAAGGGGATGAAACCACCTCTAACAATGTCAACTATGGTGTAATACAAGAAATGTTGATCCAAAGAGTCGAAGCATTGAATGTCATTGTGGCTCTTAAAAAGGAAGAAAACGACAGGGAAAATGTAAGGATTTTAATAGATAAGGAAAAGATTCGTTTAGAGCAAGAAAAGATGAAGATGGGTGAGAAGCGAGAAAAGTAAAGATAATGTTTAGAGAAGGAGAAATTGAAGGCGAAGGAGCTGAAGATCTTGATGACAAACACATCCCAAATGTCGGAGAGGCAATGCTGAGATCATGAGATTATATGTAACATGATTAGGGAAAATATGGGATTGTTTAGGGTTTCTTGTAACCTAGTGATTTAGGTGCTAATTAACTTGCATTTCATTATGCTTTTGTTGTAACCTAATATTGTAATTGTTATGAAAACTATATTTATTTGTCTTTTATTGTAAAATATGTAAATAACAAGTATCGGTCAAACTAACTGTCAATAGTCAAACTAGTTGTAAATAGTCAAACTAGCTGTTATACTACATATATAAGTACTCTACCTAATTGCAAGAATCCTCACACCATTCGCTTCTACAAATTTAGGATCCTTTTCAATTGCAAAAGCATCTCCATTTTTTTCCTTCAAATGGATCCCACCAATTCAAACTTTCTAAAAATGCTCAAGTGGGAAATCATAGAAGAAGAATTGAATGACAACACTGAAGAACAACTTATGTAGTTTTTCATTGAAAGACAAAGGCACCAACAAGCTAGCATCTTTACCTAATGGAGACATACAAAAACTCATATAGAAAGAAATCGTGAAGAAGGACATAATCGATTGTTCCACGACTTCTCTGAAAATCCAATATACACAGATGCCTAATTTTGACGAAGATTTCGAATGCACAAGCATGTGTTTCTCCGCATTGTAGAATCGCTTGGAGTTCATGATGAGTATTTCCAAATGAACTACTTCAAAAATATACTGCTGCAATTCATATACTGACATATGGATCCCCTACTAATAGTGTAGATGATTATGTGCGAATTACCGAATGTACTGCACTGGAATGCTTAGACAAATTTGTTCAAGGTGTGAATGTAGTATTTGGAGCCCAATATCTAAGAAAGCCAAACAATGATGACATTAGACGCCTTCTTCAAATGGGAGAGCATCATGGTTTTCCATGTATGTTAGCCAGTATTGATTATATGCATTGGGAGTGGAAAAATTGTCCAATAACATGGAAAGGACAATTTTGTCAAGATGATCATGCCAAACCTACAATCATGCTTGAAACAGTAGCATCATAAGACTTGTGGATTTGGCATGCATTTTTTGGAGTTGTAGGTTCTAATAATGATATCAATGTGTTAAATCAATCTAATGTGTTTAATGAGGTTTTGCAAGGTGTTGCTTCTAAGGTGCAGTATACAATCAATGGAACCCAATATAACATGGGATATTATCTAGTAGATGGGATTCATCCAGAATGGGCTACATTTGTCAAAAGCATCTCGACGCCACAAGGAGATAAGAGAAAATTGTTTGCTTAACATCAAGAGGCAGGAAGGATAGATGTGGAGCGAGCATTTGGAGTGCTCCAATCTCGATGGGCAATTATACATGGATCGACACGTGCATGGCATATGGATACACTCAAACATATAATATATGCATGTATCATATTACATAACATGATTGTTGAAGATGAACGACACTCCTATGGCTGCCACTTTGATTATTCTTATGATCATTTAAACAATGATGAAGTGGCAACTGAAGTATCTCATGGACTTCCACCTAATTTGCCTATTGATTTTCAAAGATACTTAAGAAACAAAGCTAACATTTGTCAAAGGCAAACCTATCAACAACTTGAAGCAAATTTAGTAGAGCATATTTAGGGATGTTTTGGGCATCAAATTAACCAACATCAGATATTATCCTAATTAAATATTGTTATGTATGCTGGGTGATGTTTAATCTATTTTAATATATTCTTATGCATCATGTATTTTAATCTACACAAATTTGTTAAATTTGTCTAGTATTAATTTTGCACATATGTAGTGTATTAAAAATAAAATAAAATAAACTTAAAAATGTCAAATTGCAAAAATAATTATTAAAATAAAATAATGATGTAGAGTAACTTGTGAGACCCATTTATGCAACTAATATAAGTTGCACCACTAGAGGGAATTTTCTTTTCAAGTTGCATAGAGTGTAATAAATGATGTGTCACTATAAGACCAACAAAAAATAATTAAAAAATAACTCTTATAAATACCATGGTTAGAGATGCTCTTATAAGAGTTGCATAAGTTATTTTTTCATAATTTTTTTGTGAGTTCCATAGTGACACATCATTTATTACACTCTATGCAACTTGAAAATAAAATTTTCTCTAGTGGTGCAACTCATATTAGTTGCATAAGTAGGTCTCACAAGTTACTCCACATCATTATCTCATTTTAATATTTCTTTTTGCAATTTGATATTTTCAAGTTAATTTGATTTTATTTTTAATACACTACATATGTGCAAAATTAATACTAGACAAATTTAAGAAATTTGCATAAATTAAAATTTATGATGCTTAATAACATATTAAAATAGATTAAACATTACCCAATATAAATAACAATATTTAATTAGGACAATATCTAATTTTGGTTAATTTGATGCCTAAAAGGTCCCCAAATATGCTCTACTAAATCTGCTTGAAGTTGTTGATGGGTTTGCCTTTGATAAACATCAGCTCTATTTCTTAGGTATCTTTGAAAATTAACAGGCAAATTAGGCGAAAGTCCATGAGATACTTCAATTGCCACTTCACTATTGTTTGAATGATCATAAGAATAATCAAAGTGGCAGCGATAGGTGTGTCGTTCATCTTCAACAATCATGTTATGTAGTATGATACATGTATATATTATATGTTTGAGTGTATCCATATGCCATGCACATGTCGGGCCATGTATAATTGCCCATCGAGATTGGAGCACTCCAAATGCTTGCTCCACATCTATCCTTGCCACCTCTTGATGTTGAGCAAACAATTTTCTCTTATCAGCTTTAGGCATCAAGATGCTTTTGGCAAATGTAGCCCATTTTGGATAAATCCCATTTGCTAGATAATACCCAATGTTACATTGGGTTCCATTGATTTCATACTATACCTTAGGAGCAACACTTTACAAAACCTCGTTAAACACATTAGATTGATTTAACTCGTTGATATCATTATTAGAACTCACAACCCCAAAAATGCATGCCAAATCCACTAGTCTTGTGATGCCACTACTTCAAGCATGATTGTCAGTTTGGCATGATCACCTCAACAAAATTGTCTTTTCCATGCTACTGGATAATTTTTCCACTCACAATGCATACTGTTTAAAATACCTAGAAAAGCATGACACTCTCCCATTTGATGTAGGCGACTAATGTCATCACTATTTGGCCTTAGATATTGAGCTCCAAAGACTGCATTCACAACTTGAACAAATTTGTCCAAGCATTCCAGTTCAATATGAATCCAATTCACACAGAATCATCTGCACTGTCACTTGACTAACCAAAGTGCCTCACAACCCCATCGTCGTTCTCTCCCCTTTGGGGATGACACTTGCACTTCAATGGAGTCAAAGAAATTGAAAAAAGTACCATAGATCACTCCAACGAAGGATTGAGGTTGTGGAGGGTCAATTTGACATTTTGATGAAGGTTACAAGACTGGTGCAAATAGAGGTTCCATTGCAACACTCACTGGAAGCTTCAACTCTAGACGCAATGCTTTTAGTAATCATTCTTCTGTTTGAAAACTTTTTGGCCATTTATTTATTTCGATATTTATTTATTTATTTTGTTTTGCCTAAGTGTTACCTTTCATAGAATTGTTGTTCAAGTGACTATTGGTCTTTTAAACTAAAAAAATGCTACCCTTAATTCTACCATTTATTTGTTGGATTGAAATTGATTGGTGTATCAAACGTAAAATGCATTGTAGGAACGTTGCAGACCAAGGCCATGGTGCCTGTAACATCCCCTAAGTGAGCCATATGTAAGATTACATGTGCATCATCCATACTTATATGCATGTTCAAAGCATCCCCTAATTGAATCTATTGAATTGATTGGTTTATATGTATGTGGTGATATTAGTTATATTTACAACTTCATATGAGTAAGCATGTGTGCATGTTTGTGACAAGTAGAAATTTAATACTTTGCATGAACATGTGTAATTAGAATTATGTTATTTCATTCATAAGGATGAATATGAACAAGATTTTGATAACTGGTTGCACATTCATAAATAACCAAAAGTAAGAAACTACTAGTTGAAATGGAACAAGGGAAACTAGACTAGGTTAGTTACAATGGAAGAATATAGTCCTAATTGAACTAAGAGGGCAGCAGCCCCTTTCCTCTAGATTCCCACGCCACTCCCATGTATTTGGACTCCAAACACTTGCATGAAATTAGTCAAAGCACCAACCAATAGGAACATGACACTAATAATGGCATAATTGTGTAAATATCATGATATTGTGAAGGAAAATAATAAATTAAGGGGGAGGAATAAAAAAGAAAAATTTAGAGAAGTCTAGAGGGGGAAAGTCGGCAAGTGGGAGCTGAAGAGGAGAGAAAAGAAAAAATAAAAAGAGAAAGGAAGAAGGAGGAAGGCGTGAAGAAAGAAGAGAAGAAACAAAAGAGGAGAAGAGCTTGTCTTGTGTGTTGCAGCCTCATCCACTTGAATAAGCCATTAGAGAGCATCAAATAGAAGGAGAAAGTTGTTAGAAAGGTCACAGAAAAGGAGGCTAGGAGTTCTGCAAGAAGGAATTGAAGATAAAAAGTAGTTGGTTTAATTCAAGCATAGGTTGTGGTTTTCTTTGTATGCTGAAAATTCTGCACTTCTTGCTATTGCTATTTCTTGTCACTTGTGTATTGGAATTTAATGTTATCTTGTATATTTGAATGGATGCTTGTTAGCTGTTTTATGGTGGTTTGGTGCCATATATATCTGCCTTGGATGGAAGCATGCAAATCCACAAGATGTTATGGGAAGAGTATGAAGAAAGTTGTGTAACCTTGGGGTATGGGGTATGCCAAAATGGAACCAAAAGTGGCATCTATGGACTGAATGATGCATGACTGACTCATATGGGTGATTAGTGCCAAAAAGGGAGCACTAAACAGACCTCACCCTATGAACAAGCAGTGGTGCCAAAAAGGGAGCACCAACCCATGTATGTTGTCCATAAAGACCCCTATACTTGGTTATGCGTCTTTCTTTGTAATTTCTTCAAATTACTTTCAGTTATGTCATCCTTTAACCTTGTTTGAATAGACTAACTATTGAGAAATCATTGATTTTTCATATTACTAGTGTTGATGATTTTATACAGGTGACAAACCAAAAGAGGTAACTCGGGATTGAATGTGGATGCTGGCTGTTTTCTGTATTGATTAGAGATGATCTTTATGTAATGAATTTTTGAGGATTATTTAATGTAATTTGAATCATATGTAGATTACTTTGAAATGGATATTTAGTCCATGTATATTATATACTCGTGTAACTCATAAAGATGACAAATATTTAGTGCACCTTGTGCTAAAATTCTGTTTTCTGGCCAGCTTGAAATAATGAATTATTAGTACCTTCAAACCACGAGACAATTACATGAAATTATTTTTCCAAGCTCATGAAACACTATGATTTATGCATGCAAATTTTCAGGATTTTTTGGCTTAGCCAGTTAATACAGAAAATTCTTCAAAGTTACACCTCAAGATTTTTACCGGTAAACAGGACAGTTTAAAATCTTTGTCTAATTGACCAGCCAAACCAATGAAATTTTGTATGAAATTTTTACCACATATTCTAGACACGTTAAACTTGAATTCTGGAGATTTTCATGATTTTTGGACATTTATACACCACATTTCCATATTTTACAAAAACAGGACAGCAAGCTGTCAAAGTCTGGAAGCTGTCCACTTGAAACCAAAAGTTTTTATTTTCAATTTCCTCAGTGAATTGATATCAATGGAAGGTGTTTTCATAAATTTGAAAGTTAAAACAAGGTGTTACAATGCCCACCACAATAATCAACTAAGTTGTGTCATCTGGTGGGAGGGTTTTATGTCAAGACATTGCAACACAAATGCACGTGCATAGATTAGGATAATTATATGCATTTTGTCTCTACTTCAGCAAATAGCTATGTCCACAATTACATAGTGTGTCGACTATATGTCTATTAAATTCTATTTATAACTTGTGTATAAAACGTTGATAATAGTTCATGCAATATGCTAACTTGAGACTAAATTTTGTATTGGGAAACTTGCATTTGGATGTATTCTTATAATGGCACACATATAAAAGTGGAAATAAATATATGGATGTGTCAACACTGTGTATCCGTTATGTTTAAATACAATGACTATTTTGTTCAAGCAAGATTAAACCTGCATTGGAAACCAACCCATCACTATTGGTTATAGTCTGATTAGGCTACCAACATAAGGTTACTTTTGGCCACTCGAAATATCTTGCCAATTCAACTGCCATCAATAATTAATGATGCATCCATGATTATATATTTCGTTCATGAATTAGTAACCTTTATATTTGACAATGTTCAGATGAGATCTGAATGGTAGCTTGCTTTATATGGTGCTGCATGGTCCCCATTTGACAATCATGAATCCTTTGAATGTATAGTTGAAGATGACAATATATCTCCTGATTGTATGCCCCAAACTTGTGTGATGTGAGGGCTTAGCTGCCTTATATTTATTCTGCAAATTAAGACGCAAAGCAATGATTTTGGCCTTTGTTATCAAAAGAGTCACCTACAGGGAAAATGGTAAAACTCCTCCCCGTTCATGCACACTCCATTCAATTTGTTAGCATCTGACTTCAACAATCAATACATCACTGATAATTTTCTATGTGCTTCTAGTTTCAATTGCAAGGGCTTAGCCGTTGCTATTCTTGCTGGTATTAACTCTTCGTGCTCCACTAACCTCACCAACTGTCATAGTCTATATTCAACCCTGAAAGGATTGTTGACATTAACTTCCACCTTATCCATTAGTTATCATCATTGTGAGGTCCATACATGATTGGAGATGTGCAAAGTATTTATTTAAATCATGCCATATGTTGAAACTTGCATTTAGGACTTCAACCAATGTTAGGTTGTATGAAGTATATTTGTGGAGAGTTATAGTTAGTTCAAGCAGTCAAAATTATATGCAATAATTTTTAATGGCTCGTGATAAAATAAGTTATAAGTATGTGCACTTTACTAGCACTACGTGAGAAGAGAAGTTTGTAGTCAACAATGAGCTTCACAGTGCACAGGGGAAAGGGTTGCTAGCATAATCAATGCCGAAATTTATTGCATGTGTAACAGTGAAGCCCATGGTTTCACACAAGTAGGCTTAGCAAGTGAGGTATCAAGCCTTAAAATAAACATGTCTCTTGTCTGTGATCAACCCCACCCTAGCCAATTATAGCGTTGTGGCTCTATGTGAAGTTGTGCTTTGCGTCTATAGGGCAATGGTGAAAATGCACAAGACAACAATTCGGCGATACCAAACCAAGAATGCCACCAAGGCTTTGTGGCTGAAACATCTAATTTGAGTTGTGCATTGCCTTCAACCCAAAGGTATGAACATTTTATTTGGGTGTGGTTTATTTTCTCGATCCTAAAAATCGATGAATTACTATGTCCTGACTGTTTACAATGGGTTTACATTGATTGTCACATGCTTTCAAATCTTAGATGTTGTTGTACATCCAGCATGTCGTTGGAAGAGCATGTTCAAGTAAGGACTCCAAGATACTTGCCTACTTCACTAGAAAGATGATTACGGTCCATTGCGTAGTGGCATTTTCAAAAATGAACAATTACACTTGTCTACCCTGATAACATTGCTCGCACTGATGATGGTTTCTTTGTAATATTTAATTGCTAGTCACTCAAAATCCACTACAATAGAAAAGCAGGCAATGGACCCAGGAGACGGTGAGGCTAATGACATCATAAACAACATAGAAAAGGTATTTCACCCTTGTATCTCATGCATCTGAAAATATAGTAATGTAGGAACTACTATTTTCAGAAACAATGTGGTGCCATAGAAGTCGTGTTCCCCCCTCACCCTCTCCATCAAAAAATATGATTTGATTTATAACTATTAACTGAGGACATATATGGTCTTATGGACAATACCTTTCTGTTTCAAACAATAGCCACTTAGTTCATATTCAATGCTTCTTAAACTGAATATAAACCCATTAATTTGTATCAAATTTTTCCATAATTTTCTTTAGTAAGCAATATCCCTTCAATAAATTAGCACTAATCACCTATGTCATCTACAAATAAGGTATAAGGAGTGATTGTGTTCAAAAATTACAGGATAAGTTGTGGTTTTTTAGACAATTGAAAAATCAATTTCTATTGTAGGTTGATATAAGCTTTGTCATACTTTCTCATATGTTTTAGGCATATAGAGAAATTAGTATATGAACATCAAGGATGCATAGAACCTAGCTTCTATGGCTAATTATTGCTATGTTGAGGTTCCTAAAATGCATTCAATTTTTTTTTATCAGTTGAAACTTAAAAATGTTCTTCCTTGATTATATTCTATTGGTCAATGAATTGTGCATTAGCTTGCCCCCCTCATTATATATGTGCAACTTACTAGTTTTTTGGGTTCCATTAATGTGTTAATTGATTTTGCTTTCATTTAGCCGCAATTGATAAGATGTGTTATGGTGCATGGGCATGTGGTACATTAGGGAAGTTGATGGAAACGTGGCCACCAATGCTGCCAATGGAGGCGTTGCTTCCAACACTGCCAATGGGGACATTGCTGCCAAAGGAAATGTTCCCGCTAAGTGGAGTAGAGACCCACTTGAAGTGCCACTCGGTCCCATGACAAGAGCTAGGGCAAAGAGGTTCAAGGAAGCATTAAATGGGCTGGTGCAAGAGGCCTTAGAGCAAGCTAGTTCGTGCAGGCCCATGGAGCAAGATCAACCAAGAATAGTCAACTTGCTTCACGCCCAAAATTGGCTAGCAAACTAATTTGGAAATTATAGGGCTAATTGTATTTGATTGGGAAATTATAGGGCTGATTGGTGCACCAAGGGGAAAAAGAATGGGGAGGAAAAAGAAATAAAGTGATTGAGTCCTCATGCAAGAATTTTTCTTGTGCACCACTCTCACTTTCCTCCTCATTCTTTTTCTCCTCACTTTTCTCACCACTCTCACACTCAATCACTCTATTCTTTTCTTTTGGACTCTTAGCATTCTTCTCACCATCAATGATCATGCTACATACTTTTTCGTTCACATGGCATCTAGTTTGGAAATGTTTAGGCCGAGCTTCACCAAGGAGAGCAAGAGCTGAACCCGAGGAGTATGAAGATGAGAGGCAACCTAAACATTTCCAAACTAGATGCCATGTGAACGAAAAAAGTATGTAACATGATCATTGATGGTGAGAAGAATGCTAACTTTGCTAGTACTTTGATGGTTGGAAAGCTAAGTTTACCCACCTTAAAGCACCCTAAACCTTAAAGGTTGAAGTGGCTGGAAGGCGGTGGAGACATATGGGTAACAAAGCAAGTGTTAGTTGCATTCTCCATTGGCAACTATAAGGATGAAGTGCTTTGTGATGTGGCACCAATGTATGATTGTCACTTACTCTTGGGGCATCCTTGGTAGGTTGGAAGAAAGGTTACTCATGATAAAAAGAATAGATACATTCTTTCCATGAATAACCGAAAAATTAAGTTAATTTCTCTCAAACTAGAAGAGGCACTTGAAGATCAAAAGAGAATTCAAAGGCAAAATTTTGAAAGAACAGTGAATGAGAGTGCAAAAGAAAATGAGGCAACTTCTGAAAAAGAAAATAGTGATAAAAATGAAAGTAAGAGTCCAAAAGAAAAGAATAGAGTGATTGAGTGTGAGAGTGGTGAGAAAAGTGAGGAGAAAAAGAATGAGGAGGAAAAAGAAATAGAGAGAAAATTTGAGAGAAAATAAACTATATGTGAGTGTGCAAAAGAAGTAAGTGTAATTAAGAAAAATGAGAGTGAAGAATATGGACAGAAAAACAAAAATGAGAGAGTGCTTGAGATAAAAGAAAAATTCTTGCATGAATGCACAAGAAAAAGTGAGGATAAGAGTGAGTTTTTCTCATGATTTCATGATTGCATCGCCTAACTCTTGTTCTAGTGATGTTTCTTTCTTGCAGAATTTTCATAGAGATTTCTCAAAGGAATTGTCTAGTGGATCATCATGTGTTATAAAGGTGAAAACTCCAATGGATCCTAGAGGTAAATCTAAATTGATTGAGGAATTTGAATATTTGTTTGATTATGATCCTAATATTGTCATTATGATTGATGTTTGTGGTGGATTAGCTCATAAAAACTTCTACATAGGTGATTTTATTCTACTCTCTAGTAGTAGAGCAAAATCTTTAGGACTTGAGCATGCTAATACATTGTATGAGGATCATGTTACTTGTTCTAACATGTTGAATGCAATTGGAACTAATGAACATAAATCTGTCAATAGGCATGTTAATTCCTTAATTGGGGAGCTTGAAACTCATATGTGAAGGTCACATATGTAAATCCTATTGTCATGAAAAGGAGTGATGAATTTTTCTTGACTTGTGCTATTGATTCCTTGCTGCACTTTAAGGATAATATGGTTCTTAATTCTTCATGTCAAAGGAAAGTATCAATCCTTAATGCAAATAAGTTGGGATTTGACTACTATGCTTCTATGTCTTTCTTGCATCATTTTAAAAGTCGTTTCATTATTGATTCAATGTCCCCAAGGACTGCTAAGTTGAACTATTTTCGTGTCTTCAGTGGATGTGGAATTACATTGGACAAGCTTGGCAAACATGATAGTCTTTTCTTAAAAGGAAATCAATTATGTGTGATTCATAGTTTCTTTTGTGCATTTTTGTGTAATTTTGTTGTTGAATGTTTTGGAGATGCTTTGGTCTATAATGGGAATTTCATTGAACATCTTGAGCATTTGCAAAATGTGTTAATTGATTCGAGCAAAAGAAATTTGAAGAAATGGTAGGAGAAGTGGCTTGAATTCATGGAGCCCTTGCTATATGTTATCAAATGCAAGCATGAAAAAGAACATGCAGGTGTTGAAAATCTTCCTTTAAGGTACATTCTTATTCCTATTTTATGTGAGGTGTCATTGGAATGTAAGTCCAATAGAAGATTACATGCAAATCTTGATATTCAGAAAATGCCCAATGCTTGTTTGGCAAATGTTTTTATGCAAATCCATGAACATGTGAAATTTTGGAGAAGTCAATTCTGTGAGGCCAAAATGATTAAGCTGAATAATCTTCATGAGGGAGTTTTTAAGGCTTTCAAGGAGCTTTCTAATGCGTCATTATTGTGTTTGCTACTGCATAGAGAATTTAAGTGTGATAAATTTGTTCATTCTAAAACTTCATATTCTCTTTTTGCAAGTTTGTGTGGTGATGCAAGTATTCATAATAGTGCTCATGTTTATGACACTATTAATCCTAATTTGGTTTATATTCCTTCAATAAGGGGTACTTCTAATCCAATTTGGGATGAAGAGTTGTTAGAATATAAGTACTTTAGAGAGTCTTGTGTTCTTAGCAATCCTTGTAACATTTTTAGTACTTGCTTGGGAATTGAGTTTTCAAAGTTCTTTGAGCATTTTACTTCCTTACTTGAAGAAGACAACAAGTTTGTGCTTGAAAATTCTTTGTGTGATTGGGAAGAACATATCATAGGATCAATAGATTTTATCATTCCTAGTATGACATGGTTTGGTGATCCTATGGCATATGTAGTGAAATTCACATGGCCCATAAATGGAAAAGTATTTATGTTGACTACTGATATGCTGTTATTTCACTTTGGTTATAATTCATTAACCCACATGAATCGATTACTATCACATGTTGATAAGTATACTAGCTTAAGTGGGAAATTGAAAGTTTTCTTTGTAGTAAAATTGCATGAGAAAGTTCAACACAATGCTTTCCAAAGGATAATATTTGACCTTGGAGGATTACTATACAAGAGAAAGAAGATACATATGTTTCCAACAAGATTTCAGCTGAAAACAAGAGAAGAAGATTTGATCCAAGTTTTTGAATATATCAATACTGAAGTTGATATATTAGAGCTTCAAGGTAAGTACAGTTTGGGTAATGTAACTCTTGTTTCTAATATATATTCCTTTTTTTATGTATACCTTGCAGATTTGAGGACAAATTCTTTTCAAGATAAGGGGAATGATGGAAATGTGGCCACCAATGCTGCCAATGGAGGCGTTGCTGCCAGCACTACTAATGAGGATGTTGCTGCCAAAGGAAATGTTCCCGCCAAGTGAAGTAGAGACCCACTTGAAGTGCCACTCGGTCCCATGACAAGAGCTAGGGCAAAGAGGTTCAAGGAAGCATTAAATGGGCTGGTGCAAGAGGCCTTAGAGCAAGCTAGTTCGTGGAAGCCCATGGAGCAAGCTAGTTCATGGAAGCCCATGGAGCAAGATCAACCGAGAATAGTCAACATGCACCATGCCCAAAATTGGCCAGCAAACTAATTAGGAAATTATAGGGCTGATTGCATTAGGATTAGTTATTTGATTTAGTTTCCTAATTCTAGAAGCGTGTTGATTTGATTAGATTACTTTTATTTTATTTCCTTCTTGTTTTGAACAAGTTTCCTATTTTTGTAATGCCTTTAAATAGGCCTCTTTGATTCAATAATATTCAGATTATGCGTTTTGATTAAATTGTGAGATTGCATATTCTCCTTAGTTCTTTGAGAGCTGTTTGACTTATCAATCAAGTTTCCACCCTTGATTGTGGCGTCTTCGCTATACCAAGGTTCACACCTCAATATAGGTGCTGGGTTGCGGTTTGTCCATCTAAACCTGAAGTAAAAATGATCCTTAAACTAATTTTCGTTTTGGGTTTCGTCACAATGTTGGCGGGGTTCGTATCAAAAGTATCTCAAATTTTAAACAGTCCATTGTGTTGGGCATAATACTGTAGCACCTTACTGTAGTTGAGAGTTACATTGAGGAGACCAAGACAACAATAATTACTAGGATGTATTTACCCAACTATAATTTCCACAACAAAACACCTCAAACCAAAAATGTCTTAGTGACTAAACATGACAAACCATGACAACAAAGCAGTCCTCCAAAGATTCCATGAAAATGAGGCAAACTTGGAAAGGTTCCACTTGCATAGTCCAAATAGACAACACAAGAAGTCACATGAGTTATCCATCTCATTCACGACCAATGTATAACGTGGATTACTAATTGCTCCTTAGTGAGTGTCACAAATGGATAGATTTAGTGTGTGTGTGTGGCGTGAATGGATGTATATAAATGGAACAATATGTGATGTGTTGGAACACAGTGCAAGTATACACTATCAGTGTAGTAAACAAGTATTCCGGGGTTGTCATACCCAAGGGATTGTGATTGATTACCAGAGTAGTATAACTCCAATATTGCTCAAGCGGTCGAATTATGATGATAACAACAAAATAAACTAAAATAAAACAGCATGGAAATAAGAGAAATAGGTGAAGAATGCTTGGAGAGAAAATAAGGAATAAAAGCCTAGGGATTCAGACTTCACCACAATTCCTTTGTATAGACTTTCATGATTCAGTTATGACTTTCCACAATTATCAATTGCTAGCCAGGATTCCCTAATCACATCAATCAGCCTTGGTATTAGGTCAGATCAAATCTAATTACAATTACCAACCCTGCTACTAGTCTGTGCGAGTTGTAGCAACTATAATTGCATTAAGTTCTGTGGACATCCCTTTAGGGAGGTTAGGGGAACGCCCTAATTCCCATGTGGCTACACAGGGTCCTCGGTACTGGTCTGTCCTCAGCTCCACTATGGATTTAATTCTCGTGGTCTAGATTAACTAATCTCCGGTCAGTCTCATAGAAAACCCACAAATTTCCCCCAACTAATTGGCCAGAAAAGTCAAGAGTGAAGTGCATAAAATTAAATCTCAATTGACTAAAAGATGGAATTGTCATAACATCCTCAATCATGTCTATATAAGAAATTGGGCTACATCCTAGCCCCTAGAAAAGAAATTAGTTACACATAGTATAACCTAAACACATGACATAAAAGAAAGAAAACATGAACATAATTAAATGGGGTAGAAGAAACGCCTTACTCCTTGCTCTCCTTGCTTGTGCATGGTGGTAGTGGTGGTCTTCTCCTCCTTGCCTAGCTGCCTATTTATAATGTATATAATCCTAATTTTACTCTAACTAGGAATACAATATTAGTAGGATTTAAATACTTTAATCCCACTTAAACTAGGATAATAGATAATCTAGTTTGCTTTAGCAACTTCAGTCCCACTAGGACTCTTGAGAATTTAATTCCTTTAGATGTATATCTCTTCTAGTTTCTCTCAAACTAGGATTCCAATTAGGATAATCCTCTTCCTAGTCCTACTTGAGTTAGGACTCTTAGATGAATTATAACTTTAATTATAAAGTCATTCCTAATCATGCTTGAATTAGGATTCCATATGGCTGCACACTTTCAAGACTTCAATCCCACTTGAACAATGATTCTAGAGAGTCTTCTAGGCTTGAGAGTCCTAATCCTTGTAGGACACTGCTTCCCGGAAGTCCACTTGGCTTGGAACTCTTCAGATTTGCTTCAGAAAATCTCCAAGGCGCCACGACGAGATCTCTGGGCTCCACGGCGCTGGATGGCAGCATTGACAGTGTTGGTTCTGGGATAAGGCACCACGGCACCCAGGCAAGGGCGCCACGGCCCCAGGCACCAGAATTGCACTTTTCTCCATTTTACTTCCTTGGCTCCTTTTGGTGCTTGGACCTACAAAACAACCAAATGACATTAAAAGCATCTTAATCTATATTAAGTTGGGACTTAAATGCAAGGGAATTCATGCCAAAATGTCTATATAATTTACACTCATCAATTACTCAATCCATCGTTTATGTACATGAGTTTCCACCTCCAAATATTTTGCAAAGGCAAAACACAACTTCTAATAAAAATTCTCACCAGTCTAGGTAACCCGTTGTTCAGTACAACGTCTTAGAGAATCCAATCCACCTTTATATCAATTGTCATCTATAAGTTTATTGCTTTTAATCACTTTCATTGTGTTTCATCTATTTTCGTTGCACCCAGCAAAATCATTTAGCCGAATCAGCCTATCACTATTCTGCCATCATCTTTGCTAGTGGTTGATTGCCTCCTTCCGTCAACAACAACTACATCGATTGACCCAAGTGGAGATTGCAGTAGTGCATTACATATTTGGTCCTAATAATTTACTTAGAACATAAGACTTCCCAACTCTTGTTTCTAGGTATAATTCCTGATAGTGTGATTTCCTATTTCAATAAACATTTTCATTAACAGATACCTCCTTCTTATGCCAATTATTTGAGCAATGAGGTTGTAATATCCACTTAAGAGGATTTATTTGATGGCACAATAGGTCAACTGCAATGTCTTGGGTTCGCAAAGTTTATCAACAACATTGTAAAACCCTTGTTTCAATGGCTTGACTTTAACAGTGTTCTCATAACATAATTAAGGATTATAATTGTATCATCTTCAAGGTCGTAAGTTATCGACTTAGCCTTGTGTTTTCTAATGCACAAGGAAAGGAAGAAGTCAACAAATAGTGCTGCAATTTGGTTCTTGCCCATGACATTCTCAGTAATGTCTCTAGGCTAACCAACTCTATGGTTATGAATGCCTTTTAATTGCCTAACACTCACACAAGTTAAAACGAAATATTTTGTTTCCTTGCTCTTGACAACGATATTGCTTGAACTAGATAGGTAGCCTAGAAAAAGATGATCAAAAGTTATAGAGCAAGATTCATGGGGAAAGTAGATTACCTTAACAAGGTCACACAATGGTTGCATTTTGCTTTTCAACCTCACTTAAATACAGTTTACTGGGGTCTCATGTTCCCTGTTAAATTATGCATATATTAGTTCCAATGCATGTGGAGGGTCATTGGTTCTTGGTTGTCATTGACCTAACAAGAAAACGATCCAATGCATGTGGAGGGTCATTGGCTCTTGGTTGTCATTGACCTAACAAGAAAACGACTTGCGCTACTCAACTCATTACCTAGTTTTGTCTTGGGAGATTTAAGATCTAGGAAGATTGAACAACTCATAATGTTATCTCTCAACTCAAATTCTTTATGATGGACAAAATTTCATAATTACCCCTTAGTCTCATTGCCACAACGCTTGGTAATTAATATCTAAGGTGTAGGGAATCTTCATGGAAGATATGATGTGTAGAGACGGTGTTTTTGAATATAGGGCTAAGCATCCCTGCTCAAATATTTCCAAGTTCCTAAAAGTCATCCCCCCACAACCTAGGCAAACAGAAGGATGGATCATACGGCTTAGGGGCTCCCTTTTATAATCATGAACCAACCACAATATTCATATTGCTTTTATACTAATTGTTGTACCCTAACATTATACAGGAATGATTGTGGGACATGGTTAATCACCTGAAAGATGGAATGCCATGATGAAGATTACATGATTAAGGTGTGCAATCTCTGGCTTCTGTTCAAGGGTTGGTTGGAACAAGCTTGACGTGTTAATTCATTTTTATCATTTCAAGTGGATGACTGGACAATGTTGCAGATTGCATTAGATAGTATTGTGTAATGACAACATGCAATAATGTAATGCTGGAAAAAAATTTATTTGTGCAAGTGTTTAGTCAACTCTAGCACTGTTATCGTTGAATATGTGACTATTGAGTAACTTTGCTTGGCATTGCTTGGCCTAACATGTGTGGTTTTTCTTGGTGCAAGATTGTTTGGATTCCTTGGAGTGTCAATGTGTAACTATTTTTAACTTGAAAATTGGCGTTATGTATATATGTAGATACAAACTTATAGTATCTTGGTGTTATATTGCATCGAGGTTCAACCTTCTTTTTCTAGCCTCCAATTCTTGATGTAATGGATCATGGCGGAAGAGAGAACTTTCCGATGGTTTTGGTTCATGATATTTGGTCGCATATCTATACTTCTACATAAGGGATCCAGGGGTTTACTTAAGATGTCATGTGGGCTTTTAAATTAGGTTAATTTAGGAAATTGGTTTAGATTGTCTTATATGACGTGGACACAACTTAGTGACTTCTCATATGCATTGTCATTTTGGGAGTATTTCAATAAATTGCTATGCTTAAGAATTGCCATATTATATAAATGTGACAACATATATTTGTATGTCTGTGTTTGCTAATAAGGGTTCAGCGCAAGACAATTAGGATCACCAGATCCAAGAGATCCACCTCTTCCATTTTCTTTCAATTTGAACCCCCAATTTTGACCTTTCTTACAATCTACGTGTACACAATCTCTTCTTCTCATATAACTTATTCTGCAATAGTGTGAAAGCCAAACTAATCTGCAACATAAGTTCTTTTGCGGGGTCATAAAATTGTTAGTGATGACTTGGTAATCCCATGTGCAACCATAAGTTCTTTTGACCTTAATCACGGACTCCTCATACATGAGGTGGAACATTATTATGCAAAATGTCCAACACTAGGAATAGGAAATGTATTATTATACAAGGCCACCCATGAAGTTCAACCAAATGTACATAAGTTCCAACACGTGTAGACAACATGACATTACATTTCACATTCTTTAAGATGGAATTACAAGCCTAATAGTTATATCAAAATATAATTCTATTAAGGAAATAATTTGTCTTAACCTTTGGATAAAATCAAAAGTAGCTTCAAAATGATAATCAGAAGTTATTGCAATACATATAATGATCATAGATAAAATTCAAGATGAAGAAATTAAAAAACAATATCTTTTAAAATGGCAAGAAATTATTACTGAAAATAGCAATAATAAGAATCAAAGTATGTTCTACTCATCCCAATGCTTTCTGGGATAGAAAGAAGTTCGAAGTTAATCTTCCTTACGAAGAAGGCTTTGATGAATCAAAAATTCGTACAAAAGCCAGACCAATTCAAATGAATCAAGAATTATTAGAATATTGTAAAAAAAAAATTCAGGAATAATTAGATAAAAAACTCATTAAACTTAGTAAGTCTCCTTGGAGTTGTGCAGCATTTTATGTACAAAATCAAGCAGAAATAGAAAGAGGAGCGCCTAGGTTAGTAATTAATTATAAACCTCTCAATAAAGTTTTAAAATGGATTAGATATTCATTACCTAATAAGAAATATTTATTAGGAAGATTATATAAATGCATCAATATTTTCAAAATTTGAGATGAAATCTGGCTATTTCCAAATAGGAATAGCTGAAAAAAGATAAATATAAAACAACATTTACAGTTCCTTTTGGCCATTATAAATGGAATGTCATTCCATTTGGATTAAAAAATGCTCCTTCAGAGTTTCAAAATATTATGAATGATATCCTCATCCCTTATAGTCAATACACAATAGTTTATTTAGATGATGTCTTAGTATTTTCAAAATCTATTAAACAACACTTTCAACATTTAGAACAATTCTTGCAATTAATCAAGAAAA
Organism: Bauhinia variegata; assembly: GCA_022379115.2. Taxonomy (NCBI): domain Eukaryota; kingdom Viridiplantae; phylum Streptophyta; class Magnoliopsida; order Fabales; family Fabaceae; genus Bauhinia; species Bauhinia variegata. Next base: position 9,035,161 of record CM039430.1, read on the forward strand.
ATGGATTGGTTTTATTTGAAAGGAAGATGAAACTATTCCAAACAAAAATTAGATTCTTAGGCTTCGAAATTTATCAAGGAAAAATTACGCCAATAAGTAGATCAATAGAATTTGCTGATAAATTTCCAAATGAAATAAAAAATAAAAATCAATTACAAAGATTCTTAGGATGCTTAAATTATGTATTTGAATTTATTCCTAATATTAGAATCATTTGTAAACCATTATTTTCTAGACTTAAGAAAAATCCTCCAGCTTGGAGTCAAGATATGACTCGAGCAATTCAACAAGTTAAAAGTCTAGCTAAACACTCCCATGTTTAGGAATTCCAAATCCACAAACCTTTAAAATAGTTGAAACTGATGCGTCTGACTTAGGTTATGGGGGAATTCTTAAGCAAAAATTTCAAGAGAAGAGAGAGCAAGTAGTTAGATATCATTCAGGAACCTGGTCTGAAACTCAGCTTCAATATAATACTATTAAAAAAAAAAATTTATCTATTATTTTATGTATTATGAAATTTCAAAATGATTTAATAAACAAAAAGTTTTTGTTACGAATTGATTGCAAATTAGCAAAAGAAATTTTACAAAAAGATGCTCTTTTGCTAGTTTCAAAACAGATTTTTGCTAGATGGCAAGCTCTTTTATCATATTTTGATTTTGACATTGAATTTATTAAAGGAAATCAAAATAGTTTACCAGATTTCTTTCCAAGAGAATTCCTGTAGAGAAAATCCAAATGAGATTAAGGCCCATTACCTTAAGGGGTAAAGCCCCCATACAGCAAAATAGTCAGCAGAAAAGTCAACAAAGGGTGTTAACCCCAATTGATTATGCTTTGCAAATTTCTTCATCAAGTTCCTCATCAGCTGCCCCTTCTCCATCTTATCTTCCAAGGCCAAACCTCAATAAAAATATAACTTACGCTCAAACTGTAACATCTCAACCAAATCCTCAAGAAACTTTTCAATATGTTACTAAAGAACATACAATAGCCATTTGCCCCTTAGAACCTAGCCATCCAAAAGATAACCCGGCAGAAGCTACTAAAGCAGTCATGCCTCCACATCCTCCAAATACTTGGCATTTCATACCATCTTCCCTTCAAAAGAATAAAACTTTTTATGAATTAATTTTAGTAGATTCAAAATCCATCAGTATAACCCATATGAGGGGTTTAGAAGGTTCTCAATATTCAAAAATCCAAATTCTTCAAATCTTGAGACCCTAAGACTGGAACTAAAATCCTTACACTGAAGAAATTTTCGGTAAAGTTCCAGCCACCTTCTTACAATTATATAGACTATCAACAAACCTGGTTTGTTTTTCTTTTTCTTCAACATTATTCCCATTCTTGGTTCATCCATTTTCATAAGGATTGTAAAAAACTATTTCCAAATTGGTTCTTTGAGTGGTTTGAATTATTTGGACCAATCAAAGCAATTCTTCCAGTCTTAATTCAAGAATCATTTACTCAATTCAAAAATCTTACTAGATTCGTAGAACTTAAACCCTTCTATTTTTTGGTTTACTTCAAAATTCCTTGGATCCTTTGTTGGGATTATGACATTCAAAGCAGTCAAAAGTATTCCTTAATTCAACTGCTAGTTCGATCGATTAAAGTAAAATGGTGGAATAAATATAATCTGGAATATTACACCATTGATACGATCAATATTTGGGTAAGCAAGCATCTAGAGTTCGCTCTTAAAGTAACATCACCAATCAAAGATCAACAGTTTCTACCTGAAAAAACTTCAATAATGTCAGAGTTGTCAAAAACCAAAAATCCTATTGAGTTCAAAAAGAAGCTCGAAGAATTGATGTCAACAGCTTCAAGTTCAAAAGAATCTAATCCAGAAGAAGACAATCTTAATGAATTAGTAAAAGCAGTTGTCAGCTTAATAATTGTCGGCAAAAGAAACGCAAAAAAATCAACAGGACCAATCCAGCTTAGCCTTTCAATAATGCAGCTTCAAGACAAGTAACTTTTTCAAAAGAATACCAGACAACTCAAAAGCAGATTCAATATTATCATCTAAAACTTAACTCCTCTTCAAATTCGCTCGGAGTCAAGTGCCTCTGAAGTCTAGAGCCTTTTCATCATCTATAAATTAGGTTTCAAAATTTATTGTAAGCATCGGTTGGAAAATCTTAGAATTCCTCCGAGCCCTATAAGATCAATACTCTTGTAACATTTTCAAATTGTGGAAAACTACTTCAAGCTTTTGTACAAGAATTTTATTTCGGCAGTCTTGTAAGTTTCATATCTATTTGTATTTTATCTATGATCATTATATGTATTTCAATAACTTCTGATTATCATTTTGAAGCTACTTTTGATTTTATCCAAAGGTTAAGACAAATTATTTCCTTAATAGAATTATATTTTGATATAACTATTAGGCTTGTAATTCAAATTGAATTTAGTCCATTACCTCCATCTTAAAGATATATTCAATACCTCTTATCTTTCTTTTCTTCTATTTCTTTTCTTGGTTGGCCGATCCACAGTTTTGATATCAGAGCCTATTGATTAGGTTCTAACTATCCTTATAGATTATTAAGATTAAGGAGAAACTAGATCTTAGATAGATCGTTAGAATAAGGCGGACCTGGCAGTAAGACCTGAGAGAGATAGTGAGACCGTTGGATTACCTTCTACCCGATGTCTCTAAGATAGAGTCAATCCTTAATTAAAAATGTCTAGTTGGATAGGGAGAACGTTTTCAAGAGGTTCGAGTTCCAATTCGGAACGATCGCAGCCTAGAAATGTAACCAATAGATTCCAAAATCGTCCAGTAGTCAATATGCAAGAGGAAGAAATCTCCTCTATAGAACAACAGCTTCAAAACTGGTCCTTACCTAGATTTGAATCGTCAAAAATTTATAGAACATCAACCTTTGATTTTAGTTTCAAAAATATAGTACAAGTCATAGAAATGTATATAGATGTCAAAGAGGACCACGAAAGTATTCCTTTAATTACCCAAGAATTAATCAATAAATATAGTCAGGAATTTACTTATTTACATATAGGATTAATTCAAATAGCTGCAAAGCCTACATAGGTTAGGTATCAACTCTCCTATTCTTATCTGCTTAAGGGATAAAAGAAACAATAACTTTAATGAATCAATAATTAGCATATTAGAATCCAATCTACATGATGGCCCAACCTATTGTAATTATTTTCCAAATTTTACAATAAACATAAAAGATTCAACAGCTCTTAATAGCTTAGTCTTAGATATAGGACAAAACAATAAAAATTGGATTAACGGAACTTCTAGAGTCAATATAATTTATAGGCTAGTTTTTAAGGTGTCAAAAACAAATCAAGATTTTAAAGCTCTTAGAGAATCATCAAAAGACAAAACCATAATCTTTGAAGCCAATCTTCAACATTCTAATGTTACTACTCCTAAAAAACTACAGCATGACCAAATATCTTTTCCAGAAGAATGGATATTGACTCAAGCTGTTAGACCTACACCTCTTGAGTCTAGAACCCTTAGTTATACAATAACAAATAAAGAAGGAGATGTTGTTTTAAGAATGAACAGATCTCAATCTTTTCGAACAACTAGTTCTTCAACCGCAACTGCCTCCAGAATGTCAGTTGACTCAATACCTAATTTTGATTCTAGAATCCCGAAACCAATATATACTCCATACTTAGATCCTAGAGTAGAACCAATAATTCTAGATAAAAAAATATTTTCAACAAGAATAAGCAGAACCAACCCCTTCTCAGTTAGCTTCAGAATTTGATAATAATAGTCAATCTCCTAAAGGTAAACAAATTATGATGGTCAAAAAAGATAGCTTCTCAATAGACAAAGATTTAATACGAAAAGATTTTATGTCTTCTGAAAATCAAGAAAAAAGAGAATGGTTTTTCAATAATTTTGCATAAGAAGAAAGAAATAATATTAGAGAAAAATTGTATTCAGAAATGAATACTCTTGGAATCAACATATATTTCTTTACCTGGTTTGATCAATATACATTTAATAATAATATACAGAATCCTTTTTCAAAATTTCAAAAAATTAATACAACTAATAGGGTTACTCAAACATGGATACCTACCAATAGTCCTCCAGTAGTATCTGTACACCCCCCAACCACAGAAATAAAATATAAAGTAGGAAATTTTGAATTAATAGCTTCTCCTTTCAAAACGACAGATCCTAAAGAATTAGGAGAACCTGCAACAAAGAAAGAAACATTTAATATTCAACAGCAAAATAATTTTACTAATAATGCTATATCCACCATATGTCAACAATTAGATAGAATAGAAGATAGAGTCCATAAAGATTTAGAAGCCTCTACATCAACCAGCCTTCCTAAGAACAATAATCATCTAGATCCCCTATGACCGATATACAAGCATGAAGCCTTATCGGCTGCAAAAGCTAAAGAAATTAAATTTCAAAATAATGAAGATATTCTTAGAGAAGTTGCTCAAAGAATATCAGAATTATCCATTAAAGACAAGAATATTAAAACAATAACCAAAGAAGAAAATAGTGTCAATAAAATTAGAACTCATAGGACAGACACCTCAAAAACTAGGAATTATTATCCTATGCCTTCATTGCCCGATTTTCAATTGAAGAAAGAGAGCAATTCAGGTCAACAGGATACGATGGAACTGCCATTTATGAATGGAATATAGATGGCATGAGCGAAGCAAAAATTCTCAACATAATTCAAGAAATGACTATGGCTATAACAGCCTTTAAAGTCAAAGGAAATAATGATCTTAGAATAGTTGAACTTATTACCACAGGATTTACTGGAATTCTGCGAGGATGGTGGGATGACATCATCTCAACAGAAGAAAAAGTTATAATTCAAAATGCTATTAAAAGAGAAGTTGTAGAAGGACAAGCAGTCCAAGCCCCTGACTGTACTAGCTGACTGTTATATACAATAGTCAAACATTTTATAGGAGATCCACTTCAATATCAAGATAGGCAACTAGCTATCTTAGCTAACCTAAGATGTCCAAAGTTATCAGACTATAGATAGTACAAAGATAATTTTCTTCCCAAAGTTTGTAGCATACCAGATGGTTATGCAGACTTTTGGAAAGAAAAGTTTATTTCAGGTCTTCCTAAACTCTTTGCGGAAAGAGTAAGGGAATCAATAAGACAAAAATTTGACAATCAAATTCCATATAGTCAGTTAACTTATGGTCAAATTACCAATATAATCAACTCTGAAGGAATTAAAATCTGTAATGATTTTAAGCTTCAGAATAAATATAGGCAAGATTCAATAGAGGGGAAGAAGGAGTTAGGAATATTTTGCGATCAATATGATTGTGGAACAATTAAAGCCCCTTCTTCATTAGAAGAACGAGCTGTCAAAAAACATTATAGGAATAAACCTTCGCCCTCAAAACAACCTCCAAAAAAAAATAAATAAATAAAATAAAAATACTATTCTAAACCATCAAGAAATCCTAAAAAAGAAAAGAAAAGATCAAAAAAGGACATACTATGTTATAAATGTAATCAAAGAGGTTATTATGCTAGTAATTGTAAAACTAAAGAAAATTCAACAGTTAGAAATAGATGAAGAACAAAAGGAAGCATTAATTAGAGTCCTCATTAATGATGAGTTAACAGAATCATCAGACTATCCTTCTACTTCAGAAGAAGAAATTCAAGAACAACCTAAGGTTAATCAAATTAGTCAAGACCAAGAGTCAGATATAGAATCTGATAACGAGTTAGGATTAGATGAAACTATAATCCAAAATTGTTCCAATTCAATCTTCAATCCTTGTGATTGCGAAGATTGTTCTCATAAGAAATCAGTCAATATGATTTCATTAGAAAAAGCTCAAATTTTAATAGAAATTATAGATAAAATTCAAGATGAAGAAATTAAAAAACAATATCTTTTAAAATTGCAAGAAATTATTACTGAAAATAGCAATAATAAGAATTAAGCAGTAATTAAACCCTTAAAAATCTCAGAAGTCCTCAATAGATTTAAAGAAGAAAATCATCCTACTACTCTAGTAGAATTACAAGAAGAAATAAAAAATTTAAAAAATGAAATTAAAGAATTAAAGTATAAAGATTTAAGTCAGGATTTAGAAATTCTTCAACTAAAAGCTCAATTAAGCTCATCTAGCGAAAACCTAGAAATATAACCTCCAAATTTATCTAGAGAGACTCAACACAATCAAGAAAAATTTATCCAAACAATAGAAAGAATAACCTTTCAATAATGGTATTGTCAAGTCAAAATAGTTATAGGAAAAGAGTTTTCTAGCTATGGTAGCTCTCATACATTTAGGAGCAGATTTAAATTGCATTCAAGAAGGATTAATTCCCACTCAATATTTTGAAAAAACTACCGAAACTGCTTTCGGTATAGGTAGAAATCAATTAAACATCAAATATAAATTATCAAATGCATATGTTTGTAATCAGGGTCTATGTTTCCATAATATATTTATATTAGTTAAAGATATGTCAGAAGCAATGATCTTAGGAACTCCTTTTCTTCAACAGATAACACCTCTTCTCTTTCTTTTCTTCTCTTTCTTTTCTTGGTTAGCCGATCCACAGTTTTGGTATCATATATATATATATATATATATATATATATATATCTATAAGAACAAGAGGAGGAAAATCAGTGACAAAACAGACAAACCTTGTTAATCAGCCCATCATCAATCATAGCACTGCTTATCTTTTTAAAGTCGCCATTTCCTTTTCCTTCCCTTAGACACACTTAAAATGCTGCAACAAGATTCATATAGAAACAAAACTCAGAAGCTAAGTAAGCTCATCGCAAATGACAAGACAAAAATATATATATATATAAAAAAACCTTTTCAAAAAGTTGATGGAACACAACAAGCAAAGGGACAATAATTTCTTTGGCTATGAGCTTTAACTGCAGTGGTACTAAATCCTTTGCAACTCTAGGATTTAGAAAATGTTACAAGTAATATTGATTCTATAGATACTAAGGGAGAAGCAAATCATTGCTCTACATGAAACATTAATATGAATAAATGAAACATAGTCTTTGACAATCTGTAATGTCTTTAGTCTTAGAGAATATATGAAACTGAAAAATCAAGACAGTTTTAAAATAAACAAAACATGATACATGAAACATAATTGGATGTCCAACAAATAAATTTAAACAAACCAGAAAAATTGAATAGTATATACATGAAACATTGAAAACCAATTAACGCGAACATGATAAAATGATTTAAATCATTACACAGTCTTCCTTCCAGCAATATAGACTTCAAGAGTGTAGTGTAGGCGTTGCTAATCTCTAGCTGCCAAAAATGGAAAGAAAAAATGAATTTATGTAAGACTTGTACCCGAATTTATGCAACATTTATATCTAAATACAAGAAAAGACTGGTACCCAAATATATATATATATATATATACACTTACACATTCTATTTCCCTCTTAAACTGCCTGATTGGTCACTGAGGACATGGCACCACTAATTTCTATAAAATTGTGAAAGTCACATATGAAGAATTAGTAAATGTTAAATAAAGAGCAAAAATACATACAATGAAAAAGTTATACAATCAGAATAAAAGCTTACCATTAATAACAACATCATTTGATTGAAACTTATCAAAGACTTCTTGTATCTTGTACTCATTAGGATTCAACCAATTGAGTGCATGTAAGTGCTTCAATCATCTTTGGTGACAAAGAACTCTGAAAAAATCAAGGACTTGTCCTCCAGTGTTGAAGCAAGACTCAAAAGCAATAGTAGAAACTGGAATGGCCAACACGTCATATGCTATAAGTGAAAGTACACCATACTTTACAAAATTCTCCTTCCACCAAGACAAGATATCAAAATCATCTACACCATCATCTACTACATCATGTGCCAAATGCTTCTCAATATCATTTTTCTTGTCTAGACATTCTCGAGCCAACTTTAATCTTTTCCATTGGTTTTTTCTTTCCTTTTTATGTGATGTTGTTACCCATCCCATCATTACTGAACCTTCCTTGGTAATAGCTGACCCTTCATGGCTTGCACTATCATCAAGGGTTTGAGATACCTCATGTGACTCTTATGCATAGAAATGGTATAGCTACCACAATGTGTTCACTATCTTTTTTTTCAAAAGAGTAACTACCCCAATCTCATAATTGGCATCACATATAAAATTCACATACTCAAGTTTGAACTGTGGATCCAACACAATGCCAATATAAATTAATGTATTAATATTTTCTACCTTCCCACAATACTTATCAAACTTATTTCTCATATTACATGTCATAGTCCCCAAAACAAAATTTGCTTCATTCTCATTGCACTTTACCAATAATTCATTAATCGTTTGAATTTCATTAAAAGCACAATTAGATGTGACATGTAAAGAAATAGAAAGTGCCAAGGTCACCTCATAAAACATCTTCAAAAATTGAATAAATGCTCTAGCATTATCCCAATCTAAACTAGACGGTCATCTATCTTTTTTAAACCGAGTGACATAACCCTCATCTTCATCCTCAAGTTTATCAAATGCTTTTTGAAATGGTATAGCATGTTTCAACATAATGCAAGTGGAATTCCACCTAGTTGGAACATCAATGCAAGGAGAGGCTCCACTACTAATTTTTTTCTGCATGTGTAGCTTGTTTGAATTTTTAGAGGCATTGAGAAGAAGATCTAACATACCGGATGGCATTCCAGATAGCAACAATGGATGGATTCAAGTCTTTCAACCCATCATTCACAATTAAATTCAAAATGTGAGCAGCAAACCTCATATGCATATACTCTCCTTCACATACCAAACCATTCCATTTCTTCAATTTCCTTTTCAAGTAAGAAATGGCCACATTATTAGCGGAAGCATTATCCACAATTATTGTAAATACATTTTCAGTTCCCCATTCCCTCAAACATCTATCAATTTATTTTCCTATAGTCTCACCCTTATAGTTGTCAATTTGTGAGAAATTTAAAATTCTCTCTTAAAGTCTCCAATGTTCATCAATAAAGTGAGTTCTGAGACATATAGGAAATATGTTGAATCAATGTCCAACAATCTATAATTAAGCAAGCCTTCACACATGACTTCTTAACAAACTCCTTTAACTTACCTTTTTCATCTAGAAAAAGTTGGTAAGAATCTCTTCTAATAATCCTCCTAGATGACACAATAAACTTAGGTTCCAACTAATTCACAAAATAATGAAACCCATGCCCTTCAACAACATTAAATGGCATCTCATCTTCTATAACAAAAACAAGTGCTTTCCTAATTTCCTCTACATTAAAGTAATAGAAACTGATATTTTTCTCCCTCTTGGACCTTCCTCACCGTCTATGACCCCTATAAGTGACTGATTCTTGTCAACAAAAATCCACTTTTGACTCCTTTTCAAGTGTTTTAGCATTCCATTTGTCCCATGACTAGTTGAGTTACAAAGAAATTCACTTTTGCAGTGATGACACTTGGCTTTTTCCTTTCCATTATCTATTATAATGGTAACTTCGTAAAATGGTCCCAAACTATTGACCTAGCCTTAGGATTAGAAATTTTAGAACCTATTGTGGTTTGAGCAGTTGCACTAGTAGAGGATAGAGAAATGCCTACCTTAGATTGCTGCTCCTGTTGGACCTGCTCATTTAGACTTGCTCCAGGTGCACCTGTTTGGATTTGCTCTACCATTTATATCTTCTTAATTTTCTAAACCATAAAAAGTAAGAATAAAAATACACAATAATAGCAACACTATAATGTCTTGCAGCAGCACTATATGAGAGTAACAAGAAGGATTAAAATACATTATCATAAAATTATAGACAAAAATGATTCTTAACAAGGACTTAGCCAACATGCACTTAATTGATTGCTAAGAAATATTCAAGTTGTAGTCAATTCACTGAGAATCAAATTAATTTATTTTCAAATGTCACACATTCCTATTCATTCTACACTAAATATTATTGTATAATTAAAAGATCAAATTAAGAATTATTCACTACTTGTTTAATATAGTTAATTAGAAGATACTTCTTCCTTTTTTCTTTCACTTCTGAAGCCCCTTCCATGCTGAAGTTTTGCCCTTAATAAACTAACTTCACCGACCTAGAAGGCTAGAATGCACATAATAACAGCAAATCTCCATAGCTCCACTTCCATTACAAATACAATCACAAGGAGAAAACATGTGAAAGGAATCTTTTTGAAACATGCCTTTCTTGATTAAGAGAACTCTGAACTAAGTTTCTATATATTCTAATATGTACTAGACAATAAGCAAAGTGAACACTAACAGTGCTCTAATAAAAATCCAGTAATCATAGCTGCAATTTTGTTACGAAATGGTTGAGTGCAATTATTTAGTTTGTTCCACACAGCTCTTAACAATGGACTATGTATGTGTGTGTACGCGCGTGTGTGTGTATATATATATATATATATGATTTTGCTAGAACAGAACAATCTTACCTGGATGCAGTAACTCAAAAACCATTCCTATTCATTTTATACAATCATTAATCAAGACCACAAAAGCAATTGTTTTTCAATAATTACAGGTGAACCCACAATACCCAGAGAGTAAAAGGAAATGGTTTTCAAAAGGATGGATTAGGGCCATTAGGGCATACTCCATTTAAGGATACGAGTGCCCAAAATGATTTCGAAGAGTAAAATCATTTAACTGTTGGTGGACATCCCGAAAAAGCCTCAAATAGAGAGTAGAGAAGCATCAAGTAGCAAACTTGATAGTGGCTATTTGCTAACTTCCCCTTCTCTAGTATCGATAAACAACTTAAAGCCTCAAAGAGTGAGAGACAAAAATGTCGGAGAGTGAAGAATCTGAAGAATAAAGATTAGGGCTCGACTCGAGGGTAAAGTCACTGATTGAGTCTCTAACTGTGAGCATGAGAGTGTGAAGCTCTGAGCCACTTAGCCTTAGCTTAACCCTCGCTTATGCAACTACACCTACCTACACTTAGTCGCTTACGGGAGTCAGGACAGGAGAGATTGCGAGACACTCATGGGATTGAACTCGAGACGGGCCGAGACTCATCACAAGATAATATGGATCTGGCCGGGCCAGGAAGAGATACAAGACGAAATTAAGCATATCTTGGTACCGTCTCGAAACTTACTGGGACAACAAAAACTTGTCCCGATCTTGTCCCAAGTCCCAATTTGTTCTGTCCCAAACTCTTTGGCCCAAACATTCCATCCCGTGCCCACCCCTAAATAACAAACTGCCAAATGAGAATATCAATACCAATTCTTGTATAGCAGAATATAACACCGAAAAGAAAGAAAGGGAAACATTTCATCTTCTTTTGGCCCCCAATTTTAATTAATGTCATTAAGATGAGAGGGACCTAGATCATTGTAAAAGAATGTATAAAGAATTACACGTTAAGTATACAAAGGGTTGAGGTAAATATAAAAAATAAAAATGAACTGTCAAAGATAGAAAAGAATAGATATTGCACAAGTAAAACCACGAAGCCTTTCTCTATTCTCTATCAAAATCTCCGGCAGCTGGAAGTCCTAGTTTGATCACCAGCTCCTATATTCATGGATTCATGGAGTTCTCTACGAACCAGCTAGAAATATCCGACCGGCAGGAGTGCAATCCCCAAAACAGAAGAAATAGCCTTTAACTTTTACTTTATTGTGACTTATGAATGTTTGCACCAATGCTACCAGATGACCAATATCACCAAAAAAAGAATTCCCCTAACCAAGATTCCTGCAACAACACGTACAAGAAAAGATTTATTCGTTGTGCTTAAATAATTATCTTTGCAATGTCATGGCAAAATAATTAAACATATTCCCTTTAAACCTTTATATCAATAACACAATTGTGGTATTTATACAGAATACATCGCTTAGTTGATAAAAAAGTTTAGAGCAGATCTAAGCTCTTGAAAATTTGTAATTCCAAACCCTTTCCACAGGCAAGTCATCCACTATAGCTTAATAGAGACATCATGAAGAATGAAGCAGATGTAGCAGAAATGAAACCATGGTCCCAGTTACAAATGGTACACAAAACACTGTTCCATCAATCAAAGAAATTATAATAACCACTTATACTACAAACAGCTAGCTTTCTACTATACAAGAAATTCGTTCACATTAATTCTTTTTATAGAACAAACTGCATTTAAAAGAAAACATTACAAAAATAAAAAAATGATAAGAAATCCTCCGTATAGAGCAACAGAAAAAGTAAAGCCTATGAGGAAACCATGTCCTTGACACAAGAAGAGACAACGAATACAATCCTGTCCAAAGAAACTGTGGGGGCAAATATTTTTATTTGAGAATAGCATACAAACGCAAACGGCAATAACACTTTGCCCTCCTTTCTCTGTCCTAAACCTCTGAACTTAAACAAAACGACTTGATAAAAGCAGTAATTTACCTACAATTTCTTGCATTTTACTCTTTCATTCAATATCTTACTTTGAGATACCACCTAAGGGAAGCCAGAGAAAATAGAAATGGTACTGTGAATTGATCGAGAATCAGAACGTTCGAAAAAAACGAAAAAAGGGTAATGGAGTGCCTCTACCCAGAGCACTGACTCCACGGACAGAGATTTTCTACCCAAGCATAACAGCCAAAACAAGAAAGAAGATTCCAGATATCCCTTTCTCGTTCCCTTTTCCCTCCAATATAGTTAACTATCTTTCCAATTTAAACAGAAATGGACAAGCAGAATTTAAATAGAATTACAGAACAGCACCGGCATGTTCTTCTCTGGTCTATTTTATTTTATTATTTCTCCTAGCATAGACTTCCAAGTTCAATTATATGGACTCTATCACTAACCTAAATTACTGTCAAATTTAAAGGACACAATCATTAGCTTTCCCAGTTTACTTTGAAGGTCTGACAACACCCTAGAATGGAAAACTACCTAGTTTTCTTCCTCAATAACTTGCAACTAGCTCTCAGATATGTGCATCAAATCCTGAGCAAAGGAGTTGATAAATACCCTCCAGGGTCCAGACAATCGTTGAGTACTTCATAAGCTAAATCTATTACCGCACAACAATTTCAAACCTAGGGAAAGTTACTGCCACAAATATAGCCCACCACCACATGCCTGCCTCCTCGGTTAACTTATACGGGATACATGATTATCCCCACTAATCTGCCCCAGACTCCATCATGCCTGATCCTCTCAAAGACAAGTCTCTCGAACTTCCCAACGTATAGCAATCTCACCAACCTGACAATCAAGATGAAAAATGTAGAGCCAAAACAATGTTTCAACAGGATACCTCTCTTTCAAATACTATGTCAGGATCCGTAACCAGAAAGCAAGTGAGCCTTATTGATTGAAGAAGAAATGGCTCAAAGAGCCGGTTACAAGAGGAAATCCTCTCTCAGATTCTAAGACTACTTTCCTAAGCCAACTAGGTTTGACAACAATGAATTCTCCCTCCTCCCCATAGCATCCCCCTCCTATTTATAATATTCCCCCTACTACTCTGCATTCCAGAGTATTCTATTTACATCTAGGATAACAAACTTCGCAACTAGACTAACCACTTACCAACTGACAAACTAACACCTAAGCTCTAACTAAAAATGGTTCACAGGTCCAAACGTACTATTTCCTAAACCAAACATCCCCATTATATATCTAGACAAGTTAGTAGCGTGGCCATTTTAAGCAAAGCAACCAAAAGAATCATGAACTTATACCTGTAGTACCCATTCCAAACTCTAAGAATAGCACCAGCACTATCACTGCGTCCTACTTCCAAACTCACTTCAATTCAGTCATATTTTCTTACAATGAATTATCAAAAGCGGAAGATAGGAAAATAAACAAAATGAAATCTGTTTGGCACTAGACTAGAAGAGGAGAGGCAAAAAGGAACATACTGTAGGTAAATCTATTTGGGAAGAAGTGGCTGTCTCTCGTCAAACCCCATGCGATGACTAGCCTGGAAAATTGCACATTAACAAAAACAAAATACATAATGATTACAGCATATTTCAGACAAAAAAGTTGTATGTATATATATATATATATATACACGTATGTACTAAGTACAAAACAAGACGCAGACATACCTCTTCATTTGCTCCAGCGGCCATATTTATGAAGGAATCCTTTGACCTACCAAAAAAAAAAAAAATGACATTTATCATAGCAAGACAACAATATACTTCAGAAAAGAAAAATACATGGGGGAGGGGGAAGCAGGGAATACAAAAAATAAATAAATAAAATAAAGGAACATATATAAAATATATATATATATATATTTTCCAAAACTTTGTTGCTACAGAATAAGAAACAACCAAATAGTAAACATTTTTAAAATGTGAAATCATGAAAAGCAGATTCTTTCTCCCATATCGTAACAACATGAGGTGGGTGGATGGTCAACCTAAGTATAGCGATCAATCATACAATGAATAGGAAAAAGGTTTGACAGATGAAATAGTTTTCGGGAAAGGCAATTAATAAGCAGATATCCATAATATTGCCCCGTTCAACATAATGCTCAAAAACATCAAAAATTCATAAAGTACCTGTGTGTGTCCTGAACATCTTGCAGTTCCAGCATACCATTTTGTTCGTCTCTGACTTTTGATAGAGGAGAAAAGAACTAAAACAGAAATAAGCATAGGATTAGCCCAAAATTTGTCATTGATTGAAAAACCATAGTTTCTCTTTAGTGTTGGTAATTATCTATCAGAATCTTCCCAATTCAATTTACCTGGTGCATTGAGATGAATACAATAGAAATCCCTAAAATAAAGTTCATTGTTAAAGTATGACCAAACATTGCAGCAGAGGCTATGCCTGTGAAGATTGTTGCAACTGTTGACGAGTACTTCTTCAAAATTGTATCTGAATAGAGAAAGCAAGTTATTATGAAAAAAGAAGTGTCCATCTATAAAGCATCAAGTCCATCTCTAAGATAACTTATAACATTATTTTCCTTCAGCATCAGATGGGATCGTAGGAGCAATCAAAGAATAAAAAAATATGAATTATTAACCTGCATATTTGAAGAAGAAAGAAGATAAAATCCCTTGGGCTGCATTATTGGCTATCAAAAGCATGGTGGCTCTTGAATGCCCATGTAGGATATCAAAGCTACTAGGACCTGAAACACGCATGATCTTAGATAACAACTGGAGCACCAGATAAAAGCAATATAATGTAGGAAAATTTACTAATTGATTTCATAAGTTAATATTTTATGGACTTTCAGAGAATTAACACCAACACTAATTACAATATCAAATGTAATAGAATTTTATGGAGATCCTAAAGCATCTTAGCATGCGGATGAAAAATGACAACAGATTTCAATAGTTGTTCCATTTCCAATGAAAACAATTTGGCTGAAACCCGTGCAAATAATGTGCACACATGCAGAGTAAAGAAAGACCCACTACATCATATTAGAAAATCAAGTTAAGAGCCTGCTCTATCTTCACTCTCCTAAATGTACTTACATAACTATCTGAATTCTTTGATATAAGAAAATTTTACATCACACTTTATCAAGCCTTTTGGTCCTATGCTTATCTCACAAGCAGAATGATGATGTCCGTCAATCCAAATGAAATAAAACTCAAAGTAAAATCATATCTTTTAGCTTTTAGTGCAACTTCTTAGTCTTCAAATTTCACAAACAGTTGACATAAAACAAGTATGGCATATGTCCTTTGAATTTTGTCTGTCAATTTTTTAGTCCTTTGCTTGAAATGCCCAACAGATTACGAAAATAGATATTCACGCCTCACCCTCAAAAATGGCACTGCCAACTATTCCAAGAAAGTTGAAAATAGCTCCATACCCATACAAAAACAAGTTCTGCAAGTCAAGAAATACAGAATTAATATCAAGACAATAAATTAATAGAAAGCATGATTGTAGAACTGATGTGAAGAGGTTACAAATTCCAGTTTATTTTATTTCAGTTACAAGCTGTCTCTATAAGATGATTTCTTGGTTAGGAAGCTCAGCGTCCCTTTCATTTAGGTCTCTCTTTTAAGGAAATACTTGCAATATAAGTTAGTGCATTTCACTCTGATAAAGTACCAATTTTATATGATACAATATTTCTCTCTTGTATTCCTATGTTTGGTAGCAAAAAAAAAAACACAAAAAATTGAAAATGGACATGGAATGGCTATTCCACACCTAGCATGATTCCATAGAAATGGAAATGAGCATTCCCAGCTTGAGAGGTGGGATTGCAGATTCCATGCTCCTTGGAATCAACGCTTTATTTTTTTTCTCAACCAACCCTCAATAATTATACTTTTTTTGTTTAATTTTTAATAAGGAGTAGTATTGTCTTTTTATTCTTAACCAATCATGATTCCATCCCACATTTGTATACCAAACAATGGAATCACTTGGAAAACCATTCCATTCCATGAGCTATCAAACTATGGAATGGAATAGCCCTTGCACTCCTTCCCATTCCATGATTTTCATTCAATGTACCAAACGAGCCATCAAATAATGTTAACTACTAAATTTTGGTGCATGAAGCGCCAAAGTTTGTACCCAAGACATCATGTACGCAACACAAACACCTCGACACTTAATCAGACCCAGTGGCTTAATGTTAACCAGTTTTGAATTGCAATGTGCTCCTTACCTAGTAATAATAATAATAATTAAAACAGTTCAAAAAGTGGTTAATGTCCCCCGGGTAAATTGTTAAGCCCGGCCATCCACTTTTGTAATTCTCCAAAATTAAACTGTTGATCAGAAGACATGAGAACTGAATAAAAAATAGCACTCATTATGATTATAGACTTTTCAGTTTGAGAGGCAGATGATAGTTTATAATACATGCAATTGAACTCATTGACCAATGACCTATGGGTATACGGCACCACCTCTATTTGGGACATGATTTGATATCTACTCCACTCATGTACTACCCCTCCACTTTCCCAGGCCATTGCACTTCCTCTAACCAAAAGAATTTGAATGATCAAATGAACAAGTGGTCTAATCCCTTGTAAGCAATACATTACCTGGAGGTAAATGCTTGTATCATATTGGCTTTTCAAGGCATACTCATTATAAACAGAGGCCAATGACGGAACAGTTACCTGCATAATTATTCCCAGATTAGCATCCAACAAACATGAATGGAATCTGAATAACTGAAAATTCAGAATAAACAAGACAACTTTGAACATAACTGCTGGCAACAACCAATCACAGAATTAGCAATATAAAAAAAAATCAATAACAGAGACCACTTACAAAGATTGATGTATAGATGTATGCACCCATCGAGACTGGAAGACCCAAAGCTGTTGTTCCTTCGGGCAATGATCGCAGTTGATTAACACTTATACCAATGAGTAACAAAGCAAGAGCTTCCCACTGTAGCAAATGAACACATCAGTTTCATAGATAAGCATGGCACTGCAATGAGTCTGCTCAAATAGGATTCATGTAAGGATGACATCATGCTCCATTAAATAGTGAAGAAACAAACAACAGGCAACAGCAATGTTGAACAACTCAAGAAAATGCACACTAACCTGAATAACAGAAAATCGACGCTTCATAATCATCTTAAGTAAAACTGCTATGACTAAAACCTGCACATCCACAATTAGCCATGAGATACTAATTCTGTAGGTCACACTAACACTGGTAGCTGTTGGTTTCTCATGATGGTTCTTAGCCTAAGTTTCTGCTTTCATTAAATAGGCTAGTTTAGCAGCATTTTGAAGAACTCTATAAGCACAGGTCATATTAATGCGAAAAATGTCATGGAGGCTGCTGTTTGTAAAAACGTAAAAGTTGAAGAATTTAAAACCATTTAGAATAAGCAGGTTTACATATCACACGTTTTCCAAATAATAAATAAGAAGACATATAGAAACCCCATATCAGATTATCGAGCATAATATACAGTTGTTGAAGGATGAGCCATGCTAAGCTGCGGTGGCAGTAAGATTGCTAGTATACCATTATCTAGAGAAGGGGATAAAATCTTACCTTCAAATTGCTCAGCATCTTCACAGTAGCAGGATTAAAATAAAGCTGCATTAATGTCATATTAATTAGACAACAACGATAATGCTACAATCTTTGTGATGCACAGAAAATAAATCAAAGGTGACAAGTATTTTTTATTTGGTTCCATACATCTCATTTCTTTTCCTTTTTAAGAAATTAAGATACTTTAGTGTTATACATAAAATACTAAACATAACCCAATATACAAACATGTGTGGAAGCCATGCAACAGCCATATAAGACACCCAACCTAAACAAATACATGCTGCATGAGCAACCCAATAAATTTTATCAGGAAATTAGCAATTAATTTTCTGTAGTAATAAATCAGTAGGCATGTGCTCACGCTTGTGCACATAACACTACTACACAACTTCTTAGGTTTTCCAATTCCTCATGATCAATGCAACCTAGTACAAGCTTTCCACTAGTGCATGCACAAAATTGACTACTGTAATAGGGAAAAATCAAGCCAATGCTTACATACAGAAAATTGGGAAATCATTGAAGCAACTATTCATAATGAGGGATAATATATGGTAAAGGACCTAAAAAGGGAATTATACCTGCATTATAAACTTCAGATAGTTGTTTATAGCATATAGAAGTGCTGGACCAGCAAGAAGGACGTTATTACGAGCTGCCTGCAAGGAAAACAAAGAATTTATATGCACACATGTCCTGCATATACATCCATCATTGTGTTCTTATGTATTTAAGCTGGAAAGGTTAAGAATCATGGAACACATATGCACTCTAAAAAAACAGTACAGTTGATAGGATTTTATTTTTTTTTGTCCATTTTAAACTAAACATGATTAAGTAACTTGGACAGAGAACTGCATTCTTCTCTTTTCATTTTTTCTTGTGTGTGTTTGATTTTTTCTTTTGGTGTGTGGGGGGAGGGGTCAATAATAGTGTTTTCCAATTCAATCTCAGGAATCTATAAACTTAACCAAAAAAAGGGAACGGTTAATATATGAATATGTTAATTTTGTATATAATATATTAATTCTAAAATGCCATTAACTCATCCAAATTTCAAATTGCAAGAGGATAATACCTGCACAAATGTAGATATTGACAGAAGAGGCCTCTCCCCAACTTTTTGATGCCTAGCCTACATACCCAACCAAAGTCATGCTTAAATGCACAGTAAAAGCATCAAGAAAGCACAATATATCACAGCACCTTTTGATATTGGAATTGAGAGTTGATTGCAATATTCTATAACCTTTAAAGATATATTGAATCGGAAATATAGGATATTAAGGTTCAGTAAGGTGCTTAAAGTATTTCATTGTTCTATTTTCAGAATATTTAGTATCCTCCATAACCTTTTATTACTTTCAGAGTCCCTCGGCAAGTCCTGTCTTTGGGCTTGAATTTTATCTTCTTTAGGTCTTACAGGGTCTTGTTTGAATGTTCAAAGAGTCCGACATTAGTTTAGTATAAGTACTAAGTGTTAACCATAAATTATTGCAGGATTGAAACTCTGATTTCTTATCCTTACAATTTAAGTTCAGGCAAGTGCGTTTGTACACACACATATGTGGAGTTAAGGCTTCTTTAATACTTATTAGCTTTATGAGTTTATATAGAAAAATGATTCTTTTCTAGCTTATGTGACATAATCATCATAGGTTAGATGCCAAAGGAACTTCAAGTGTAAAGCCTATTTTCTTTCAGTTTGATTTATTCCTTTCAAATTAGAAGACCCCCTCCCCCCGGCAGACATATTTTCTTTGATGGAAAGCATTACAAACTATTTCTTTCAAAACCCCAATTAGCATAAATCTGCCCTAGGATCTAACAAACCAGATAATTCTGCAAGTATTGTCCGCAGCAACTACACAGACATCTATTTAGCCTTTAAACCACATATCACGAGCTACAAAACATTATCACTTTAATTGACCTAGAATTATCCTCAAATCCGGATAGTTCTCTACCATTTTTTGATAAGCAGCTACCTTTCTACCACAACAAAAGGCATTAAATGCTAAAAAAATCTCAATTTGCAAGTACTTCAGTAAGTGTGATGCCTTCCCTATCTGCTTCCAATGGGTGTGTTTGATATGCAATACAATACAACACAACACAAGCAACTGAACTACAATATAACTTTTTGTTCAGTTCATTGTCTGTTGGTTAAGTCACAGAACAAGAAAATTAATATAAAATTTACTATAATGCCATTTATGTTATGTATTTTATATTTTCTACTAAAAAAATCATTTGGCATTTTTAAAAAATTAAAATAACTTATGAAAAATGAGATAAAAATAATACATGAGAAATGTATTAATTCATTTTATAAAATCAAAACTTTAAATAAAATTCCAGTACTGGTAGTGATTTATTTTGACCATCTCCATGTATTTGACTTTTGATTTTTTTTCTCATATATATATATATATATATATATATATATTTGTTTGGGAAGAAGCTTGCTGTTGGCTAGAAATTTGAACCAGCTCCAGCCATTGATTGTGCGATGAGCTCATACAATGGTTAAAATAGTCTTTTTATGTTCTTGTACTGCAGACAAGAGTTTGTCTCATAGGTAAGCCAGTAACAAGAATTAAAAAAGTTATCCTATATCACACATGAAACAATTACTAGTAGCTGAACGCTTATATAAAATATTGATTAGAGTATTATTTAATAACAAAATAAGGAACAGTAATTTTTACCTGGAATAAAAGCATAACAACAGCAAAGAGGACCTTTGTGATCTCTGTCAAAAAATTAACACTAATGGGGCTAAAATTGAATTTCCCATCCACTTTTGACATATAGACAAGAATAGGCTGCCAAATGCAAAAGAAAAAGAAGTTAGCAATTTTAAACTAGCATTAAAATTGGCCAAAAGATCATGGCAGGATTTATACCTCTTACAGTTGCAGTGGAATACAATTGTTATGAAGTGAAATAAAGGAAGACCACCAAGAACACATTTAGTTAAGTAGTTAAGTTTATAGGCAACCATTAACTTTTTCAAGATGGTAGATTAATAAAGTATTAAAAAAACACGTTCAAAAAATTATCAAAAGATGCCACACAGAAAATCAATTTTAGCATAAAAAAAAATTCTTTTTATGTACAAAAAATTGTAGTCCTCGGTCAGAAATTACATGGTGACAACCCAAGATCACATAGAAAAATAAAACTCATATTCTGAAGCACATAATATAGATAAAATAATGTTAGTGAAATTAGTAGATGCATAACAATGAGGTAGTTCTGATTGGATCATGGCTTTTTATCTTACTATATCACATAGGTATTTGCTTCAGCTTCTGTGGCAATAATTGATGACAAGAACTTTTTCTTTTTTTTTTTTTTCAGATTTCCAACCGAAGAGAATGCAGTGCAAGATATCTAAATATCCAATGACTCCCATGATAGCAGAGTGATTAATTCAATTGTTCATGAAAATTACTAACAGTCATCTTATCTCTTACAAAAATTTAATATCAAACATTAAATATGTACATTATTGCAATACTAAGCATTTAAACTTTCACTAGATGGCTATAATATTCTGATCCATTTTCCTGTTCATGTCACTTAGCTGCCTTTATTGCAGTGTACGATCATATCACTTCTACAAAGTGTGAAGACAATGTTGTCCACAGGTTTACATCCATTATAATACTCCATACAATCATCACCACCTGACTCATTCTTTTACTTTAAACTTACATTTAATTAAATTAAATTAAATTCTTTTCACTATATTTTCTAATATAACTTCTGTAAAATTCATACAATATGATGAATGATGAAAAAATAATAATAATAATAATATACATCTTTTTCGGTGCAGGTTATCAATTTTGTCAGATAAATTTTATTTGTTCTACTCAAATCCCATAACCTCTCAAATTTATGCAATGTTTTTCCTAGAGCTAGCCCTGTCCAAAAGACTTGTAAAATGGGGCACATCCTAGAGGAAGTCCTCACTATTATATGCACATATGGAGTCCGAGGTGGAGGAAATCTCATCTCACTCCATCTGAGTTTGAGGACTTCACTTCCAAGTCCCTGCTCGTTAAACAAACTCAAAACAACAATAACCATTCAACCTCCATGGCCAATGCAAGAATGCAGCTTCTCATCAATGGGGAAACTCTAATCTGCAAAGTCAAAAGCCTCCTATCCTTCCTGAAAGCTAGGACAATAGTAGGTTTTGCATCATTTATGTTGACTTTCTTATCCTACTGTCCCCCTTCCAAATATCCTCTCTCAGGTTCACAAACATTTTTCCAGCAATACTCATTCTACAGCCGATTCACACAAATCTCAATTATCTTAAATTTTTCCACACTCTTCCTCAACAACTCATAGCCCCAGCCTACCCCTAACATTTCCCCCCATACTCTATTGCTGAGCAACACTTATTCATCAAATACTACCAACATAAGTAAAGAAACCTTCATGAATTCATGTGATGGTCCTAGCAGAAATTACAATTTCCACAAAAGTCTGGATGGCTAGTTATCAGATGTAAATTCTCAGGTGAAGCCACCTTCCACAGTGAATATAGAATCTTCAGTTGTTAAAAAACAATACTTTGAAGTTCTGCGAAGTTTGACAAAGATAAAGTTTTGAAGGGAAATCAAATTACAAATGTTGTCCCTGCCCAGATCCCCCTCCACCAGAAGTCCCAGCACAAATCACATTGTGAGCTGTGTGGAAAGAAAGGAGGAAACAGGTTTAGCCACAGAACTGATATTGGGGAAAGTCCTTTGCTTTTGATGCTCCAGAATAGATAGATTCGATACTGCAAAGTCAATATTGCCACTTTTCTCTCATATTTACCGCCTAAAGTAGTGCCAATAAGGGATTAATTTCTTTCCATTCTCACTGAAACCCATAGTGTTTGGTTGGAGGGATTTGGAGGGGAGGAAGAGATTCTTACAAGATTACATCATTTTTTTCAAACATTAGGAAGTGAAGAGAGGGAAAGTTTCCCCTCCAATCCTTCCCCACCATCCGTTTGGTTCAAAGGAGGGGAGGGGAGGGGAGAGGAGGAGGGAATTTTAATGGAGGGGAAGGGCTCCCATTGTTTGATATGATTACAAATCAGAGGAGTGGAGAGGGCATCAAATGGAATTACTAAAATAACCTTATAATTAAATTAAAGATGAAGGAAACAAGGTCTATTTAGTCATTTGGGTATTAAAATGAGGCTTCCCCTTGGGAGGGGATGGGTAGGAGGGGTTCCCTCCCCTCCAATTTCCTTGAACCAAACACTACAAGTAGGGGGATTTGGAGGGAATCTATGAAATTACTGTATTGTCCTTTATTTTCATTTCTCTTTCTCACTTACAAAGTTATAATAGTAAATTTACCCTTCCCTCCCTTTTACAAACCAAACAATGGGAGATCCTTCCCCTTCATTAAAATTCCTTCCCTCCCACCCCTCCCCTCAAAAAAATCCCTCTCCTCCCTTCCCCACCATTGAACCATACAATCCGACACTAAATTTTTTAACAGCTCTTACCTTTTAAATATAGCTAAAAACCAGCCAGAATAATCTCATTTTCATTCCTTCCCTTAGTGGACTGTGTTCATAGTTCCAAGGCAGGTGCTAATTTCCTTCAACTCAATCCTCTCTCCTAAAACTGCCTAACAATTCTGACATTCCCAAATTGCTTTTTCTTCAAATAGGTATGACATAATAAAATAAGATCTAGAATCCCCTTCAACCATACTCAAGAATAACTTCAAATATATTTAAAAAATATGTGTATAACATATAAAGTGAACTATGAGGTTAAGCGTCCAAATAAGTAACAAACAACAGATTTAGAAAAAAATGATTATCCTTGTCAGTTGTCACATGCACAGGTCATGTTCACTAACTTGAGTGTGCTTCTAGAATGTCACGTTTAAATAGCCATCCAATTAGCAAAACATGGGAACATAAAAATTTTCTTTTCTTTCCAAATCCAGGGCAATGGAAAATAAAGTAACTTCTAAATCCATGACCTATACTCTGCTAACGCCATTACATTGCAAGAGAAGTGAGAGCACCATGCACATAGCTTTGAAAGTATGAATGTCAGTATTGGAAAGAACACTTCAATTAAGAGATCGTAATCACCTGTAAACCAACTAAGATACAGTCGCCAACCACCAAAAGGAAATTAAGGGCACGATGTTTAGATGATGTCCTAATTTTGTGCCGATCATAAGCCCTTGATATAGACTTGGTAGTAGGAGACATTAATTTTGAATGGCAGACACTGCATTCTATCATCCCTTTCTTCATATAATTGCTCCCAGATTAATTATGAAGAACTGGATCTAGAAGAAAATTAAACAAAACAAACTTCAGACAATTGATGTAATAATGTTCGATTCCTACCTTAATCATCCAAAGCCATACAAATTTGAAAACAAATAAAAATCAAAAAATGTAATCGGCTAAATCAAATATATGTGCGACATTTAAAACCCCGTAGATTATCTACGAAAATTGAGAACTGTAGTCAATATTTCACCAGATCTTGTTTCAGAAACAACTGAGCTTAACCAAGATCACCATGCAGAGCCAGAAGACAACGGAAAAACAAGCAAAATACAATGAAGCGGAACTCGGATCTTGCTAAATGTTAGGCCAAAATAATAATAATAATAATAATTCACCAAATCCATCAAGCATCAAGGATCAAAATTCTGAATTGACCAACCAAATTGACGAATGCACGACCCTAAATCGACTCCAAACCGAGCATTTATCAAAAACCAGTTTGATCCGTAGCTGCCGGCACCGAATTTCACCTCGTTTTCTCTCTCAATTCCCTCGGAAACACGTAGTGAGTTCCAGTTTCGGAGCAAAAATATGCAGACAGAATCGAATTGAATTCACTATCTTCCAGCGGAATTCGACCTCTAATTCTCAAATAGATGCGAGGAATATTCAGAGAAAGAAAGAGAGGGCAAATGTATATTGTAATAAACTTTCTCAGTTGCTTTGAATTTACACAAAAACAAACGATCTGCGTGTGCTGTTATGGTTCCAGAAGAAAATGACTCACCGACGCATCAAGGTGACGGACCAATCAGGTGTGAGCCTTGAGAAGAAAGGAGTAGAGTCAAAGCGGGATTTGGAGTTGGGTGAGTCACTGACGGGATGGTTTCATCACCGCTTCCATTATTTTCAGGTTGCCTGTTTCTTTCGCTTCAACTTTCGTGTGGGTGTGCGCTCGGTTTACAACGGAGCAAGTTAATAATTCGGTACTGGTCAAAAAAATTGTTTTCAAAACTTATATTTATAATATTATTTTATAATTATTTAACTAATTAAAAATAAATAATAGACAAGGTAAGAATTTGGACAAAAAATAGAATAAGATATATTGTCTCGTTCATATTAAGATAATATTGTCTTGTTATTAGTAATAATATAATAATATACTCCCCACCATAAAAAAAATATATATAATACTATACTTCCTCTTTTTTATTTATCGTTTTTGAAATAATAAATGTTTATTTCTATTTAATTGTTATTTTAAAATTTAATATGGTATTAATTATTATTTTAATATTTATATTAAAATAATTATTATTTTTTAGTTATACAAAGAGAGAATCATAAGAGAATAAATAAAGATATATTTAAAAAAATTTAAAATTATATTTCTTAATTTATAAACAATAATCTTATACTGAAAATGTGTTTACTGTATGAGTGTTCGTAAACTGGGAATTCAATTCAGTTTGGTAGAAAAATTTATATTGCCATAAATTATCACACCACCTTTTATATTATATTATATATATATAAAAGGAAATGTTTTTTATTAGATATAAAGAAATGTATCAAGGTTAATAATTTTATTTGATTCAAGGAGAACAATTTAATCCTCTTTTTCTCTGTTTGTTTTCCAGACTTGTTATTTGACAGTAAGATGAATAGTTTCAGCATAACATATAACCTATAATCAACATACGGTATTTCATAAGTTGCATTTGACTTATTAGAAGAAGAAGAAATTTCATACTAAACAGTTTTAAACAATTGACATAATTTTGATGATTAAACATCCTTATTTGGTTAAAAATAAATAAAACTGTTTGGTTAGAAATATACATCCTACCAACAGGGTTGGTTTTATAGGTAAGAAATTAGTGCTAATTAAGTATATGATCTGAGTTTAAGTTAATATGTATGCAAAAAAAATTAAAATAATTCTTTTTCTATTTATATTCTTTAATTAGCTCAAACCAGATTAATTATGAGTTAAAGAACTTAGTAATAAATTATCTTATAAACATAGGTGGTCAAATACCAAATATATATATATATACATCATTATTTTCTTAACACTAAACTTGATAATATATCCGTAAACCGATAATCAAGTACCAAAAGAAAAATACATTCTTGTTTTCTTAAGACTAAGCTGAAAACCGTAACAAATTATCGATTTCAAAGTGTCATCAAAAATTGACCAAACCAAAAGCACAAGACTTTTTCCTTTGAGATTTTATCAAACCGCCTCCGTTCGGTTCATTATTTTAGCCAAACCGCATTAAATTGAATCGCCCACAACCCCGGTTTACTCTAAATTGGAGTCAAGCACCGCTAGTGACATGCATTATGTATTAGGTTGATTTATTTTGAACTCTGAAAAAAAATAAAAATAAAAAAACACCCAGCTACAATGCTTTTGGATTTTTTTTAGTAGAACAATGCTTTTGGTAGTTGGTTGAGTCTTCGATTAGCAAATTATTTGCCTTATTAAGAGTTTGCATGTTAAGGCACATTATTACCTTTAAAATACAAATAAATTTAGCAAAGCCCTCCTCTTAGCATTCTATGTTTGGATAATATAACCTAAGATTTATTATTGGAGCTTTTCATAGTCACAAATACTTTACAAATAAAAACCTTTCTATTTTAAATTTTGAATTGGTGACTAAGAACAAAGGAAAGAAAATTATTTGAAAAAAATATTAGAAAATATAACATTATAAATTATATAAAATAAGAAGTTAGCCAAAACTAATTAAAAATAATAAACAAATTGAAAAATAATTATATCTTAATTCATATAATTAATATTTACCATATTATTATTTATAAATAAATAATTAAAGAAACCACACGCATAACACAGGAAAAGATTCTAGTTACCCTTAAAGTACAAAAAAAATTACCACAAAAATACAAATAAAAATAGCAAAGCCAATTTATTGGAGCTTTTCATGGTTACAAATACTTGCTTGTATATGAATCTAATAATTGATTAAATATAAACAATTTATTGTCCCTCATAATTTGTTTTACGCTTATCTTTGAAATAAGTGGTTGAGACAACCTAGGAAGCTCAACCACATTATATAATAATACACAAGAAATGTTAAAAATACAAAACAAGACATAGAATATATATACCCAACGGGAAGTGAAGCTATCCTCTATATATCTCTTTGCATTTGGTGGATAGATTCTACACATTAGCCATTGGAAATCCTTAATGTATGTGTTCGTGAAAGTAGTTAAATTTTTCTTGCCAATAGATTGCATCATGCTTGGTTTGTGAGTTGCCTATAATATTGGATATATGGTCCATTTTTGGCCACTAGACGAGCTCTTATTGATGTTTAGAAGGTTTAAATATCATATTCTTTTAGTGAATGTCGATGAATTTTGAATCATTTTCTTATAATTCTTTTCTCTTTTGTGGTCCTTATAATTTTAGTTACTAGATTTGAATACTCACGCTATAAAACTATATCATAAATTAATTAACATCGATAAACCTATATCAAAATATTATCCATTGAAATTCACAACATTAAAAGGAATAAAATATCTAGAATTTTCAAATCTAAAATAACATAACATGTAAGAGCAAAATAAATGCGCAGACCAATCATAATTGTTTTTGGCTTAAAAAGCAAATTAAAAAAAAAAAAGTATAAATTGATACGAGTATATTAAAATTAATTAAAAAATTGAAAGAATGAAATACTCTACAAATGCTATAAAAGTTGCGATTTTTAAAAATTAATTAAAAATATACTTAATAATGTTTTGAAAAATAAGCTTTAATTTTAGAAAGTGATAACGAGGGGTTAGTTTCCCTAAAAACAAAAATAAAAATTATTTACTAAAATATTATTAATAAAAAACTATTTTTTTTAATATACCACAAATTTATTCACCATTTAAAGGCATCAAATGAAATATATATATATATATATATATATATAAGAAATTAGCTATAAAGACCTGCACGTTAAAGGCACCATCTTGATTGATGCCTTTAAGGTTAATTTTAAAAAAATAAAACAAAAAAAAAATCACTTCAATTTGAACCAATTAAATTTATCTTTTTTAAAAAAAATTAAACTTTAAAAATTTATCATGCAGCCATTCCACGTAAAAACAACTTAGACAATGCACTTAAATGCAATAAAGCATAACAGCTTCACTATCTTTCTTTATATAGAAGCGCCTCTCACTTATTCTTTTAAACACTAGTTATGTGGGACAAAAAAATTATCTTTTACAACAACAAATTTTTCCTTTTACAGTAGAGTTATTTGATTGTAGAAAAAGGAAATTCTTATCCTACATCACTAGTGTTTAAACGAATAAGTGAGAAACATTCTTATATAAAGAAAAATAATAAAACTATTATGTTATTGCACTTAAGTGCATTGCTTAAAGTAGAATGACTAATATAGCAAATATTTGAAGTTTGAATTTTTTTAAAAAAATTGGCACAAGTTTTTTTTTTTTATAAAAATATGGGAAATAAAATTACAAGCAATAAGACACTGACGGATTTTTTTTTTTTTTAATCTCCATGCAAATATAAGATTTCGTTTAATATATCTTTTTTCCTAATATTTTATCTCTACCTAATATTCTTTTTTTTTTCTAATATAAATACAAGATTTTAATTACGTGGGCAATAAGAAATCAAAAGTACGAATAGCAAATGCTTTGTGAGGAAGCTAGCTTGACCGGCGTCCTCCCACGCTAAAACCATATTTAAGGGGCGCCAAATTGTAATGGAAATTTTTGTAAAATCGGTAACTCGATTTGCCTCTTTTTACTAATCCAAAGATTCTAATATATTAAAAAATAATTTTGGATCAGTAGTAATTTTATAAATAATTTTTAGTTTTATGATTTTTAGGAAAATTAACCTAACCAAGGGAATTCACATATTATTATACTATATTTTCTTCCCCTCTTTTTATTTCCCTGATACCAAGTATTGACCATTTCTAGTAAGATTCCGTAAAAGTTGCATAAAGTGAAAAATAGATTATAAAATGAGTTTTATGACTAAAGAATGATAACATAGAAGAAAGAGAATAATTTGAGTTCTAGTTGCATAGAGGAAAATGGTCCAAAAAAGTAGATTTACCCTTGTACTACAAGAAATAAAGAAAGAGATAGAACATGCAAAAACAAAAAGTAAAAGAGGGAATTTGAAAAAAATGTAGTAATTTGTGGGATCCATTGTTATGGGATTATATAAGTACAGAGAAAAGTTATTTAAGATGTAGAGAGTTGCTCAACGCAGTCCTTATTTTTTCTGATGCATTCCTCAAGTTAGGAAATGACTAAAATATCCTTTTATATATATATATATATAAAAAAAAAAAAAACTCCCCCTTAATAAAAAATGGATGCCCTTCTCTACCACTGCATCAAGGACTCTCCTTATTTTTATGATGCATTCCTCAAGTTAGGAAATGACTAAAATATCCCTTTATTAAAAAAAAAACCTCCCCCTTAATAAAAAATGGTCGCCCTTCTCTACCACTACATCAAGGACTCGCCGCTCTCGCTGCCCACTCCCCCTACTATTCATGTATTTTTGCTAGCAACAGAGCATATTTCCCCAATTTTCATGATCAATTTCTCCAAGGTAGTAAAAACAAGTTCATTGTATGGTTTTCATCTCTATTTTTTGTCTTCTTTGCAACTTGAGCTTGAAAAGTCATAGAAAATGATTTTAAATCAACCAAAACAGTATTAGTGTGTGAAGAAACGCTAGAGTTACAGAAATTAGATGTATAAATCTGAACAAACTCAGCATTAGTCCATTCAGATCTATAAATCCAAACGAGACTAGGTTAGTGAAATTCAGATCTATCTCCAATATGGCTTCTTTTGGATCTATAGATCCGATTAACACATTAAGAATATGTTGTATCCTTTATTGGAGGTGTAGGTCCAAACTTTGTATAAAACATTGATAGAAAATTTTTCAAAAAAAATATGTTTGCACCAATGCAATCGAGAAATTGTACCTAAAATCACAACAACAATCTCAATCCAAAACAACTACTTATGAAAGGAAAAATGAAGAAGCGAGCTTATCGGTGTGCCTTGCTTCGCCGACGAATGGAAGAGGAGTGTTGTGTCGTTGCAAACTTCATTGATAGAAAAATGAATGCTGCTTCTTTGTCAATGGGAAAGGAGAAAGGGAAGGGAAGGAAGAAGAAGAAACATAATGCAAGGGGAGTGCACTGCTTCAAGCTTAATTGAGAAATAAATGATTCATCAATGTGGGAGAATTTTCACAATTGTGAGTAAGGGGGAGTGCTTCAGGGTTTCAGATGTATAGGTTAGAAAGGGTAGAGGCATTCTTGGAATAATTTTCTTTTAAAGAAAAGGTCAGGGTGTATTATTAAGAAAAGAGGGAGGGCGTTAAGCAACTCCCTAAGTTGTATAAAAGGAAAAAAAAAAAAAAAAAAAAGGTATTTATTAAGGTCCTCCCACTTTACCATACGCCACCTTTAAATTTTTTTAAAATGCCTATTTTACCCTTAATGTGTCAAGCCCCCTTTGCCCCTCTCATTTCCCTCACTCGCCGAAACCCTAGCAACATCATTCCCTTACACTTTCTCTTCTTCCTTCCACTTTCATCCTAAAGCCGTAAGGTCAATCTTCACCTGTTCTTGGATTTTCAACATAAACCTTGAGGTATGGGTCTCAATCTAAGTTTATTCCTTAATGTTGTATTTTTAAAAACTTGAGTTTGGTCATCCATGGAGGAAAAATGGTATGGGATGTTGCAGAATAAGGAACGGCTCTATAGAATCGTGTAGTTTCTAAAATAGCTCTTTAGAGCTGTTTGGCAGGCCATGCGGCTCTATAGAGTCGTTTCTCATTGCTAAACGTGTTTGGAGTGGAAAACGACTGTGGAGAGCTATTTGGAGTGCCAAATAGCCCTACAGAGCCATTTCACACTCCAGACAGTCCTACACAGTTGTTTCGCACTCATTTTGGCACCCAAAATGCACTGCCACCTCACCCAACTTCATTTGTTTGAATTAGATGGTAAATTGACTGTTTAACATTATTGTAGAGAAATGGCTACGACCAAAAATCCAAGTTACAGAAGTGTTGAAGCAGATGAAGAGCTTGAGTATGGTGGAACATTGTTGACCAACGACTTTTGAGCGTAGACAATGGGTTTATTGCAAGTAGGCACAAGGTCTTGCTCAAGAGGATCTGATACATGATGTTCGTCTGGTGGCTCCCTCAAATGACTCTAACACTACAGAGGAGGACGGGGGAGCAAGGAGTGATCAAATAATGGAGGGGATCTAAAGAGCTAACCTCTTGATAGCTCTAGCCTCTGGTGGTTTGTACGATATTCAATGCTGAGGAAGGATGGCGGGCACACTTCACGACATGTATATGTGTATATTCATTTATTGTTGTTTTGTTAAAATATAAATCTAACAAGCTATTGTGACAACACAGGATCATCCTCTTTTGAAAATAGTCATTCATGGTAATAAATTGAGGGCCCCACAATATGAGGCAATGCCTGAGGAGGTTTGACATATTATTAGACATTCTGGGTTGGAGCCATTGATTATCCTGGATTACTCTATGGTGGACAAGGCATTGCTAGCTGTGTTTATTGAACGATGACATGCGGACATGAACACATTCCACCTACCTATTGGCGAGATGACCATCACTCTAGACAACGTGTCATCTCTACTGCATCTCCCTGTGGGAGGTAATTTTGTTTATGTGCTAGCATTAGCATTCGATGATAGAGCTGTGGTAGTGTGTGATGTCTTGGGTCACCTGTAGTTGTAATTGAGGAGTTTAAAGCCAGCAGGGAGGCAACATTATGATTTGATAGTTTGCTGATGGTGATCAACAACCACCTCAGAAATTGTAGGTAGGTGCATGCAGCGAGAGCCACCATGCTGTTTGTGTTGGGAAGCACAATCTTCTTTGACAAATCCTCCACGACTATACAGGTCGAGTATTTAGAGCTATTGCGAGATATGGATGCTATTGTTGATATTCCGTGGGGAGCTATTTATCTCATTCACGTGTATAGGCAATTAGGATTTGCTTCCAGGCATAGGGCAAGGCAAGTGGCTAGGTGCTTACCACTTGTATTGGTATGACTTATCTATTGTTAGTCTTGGTCCCTGTATGAAGCCGTTTAGGTCCAGAATGGACCTAGACAACCGTTTTAGGCTTCACTAACATAACATCTCCACACAATTCGTTTTAAACTGTTTTCTTATTGCAAAGTGTTCTCAACCACGTCATAAAACATTGTGCCTCAAATTGCTTTAAATTGTTTTCTTACTATTGAAATATTTACTCTACTCATAATTCACTTGACAATATTTTTTGTTAAAACACATGAGCATATGTAATGTGGTGAATCATATTTTACAAGACGCAATTTAAAAACTGTGCGGTTAGATTACAACAAAAACACATTTACCAAAAATGTGCAAACTTGCATGAATACCGAAGTCTACCTTTGACAAAAAGAAAGATATTACCACTTTCTTTTACATCAACTGTCTCAACATCAAAATCACAATAACCACAATCATATGAACTTAACAAATAAATTAATTAAGTACATAATTGATAAGTACATGTCTAAATGTTGGGTTAGATTGCATAAATAAATGTTGTTTCTTATTTACATCTCTGCACGACATTGCTTTGCCAACATCTCATATTGTTTAATGTGTGCCAAGTATAGTATTAACCAGCCATGTGATTCAATTGATGTTGAATATGCCCATTGTGGTGCTACTAGTGGCAATGGGGAATTATCCTTTAGCTTCACCTATGGGATCATAAACGAAATAAATGAAAACTTTACACTTGTAAATCATTGTGTTAAGACTAATGACAAGTATACAATAACGACAATTCAGTACTTGCATGAAATGATTCCCATGAACATAGACTATCACAACTTCTTCCAATCTCGAAAGACTCAATGGGGGCTGAGAGTGAAGAGGAAGATATGTATGTGACACTTGCGAGTGTAAGACAATAAGTATGATTTAAACTGGGAAGCAACTATGTAATACATATCCAGTATAGACATCTACTTATCAGGCAAAACACCAGATATAGTAAGATCAATGGCAAGCAATGATAGTAGTTGTATGTACCCCTCGCTGGAGAAACATTTTAGTATATAATAGTCGTCACTCATCTCTGCAATGCATTCTTGATAGATTATGAATCGCTCATCCTCAGAAAGACCAAGTTCTAAAGCAATTGCCTGATAGCTACAATTGCCATCATGTCGCACATCAATCACATCCTCCACAAAGCCATAGATGCAAAACGGTAATTGGTCTAGCAAAGTAATATATCTACTGGTGCCCATCTTGCCAAACACCTGAGATTGCATAAAGCATGATGATTCATCAAACGTATCTGCATATGCATAAGAGTCTCTACTAGATGGGTGAGATGAACCTCTACCAATTGATGATCTAATACATGAACTATGTGGATGTGAAGGCTTAGCGGGTGTCATAGAGTTTCTTGTGGATGGTCTAGATCTTGATGACATGTTGTTATACATAGAACCATACATTGCGTTGACATACTCAAAATATAATGGGTCATATTTTGTTGATATTTCTGATCTCTTCATGCTCTTCTTTTTTGTCCCCTTTGTTTTGATCTTGTTTGGTGGTGGCTTTAATGAAGAAGCATCTGGAGATACTAGTTCAATGGTCTTGTGGTACAAAAACCACTGCTCATCCTCAGTACTCAAACTCTTGAACTTGCCCCATAACATCTCAATGGCTTCCTCGTAAGGCACTGTTTATGCTCAACCTCCCATGTTAGAGTCTTTCAATGATGGTGAACTGAAGTCAACCAAACAGGCATGTTTAGCATGTTCCATTGCCCAAGCTCATGTGCACAAGGTAATCCATGTGTAGTCTTAATGCGACAACCACATGTTACCTTGTGCATACCAACATACGATTGAGTCGTCTTTAGCTCCTTCGACATATGTCTTATTGCAGCAAATGAAACATAATGATGCAAAGCACTAAACAATGAACACTTCATTTTGTGCTCCACTTTCACAAGACAGTGCTAAAATGATTTCTTTATCTCAGTATGTTGTAGTGTGATTAGAGCATGTATGGCCTCCCAGCAATGATGTAGATCCCCTATTGATGATGGCAACATTATTTTCAGGCTAGCATGTGAACCTTCCACCCTATTATGACATAATGAGACATGTAACACACATGGAACGCAAGAGGATGTGGTGATATATATTAAAAAATAAAAATACACTCATACCTATTTGTCGTCATGTTTCCCAAATGCATGAACCTGTCAATCCAAGCTAGAATAAATCTCTATTTGTGCGGCTTCAACCACATATCATCCATGTATGCAACAAAGCCATCGAACCCTGTGCATGTGTTACAGAATGCCCCATAAGCATGATAGTATTCTTCCTCATTGAAAACATCAACAACTGCTTCCCATGCATCTATGACTATTTTATACTCTGCATAATCCTGCACCGATTGCTTACATTTTGATTTAACATTTTTTTTAATGTGATACCGACATAACATATTCACTGAAGTGGAAAATACAATTTCCACATCTCTCATCAATGCAAATCTCTATCAGTCACAATAACGTATGGACACAAGTCACTCCACCCAAAATAAGCCTCTCAACCTCACAAGAGCCCATTCGAAGTTGTCGATATTTATGAAAATCCCATCGAAAAAGTTAACTCTATCGATGTTACACCGACAATCTCAAACAGTGGGAGATGATACCTATTGGTCTTGTATGTGCTATCCATAATGAGAATAATAAGAAAGGCATTCAACAAATTCACTTAGTCACGGTGCATCCAGAATATGTCTTTCATGATATCTAACCTCTCATCACTCCTATACCAATACAAATATTTGAAATCATCCAAAGATTTCATTGAATGCTACATTGACGTTCGTGGACCCCTAATCTTCAACTTTAATTGTTGTCTAACATTATATATCTGTTTGATTGTAGTTACGTTTTCTACATTTTTTTTTCTTTAGAGTAGCATGTATCTCTAGGAGAAACCCTGCTCATTGTCATGTCTTTCACCATGGTTAACTCTTCCTCATTCAATCGTCCAGCGTATGGATGCCTAAGCAACGACTTTGATAGGGGATGGTTATGGTATCCACATTACACTCGCATCTTTCATAAACCATTACCCCATTTTCTTCCCTTCACTCTAAATGGATATCTACATTTTTTTGTTGTAGTCTCTGCCCCTGTATGGCTTTTCTTTTGAGGCTTATACATCCTGCTTCGTTCACACCCTAATATCATTTGTGTACACTTCCCTTCGCCTTTTATCTCAAATTTAGTAATTACAATAACAAATTCAACCATCTTTCCAATATCTCTTACCCATTTGAGAAGGTTATCTCGTGGTAAATGTCTGTAAACAAAAAAATCATGAATCAAATTATGTATTGTGTTTGTGTTGTTCAATAAAAAATACATACTTAATCGATGCTAAAAAGATGACTCAAGTCATCTCCCATAAAAGAATTATCACCATCAAATATTTCATATTTATTCACCTATGAACAAAAATTTCAATACCAATCATTACATACGCAAAAATATTCAACTGCTAGTCTAATAACAAAGTTTTAACATATCTCTTCAACTAAATTTGCATATATCCTTAAATCTACATCCTCATATGGGATGTATTTACAATTGAAGTATAGATCCTTATGCATTCTGCAAGTATAATTAATCTGCCTTATTCTACATTTACAAAAATAAAATATCAAAATCAACGAATACGATTTTCATTAATGGAATAAAAATTAAAAAAAAAACAAGGCAACATGAGTGAAAAGGGAAAATAAATCATTAAAACGGCTATAGAGAGCCGTTCAACCACTCAAATGGCTTTACATAGCCATTTTGCCACAAAAACAGCTCTACCCAGCCGTTCTCGTGCAAACTGACTCTATAAAGCAGTTAAGACGCAAACGGCTCTAGAGATCAATCCAGAAGGAAAAACAGCTCTACATAGCGGTTTCAGCATTTCAACGGCTCTGTAGAGCCATTTTTTCTTCTAGATTGATCCCTAGAGCTGTTTTTGATACAAGATTTCAGCCAAAAAATTTTCACAAAATAATAACTGTACACTTGATTTCTACTACGGATCAACTTCAAATAAAGAATAAACACCAAAATTTCTTGCTTTGATAAGCCCTTTCAAACAATAAATGACTAAAATATAGAAGGAGATGACTTAGGGTTTGGATAGTTGAAGGAGGGGAGGGGGGGTGGTGCTTGGCGTCTGAGAGGGGGATGAAGGTTGGGGATGTTATGTTAATGCAAGGGTATTTTAGTAATTTCCTGGGCATGGGAAAGTGGTGGGCTTTAATTAATTCCAAAAAAAATTATGTGTAACAGTAGAGTTCATAAAAATATAATAAAAAATTAAGTTGTGCAACTCACGAGAACAAGTTCTTATAAGAACTCCTCGTGTTTAAATGCCACCTCATCTTACCCTAATGGTTTAGATCTTCTAAGAAAATGTAGGTTAAGAACCAACTATTAAAGCTGTTCTTAGTCTAATTAGAATAGAGATTCAAAAAGAAATTCCTGCTGGCCCACTCAGAAATTGGCCACTGTGAGGATTGCATTTAGGCTATTTCTTTTGCGCATCATACTTTTATTTTTATTTTAATTTTTTACCAACTTTTAACTTCTGAAACTACTTTTATATGTCGAAAACAAAGTCAATTTGATCAGCCTCTTAATACCAAAGAATAACTATATATGTGAAGAAAATAATCACATATCACCGAGTTTTACGTTGGTCAATGTCATTTTATATGGTGTGGAAAGCACCTACTTGGTGAGTACGTACGTGCCTTTGGCATCATTTGAGAAATATTTCCCAAGTTTTGAAACCTGGGAATAATAAAAACTTAATTTATAAATTTATTATTAATTTTCCAAAGGATTTGAAGGTTGCTATTCCTGTTAGTTAAGACTGGTCGTCTTGATAAAACAACATCAGCTAATGCTCCTCCCTTGCACTCTTTTTGTATAGGACAATAAAAATGTGCCTCGTTATCTCACAGAGGATGTTGCTTCTAGAAACCATCTTATCTATATCCAAAAGGCTTCAAATTTCCTTTATATATTTTCTATTTGGCTTCAATTTAACTCTCCTTGATAAATTTGATTTTATATTTGGAATATGCAAAAATTAGAATTGTCCCGTAAAGGTTGAGGTCCTAAGCTCGGATCTCCCTTCCTTAAAAATATTAGGTTTTAAAAATTCAACTTCATCTATAACCGAGAGAAAAAAAAAAAAAAAGAATTGTGTGATACCTCCTTTTCTATCTCGTGAACACAATTGAACATAAACAAAATATAACGACAAACTGAAGAAAGAAAGAATTTCCATAGTTTTAAGAGTATAATTCAGCCTTTTTTGGAACAAAATCTAAGTGTATTTATCGGTCAAAAAATTGATTCTTAAAGCCAATAAAAATACATTAAGACAAAGAATAAGACATGTTATGAGTCTCTTTTCATTTTTACATATTTCACCCAAAGTGACTTAAATTTTTTGAACTCTTCGCCAATGACACCAAAATCAGTGGGATCCCACTCAACTGGGCGAGGAATAATGCTACACTAAAAAATTGGCAAAGTTAGCTTGAACAACTAGAAGCAGAACACACATGGTACCAAATATTTTGTTCTATTAAAACGAATCATTAAGTGTCCCACTCATTAATTGAATAATATTTATTATTAAATTGGTCAAAAATCAAGTTAACGATAAATAAACTAATTAATAAATAAATTTTGACCAATCACAAAAAGTAAAATAGAAAATTTTGTGCCAATACACATATTTCATTTTTTGAGGGTCCAGAGCTTCAGGAATGAAAGTATTGGAGAGTCAATTACATAACATTGAGCATGCAGAAGCTGTCTTGGCAGGAAACCAGCAAGTTCATTGATCCATTCCACTGATAGATACAAATGATGACTAGATTATTTTTGGAGTGCAAAATGCCAAAATCTCATCAGAAACTCACTAACGAAAAATTTAAGTTTCACAAAGAATGATTTTCTGCAAGCGAGTAACCTCAAATAGCTGTTTCAGTGGCATTTTTTTTTTCAAAAAAGGAAAGAAAAAGAAGGAAAAGGATATTCTCATCCCATACCTTGTAACAAACAAGAGAAAAGTCAATGCAGAACAGATAGGCAATTATGTTGAAGCAGAAAAGGATTTTAACCACTACAACTAAAACATTTCAGCAATATTTTTCACTCAATATTTAGCAGTAGTTTAACAAATGAACAAGTATCAACAATCAAGTGAAATTTTGAACTGAAAAATGCAATAGGGAAGAGGGAATCTTCATCCAGTTTATACTCTCTCTCTCTCTCCCTCTCCCTCTCCCTCTCCCTCTCCCTCTCCCTCTTTTGTACTTTTTTTATTTATTTATTTTTCGATTGAGAAGAAATATTATTGAAATAGGGAGTGAACCTGTAGAAACAGCCTGGAGGATAACGTCGCCTCCTGAGCAAGAACACAAGAGTAATCACTAAAACTACACAGATAAATGCAATAAGGCTGTCCAATCTTTTTGCATACGCATCAGATCAGAGAATCTCTTTAAGAAGACCAGACAACACACCATAGATGAGCCATATGCACTATCTTAGCCCATATAATGCTGGAAGGTCAAAGTGGAGTTGGTAAAAATGCGAGCATTCCAAGTTGAAAGAACACACAGAATTGCATAAACCACAAACAGCCAGTTTCTTAGCATCCTTACTCCTACCAAAGTCTCAGAAACTGATAGTAAGAATTTCCCCAAATTGACAGTACACAACTGATATTCACCACAAAAGCCAAATAGCATATACCACAAAGAGGTAGCTTCTGAACAACAAAAATATTAAACGAGCTTCTGTCTCCCACCTAGAGCCACAC
Source organism: Bauhinia variegata (assembly GCA_022379115.2). Taxonomy (NCBI): domain Eukaryota; kingdom Viridiplantae; phylum Streptophyta; class Magnoliopsida; order Fabales; family Fabaceae; genus Bauhinia; species Bauhinia variegata. Next base: position 9,074,549 of record CM039430.1, read on the forward strand.
ATTACATGAATATCACAAGAGTCTTATATGGTAAGCAAACTTGCAACATATTATTAATGTTGAGCCTATTAAGTACAACATTCCAAATGAAACACTTATCCTTAGGCTATGTTTGGAAGTTTTAAATAGGAGGAAAAGGGAGGGGAAGGGAAGGTTTAGAGTTTAGATATCCCTTCCTATTGTTTGTGAGTTTTAAAATTAAGAGGAAAAGACTTTGGAGGAATTTTAGAGTTCCTCTAAACTCCTCCTACACCATATTTTACAGTACCCCCAAATTGGGGGGTTTTGGAGGAAAAAGCAAGGAGTTTACTCCTATACCCTCATTAGAATTTTAAAATTACACTTTCTTTTCTATATAGCATTTCTAAAATTTAACAATTTATATATATTATATTTAAATGCTATAACTGTGTGTATATATATATATATAACACATATATTGTAAATGTAACTATAACTATAACATATATATAAACATAGTTCATAGAAATATATATAACAGTTCTACCCCAATATATATAAATAACTATCTAAATAGATATATACATACATTTATATACACATATATATGTTTATAGTTTTAAAAATTATGTTAATATATATTTTAAGTGAGGATATAATTGTCTATAAGTATTATAAACCCTCCATTTTCGTCCCTTTACAAAATTTATGCTCCCAAGCAAAGTGGAGGATAACAACCCCCCCTCTCTCCATCCCTCCCTTCCCCTCTCTTTCCCTTTAATTCCTTCCCCTTCCTTTTCCTCCAAACTCGCAACATAGCCTTAGGGGAGGCTTTGGATTTCCAAAGGGGTTTATCAAGGGGGAACTTGGTTTATTTGAAGTGTTTAAGTGACAGGAAGAAGCAGTTACATGTAAAGACACCATAAGAATCCAGAGTCCAGAGTCCAGACTTTCTTATCCAAATTGGAGGACATCTGAAAAGAGTTAAGCATAACTGAAAGGAGTTCTAACTAATGTTTCTCTATCATTTGTTTCTAGAAAAATGAAATTCAAAGAGAATATAGGATCAAAGATGCAGTAGATATTTCAAGTGGGGACAGTTTTTTAACTTTCTTGAAACTCTATACATATACATTAGGATGACAAGAGGATATCTTTAAAGAATTTATTTAAAAACAAATTATTCCTCAGTCTTCTTAATACATAATTTTTTTTTTCAATCTGTTGATTTTTTCTATTCCAGGAACAAATATCCTTGAGATTATCACAATTTCACAAATTATTGACTTTTCCAGTTACTTCTTTTAAATAGAAAACATTTTTTACAGACATGTAATGAATTAAAGTAACCGCAAATGAATCCCAGATCAGACATCTGGATGTATGATCAGAATGGAATATTTTAAAGCATATTAACAATTTGTTCATTTTTCTGCAGCATCATTTTCCAAATCAGTATACATTCATGCAGACATATACCTGATATATTTGTTTTGGTGATCAGTTTAGGAGACCAAGAGCATATTCGGAAGCATGTCTGTGACAGTAGACAACACATCCAGGGAGTGAGAGAGATAGAGAGAGTAATCATTAGAGAGGAAGCGAGATCCATCAACTGTGAGGCCGATCCAATAAATATGTAAACCTTTTATACACTTCTATACAGAGCTGTCATCCTGCTTAAAGTTCTGCACATGGACATCCATCATAGGTTCCATTACTATTCTTCCCCATTAATTATTTAGCATAACACAAATACCAAAAGAAAACACAAAAATACACAGAGAACAAATGCAAAAATAAATTACTTGCATACCTTCCATTCTTTAAAAGAAGCAAAAGCAAATATAACACCGAGAAATATGTGAATACGGAGGCCACTCTCTCATTCTAGCAGTTCTTTCCTGTCTTAGCACCAAGAATACAGGCATCAAGGATATCATCAGTTTTATCTTGGATTATATTAAGCCCTATAAATAAGTTGATTGCTCCAAAGGTGTGTTCCTCAATAACATCAGAAAGGACTTTAAATAACTTGCAGCAGATCTTCAATGTTGAATTTGTAGACACAATATATATATAGAGGAATAAATAACAACTGAACGGTAATGCTTTAAATGATAAACCATAAAAAAGGGGAAAAAAGTCCATATTAAGAACTTCATAAGAATAACAACCTTAAAAACCATGAATATTCAGAAAATAGAGGAATAAATTTCTTGGTAGCTAATTAAGTTCTACATGATCTCCTCTGGTTCCTGAACCTTTTCAATCTTCTGCAGTAATTGCTGTGCCATTTTGAGTTTGCCACATTTCCGAAATTCATGTTCAAAAGTGTCTCTTACATATGCTGATGGAAGAAAGCCCTTCTCAAGCATTGATTTTAATTTTTCCGAGGCAGCACCCAATTGACCACTCTTACATAGCTTCTGCAACTTCTGGTTCTCCAATTTCCTTTCCAGTTTAAGACATAAATCCAACTGATCATGTTCTCTCAATAGATTGTCCACTAAATTGTAAGTATGAAAATGTGGCAAACAGCCCATACCCAACATTTCTATTAATAGGTCAAACGCAGCTTTCCAGTTCTTCCTTTCACAATGAGCATGGATTAAAGCACTATAGGTTATATTATCCGGAAGACATCTATTCTTATTCATGATTTCAAAAACCCTAGTAGCATCACCCAAACTTCCCAATTTACATAGCATAGATATAATAGAATTGTAGACAACTAACTTCGGCTTTAAGCCCTGGGCAAACATTCTCCCAAACAAATGACTAGCTTCATCCAGCTGTCGGTGTTCACATACAGCCTTTATGACAATGGAGTATCCTTCTACCAAACAAGTCAGCTTCCTTTCCTCAACAATATTCAAAACCTCAATAGCTTCTTCTGTTTTACCTAAGCGACAAAGCTCTGACAAAAGCCTGACTATAACAAAAGTGCTGGGTAATAAGCCAGAACTATAAATTGTCCAAAATACTGCAACTGCAGGTTGAATTGCACCACTGTTTCCACTTAAGTTTGGGACTAATATTGTATATGGCCTACGAGTATTCTTTACTCTAACCTTTTCAACATATCCATCTTTTTCACTGACTAAACACAACTCCCCAATAAGTAAGTTAAGTGCAGATCGGGTAGGAAGCGCACCTGCCTTGTTCATTTGGCCAAAAATTTCAAGAGCTGTATCAAACTTGCGAAGTTTACATAAGCCAATAAGCAAGTTACTAAATGAATAAGTATCAGGAGATTCAATCCTCTGAAATATTGTAAGTGCAAGATCAATCAATTCCGTCGACATTTGTTTCTTACATAGCACAAAAAGCACATTATTATAAACAAGATTATCAGGCTTACACCTAAACACAGTCTCCATTTCTTCAAACAAAGACAATGCTTCCCTAATTCTCCCTTGCCTACCCAAAAACCTGATACAAGTGGATATTGTCCTACAAGACACCCGACCATTGTGTGATGACACTGTCATCAAAAGACACTTCATATCATCAAAAAGTTTTCTCCTTCCCAAGAAATCGGCCATGTACTCAACCACAGAATCATCAAACTTAAAACCCATCTGTGATCCTGCCCACGAGAAGAATTTCAAGGTCTTAGTTCTACCCAACTGCTTGTAGCTCATCAAAACCCCAAGCACGAAATTTGAGTTCAACTCTCCCTTGTAACTATTTAACAAATTATCAAGATCTTCTGTACAAGACATAGGGTCAGATAGTAAAGAACATACAGAATTCACAACAGGGGAACTTGTTTTGTTTGAAATCTGTAGAATTTGAGAGGAAAATGAAGTGGGTTTAGTGGGTACAATCAATTTTGAGGTATTGGTTTCTGGGTATGTTAAATTACGGCCGGATTTTGAAAAGGCTCGAGAAGAATAGAGGAAGGATGCAGTGAAATTAAGGAGGTTTATTGTAGTACAGAAAGCTCCATGTTTACTCCTGCGAAGCATTAGAGCAGCTCGGAGAGTGAAAGAAACTCGCAACCATATAAAGGATTGGAATCAGTAAACACAAACAAGAGTTTTTCCCCTCTCTTCCTTTCTTCCTTCAACACAACATTGTTCCAATTCGTCTCCTGTGCTTTTGCGATTTGCGAATTTCCTTGACTCGAAAGTGAAAGTTTTCTTTCTCCCTATTTTGCTAATAACAAAACTTTTATTTATTTATTGACTGAATAAATTAAGAATTTTATAAATTGATACTTAAAAAATAAAATAAATTTAAAAATATCTCTAAAATTTTGTATTATATGTATTTTATTCTTAACATTTTTAAAATATATACTTTATTTATTTAAAATTTAAAATATGTATGTTATTTAATATTAAATTTTTATTAAAAATTTAATAAAAATTTATATCACACTCTTTTTTATTAATTTCTTTCTTGTAATAGATAAATAAAAATAATTAATTGATGAAAATAAAGAAACAATAAAATACAAATGACATTTTTGGTTAAATTTTGAATAAAAATTAGAGCTTTGAGAGGTAATGTAAACTTTTTTTTTCGGTCAAGTGGGATTTTGTTGAATCAATACCACCTCAATATTGTAGTTTTAATACTTAAGTTTGATTGCACCCTACCCCCTTTAGGTCGAAATTCTTAAATTCTTCCCCATTTATCTTCCACAAAAAAATATACATATTTTAAAGTTTGAGAGAATTAAATATCATTTTAAAAGTTTTAAAGTAGAGTATATATGACATAAAATTTAAAATTATTTTTAAATTTTTCCTTAAAAAAATATTTCTTACACAATAATTTTATAGTCACAAGACTTTTTAAGAGATTAGTTTACAAATAAGTTATTAAATGATTTAATTTATAATAAATATAATATTATACGTTTATTATAAATTTTGATGATAGAACGATTTTTCTTTTTGTAAATATTCCTCCAAAAGTTAATTTTTAAATGCCCAAATAGAAAGTTTAGGAGTATGTGGTAGATGGATTTTTATTTTTTTTTTGATTTGATTGATGGTTTGTTTTTTTGGAATGCAAGAATCCTAACTTAGGATTCTTTATTTCTTATGTTAGGTATGAAGTTTTCCTTTTTTTGAAAAATAAAATTTTAAAAAACATATTTTATTGGATGCTCTTTTATTTAAATTTCTTTAATTAAAGAGTCCTATGAAAAAGATGAGATTTTAATTTAATAAATTTTTTAAAAATATTTTTAACATATTTCTAAAAAATGTTTACAATTAAAAATTCATAATTCAGAAATTTATATGATTTATAATTCCCATGTAAGAAAAAAGAATACTCCTACCATACACCTTTTTTTAGCCGTTAGTGATAGAACTTCTTTTCTTTTCTTTTTTTTTTTTTTGTGCAAGAGAAAAAAAAAACACACACACACACGCAAAAGACATTTTTACACCATTAGAAAGGATTATCAATCTGTAACAATCCAGAGGAGACAAAAGAGCCACTAAGTAGAGTTCCTTCTTTTGCTGCATACTTAGCCCAATTTATCTGGACACTGGTTGAACTCTTTGTAAGAGGGTATGAGAGAGTTCAACTTGTCAATCCTCATCTAGAAGAGAAAGAATGTCGCTTATAAGAGCTCTATGTCTAAGGTGGGTGAAGGTTCTATATATTGTTAATGAGATTAAGAGCATCCATGCAATCTTTGTTAACTTACGGATCATAGACTTCTTTTTACCGAGACATAGTCAGTCCACAATGAAGAGCGTCTAGCTCTGCGTATATGTTCGATTAAATCCCAAGACAATGAAGAATCGATCCCATGACCCAAACTCTTTCATCATTGTGCAAGATTCCTCCCATCAATGCTCTTCATGGATTTCCTAAGTAGCTTCTAGCCATATTTAACTTAAAACTCCTTGGCCTAAGAGCTCTCAGCAAACCAACCTTGTTTTGTTTGAACTGTTATGAGCCCCATCGACCTTTCGGATATCTTGTGCCAAACAAACTGCTTAATCTATAATTTGTTGGAAGATGCCAACCTGGTTGCAAGACCTCCATTGCCATCAAAGGATGTTTCAAAAAACAAGGTTGGCATCAGTCCCCCTGATGGTGGCCTTGATGAGAGTAATATATTTCCCGAAGAGAAGTTGAGGAGGGAGAGGTTGAGGGAGTGAGACGGTATGAATGGGTGAAGACAAGCTCAAAAAGGAAAGCAATCATGGTGCCATTGCCTGCTGGGGTCTGTTTCCTTAAGCTAGAATTTTCAGTGGAAAAATATAATTTTGAACTGATCCAGTTACTTATGATTATTGTTTCTCTCTATGAGCAGATTTATATCCAGGATATTTCCTATTCAAAAGTAGAGCTCACGCTTTGAAATACACCAGGTTCACCAATTCTTGTTCCTCATCTATCTCTTGATGTGTTAATGCTAGCTTATATAAGAGACGCTGAGCTGTATGTTCTGAGTCTATTCTCTGATTATCATCAAAGCACCTACGGTGTTATGGGAAATAGTTTGGTGAGATTGTTTGTTCTCTATTATTAGATTCAACAGTTCTGTAGGAATTCTCTAGTGCTGTTCTCTGTTTGCTGTGACCATAATTTATCTGAAGTAACATATCCAATTTAAATCTCTTAAACTTATCAACTGTCAATAGATAATCTATGAGATGTATCCAGGTCATCATATCCCAAGTCCCAAATCAACCACTTCAAGTTTGCTTCATTATAAGTCTTTCAATTATTTATGCATTCGTGTGCTTAATTTGATTAAGCTTTCATCTGAATCATGGAAGTTTGTAAGTCCAATCTTGATTCTCTTTTCACCCATCAACTGGTACAATTCTATTACGCTTCTCTATTTTTTCTGAGTCTTATAAGAGAGAGCTGTGGCTTATAGGAGGATGAGGAGGTAGGGAGAGAGCCCTTAGAAATGTCATTCGATTCCCTTCTTCTGACACCTAGTAGCTATAAAAATATGCTAGATATTAATATGTTAAGAAGTGTAATTGTTAAGTTATCTTATGTTAGATGAAACAGCTTTCGTACCTTGCTTAGATTCTCAGCCTTCAAAAGTGTGACCCTTGGTTTTCTTGCTGCAGACTCGTGGTGTTGCTAAATATATAGCTCAAGTGAGATTTCACTTAGAATTTTGTCTTTATTTTGTACTACTATAAATGAAAATTGGGGGCTTTATCTATCCATTGCCAAGTGGCATTTTCACATGTAACAATTTTCCCTGCCTTTCATTTGTGAACTTATGGTGCGTCTATTTACTCTTATTTTAGAGGCAATGATTTTTGATTTTATAATGCGAAGGAACTTATATTAGCTCAAGTGATTTTGATGAGAAAATATTTTAAAATTTACGGAGATAATTTTGTCTTGCATATTAGACAAAAATTACTCTTGTTTGAAGCAAAAAATTTGTAAACTTTTTCTTAAACCAGATTGCAATTTCCAAGACATCTTTAGGCCACCAAAAAGCTGCCAAAAAGTTGCCAAAGGGCTGCCCATAGTAGAAAATGTTGCAAAAGTCACTCTTGCATGCAGCAATAAATGTGCAAATTTTTTTAAATCAAATTTCAACTTTCAAGATAATCTTAAGCCACCAAAAAAGTTGCTAATAGGTTGTTTGTAGCAGAAAGCAATTTAAGAACTTGAAGACAAAAGCAAAAGAACACAAGAGACAAAGACAAAGGCTCAAGAATCAACGATATTAAATGCAAAAGAAATCTTGTCAGAATTTTTGTGCTTCAACAGTCATATTTCTGAGGCTATATAAAAAAAGGGGAGCTTCAAAGCAAATTAAGAGAAGAGAAAAAAAGAAGAAGAGAGAATACAATGGATCTTCATTTGCATATCCTCTAAAAGGCTTTCTAGTTTCTATCATTTTCTCTTCAACTTTCGTACACAAATACTCTTAACTTGAATATCATTATGTGTACTAAGCTTATTGGTATATTAGCTGAATCAAGTAGCACAATTTTAAGCTTGATTTTCTTCAACATCAAAATTCTTCTGTAAAGGTTTTTGGTTAGCTTAATAAACCAAGCAGAGGTTGCTAGCATCCTGTAAACCAACGTAGATATAGTCTTTAGAGACATAGTCTATTGTAAGGGTTTTTGGTGAGCCTGCAAAACCAAGCATATGCAGTTATGCTGTATAACTGTAAAAGGTGCTAGCATCCTGTAAACTAGAGAAGATAGTGGAGATAACTTTCTTAAATGATTTTGAGAGGAGTGAATGTAGGTCTTGTTATGACCAAACCACTATAAATAATCTAAGCAATTTCTCTTCCCTACACTCTTTATATTCAGTTTATATTTTTTGACAGTACATTATTTCTGCTTGATATTCAACTTTGATTTGTCATGCTTCAAAAGTGTGAAATTTTTATAATTAAGCTTATACTGTTTAAAACCAAACTTATTACGTCGTGCTTGATTCTGGAAACTAACAGTTATTCTGTGAAATTTTTATTTGTTCTATTCACCCCCTCTAGGATATATTTACTTGCACTTTCAACTTCTACTAATTGGGTGTCACTTTTGTGTCTTTAAGGTGCTTTCTAGTCAATAAGATGATAGTTTGCTCATATATCTTGGTACTTGGTTTCCAAAAACGTTGGGAGATTAGAAGGAAAGCCTGCTACCAGTATTGCACTATCTTTATGGTTACTTTTGATTGTTGTTCATAACATTGTACCAAAATGAATGACACAATTTATTATTCATGTGTATATACAGTCAACAAAGAATTTTCTTTTTGTTTTTCCTCACAAATTTAGCAAGGGAATTAACGAGGAAAAGATTTTCCTCCCTAATTAGCGAGGCTCGTCCTCTTTAAAAATTAGCAACACCGTACTTAGTAAGGAATAAAAGCAATTTAGCGAGGAATTGTATTCCTTGCTAATTTTGTTTTTTCAATTTTTTTTTGTGTAGTAGTGTATATATTTGGATCTCATCTGGATCTCATTTCTCTTTTGTTGATGTGACATTTACTTAGTTTTTTCTCTATCAGTATAATGTTTTTTCATTGTCTTATTAGTGAACGCATATGTCTCATCCCAGCCCACTCTTGAGTGCCTGAGATGGTTGTTCATGTGAAAGAACCAACCTAAACCTATACAATATATTGGACAATGTATACTCAATCTCAATTGAAAATTAATCCTACGCACACCAGGAGATTTTACACACTTATAGCACAAATCTTTAGAGACTTTCTTTAGTCAAGGTTCACTATCATCTCTTGCATAGGAATCCTCTGAATGGTGACAATTTAATGTGTTATGGCAAGTGCTACTTTGTGTCAATGTACTCTCTATTGTCATGACACTTGTAACTCTCTGTGTAAGTAATGGCTTCTTGATCACCACTAAACATCAAGGTTGGGACATTCTCACCAAGAATCTCCAATTATCTCTTTTGAATTTTTTCAGCCATATCCGCTTATACCACTGCATATCATGACTTCTATGCATGTCTAGTTCTTGCTACACTATGGAATGGTACTATTTTCTTTTAGCAAGAATACAAATCGTTTTCTCAAATGTATAACCCATTATCTACTATATCTTCATGAGCTCTCGCAATTTCTTGATGAATTTAAACTAAATATGTTTTTGGGGCTTCATTTTCACTTGCTTACAAGTTTTTGTCTTCATGACAAATATTTAGCCTAGTACACGTCATTATGTATATCGGACAATCAACCATACTAGGGACTTATCTTTATCAACTTTCTTCAAAGTCATTTTGAGGGCAAAACCTCTTGATTTAATGGCTCATTCTTCTTGTAATGGTATTCACGAGTTCATAATTATTCATTCTAAATTTTCTCAAAAAAATTTTCCTTAAATGATTTTTCTGAAGAATATGGATATATTTATTGGAACAATCCTAACAAAGAATCTTGATTCCAAGAATTTTGTATCACTCATGAATTTTTATCTCGAAACTCAAGAATAGCTATTGGATTTAGACTATTTCTAGCAAACAATTTATTATTCAGGAAAGTGGATAATACCATAAATTTCACAATGGTTTCTCCGAACTATTCAGAAATTTTGAGGTAGTAACTTATTTAAACCTCAACAATACCACTGTCTAGATGATTGTTCAATAGTCTATAAATAGATCTTTGAGACACACAGCTTTTTCTCCTCTTCTTTTGTGTGAAATCTATTTACTTGATTCATGTAGATTTCTTCATCTAGTCTACAGTAAATATGGTTCTTACTTCTCTTGAAGTCTCACTATCATTGCTAGAGTCAATCATCTTTAACTAAAATCACAAGAATTTCTTAACTCATTTCCTCTTATGATCTTGTTGTGTACACCTCTTCATAACTAACCAAGTTTCTTAACTATGGTTAATACTTATCAAGTCCATTTTCCCTCTCATTGCATACTTTTGATGTTTCCTAGCAGGGTAGGATGAAGCCTTATGCTATGTCCTTGGTTTTTCATCATCTTGAGGAGTAAGAAAAAAGAAAATCTTTCTATATATTCCTCCTTTTTCTTTTTCCATAGCAAGATTTCCTATACTATAAGTATAGGATTCTCACTTTAATATGTTAGAGCTCCCACACGAATTGGCAAGTACTCTTGAGAGGGTTCCCACTTGGATCTTATGGATACAAAATTTAGTTTATTCCCTTTTGATCTTATATCTCATAAAGGATCAATATTTTCCTTGCTAAAGGGCATACTTTTCAAGAATGTGGTTTCCCTTATATTCAGTTTTAGTCATTCAACCTCATTTTCATAAAAAAAAAAAAAAATTTAACCCTTTGACGTTTCTTCCCTCATGGAACGTTCTTTCCATATTAATGGGAAATGTCATGGATCTATGCAATTCTACATTTTGGACTAGAATTTTCCAAACAAATTGGTTTGCATTCTAATCCACATTTAATTGGGTATGGATGTGACTAATTTTGAGGATATATGGTTAATTCCTCCTTGGATCAAACCATGTCTAATCATATTTTAATTCTATTTTATGTCTACTCTGTTTCCTCATGGAGTATTAGGGATTATTAACTATTTATGTATATCCCTTTTTCTACATAGAATTTCATCAATAAAATATGAAGTTCTATGTATCACCCTTATACCTACGGGATCACACAAATCATAATGCACTAATTTAATTGCAACGGAGTTTCTATCTTTGTCCTTTTTTCTAAATGGTTTTTCTAGGTCCTTTACCGGTTAGACAATACTCATATACGGACATTTCCAATTTTTTGAAATTGGATCCAACAATCTCTCTTTTGCTAGTTTAATTATTCTATTTTAATTCATGTGTCGTTGTCTAGCATACCGAGTATTTGAATCAAAAATTTCTTTGAAATGGTAAAGCAATTGTAAGCTATATTGCCATTTATCTCTTTTAATATGACAAACTCATCAGAAATAAGTTCTAGAACCATCAAGCACACTTTGTCTTTCTTAAATATTATATCATGGAAAATCAATTGAAAAATCTTAATTGCAGTAGGGGACAAATGGGAAATAAATTCTCACTGAATTCTAGGCATTTAAAGTACACCACAAAGGATTAAGGTCCTTTTCACTTCACAAATCTAAATTTGCAACTGTTATTATGCTAGTTCTTATTTGCCATGCTAAAATGTATGTGCTTTATTTTCAAAGACATTCAATGTAGGATCCTCGATCCTTATGTATGTGGTTTATGATGCTTTGTTTTCCTCGCTTTACTAAAACTTCTCGAGCAAAACAAATCATTTAATGATATGGCGCCATTTTTCCTTCCTCTTCTGGAAGGTTTTCTTACCCTTGGAACTTGGGTCAAGTCTCTTAATCCTTTAGGAACTTATTGTCTTAAAATTTAGGCTTTATGTTAAGAGGTTCGTCCTTCATCTATACTCCAGATGCTTCACAAATTTCTAAACATACATCTTCAAGTTCCATGTACTTTACCATGTAATCATTTCATGTGTTTTTTGAACTTATAGGAAGTGACTTAATCACTTAATCTCAACCTGTAATTATTACAAAAAAAAAAAAAAGTGTTTTCCCAGACCTAGTAGCAGTTATGTCACCAAGATTGCTTCTTCAATAACAATTCACATGGTCTAAGAAGTTGGATTTCTCTCTTTGCTTTACACATGAAATTATTCGCCATTTACACAAAAATAAAAAATAATAATTACGTATATCATGTTGTTCTTTCACTTTTTTTAACAACATATGCCTCAATATCTCTTCTTATGTTGGGCATTGTCTCTGTATTTAGATTTACCCATGACATTATTGTGATTCTAGAATATCTTGCTTGCAGAAAAAAAAAAATGCCAGATATTTTCTGAATACACATTTATCTATTTAACCCCATAGTTTCTGTCATCTTTATTAGTTTTCCCCACTAATTCTCACACTTGCCATTTTCTAATATATGACATTTGAACATTTCCTATGAGTATACCGTGTCCTTTATTTGCACAATTCTCATATAGAACCACAATGATATTATTATGTACACGTTCAGGAAGTGATTCTTGTTTACCCCCATCACATGTTTCCTAAACAATATTACAATTTTTTAACGAGAATTTTTCGTGTAAATGACACTTTCTTATTGTTCTTAGAAATCTCATAATCTAAGAACTCCCATTTAAATGGGCTATTGGTTCTTAGAAATCTTATGATCCAAGAACTCTCATTTTTATACGTATGTTATGTACAAAGACATTCATATATGCTCAAAACATCATCTATACATGTACCAAAAAAAAAAAAAATGTACATCACAAAGAGCAAAGCATTAAGAACAACCATGTTCATACTACAGAAGTATTATAGAAAACACCAGGAATAATTCCAATTATGAACCCATTATCCTATCTGGGCAACTTATTCTAAATGAAGCATCTTCACATCCTTATATGTCTTGAGGATTTTAGGTTCAAGGTTGGAGAAAGGCGGGCTAAACAGAATCTCTTCTAAAACCTTGACCAAGCCTTTTAGGTGGAGGCCTTTTTCTAATGGACTATGACAAAAGTGTCTCACATCCCTTGCATTAGAAAATTGTGACCTCAAAACTGTCTTAACACAATTAGACTTGATGTAGAGGATTTCTTGTTACCTCAATTCTTCCATGCACTTGTGCAAGTCCAAAGATCCATGGATTGCACTAGGTTCCTCTTAATTGGACCCCAAAATTATCTTTTGGAATAGAATAAAAAAGCACACTCATCCGAAGTGGATATATGAAGAATCTCTCTCTCTTGTCCCAAGTCTTTTATTGAGGCTCTATATTCTTCTTAGGAAAGAGTCCATGGGAAGTGCATTGTGCTCACTCATCCACTTAAGGTCACTAGGAATTTTCTCCCATCCTGCCATATTGACTCCTCATTAAAAGCTATTAAAACTAGTTAATGATTGTTGACAAAAAAATTTAGGTCATAAACAATCAAAAACATACAAGAAATACCACATTTTTAGACATAAATAGTGTCTTACATGTACCAAAACCATGCAAAGTATATACCAATATGTAGATCTCGAATTTAGGGATTTTTTGAATCAGACATGGTCCAAAAATACCCTTCCACGTGCCCTCACACGCTCAAGAAGGTTGCTATTCGAAAAATTACTTAAAAAAAAGTAAAAATCCAATGAAGCCAACGCGCAAGGGTGATGTGTGTAGCTCACATGCCGCCCTATGTGGAGACTGTAGCGTAAAACTCTCACTGTTGGAAAGCTCTCTCTCTATTCTCTTTCCACAAGGGAACATAGAGAAACTAGACTTTAATACCAATGTTGGAAATTAAAGAGATGAATAGGAAACTTTATTGTCGAGAATTCTCTATGAATCTTGCTTCGATCTGTGTCCCACACAGTGCAACCAAATCACTTTTTGGATTGTGGTTTGTGTCCACAACAACTACAACATAGACCTTGCAGAGAAGAATGCATAAGAAGAAATACGTTCTATTTTGGTTCTCTTTCAAATTGGAACTGGGAAGAAAAAACTGGTGGAGAGAATACCGTGCAATTTTGATAACCACGTATATGAAGTGGTAACTCCCAAAGTCAATTACCAAGTTGACTTAAAATTCTCCTTCCTTTTCTTTTCTTTTTATTTTATTCCAAAATAATTCACACACACACACACATATACATTATGGGTGTACATCTTACATTGACAATAACGATAAGATGATCCATCTCCATGGCAACCGGTTGAGAAGGGTCCCATTAGTCCTTACAGAGATCCAGAAGGTTGAAGATCTTTAATTTCTTTTTTATTTTAATCTTAGATTTAAGTTAGTTAAAGAGTAATTATCTTGAAGAATTTCATTATAAAAATAGGCAAATGTCTACCCAAATTGATGTTCCGCTATATAAATCATCAATTACTTTAGAGGATCTAATGGATGGATTCCAGAGACAAATCTTTCTTTATCAATTCAATAGAAACCTATAAAACACAATTTCACTGATGCAAACAACTAAATCAACTAAGCAATACCTAAAAATTGACTTGGGTAAATTTACAGTCTCACTACTTCATAATCCATGGATAAAAGATGTGCAAAGAATCATGATTATTCTTTCAATATCAACATTGCACTAGTATTGCTCTCATGCAAGTAGAGGTGGTCCCTAATGAATCATTGTTGCAACAACAATCATTTTCAATATTTGTTAAGAATTCTTACTAGGCCAATCTGCTTGACATCAACTAGGAGGAAGATGCAATTTATAACATCTTTACGTAAATGTGCGAGCAAGCATTTTAAGTTAAGAGATTTGGCATGTTTTCATGGTCTAGCCATTTTGAACAAGGAAATGCTTCGATGTACTTCCAATCTCAACATTTATCAAGTAATAAATGAATAAGGATTCAACCTCATCATCATTGACATTGCCATACACATAAATCAAATGATGTTTAAAAAACAAAAAAAAGGCAACTTGCAGAATAGGAACTCATGCAACCTTTTAAATATTTCAAATTGAAATCTCACATCAACTGTTTAATCGTTAACTCAAATAATGATAAGATAGATGTAGTCATAAGCACTTATAGGAAATAAGTGCAACCTCATCATCAAATGTCATGGGTTTCACTTTAGATGGTAGATGATAAGTGCATTTTTATACACTGATTTAACACTTTTTCTTGTTCATTATTGTCCCATTTGATAAATTTATGTTAGGAATTGAACTTAATTGGTTCATATTGTCATTTTCAGGTCCTAGCCACCTCCAGATGCAAAAAGAAATGAAAATAGGGAGAACTGAAGTAAAAACTCAATATTTTGAGGAGTCTCCAACTACATGGACCTAAAGTACATAGACTACCAAGGATTTCACGGTTGTGTAATCATCCACTTATGTGGCCCATACAATTTTTATCAGCCAAATTACACAGAGTAGCAAGAAAGAAGTATATGACGTGAAATTTCCATGTTTAAGTTGTGTAGTCTTCACAAGTAGCAGCTATAATAGTTAGAAAGCCACTACACAGCTTGATCTAGATTTTCATGCTGTGTAGTTGCTTGTGTAATCCTGCTCTAATACTATAAATAGCTGGAGCACGTCTCTCTGTATATCTTTTGTTCATTTTGTTTAGTTTTAGAGTTAGAGTTGTAAGGAGTTTAAACCAAAGGAGGAACACACAAATTTGAGAGCTCTTTGAAGCTTTTCAACCTAGAAGCTTGGAGGATCTTCAAGAGATGAGATCAATTACTCTCTTATCTCTATTTTTCTTTTACTTTTATTTGAGAGTTAATACCTATTTTGGTTCTGCACACTTGAAACCTTAATTAATTTGGTCTCTCACACTTCAAATTTATTAATTTAGTCCCTCACACTTGAAACCTTAATCAATTTGGGGACTTACCCTTCAAACTTATCAATTTAGTCCTTCACACTTCAAAATTTCTATAAATTTCGTCCCTTAAACCTATTAATTATTTTGAAGTATGAGGGATTAAATTGATAAAATTGACAAGTTTAAGGGACGAAATTAATATGAATTTTGAAGTGTGAAGGACTAAATTGATAAGTTTGAAGTGTAAGGGTCCAAATTGATTATGGTTTCATGTGTGGAGGACTAAATTGATAAACTTGAAGTGTAAGGGGCCAAATTAATTAAGGTTTCAAGTGTGAGGGACTAAAATAGGTATTTACTCTTTATTTGATTATGTGTAGCTAGACCCCTAAGAGTCTGGGGGTGATGAGTTTGGTGTAATGTGATGCTTAATTTTATGCATTTCTTGGATTACCTTTGGGAAATATGTCTATGATGAATTTTAATTGATAAATTGTTGTGGATATACATGCTATTCTTGTGATTTTATTTGATAACCGATCTAGTTGATTGTGACCAATACTTGAATCTCCACTAGTAGATTGTGCATCATAGTGATCGCCTACGCAATTCTGCTTCGAGAGAAGGGAATATACTGTCTTGGCACCAAGTTCCTAGTGAATTTTGGGGATTCAAGAGCACAATTTACCTTGGTATGTTGAGTGGAGTGGACCAAACCCACTTGATCTCCATGGTGTCAAAGAGTCTTTGAGGTGGACCAAGCCCTTAGATCTACATGATGAATCCCCGCCATCGTATTTCTCTTAGGTAATCTAAGAATAAATCATATCTAAGCCACATGAAAACCAATTGAATTAACCCCGTGACTCGTCCTTATTCCCATTAATTTCTATTGTTTTACTTTTGCCATTTATAGTTTTATTTTCATTTACTTTCATTTAGTTTTTGTCATTTATTTTCAGCATTTTATATTCATGCTTTCTACCTCTTCTATTTTGGATAGCTAGACAGTGAGATTGAAGTAAGTGTAATTATTGATGATCTCAGGGTTTAACTCAATACTTGTTATCAGCTATACTTACGACTAGTGCACTATCGTGTTTCTATAGTCAATACAAAGTATTGAAATTATAAATTTAAAACTTTGGCTGAGCCTAAGGGAGCGAACAAGTTTTTGGCACCATTGCCAGGTTCAATAATTGGTAATATGCCAAAAAACTCCCCGATTTAGATCATCCATTTATTTTTCCTAGTGTAATTTAGATATACTGCTTTCTTTCCTTTACTTTTCTTTAATTTCGCACCTTTGCCGCTTCCATTTTATTTTTTGCACTTTTTACTGATTACATGGAGATCAGTAGTAATTGCACGATGTGTAGTTATTATCCTGTTACTCTATGTATTTTGAATTTTTGTTGATTTCATGGGATATGATCTTCACTACACGTTGTGTACTTATCTTCTAACAGCTTGTGTAATTCTTTTATGATTTTCTGATTTAAAGACTCTGTTTTTGATAGTTGTATCAACCTATTGAATTTACTTGAGCTTATTTCTGGTGTATGACTAGGAGTAGTGCAAGGGAATTGGTATAACTTAATCTAAAAATTGAAAGAACTTTGAGGTAAAACAAAAGGAACTCCATTGCACCATCTTCTTCTCATACTAGTGAATCTATTAACTTTGAAATACATTTTGAAAATCAAAATAACATGTTGAACAAAGGGAGAAGACTATGGGCGATTATAGCTGAGCTAGTTGGGATAATAATAGCTCAAGCATAGTGAGACCTTCCATACAAGCTAATAATTGGGAAAAAAAATCTCAAATGATCCAAAACATGTGTCAATTTGATGAATTACCAAATGAGGATCCACATGCTCATATTGCTAGTTTTCTAGAAATATGTGATGCATTTAAGGATAATGGAGTATCGAATGATGTTGTGCATCTCCGCCTATTTCCTTTTTCATTGAAGAATCGAGCCAAGTTGGGTTTCTCCATTACCTCTTAGTACTATTACCACATGAGACATTCTATGTGAAAAAGTTTTAGGGAGATATTTCCCCTGATCCCAAATTGCTAATCTATGCAATGTTATATTTGCATTTAGGCAAGAAGACCATGAAAGCCTCTATGAGGCTTGGGAAAAGTGGAAAGACCTTCTTAGAAAGTGTCCTCATCATGGTCTAGACTTGGGAGTACAAATGCATACCTTCCACAGCGGGCTACTCTATGCATCTAAACAACTCATTGATGCATCCGCTGGTGGAACCACCAATAACTTGACTCCTAAGCAACCACAAGATCTTGTAGAAAGCATTGCTATGAACAATTACTCATGGGGACATGTGAGGAGTAAACCTAGGAATAGTGGTGGTGTACACAAGTCAGATTATGTGAAAACTCTAGAAGCTAAGATACAAGCTCTCTCCATGCAGAGTAGCGGTTTCCTTTCTATCTCCCCTAGATGTGAATTCTACAGAGGATCTCACCTAGGAGATGAATGTCAAATGACTAACACAAATTGCTTTGAGGAAGTTGATTTTGTGAAAACAGAACATAGGAAGTTCTTATTCCAACAGTTAAAACTCAGGATGGAGAAATCCCCAAAATTCTGCTTGGAACAAGGGAAATGAATCAACCAACATTCCCAACCAAAATCCTCAACCATACAATCAAGCTAGACTCAAGGTGCTCCTCCAAGATTCAACCAACCATACACTAACCCAGAAGCAAGTAAACTTGAGAAGAGAATCTTTGAATAGATAAAGAAGATTGATGCAAAGTTTGAAAAACAAGAAGCCGATATCCAAAGAACACAAGATTTGGTACATGATATTGAGAGACAAATAGGCTTGATAGCACAAATTCTTTCAGAAAGACCGAGTGGATCTTTGCCCAGCAATACTAAGACAAATCTCCAAAAAGTAGATAGGCGTAAAGAGAGATTGATGGCTATTTCAGTTGAAGAAGATGAGTATGATAGAAAAGAAGCCAAAAAAGCAAAAGAAGTTGCTTTATTTTTGAATAGCAGCGAGACATTTGGAGGATGGAGCAAGAAGTGTGGGGAGGTAGAAGGAGATAATAAAGAGCATAGAAAAATGAAATTAATGAAGGAGGACGTAGAGAAAAAAATTAAAGAAACAACAAGGAATCTCCTTAAGGATTTTACTCATCTAAGTCAAAACACATGCTAGAAGAAATCTCTAAACTTCAAGAGAAATTAAGAAATTGCAAGAAATCTCTATTAACTAAAAGGAAATATGAGGAAACATCTATGGCCTTTCTACTAGAAGATGACTTCAAAGTTTTCCTCAATAGATTGCCCAAGAAACAACCAAACCCAGGCAATTTCATGATACCATGTGAAATAGGTGATTTCTCATGTGATGATGCAGTAGTAGATCTAGCGACTAGTGTGAATCTGATGCCATATTATAGTTTTGATCAACTATACTTTGATGTGCTCGAACCTACTACTATATCTCTGCATCTACCAAAGAACTCCATCACTTACCCAATCGGGATAATCAAGATTGTTATCATAAAATTAGGGAGGTTTTATATTCCTTGTGACTTCATTGTTGTAGAAAGGGAGGAAGACCCCACCATTCCAATTGTGTTTGGAAGATTATTTTTGGCTACTATTAAAGCCACTATTGATGTCCCCAGTGAAGATCTAGTCATGAGGTGAGGAGGAGGTGCATCTTTCTATGATCGATAATGTTCAGAAAAATATAATTGATGAATTTTGCTGTATGATTGCCGACTCGAAAAGGAAAGATAAACTCGAAGATCAATCAAGTGCAAAAAAAGCCACAGTAGAAGAAAAAGAAAGTAAAACTGAATTAACTCGTTACGAAGTAGTAGAAGAACCCATAATAAAAGAACATGAGGAACATAGTAAGTAGGCATACATCCTTAAGAAAGAGAAAGACCTAAGCAGATTCTATATCCCATGTAAGATAAAGAAATGTGTCGTCAAAGAAGTATTACTTGACATAGAGGCATATGTAAATGTTATGTCCCTAGAACTGTTTCAATTCTTAGGATACACCGTTGATCAAAGTCTTGCTAAAATTGTTTTCATGGCAGGCAACCGAAGTGTCAAAATTAGAGGATCCATTGTAGACGTGAAACTAGAAATAAAGGAATGCAGTATACCAGTCAACTTTGTAATCCTTGAGATGGAAACAGGAAATGACACCCCTTGATCCTAGGAAGGCCTTTTCTATATGCCGCTAAAGCCAAAATGGATATGGAAAGTGGGAGGTTAGCTCTAAGAACTAGAAGAAAAGAAATTTATTTTCAAATGCCACATTTTGAGAGAAAAGACCGCAATTATAACCAAATCAAGGAAGAACCACCCGATGAAGTGAAACAACTGTGGCTTCACCACCCTTCCAAGAATGAGGGTGCTTCCTTCTCCATCTTTGAGCCTCCATGACTATCCCTTGGATAAAGTTAAGCTAATGACTATAAAAGAGCACTTATTGGGAGGCAACCCATCCTAAATTTTCAAATTTTCTATTTTTCTGAGGTACTCTAACAATTTTCATTGTTTTATGTACGTTGGAAGCAAGCTAGCACGAAGGAGCAAGCTTCTGCTGAGACATCCAAGTACACGCTGTGTACTTTGGAGGCTAAGCTATGTAGTTACACAAGCCAAGCCATATTCCTATCTGATGATTCTTGCACTCTTTTATTTGAATTACCTCAGCCATATATATATATATATATATATATATATATATATATATATATATATATATATATATATATATATATATATATAATGCTTTTATTTTGATTTTCATGAAGCTTATTGAATGTCATCTATTCTATCTTACTTTACATGATCTAATGTCATATTATTTTTGTTTAATTTCTTAGTTGAGATAAGCTCCATGCTAAGGAACATGTTCCATTTGATAGAAAGGATGAACTCCATCCACAAGCGGAGTATTCTTAACCCCTCTCTAATTCTAAATTAAGTACATTGAGAACAATGTACATTTTAAGTGTCGAGGGAGGATGTTCATCTAATTAATTATGTTCCATTGAACTTATGATTACTTATGGTTGCAAAGTATGCTTGTTTTTGGAGCCATACCAAGATTTTTTATTTTGGGCATATTTTTAAAATTTTTTATGCAAAATTAAATGATTTAGTAATCTTTGATTGTATTATGATCTTGTTTGATGATTTGTTGGCTTGTTGACAATCTTTGATCCAAGTGATGTTGGCAATTGAATTTGATTACATTGAAAGATTTGAACTTTAATGAGCAATGTTGATGAATGATCTCATTTTGCTCAATATTCTTTCTTGTGTGGATTAATCACTCATTGTATTGATATGCTCTAGAACTTGTACTTGTTCTCTTTGAGGCTACATGTTGTCATATGCACTATTTTAGATGATTGAGGCCTTGTTTCATTTTATTTTTATACCACTTTTCCTATATGGCCTACCCTACATATCTATACCCTAGTTTCCAATGTTTGAGCCATATATAACTTTTCTTTCATTATTTAGCTCATTACAAAGCCCAAAAGTCAAAAACCAAGTTATGACTTTAACTTTAGAAGTTAAGAGAGCTTAGGTACATTCTTATGAGCTTGGAATGCATTGTAAAGGCTCTTGTGCTTAAATGAGTTAAAAAAAAGGGGGATATAAGGTAGCCATTTGGAGATAGTATGGCCAATTGTGAAAAAAATAAGGGATGAAAAAGATTCAAAAAGTCTTAAAAAAAAAAAATTCAAAAATGAAAGGAAGAAAGAAGAAAAAGAAAAGAAAAAACAAATACAAAAAGTCAAAAGTGAAAAAAGGAAAAAAAGAAGAAGTTGAGTTTAAATGAATAAGAGTTGAAAGGTTGGGAATTGATTGCATATCATTCAAGCAAATTGCTTGAGAGCCTAAATACCAAAGATTCATGCCCTTTTGCTCTCTTTTCTTCTCTAGTTTTAACTTGTTTTGAGCTTTTTTTATTTATTTCTTTTATCCTACCTTTACCTTGGTCACATTACAACCTCAATTAAAGTCCTTTATGATCATTGTGTGCATATGCATTTATACAGTAGAGACTAGAACACTTGCAAGCATATGGTAGTGTACAATCTTGAGTGCAAATACAAGCTATATTATTGAGAGTGATTGAGTGAAACACTTATACATTTGGTGAGGCAATTGCACTCCATTCATTGGTTGATAGGAGAGTTAACTTGTCAATAAAACATTGACTTGATTGAAAGCATGATTTGATCCACTTTTGTTGAACTCGAATTAGTTGCCCATGAAATTTTGGAATGCATCTTTTTTCTATCTTTGCTTGAGGACAAGCAAAAATCAGTATTTTGAGGAGTCTCCAACTACACGGACCTGAAGTACACAGACTACCAAGGATTTCACAGCTATGTAATCTTCTACTTATGTAGCTTGTACAATTTTTATCAGCCAAATTACACGGAGTAGTAGGAAAGAAGTACACGATGTGAAATTTCAATGTTTAAGTCGTGCAGTCTTCACAAGTAGCAATTAAGATTATTGAAAAGCAACTACACAGCTAGATCTAGATTTTCTCGCCGTTTAGTTGCTCATGTAGCCTTGCTTTGATGCTATAAATAGTTGGAGCGCATCTCTCTATATATCTTTTGTTCATTTTGTTTAGTTTTAGAGTTATAGTCATAGAGAGTCCAAACTAGAGGAGGAACACAACTTTGAGAGCTCTTTGAAGCCTTTCAACCTAGAAGCTTGGAGGATCTTCAAGAGATGAGATCAATTACTCTCCTACCTCTGTTTTTCTTTTTCCTTTTTTTTTTTCTTTACTTTTATTTGATTATGTGTAGCTAGACCACCAAAGAGTCTAGGGATAATGACAATAGTGTAATTTGATGCATTTCTCGAATTACCTTTGGGAAATATGTCTATGATGAATTTTAATTAATAAATTGGCATGAATATGCATCCTATTCCTATGATTTTATTTAAGAACTGATCAAGTTGATTGTGACTAATACTTGAGACACCACAGGTAAATTATGCATCATAGTGATCGCCTACGCTCCGCTTGAAACTCACATGCAAGTTGTTAAGAGATTACTCAGATATCTTAAAGGGATATTGGATTTTGGCGTTTGTCTCAAGAAGTCTTTATCTTTACCCTTGCTTGCCTACTCTGACTCTGCTTGGGTAGGTTGCCTCGATGACAAAAGAAGCACTAGTGGGCATGTTATCTTCCTTGGCTCTAATCTTGTTTCTTGATGTTCAGGCAAGCAGAAAGTGGTTTCCAGAAGTAGTACTAAAGCAGAATATAGAGCAATGGCCAATGCTGTAGCTGAAATTCAATGGTTTCAAAACTTATTTATTAAGGTAAAGCTTAAGCTTCCAACTTCACCTCTCTTGTTGTGTGAGAAAATAAGTGCCACATTCGTTGCCTCAAACCCCATTCTTCATGCTCGCACAAAATATATAGAAGTTCATTATCACTTTTTGAGGGAGAAAGTTCAAAGCAAATCAATTTGTGTTTGTCATGTTCCAACCTCAGCTCAGATTGCAGATATCCTTACAAAGCCACTCTCTACCATTGCCTTCTTAACTAATAGAAGCAAACTCACAGTGCTTCCAAAGGCTGTGTGTTTGAGGGGGGATGTTAGATAAAGAGTATTAGTTATAACAAACCATATCTGTTAGTTAATCATTCAGTTACATGTCAAGTTTGTTATGCTAGTTAGTGACAGCTAAGCTATCTCTAGAAGTGTGTAAGCCTATCTATATAAAAGGCCACCTCTGATATATTGTATAATACTCTCTAATTCAGATCATTATCAATGCTCACTTCTTCTTCTTCATCCCTTCTCTAGTTCTCTTTCTCTTATCTCTTACTGTTTTACATATCATCACAGATGTCTCTACCTTAGAGGCTATAATGGTAGGACTCCAACAACAAACCTTTTTTCATAAATTCATTCAAAACCTAACACACAATTTCATTGATGCAACCAACTACCAATTTCCCATAGTAAATTTGGAATCTCGCCACTTCATAATCATTGGATAAAAGATGTGGAAAAAAATCATGATTATTCTTTTCATCTCGACTTACATATTGAATTAGCGTTGCATTGGTATTGTTCTCATGCAAGTAGAGGTGGTACCTTGCAAATCTTTGTTGAAAAAATAATCATTTCAAGTATTTGTTGAGAATTCTCAGTTTGCCAATCTATTTGACATCAAGTATGAGGAAAATGGACTTAAACACTGTTAGGTAATGTTGGGAGCAAGAATTGTAGAATATGGAATCAAGCACGCTTCAATGGTCTTGCCATGGTGAAGAAGGCAGTATTCTGATGAATTTTCGATCTCCTTCAACCACATTGATATATGAATTATGCTTCATGTATGTGTTTTGGTATATATGTGACATCATTCATGCGGCAAAACATTATATAAACATGTTGAGACAATATAAATCCTTTATTTTTTGCATTATTGTAGTAATTTTATCTTATGAATATTTGGTTAATATATAATTAACCTAGGTTTGACTTTATATATCATATACTTTTAATATTTAATAAATATATAAATATACTCTTCCTTTGTAAATTGTTAGTCAGTAATTTTTTTTAATATATTTGTCTACTTATGAATAAACCATGTTGATTTTGTAAACTAAAAGTTTACTTCATTTTTTATCCATAAATATAAGTTATAAATACACGTCATTAGAATAACTCAATATCGAATGAATATTTATTTCACTAGTTGAAATTTTGTGAGCCCATAAAAAAGAATTATTTGATTTATACTTAAATTCATCCAAATATTTTTCATTGGAAAAAATAAGTATTAATTAACACATGAAACAAGCTATGTCTATTGCAATGCCTTTTCAATTTAGTTCGAAATAAGATTTTTTTTTTTAAGATAAATATTTCATCATCGAATCCTATTTGCCAAATGACATTATTTTTTATATCAATATTTTAGATTGCCTCCCAAAAAGATACCAAATGTAAACTTCTTAGTTTTTACTAGAATAACTAATTGTCATTTAAAAGTAATACTGGAAATCATTTAAACTAGGCTTTTGCTTAAATATGTCTGGCTTACATAGCAAACTATTGGCATGAGACTAGCATATTGGCCTAATGTATGCAAACAAATAGGTCTAATAGCTTTATTGGATTATTTAAGCCTCTAAATAACCACTAATAGAGGTGAGACAAAAGCACAATAATATGTAATTGAACTTCCTTATCCTTCTTTTTCCCTTTCTAAGCTCATATCAGTCACAAATATTTTAGGAAATATCAAGAGTATGATAAAAAGAAATTAGAGTTAAAGTTGCATTACAAATGACTTTTACATATAAAGTAACATACAAGATAAAGGGTTAATTCAATGAAACAAGATATATATTTCACAATAATATCCGCACTTGAAAGATTAAATATTATGAAAAAAGTGACCAAATATAATACTAGTTTAGTTTTATATGTAATAAATATATGCACAATAAAACATAAGTATGTATAATAAATTAAATAAGCAAGCCTATAAGCCAATATGTTAGGATTTAGACAAATAAGTTTAGCTTTTCTTAATTAAATAGGCGTATATTAAGGCCTTGGCATAGCTTGAAAGGCTAAATAGGCTAGGTCGTAGGCCTTTCCTGAGCCTATTTTTATCCATATTTAAAAGATTACAAAGGGTTCATACCAACAATTTGTTGAATACATGATCATCTTTTATTTTTTTAATTCACACATATTTTGTTAGGAGTAGAGACCACGATGTCCCATCATTACTTAAACATCATCATGCCAAGGGTAAAGTTGCTAGTGTTTGTTTTCTCTTACGCATCATTTGGGTTGGTTGGTTGGTTAGATAAAACTTACAGTTTTAATAAGACTATTTGAAAATGATACTCAAGAAAATATATGTCATTGTCTATATTGGTATGGAATCTTATCGTGAGATTAATATAATATATACCAGATTATGACAAAAGTATGAAATATGAATTTTATAGTCCATTTATTATTTTGTAAATGATTTTAAAATTCTAATTTTGATGCAACAATTGTATTAATAGTCTTACCATATTCAAAGTGTTAAAAGAAGCTTATTTATTTATCTTTCGTAATAAAGAGAACATCATGTTAAATTTATGATAAATGTGTTGGGAGTATTGTGAGTAATATTTATTTTGTATGAAGGAAATTTATCTTTTGTTTAATCATTATGACTAATATTTATTTTATTTTTAAATAATACTTGTTTTACATTTTAATCATTTGGCTAATATTTATATAATTTAAGTATTAATATTAATGAGAGACTAATATAAATAATCATCATAATTATATTTGTGAAAATGGTATGTAAAGTAAATACAAAATGTGATTTTATTTATATGAAATATGCATAATAATTGAGTTCATATTTTTTTTAGTTATTGTTGCTAATGTCATCTTATGGGCATGAAATATACATGGTAATTAATTTTATATTTATTTTTGTTATTGCAGATAAGTAATTATCAAATTGAGTATAATTTTAAAGAAAAAAAATCAAATTAATAATAAAAGCACATGTTTATATTAACTAATCATATTTGTTTATTTGTTTTTCAACTTGACAATATGACCAACTAATTTATATTTTATATGTATTATTAGGACATCTGTAAACCTTTATACAAAAGTCAATATTGCAAAGCTAAAATGAGATACAAAATATAACAATAAATGATTAATATCCAAAAAGCCAACATTGTAAAGATAAAATGGGATACAAAACATAACAATAAATGATAATATTTGAGAAATCCAACATTTTCAAATTGTTTTCAACGAAAAGTTACTCTTGCACTAATTTATGTACTTTTATCTATTGATCTTTTGCATGATGTAACACCTTATTTTAACTCTTATATTTATGAAAAACACTTGCTCTTAAGCTTGGTTTAAAATGGTAAATCTCAATTATAAGTTTAGGTTTTAACTAGACAGCTTACTGAGTTGGCAGCTTGCTGCTCTGTTCTTTTAAAATATGAAAACATGATGCATAATTGTCTAAAAATCATGAAAAGCTCAAGATTACAAGTTTAATGTGTCTAGAATATGTGGTTAAATTTTTATAAAATTCCGTTGGTTTGATGGGTCAATTAAGCAAGGTTTGTACATTGCCCTGCTTTGACATTGAAATCCAGAGGGGTAAATTTTAAGATTTTTCTGTACCAAATGGCTAAACCAAAAATTCCGAAATTTTATATGCTTCTAATTGGGGATATCAAGGGTGTAAGAAAAATTTTCACAAGGGTTTCCACATAGGGAAGGTCACGAAATAAATACATCAATACAAGCTGTTTAGCATTCAATTCTCTAGACAGATTTTAGTGTTTCACAAAAACTCTTGTATTGAGGCTAATAACCATCTCTTTACATAATAAGGTCTTTACTATATTAAGTCTACACAATATGGATTCATAAACATATATTACATATCCTAGGTTATGCATATACATATTATCAAAAATACACAGCAAGATTAATCTTAAACATCAAAGCTGTCTTTACTCTTTCAGCTTACCCGCCTTGCTTTCTCCACCTGTTTGCATCCACAAACACAAGGGTTATGGCAATAATACCACAGTTAATGAGACATATGTAAAGAGTTTAAGCTTGGAAATTAACTACATCAAGTAAATCCCACAAAATAACCATCATTCATTAGGGGAAATCATGCTGAAAATGGGGAAAACACTCATGACATATTGTCTCAATACCCTTAAGCGAGTATCATGCAAATTCTCATATGGTCACCAAGGTTAATACAAATACCCAATCTCAAGGTATTCCCTTGCCACACTCATGGCTCATAGGCCTTAAACAAGTTGCACCATAAAAGGTGCCTATCACAAGTCTCCCCCACTTTCAACACTACACTCAACTAGAGCTTCCATATGCACATATACTTCATGCATACAACCAATTGCCATAACAGCAATCTTTTAAGTTCAATAGCAAGTTTTCACACCCCAAATCATGTCATGGGGCCAAGTATTCCATTTGTATCACATGAACTCACATGTTCATGCCAATTTCCATCAAGATTACAAGCAATAAGCTAACAATTAGTGAGTAAATAGAATTAAATGCAGCCACCTACCTCTAAGCTGGACTCCAAACCTCTTTTAGCGAGATTATCTCCTAATTAGCAAGCTTGAATGGTCACTAGCAGCAGCTCCAAGTAAAAACAGCACACTTCTTGGCCAATTTCTCTTATCTTCTTTCCCTTCTAGGTCACGCCACTCTCCTCTTGTTCCCCCTTTTCTTTTATTTTTCTTTTTCCCCTCCTTCAGTCCAAGTTACCGACCTTTTCCCCCCTTGATTTGTCTAAATTTTATTTTATTTATATCCCTCTTAATTTTATTATTTTCCTCACAAATATCCCTAAAATATCATGAAACGTAATTATACCATTACTAATGTCATGTTTCTATTGGTTAACACTTTGACCAATTTAATGCAAGTCTTTGGAGTCTTATTGCATAGTGAGTGGCGTGGGGACTAAGGGAAAGGGGCTGCTGCCCTCTTGGCTTAATTAAGACTAGATACCTCCAATGTAACTAGCCTAGTTTAGTTTCCCTCAT
Source organism: Bauhinia variegata (assembly GCA_022379115.2). Lineage (NCBI taxonomy): Eukaryota > Viridiplantae > Streptophyta > Magnoliopsida > Fabales > Fabaceae > Bauhinia > Bauhinia variegata. The sequence continues at coordinate 9,102,955 of CM039430.1, forward strand.
TTCATTTCAACTAATTGTTTCATACTTTTATTATTTACAAATGTGCAACTAGTTATCTAAATCTTATTCAATTAGGTCCTCATGAATAAAAATAACATGATTCCATTTACACATGCTCATGCAAGATATCAAATTTCTATTTCCCATAAACATGCACATATGCTTACTCACATAAGAATGTAAATGTAATTAGTATAACCACATACATATAAGAAATTCAATTAGAGAATGCATTGTACATGCTTGTAATTGAGAATAATACACATATACACTTGCATAATTATTCAATTAGGGGATGTTACACATGACATGGATATTAGGAGTAAAGATTTTTAAAAGTATACTTTAGATTACGACTTGTTATTTTTTCACTTCTTTATGTGGAAAAATTGGTAGACTAGTTAATCAGTCATGTACTCATGTTCTTTGTACATGTTGGTATATAATGATCAAAACTATTATTGAATTAAAAGTTTATTGTATTAATTAATTTCAAAGTTCAAGTTTGATCAAGTTTGCATATTTGATATTAATAATAAAGTAAGCAATCTAGTTATTGCCATGATATAAATTTTTTGTAAATTCATTTAATAATGCTTAAAAAAATTGTTGACGATTATTTATTTTATTATATTTAACTTTTTTTTTTGTAATCTCTTACTAATGCTAATTTAAATAATTTGTATGATCTTTCTATTATTGATGATTTAAAACAAATGTTAAAGAAGAGTAATTTAATGTATAAAAGATGAATTAATACCAAATTATGATTAATAAAGGAAAAAAAAGGCAATATGGGTTGTAGTTGTTCTTATAGTAAGTGGCATACAATGGATAAACATGTAAAGAAATGTCATTTCAAAATAGAAAACGATTTACTAGTCCCTTTAGTTCTTACTATTAGGCACCTTCCAAAATTTTTTTTGTAATTCTTATTATAAAGCATTTTTCAATTCAAATGAGGCATTTATTTGTACTTTCTATTATTTATAATTTGACTATTTATGTTATTGATTGTTCATTAATAAAAAAATGATATTAAATGAGGATGAAATTAGAATGTTGTAGAATTTTTTAAAATAACTAATAAACTAACTAATTTTATTGATTTTTGTGATTCGGTTAAATATGTCTTTTATTAGAGACTACATGCCTTGTAATTCGGTTATTTAAATATAAGAACATTATTTTTCTCTCTCCTTTATTTAATTACTTATTATTTTGTTAATTTATTAGGGGAGTATATCTGTGTGTTTGACGAGAGCAATAGATGTGTGCTTTGGCATCTAATTCATGGATTTTTTTTTTCCAACTAGATGGGCTCATTTTTTTTTCAACTAGACCATGAGAATTGAATCCATGGTAGAGCTTAGGGCAGGATTCTGCCTAGGACCATTTGTAGCCATTAAAAGAAATCCATAGAACTTAGAGCTATTTCAGTTATTGTAATTCACATAGGGATATGATTGGATTGGTAATTGGAATTAATTTAATCTGACCTCGGGAGGGGCTTTTTAATAGATTAGGGAAATCCTGGCTAGCAATTGATAAAATTAGAATGCATTGTTGAATTTAGGAGAATTTATACATATGGTTGTGGTGAAATCAAAACCCCTAGGCTTTTAATTATTGAATTTCTATCCTTTTTATTCTCGTTCCCATTTTAGTTATTGCTTTACTTTCATTTTACATTGCTTCCATCATAATTCGATCGCTTGGGTAATACTGCTGTTATAGTATTTTAGTAATCAATCACACAATCCCTTGGGATACTCTATTGTCTACACTGATAGTGTATACTTGCACTGTATTCCCTTACACGTAATATTTACACATCAAGTTTTTGGCACCGTTGATGGGGATCGAACTCGGGTCGCCCGCATGACAAGTGGGAATAGTCACCATTATAAAAAACTTGTTGTGGTGAAAATTGTGTGTAATGGAATACAGTGCAAGTGTACACTATTAGTGTAGACGGCAAAATATCTCAGGGTTGTGGTATCCAAGGGATTGTGTAATTGATTACTAAAATACTATAACAACAACATTACTAAAGCGATCAAATTATGATGAGAGCAATGTAAAATCAACAATTAAAATAGGAACAAGAATAAAAAGGGTAGAAACTCAATAATTAAAAGCCTAGGGGTTTAGATTTAACCACAATCATATGTATAAATTCTCTTAATTTCATCAAGGCATGGGGAAGATGCGGTTTGGTGATGATAGTAAAAGAAGAATTCTTGCATGGGAAAGATCTAGCTTACTCCTACTCTTGTTGTCAAGGATGTTTACTATGTTAAAGGTTTGAAGCACAACCAAATGAATATAAGCTAGCTTTGTGATCTTGATCACAAGGTATATTTTCAAGACTCCAAATGCATTGTCTATGATCTTATTGGAAAGGATATCATTTTTGAAGGTTATTGACATTCAAATGTTCACAAAGTGTCCAACAAAGATTTAGCTTTCAAAATTGAAACTTGTTTAGTTTTTCAAGTTGAAAATGTTTCTTTGTGGCATAGACATCTTGATCATGCTCATATATAGCTTATTTCAAAATTGTCAAAATCTTATTTCTGGACTTTTAGAGCTTAATTTTGAAAAAGAGACTATTTGTGCTGCTTGTCAAAAGGGAAAACAAAGAAAATCTTCTTTCAAAAGTAAAATGAGCTTTCTACAAATGGACCTCTTGAAATTTTTCATATAGACTTGTTTGGACCTTTGTCAACTTTGAGCATAAGAGGAAAGAAATATGGCCTTGTTATTGTTGATGATTTTTCTAAGTTTACATGGGTATACTTTATAGCTCATAAGGAAGAAACTTTTGAGATTTTCAAAAATTTTACAAAAAGGATTCAAAAAGAAAATGATTTGAAAATTGCTTCTATTAGGAGTGATCATGGTGGTGAATTTGAAAATCAAGCTTTCAATGACTTTTGTGAAAACCATGGAATCCACCATAACTTCTCCTCTCCTAGGACACCTCAACAAAATGGGGTTGTTGAAAGGAAAAATAAAACTTTGTTTGAAATGACAAGAACCATGCTTTGTGAAAACAATGTTGTAAAATACTTTGTTTGAAATATTTTTGCAAAATTCCATATGAGTTGTGGAAGGGAAGAAAGCCTAATGTGAACTTTTTTTGTGCTTTTGGTTGTGTTTATTACATTCATAACAATGGCAAGAATGCTTGGGCAAGTTCAATGAAAAATCGGATGATGGCATATCTTTAGGCTACTCCATGACTAGTAAAGCTTATAAAGTCTATAATAAGTTAACTAGATCAGTGGAGGAAAGCATGCACGTTGTATTTGATGAGACTAACCATCTTCCTTAAGCCAAGTTGCTTTTGAGGAAAATCTTGAATTACATGAACCTAGCTTAAACTAGGAAAATAGAGCTAACAAAATTGAGCTTGGTCGAAATTGAGTTATTGAAGCTGAACCTAAGCAAGCTAATAACCCAACAAATAGAGACAAAGCACCCTATCAACAACAAGTGCAATGTGATCATAGAACTGATGATGTAATTGGAGAAGTAAATGAAGGAATAGGAACTAAAGATTCAATTAGAGACTAGGTCACAAACTACTATTTTATTTCTCTAGTCGAGCCTAAAATGATTGATGAAGCTCTTGAAGATGAATCTTGGATCATGGCATTGCAAGAGGAGAATCAATTTGAAAAAAACCAAGTGCAGAAGTTTGTTCCACCACCCAAGCACCAAGATGTGATAGGCACAAAATGGGTGTTTAGAAATAAGCTTGATGAGCAAGGAAAAGTGGTAAGAAACAAAGCTAGGCTAGTAGCTCAAGGGTATAGTCAACAAGAAGATATTGATTTTGATAAAACCTTTGCTCCAGTTGCTAGGCTTAAAGCCATTCGTACTTTACTTATTTTTGCTTGCTACAAAAATTTCAAAGTTTTTTAAGTGGATGTGAAAAGTGCTTTCTTCAGTGGTTTTATAAATGAGGAAATCTATGTTAGACAACCTCTGAGTTTTGAAAAAGAGAATTTTCCTATGTTTATAAGCTAATTAAAGTGCTTTATGGTCTGAAACAAGCTCCTAGAGCTTGGTATGAAAGACTCAGCTCTTTTCTATTAAACAATAGTTTTTCCAAAGAGAAAGTTGATACTACACTTTTCATAAGAACTTTTGTTAATGATATCCATGTTGTGTAGATATATGTTGATGATTTTATATTTGGTGCTACTAATTAGCTTTTATGAGATTTTGAAAAGCTAATAAAGGGAAATTTTAAAATGAGCAAGATGAGAGAATTAACTTTCTTCCTTAGACTACAAATTAAACAACTCCCAGATGGCATCTTCATTCATCAAACAAAATACACAAACGAGCTTATAAAAAAAGTATGGAATGGAGAATGTTAAAGGAATGCCAACACCTACGACTACTACAACCAAGTTGTCTTTAGAAGATGTAGCTAAGATGTAGCTAAAATTGTTGATCAGAAGCTATATCATTGCATAATAGGCTCACTTCTTTATCTCACAACTAACAGACCAGATATCCTTTATAGTGTTTATTGTTGAGCTAGATATCAAGCCAAGCCTAAGGAAACACATCTACAAGCTATGAAGAGAGTCATTCGATACCTAACTAAAACTAAAATGTCAGCTTGTGGTATCCCAAAATGGGTACTTTGACCTAGTAGCTTTCATTAATTCAGATCATGTGGGATGCTTGATAGATCATAAGAGTACAAACGGTGGATGTAAATTTCTCGAAAATGCCTTCGTAAGCTGGCAATGCAAGAAGCAAACTAGTGTCTTAATCTCCACTACAGAAGCTAAATATATTGTAGCTAGGCAATGTCGTGCACAAGTTCTATGGATGAAAAAACAATTACAAGATTATGGCGTCAACTATGAAAGCACTCCAATTCTTTGTGACAACACAAGTGCCATTAATATTGAAAAGAATCTAGTGCAACATGTTAGCTAGAACTAAACATATAGGCATCAAGCACCATTTCTTGATGGATTATATGTTGAAAAAAGATGTTAAGCTGCATTTCATTTGCATTGATGAACAACTTGCAAATATTTTTACAAAGCCACTTGTGGAAGAAAGTTTTTGCATATCAGCTCGTTTAGATTGGCTTCTAATAAAAGGAGAAGTCAAAAGAAGAAATAAAAGTACAAGTTAAAAGGAGAAAGGGAAGTATTTGGATTGGGTAATAAAAGTCCTTTTCGATATTTTATAACAATTAAAGTAATTTATAAAAATATAAAAAGAGTCATCGTTGCTGGCCGTTGCCAGTATCTTGCTAGTCGCCGGTCGTTGCTGATATCTCACCTATTGATGACTATTGTTGGGACTTGCCACCATTGATTTAATGAGCCAATGTATACAGGATTGTAGGATAGTTTGAGAGATAACAAGGTTACTGAACAAATCCTTATCCCATAGTTTAGTGAGTAACAAGAATTTAAGGATTTGGCCAATACCACGGACAAACTTTTGTCCAGTACTTAGGTCTTTTAAGAAATCAAACAAAGTACAAAATTTTTTGTGTTGTCTTGTCCCTTGTTTTTTAACAAATCAAATGGACCTTATGTGTCTAGGCCAAATTAAAAAGAGGAGGAAAAGAAAAGAAAATGACAGTTGCAATTTGAGTGGACCACTATTTTTTGGGCTTTTTATATGGGTCCACCATATCTGATCTATACCTATTACAATGTGAATTTAGTGAAATGCACATTTCACTTGACTTTTGAGTTTTTCCCTCCTTCTTCATCGTAGTGTTGCAGAGCCTACAAACCTCCACTTTATGATAATTGCACACTACTCAACAAATTGTTCAGTAGAGCCATCTTTCATTTATTTGTAAAACCTCCCTTTAGTCATTTCACTTTGTACTTCTAAAAGCTTCGAGCCTGAAATTTTTTGAACAATCCAATTTTTTCTCATCTAAAGCTCATGCCTTTTTATTCTTGAAATTTTTCTTCTCACAGATCATCACAATCAATTCACGCTCTCGAAATTTCTCCTTTCTTCTTCAGATTGTCTTTATGAGAAAACACTAACTTTCTTCTCATTATGCACACAACCTCTGAATCCTCTCTGTCCACCATCATAGCCTCCATTGTTTCTCAAACTTCAATTCTACCACCTTCATCCCTTGTTGCTCCAATCGTTGCTACTCCGCTATCAATGGCGGTTTTCCTAACCATCCCAATTCTTTTCACCTTCGGTACTCTGCCATCTATGTTTCCACAAACAAGTCATGTTGCACTCAATGCTAACAACAATTCTAGGCTCGTGAGCAGACATATGAGAGAATAATGGATATATATATATACACACACAATAAATTTGACTAACATTCTGTAACCACGAAAATGGATTGGGCTCACACATTTACCAACTAGCCCAATAAGATCAAGATCACAAGAATCTTCAATTTGGTATTTGGCCATGTAGGGTAAGACATGAATCACATGGGAAACTAGGTATAGTTTCCTAGTTTCATTTGGGTCCCCATAAGTAGCAAATTCTTAGGGGTTTTTGGATTCATTTGGGTCAATGCTGATAGCAATTCTAGGCAACAGACATATGCGAGAATAATGTGTATATATATATATACACACACACATTTCCAGCATGACGGAAACTTAGATGAGGTGAAAAATTGAAGAACAACCCAAAAAGAAGGGAAGACAGTGGGAGAAAGGAAGCCCTGGCCTCATTTCTCTTTACTTTGCTTATATCTTGTTCTTCACAAATCCTTTTGTGTTAGCTGCAAATTCATTAAAACAAGGTCAACAGCTCAAATCATTAATACAAGCTTAACAACTATAAACTAGATAGAAACTGGTTTTAGATTCAAGAACTTTCTAGCTTGAATTCTCAACTAATATTGTAGTGATTATAGTTCGTATTTAGGAATATGGTATGGGTCAGAAGATTCTAACAAGACAAAGCTAGTTTGGGTTGCCAAAAGAAATAGCCCACTTCCCAATGGTTATGCAATACTCACCATTGATGATGAAGGAAGCTTGGTTATCAAATATGGTGAAGGAAAATCACTATTGCTGTTTTCAATCGAGCATGCTATGAGTACTATTGCTACTCTAGAGGATAATAGAAACTTTGTGCTACATGACAATGTAACAAGAAGGGTCTGTGGCAAAGCTTCGATCACTCAACAAACACTCTTCTACTAGAAATGAAACTAGGTTTTAATAGAAGAACAAGCCAAAACCAGTCTCTGACTTGGAGATTCCAAGGTTCACCTTCTTCGAGATTTTACACCCATGGTATTGACCCAAAGCATGCCGACAAATTGACCATTTGGTGGCATAGAGACATCTATTGAAGTGGGGCTTGGCTGAAAGAACATGGCACTTTTGGAAACACAAACTTTACTTCCACTTTGGCTGACAAGAACAACAACTACAGCTTTTCCTATTACACTTTCCTTTATAGCTCATATAAAGATGAAGTATATTTTGTAACATCCCGAATTTTCTAAGAGGAATGAACTTTGAATAATCAAATAAGGAATTAAAGAGTTAGAAATATGGTATAATTAGTGCAATTAAATGGCATAGTTATCTAAGTGAATTACTAGTTAGGGAGATGGTTAAAATGTGACTAAATTGGTCGCAATTGGACCAAATGAAGGCAACAGCTGGTCTCCCCCAAGTCCTACGCCACTTGCATGCTTTTAGCCTCTAGAAACTTTGTACTTAGAGAGGGGACACTCCCACCAATCATAGCTTGACAAAATGCCATAGTATGATAATGGCAATTTGATATTTTTGTATGATATTTTGGTGAGGCTTGCGCATAAAGGAGTTCAGCTGAAGACTTGTTCAGTTGAAATGGGTAGGTCGATTAAGGGAAGTGGTGAGTCAATGAAGATAAACAATCATCAAGCCACACTTGGCCCCTACTATTAATAACCCATAATATTAGAAAATTTAAGGCAATAATTATAGAAAATAAGATAGACAAAAAACAAATAAATAAAGGGGGAAGAGGGGGAGAAGGTCCGTGATTGCTCCTTAGTGAGTGTCACAAATGGATAGATTTAGTGTGTGAGTGTGGCGTGAATGGATGTATATGTATGGAACAATATGTGATGTGTTGGAACACATTGCAAGTATACACTATCAGTGTAGTGAGCAAGTATTCTGGGGGTTGTCGTACCCAAGGGATTGATATTGATTACCAGAGTAATATAACTCCAGTATTGTTCAAGCGATCGAATTGTGATGAGATATGTAAGGTAATTAATTGCAGAAAATAAGTAAGCAATAGCAGAAAATTATATAGCAGAATAAAATTATGATGAGAAATCTAAGGGTTCAGATTTCACCACAATTGTCATGTATAGACTTCCTTGATTCAGTTATGAAGTTATAGAATTATCAATTGCTAGCCAGGATTCCCTAATTTAATTAATCAGCCTTGGTATTAGGTCAGATCAAATCTAATTACAATTACCAGCCCTGCTACTAGTCTGTGCGAGTTGTAGCAACTATAATTGCATTAAGATCTATGGACATCCCTTTAGGGAGATTAGGGGATGTGGCTACACAGGGTCTTCGGTACTGGTCTATCCTTAGCTCTACTATGGATTTAATTCTCTTGGTCTAGATTAACTAATCTCTGGTCGGTATCATAGCTAACTCACCAATTTCCCCCAATTAATTGGCTAGATCAATCAAGAGTAAAGTGCAGAAAAGTAAATCTCAATTGAATAAAACATAAACTATCAAAACTTCCTCAAGTTGTCTATACAATCAGATCGGGCTACATCTTAGCCCTAGAGAGAAGTTTAGTTGCACATGATAATATGTAAACACATAATGATAAAGTAAGAAAACATTAAAAGAGTAGAAGAACTAAAGAGAGTGATGCCTTGCTCTTGAATCTTGCTTGGTTGCTATTGCTCTCTTTCTCCCCTTGCTTTGTGTCTTGTGTTCAGCCCTCTTGATCTATTTATAATGCCTCCAATCCTAATTAGGCTCTTATTAGGATTCCAAATAATAATAAAAGATTAATTACAAGTGAATCCTAATCCTATTCTAACTACGGCTTAAATTGGGCTTCACAGTTCAAGACTTTAAACTTGCTTAAAACTCTGATCTGGAGAGTCTTCTAGGTTGTGGACTTCTAATCCTTGTGTGGTACAACTCCTTGGAAGTCCACTGGGCTTGGAAGTCATCAAACAGCTCTAAAACAGGTCTTGGGCGCCACGGCACCCATTGGCAGAATGCCCAACTTGCGTCTCTGGTAGATGGCGCCCAATAACAGAATGCCATTTTTCTTCATTTTGCTCCTTTCGGCTTGTGTACCTGCAACATGATGAAATTTAATAAAAAGCAAAGTGTTTTTACCATAATTGGGACTTTAAATGTAAGGGATTTGAGGCTAAATAATCTATATAAAATGTTATTATCAAACTCCTACACACTTATCTTTTTGCTCGTCCCGAGTAAAATCAAACATAAGCATTCATGCAAGATAGCAAGGCTTTCACACAAAACAGACTTACTAACCATATTTGGCCTCAGAATCAATTCATATGGGATTTCTGGAATTTAATCATCATTTCATAATGAAAATCATTCAATATGTAATGAAGCATTCCCCAACTTCCCAAAGGTAACTCTCAATGCAAAGTGATATAGGCTCAATTCTTACTCATTAAAGTGTAAAAGGAAAGTTTCCATGTAATAGGGTAAAATAGGGTGGTCCAATCATGAAAAGTCATAATGAGAATATACTAAAGTGAATATATGCATAATAGCCACTTAAACTTTAGGGAGTGTAAGTGGTGAGGGATGAATTCTCTCTCATGGGAATGATATTCACTCATCTCACAAGTGTTTGGAGGGTTAGGTTTTCACTCATTTCAGGACAAAATCAAGAAATTTCCATAGGCTTGTTCATCTATTAAATCTCCACCACTTCATTAAATCACAACACTAATCAAAAGGTCTTACAAAGGGTTGTAACGGGGCTAGGTAAAGGTGATAAAGGCTTAGGACTTACTAAGAAGAAATCATGTGAATTCAGAGTGTTTCTTTATTGCACATATTCTCCCACCACTAGCTCAAATACTTCATCTTTTACTCCCTCTTTTCTTCTCTATTGTCTCCCATTTTTCTTTGGCTTTTTGACCTTTTTCTTTTCTTTCATTTTCTATCTTTTCCTTGCCCTTTTCATTCTAATTTTTCAGAGCATTTGTCTCATTTCTTCTTTTCTTGCTCACTGCTCTTTTTTCTAGGGAGATAATCCTTATTATGAGGTTATTCTTTTCTCTCTTTTTCTCTCAACTAGGGTGGAATCTTTACTCTCCCTGAATTTACACATTCCTTCAAAGTATTGGTGTCCAGTTGGCGAAGGAATTGAGGAATGGGAAGGAGATCGTGATAGGGTGGACGGAAGGAAAGGTAAAGGCTCAAAAGGGTCAACTAAGGGGTTGCTCAGCTTTCAAGGTTCTGATGTAGGGGTTAAGGATACAGATCATCCATAAACTGAATGCTTTATTTTTGCATGCTATGTGGTGATTTTTCATGGTCATCGAGTGATTACTAATCAGCTCTACCATCATCTACACTACTAACAAAAATAGGCTTGAACGGATTGGCTACTAAAGGGTGAGAGTAAGGTAGAAGGTGTAAACCTAGGTGCCCTAATCTTCCTAGTGTTTGTGATTTAAATGTGGTCTCAAAATGTAACAAAACAAGTTCTAGAAAAATCAAGGATGTCCTGTTCACTCACAAACAGTTGCTGAGTTTCCTCCAATATCTCAGTAAACTAATGCATATATAGGGAATAACAAATCAATGTGGGTTTACACAATTACAAGGTAGGCTCAGAATTCCCAGAAGCTTTTCAATCATAAAATAGGACAGATGAAATGAATAATCATGCATTATTTCCACAATAATTGAATATTCCTCATCCCATTAAATCAGTGATATACCAGTTTCATCATGAGCCATGACTTTCAGTCTGAAAATACACAGACAATCATGCAATTATTCAAAAACAGAAATTTAAACTAACATACTAAAAACACACAATCATGCAATTAATTAAAAAAAAAAACACACTTACTAAACTAAAAAACATAACTAATCTACTACTAAAATGGAAATTTTATTTTAAATACTAGGCATAATGAAATATGACTCTACCCACACTTAAATATTGCATTGTCCTCAATGCATCAAATAAGAACAGAGTAAGGAAAGAACCAACCTGGAAAGACAGTCTAGTCGGTGGCCTCAGAGTCCTCCTCTGAGCTCTCTTCTTCAGCAGGCGGTGGAGGAGCAACATGTGATGGTTGAGGGAGATGTAGAAATGGAGGTAGGCCAGTGTGGCCTACGGCACCCACTTCCAGGTGTTCTTCAGCTACCTGATACCATATGGTGGTTGCTTCATTGTATTGATAGCTAAAATCAATCCAGGTATTCAGCTTGGCGGCGAGTGCAGGGTCCATAAACCCTTGCTGGTTTGGTGGTGGTGGTGCTTGTGGGGCAGGTGTAGCTGGCAGTTGTGGTGGGGCTACTGGGCCTCCTCTCAGGTAAGGTGGCTTCAGGCTGGCAAAGAATGTCTTATTTAACATCCAGCCCGACTCGATCATGGGCTCTGAATCTCCCAAGACAACTCTTGCTTTTCTGCATAAGGCAGTGATCAAGTGGGGGAATGGGAGCACTTTGTTGTTGACTATTTGTCAAATGGTCTCCAAGTGCTCTGCTATGGTATGGCCTACATTGAACCTCCACCTGTTGTGAATGGCCCAGAGGAACTCTACTCGCAGCTTGGTGACCTCGGAGGTATGCGTGGATGGGAACAAGCGGTTTGCAATAAAGTGTAGCCACGCCTTGTTGATCTTGTCAAGCCCAGTCTTGGGGGAGTGGTAAAATTCACCATCTCTGGTGACCCACTGGGTGCCTTCAATGTACAGTGTCCTTGTGATATCATTGTAATCCCCACTAGCTAGAAAATTGCCCATTCCCATCTCTCCGGCATGCAGATTTGGTATCTCAAAAATCTCATGAATTGTGTACCAATCAAAAGGTACCTTGTGGCCTCGCACCTAGCTTGCATAGGGAGTCTGATATTTGAACAAATTGGAGTAGAACTCCTTCACAATGTTGAGTGGTGCGGGCTCCGGTTGTTGAGCGAACTTGAGCTAACCTCTCCATGCCATGTGATTGGCAATTGGAGCAAAACAGGGCTATGAAAGATCAATGCCAAATTCTGGTATGGTGGGCTTGTTGTCCAGTTCTTCAATATTAGCCTCTGCCTTCTTGCTAATGAAGCGAGTGGCATCATATTCTGGCAATTGAGAGGATGAGGGTGCCTTCCGTTTGGCCAATCATTTTAGAGGCATGGTATCTGCAATAACACACAGGAAAATACCCAACAGAGCACCTATTCCACTAATGTAAGCACAATAAACAGAATTCCCACAATGCTTTGTTTTTCAAAAAAAATTTCTATGCAAAAATCGAGACGATAATGCACAAATCAGGGTAGACAATAAAAACTAGATATAATCAGTAATCAACAACACTAATTAGAATCCACATGCACACAAATTTCATGCTCAATCACCCAGAAAAATCCCCAATTTCGGCCAAAACTCCCAAGGAAGAAATTGGATGAAATTTCTTAAATTTCCACTGATTAAATTGAGTGGGTAAGTGATAAAATACCTCTATGATGTCCAAGGGTGTGATTTGCGAACCAATCCTTGCCAGAAATCGTCGAAAAACTTCAAGAATAGAGGAGTGAGAAAATCCACGTTCTAGTGAGAGAAACTGGTGAAAAGTGAAGGATTCTTCCTCAAATCTAAAGATTTTCGGATGGATTGAAGTCTAAGTGTATGGGAAAGAGTTTCGAGGTGTTTTGGGATTGATTAATCGGCATTATCAAAGGGAATGCGAAGGGTGTGCGAATGGGTAGTTGAGAGGTTTGAAATATGAAAAGTGTGAGAATGGTGGGTTGGGTGTTATAAGGTTCTGGTAGTGGGCGCCACGGCGCCGGGACATCGAGGGAATAATTTTTTTTTGGCAATTGCTAAAGTGTTGGGCGCCGTGGCACTGAGGGTTTGCACCGTGGCGCCTATAGGCAGTATACTCTCTGGAAGTGGGTGCCATGGCGCCCACTGTTGGCGCCGCGGCGCCCAGAGCTTCTTTTTGAGTCTTTTTGTGCTCGAATTGCTCTGTTCTGATTCCTTGTTGTGTCCTATACCTATATGGCTTCAAATAATTGATTGAAAGATCATGAGTAGTAGAGAAATTGACCAAATTAGCAATAAAACACACATAAAAATTAAAAAGGGAAAGAAATAAAAATCAATGGGTTGCCTCTCATAAGCGCTTGGTTTATAGTCCACAACTGGACTTTCTCTGATTCTATAGGCTATCTCGAAGGATGATAACATGCACAGGCATGTTTTCACTTGTTAAGTAGGGCTTCAATCTGTGCCCATTCACCTTGAAAGTTTGTCCGTCCTTCATTATTATTATGGCTCCATATGGGTTTATAGATGTGATTGTGTATGGACCATACTATCTTGATTTTAATTTGCCCGGATGAAGTTTCAACCTTGAGTTGAATAACAGCACTTTCTGTCCAGGATATAAGTCTTTTCTTGCTATTTTTCTGTCATGCCATAGTTTGACTTTTTCCTTGTAAATACGGGCATTTTCATAGGCTTCTCTTCGGAATTCATCCAATGCATTGAGTTGAAGCATTCTGTTTTGCCCAGCTGCATTTGGATCAAAATTCAATAGCTTGACAGCCCAGTATGCTTTGTGCTCTAACTCAACTGGTAAGTGGCACTCCTTCCCAAAGACTATGTTGTATGAAGACATGCCTAAGGGTGTCTTGAATGCTGTTCTATATGCCCAGAGTGCATCATCCAACTTTTGAGACCAATCTTTCCTGTTAGTGTGGACTGTTTTCTCCAATATCCTCTTCAGTTCCCTATTAGATACCTCTACTTGCCCACTAGTTTGTGGGTGATAGGGGGTGGCAATTTTGTGCCTTACTCCATATTTGACGAGGAGAGCTTTGAGGTGTTGGTTGTAGAAGTGCTTCCCTCCATCACTAATTAGTGTTCTCGATACTCCAAAGTGGGTAAAGATGTTCTTTTTCAGAAATCTCTGCACCACTTTGGAATCATTTGTAGGAGATGGAATAGCTTCTACCCATTTGGATACATAATCCACTGTTACGAGAATGTACAGGTTCCCAAAGGATGATGGGAATGGTCCCATGAAATCAATGCCCCATACATCGAATAGTTCAACTTCTAGGATGGGATTTTGAGGCATCTCATGTCTCTTGGACAGGTTTCCAGCTCTTTGGCATTTGTCACATCTCTCAACAAAAGATTGTGCATCTTTGAAAAGTGTTGGCCAATAAAAACTAGATTAGAGTACTTTACTAGTTGTCTTGTGAGCTGCATAGTGCCTTGCATAGCCGCTAGAATGGCAGCTTTCAAGGATGACTTGAAATTCTTCTTCTGGGACACACCTTCTGATCATGTGATCCCTGCATTTGCGATAGAGTGTAGGGTTATCCCAAAAATAAAATCGTACCTCAGAAAGGAATTTCTTCCTTTGTTGATAGGTTGTTTCAGGCGGCAATTCATGACAAGTTAAGTAATTGACATAATCAGCATACCATGGCCTATCTTTGCTCTTCTGTTCCATACTTTGTTAACAATTTTTCTGATGGAAAATACTTGCTCATCAGGAAAGGAATCAGCTATAGGAACAAAGTTATTAGCATGACATTCCAGCCTAGACAGGTGGTCTGCTATGACATTATCTGCTCCTTTCTTGTCCTTCATCTCCAGCTCAAATTCTTGCAAAAGTAAAATCTATCTAATAAGTCTTGGCTTGGCATCTTTTTTATTCAGCAAATATTTAAGTGCTGCATGGTCAGTATAAACTATGGTCTTGCTGCCAATGAGATATGGTCTGAATTTGTCAAAGGCATAGACCACTGCTAGTAGCTCTTTTTTAGTGGTTGCATAATTAACTTGGGCAGCATCAAGAGTCTTGCTTATGTAGTAAATAGCTCTGAAATTTTTTTCTCTTGTTTGCCCTAGAACAGCCCTTACTGCAAAGTCACTTGCATCACACATAATTTCAAATAAGGCTTCCCAATTAGGCGTGACAATGACAGGGGCAGAGATAAGTGCTTCCTTTAAAGTTTCAAATGCTATTTTGCACTCTTTTGTGAATTCAAAAGTTGCTTCTTTTAACAGAAGATTGCACAATGCTTTGGAAATTTTCGAGAAGCCCTTGATGAATCTTCTATAAAACTCAGCATGTCCCAAGAAACTCCTTATTCCCTTGACAGTAGTAGGAGGAGGAAGTTTCTCAATTAACTCCACTTTGGCCTGGTCAACCTGAATTCCTTCTAGTGATATTTTGTGGCCAAGAACGATTCCTTCATGTACCATAAAGTGACATTTCTCCCAATTCAGCACTAGGTTTGTTTCTTGGCATCTTTTGAGTACCAATGATAGATTATTCAAGGATGAATCAAATGAATTCCCAAAAACTGAGAAATTATCCATGAAAATTTCTATAAATTTTTCTACCATATCCGAAAATAGTGATGTCATGAGCCTTTGAAAGGTAGCAGGTGCATTACATAGTCCAAATGGCATTCTTCTGAAGGTAAATGTGCCATATGGACATTAAAAGATATCTCTTCTTAATCTTCAGGGGCTATGGCAATTTGGTTATAGCCTGAATATCCATCCAAAAAATAATAGAAAGGATATCCAGCTAACCTGTCTAGCATCTGATCAATGAATGGTAGTGGAAAGTGATCTTTTCTGGTTGCTTTGTTCAGCTTCTTGTAGTCAATGCACACTCTCTATCCAATCACGGTTCTGGTAGGGATCAACTCATTGTTGTCATTTTCTACCACAGTGATACTTCTTTTCTTCGGCACTACTTGTACAGGGCTAACCCAAGGGCTATCAGAAATAGGGTAGATAATGTCTGCATCAAGCCATTTTTGTACTTCTTTTCTGACTACCTCTTTCATCTTTAGGTTCAGCCTTCTTTGGTGCTCAATTGAGGGCTTGAAGTTCTCCTCTATGTAAATTTTGTGCATGCAAACGGTGAGACTTATGCCTTTTATGTCAGCAATAGTCCACCCTATTGCTTTCTTGTTTGCTCTCAGCAGCTCTTCTTCCTGCTCTTTTGTTAGGGAAGCAGAAAGAATTACTGGTAGGAATTCTGCATCTCCCAAATAGTTGTATTTCAAATGTTCTGGTAATGGTTTCAGCTCCAATTTGGGTGCTTGCTTAATTGAAGATTCGGTTGGGACTTCAGGCTCTCCCAATTGTTTAGCAGGTTTCTTGATAAAAATTAGTGGAGTAGCCTCAAGTTGTTGAATGCAATCTTCAATCTCTAGATCTTCTTCTGCTATCATGCTAGCTAAGCATGCTTCAAGGGGTTCAGAATACTTTGAAAGTTGTGCCACCTCCTTGATGCATTGGTCAATGATGTCTACTCTAAAGCATGACTCTTCATCAGCTGGATGCTTTAGTGCTTTCAGGATATCAAAGGTCACTTCTTCTTCTTGTACTCTCAGGGTCAGGTTCTCTTTCTGTATATCAATTAGGGATGTTCCAGTTGCTAAGAATGGCCTTCCCAGAATGATTGAAATTTCTTGATCTTCCTCCATGTCTAATACTATGAAATCTGTAGGGAAGATGAATTTGTCAACTTTAACTAAAACATCTTCTACTATACCTCTTGGATATTTGATGGATCTATCTGCCAGCTGCAGAGATATAGTAGTTGGCTTGGCTTCTCCAATATTCAGCTTCTTGTATACTGAGAGTGGCATTAAATTTATGCTAGCTCCCAGATCACATAATGCTTTGCTGAAAAACTCCTGGCCTATAATGCATGGAATGGTAAAGCTTCCAAGGTCTTCAAGCTTTTGTGGCAGTTTCTTCTGGAGTATGGCACTGCACTCTTCAGTAAGTGCAACGGTTTCATAATCTTGTAGCTTCCTTTTGTTGAACAGAATATCTTTCATGAACTTCACATAGCTTGGCATCTGCTCCAAAGCTTTTGCAAAAGGAATATTAATATGTAATTTTTTAAATACCTCCATAAATTTTGCAAATTGTCTATCCAGTTTTTGCTTCCTGAATCTTTGTGAGAATGGTAAAGGAGGCTTGTGTGGAGAAGAAATTTCGCATGGCATGTGCTTCGGTTTTTCCACTGGCTTTTCTTGTTCTTGCCTTTCTTCTTGAGCGACATTTGGTGGTTGTCCAGCTTCAGATTCAGCTTCTTTTTCTTCTTGTTGTGGCGTGGGTTCTTGGACAGCATCAATGGTTTTTCCACTTCTCAGAGTTATGGCCTTCACATCCCTTGGATTGGCTTTAGTTGTGCTTGGTAATACACCAGGCTGCCTTGTAGTAAGTAGTTGAGAAATCTGGCCTACTTGGTTCTCCAATTGCTTGATTGAAGTATTTGTAGTCACCATAAATTGATTTGTCTTTTCAGTCAACTCAGCTTAGGATGTTGCAAGTTTGGCCATGGCTTCTTCTAGATTCATCCTTAGACGTTGTTGCTGTTGTTGTTGATAAGGAGGTTTTGCTTGTCCTGGGTTCTTCCATGAAAAATTAAGATGATTCCTCCATCCAGGATTGTAGGTCTTTGAGTATGGATTGTTGTTCCCCACATAGTGCACCTCTTCGGCTTCTTCTTGCACAACTTCCATAGGATTTCCTTTGAGCATTGCAGTGTGGAGTGAAAGTACTTGGTCCAGTTTTACTGCAAGTGTTGCAAATGCATTTAAATCTTGTATACCAGCCACTTTCTTCTCATTTTCCCTCCTAGAGCTCCAATCAGAGGCATTTGTTGTTACTTCTTTAAGTAACTCATAGGCTTTAGCATAGTCCTTGTTCAGAAAGGCTCCTCCAGCAGCTGCATCTACAACTATTTTAGTGTTAAGGATTAATCATCCATAGAATACCTGCATGACTAACTAGTCTTGCATTCCATGGTGTGGGCACTTCCTTAGCAGCTCCTTGAATCTTTCCCAAGCATCATAGAGAGATTCTTTCTCAAATTGATTGAAATTCACAATTTCAGTTCTTAGCTTGGTGGTCTTTGAAGGAGGAAAATATTTAGTAAGAAATTTTTGGGCTAAGGAGTCCCATGTGTCTAATGAACCCGATGGCAAGGAATTCAGCCACCTTCTAGCTCCATCTCTGAGTGAAAAAGAGAATAATCTGAGCTTGATTGCCTCCCCTGACACCCCATTGTATTTGAAAGTATCACAGATTTCCAAAAAAGTAGAGAGGTGCAGATTTGGGTCTTCATTAGGTGCCCTAGAAAATTGATTATTTTGAACCATCTAGATCATAGCTGGTTTGATCTCAAAATTGTTTGCTTCAACAGCTGGACTCTGGATGCTTGACATAGCATTCTGTACTTTTGGGACAACAAAGGTTCGAAGGGGAATATGCCCTTCATTCGGTTGATTATTTGGTCCTGCCATCTTTTCTAGATCTGGCTATAAGTTCCAAACTATTCTCCTTGCTCTCAGATTTCTTTTAACAGTGTTTTCGATTTCTGGATCAAGAGGTAGTAGATTTTGGTCCCTTGTTCTTCTCATGCACCAGAAAATTTTTCTGAAAAGAATTGAAGAAAGAAGATCAAAGTAAAACAGAAAATAAAATTTTGCTTGAATCAACACCTTGTTAATTCCTCTAATATCAATAAAACAATCCCCCGTAACGGCGCCAAAAACTTGATTGCTCCTTAGTGAGTGTCACAAATGGATGGATTTATTTTGTGAGTGTGGCGTGAATGGATGTATATGTATGGAACAATATGTGATGTGTTGGAACACAGTGCAAGTATACACTATTAGTGTAGTGAGCAAGTACTCTGGGGGTTGTCGTACCCAAGGGATTGATATTGATTACCAGAGTAATATAACTCCAATATTGTTCAAGCGATCGAATTGTGATGAGATATGTAAGGTAAATAATTATAGAAAATAAGTAAGCAATAGTAGAAAATTATATAGCCGAATAGAATTATGATGAGAAATATAGGGATTCAGATTTCACAACAATATTCATGTATAGACTTCCTTGATTTAGTTATGAAGTTATAGAATTATCAATTGCTAGCCAGGATTCCCTAATTTAATTAATCAGCCTTGGTATTAGGTCAGATCAAATCTAATTACAATTACCAACCCTACTATTGGTCTGTGCAAGTTGTAGCAACTATAATTGCATTAAGATCTATGGACATCCCTTTAGGGAGATTAGGGGAATGCCCTAATTCCTATGTGACTACATAGGGTCCTCGGTACTGGTCTGTCCTTAGCTCCACTATGGATTTAATTATCTTGGTCTAGATTAACTAATCTCTGGTCGGTATCATAGCTAACCCACTGATTTCCCCCAATTAATTGGCTAGATCAATCAAGAGTGAAGTGCAGAAAAGTAAATCTCAATTGAATAAAACATAAACAGTCATAACTTCCTCAAGTTGTCTATACAATCAGATCGGGCTACATCTTAGCCATAGAGAGAAGTTTAGTTGCACATGATAATATGTATACACATAATGATAAAGTAAGAAAACATTAAAAGAGTAGAAGAACTAAAGGGAGTGACGCCTTGCTCATGAATCTTGCTTGGTTGTTGTTGCTCTCTTTCTCCTCTTGCTTCGTGTCTTGTGTTCAGCCCTCTTGATCTATTTATAATGCCTCCAATCCTAATTAGGCTCTTATTAGGATTCCAAATAATAATAAAAGATTAATGACAAGTGAATCCTAATCCTATTCTAACTAAGGCTTAAATTGGGCTTCACAGTTCAAGACTTTAAACTTGCTTAAAACTTTGATCCGGAGAGTCTTCTAGGTTGTGGACTTCTAATCCTTTGGTGGTACAAATCCTCGGAAGTCCACTGGGCTTGGTAGTCATCAAATAGCTCTAAAACAGGTCCTAGGCGCCACGGCGCCCATTGGCAGAATGCCCAACTTGCGTCTCGGGTAGATGGCGCCACGGTGCCCAATGGCAGAATGCCATTTTTCTCCATTTTGCTCCTTTCGGCTTGTGTACCTGCAACATGATGAAATTTAATCAAAGGCAAAGTCGTTTTTACCATAATTGAGACTTTTAATGTATGGGATTTGAGGCTAAATAATCTATATAAAATGTAATTATCAGTCTGCAACCTCAAGGCAGAGCTGCAGCAAAGGGAAAGAAGGAAAGAAAGAAGAGAACCAAAGCTAGGAGTTAAGGTAGCTAATGACTCCTTTAATCTCTTCTTGCATGCTATATAATTGCCTATGGGTGTGAGCACTTGTGGTATGCTGTTATCTATATTCTTTGCTGTATTTAAGTGATATTCAAGAGGAATATCATGTTGTGGTGCTTAGTGTAACACCTTATTTTAACTCTCATATTCATGAAAACACCTTTCATTTGACTCAATTCAATAAGGCAAATACCAATTAGAAGTTTAAGTCTCAATTAGACAACTTGCTGGTTTAGACAACTTGATGCCTTGTTCTTGTAAAATATGAAAACGTGACATGTAAATGTCAGAAAATCATGAAAAGCTCCATATTACAATTTTAATGTGTCTAGAACATGTGATAAAAATTTCATACAAAATCTCATTGGTTTGATAGGTCAATTAAGCAAAGAATGTACACTGCCCTGTGCACTGCAAGAATACTATTTACCTATTTTGGAAAATTATTTGGGCATGGAGTTGTGCTCCAATTGCCACAAAAATTGGTATGGATAAAGTTCAATATGTCACATACTTGATGTAAATTTTTTGAATAAAAACTAAGGGCTTAAAGCATCTTATTTGATTCATCATCTTAACTGCCAGAAAACCAGTTTTAGGGTTATTGTACATGCTTGAGTAAAATTCTAGTAATTCACCTCTTCCATCCATTCAGTCCATTTCTCATTTATGAGCAATACAATACATCCTTATACATCAAGTATTCAACTAAAACAAATAATTATACATTAACCATGCATTTTACAAAAAAGGGATATGAGACTTCAAGTCTCAGTATCTAATGAGTCCACTAGTAAATATACATGACTATTACAAGTCATTAATCTCATTAAATGGCATAGGAATGCAAAGAAAACACCATGATGCACATAATAGCACATAATCACTTAGAACCACTTCCTTGGCAGCTCTAAGCACCACAACATGATAATCCTCTTGAATACCATTTAAACACAGCAAAGAATATAGATGATAGCATACCATAAACACTCACACCCATAGGCAAATATATAGCATGCAAGAAGAGGTTAAAGGAGTCATTAGTTACCTTAAATCCTAGCCTTCTTTCTCTTCTTCTTTCTTCCTTTCTTCCTTTGCTGCAGCTCTCTCTATTTCTTTCCTTTAAGGTTGCCGACCTCCCCTCCTCTCTTCTCCCTTTTATTTTTCTTTTTCCCCTCCTTCAGCCCAAGTTGCCGACTTTCTTTCCCCCTCTAGATTTCTCTAAATTTTATTTTATTTTATCATGAAGATATATAATTATGTCATTACTAATGTCATACTCCTATTGGTTGACACTTTGACCAATTTAATGCAAGTCTTTGGAGCCTTATTGCATGGTAAGTGGTGTGGGAACTAAGGGAAAGGAACTGCTGCCCTCTTAGTTTAATTAGGACTAGATCCCTCCAATGTAACTAGCCTAGTTTGGTTTCCTTCAGTCCATTTCAACTAATTGTGTCATACTTTCATTATTTACAAGTGTGCAACTAGTTATCTAAATCTTATTCAATTAGGTTCTCATGAATAAAATAACATGATTCCATTTACACATGCTCATGCAAGATATCAAATTTTTATTTGCCACAAACATGCACATATGCTCACTCACATAAGAATGTAAATGTAATTAGTATAACCACGTACATATAAGAAATTCAGTTTAAGAAATTCAATTAGAGAATGCCTTGTACATGCTTATAAATGATAATAATACACATATACACTTGCATAATTATTCAATTAAGGGATGTTACACTTAGAGCTGCCAAGGAGGTAGTTCTAAGTGAGTATGTGCTATTATATGCCTCATGGTGTTTCCTTTGCATTCATATGCCATTTAATGAGATTAGTAACTATTACCAATTATGTATATTCATTTATGGACTCATTAGCTACTGAGACTTGAAGTCTCATATCCATTTTTGTGGAAATGTTAATAAATTCCAGGTGGAGAAACACCAAGGGTGGCTGCCAAGCTTAACATAGAGTGTGGTTGTGATTTAATTTGTAAAATGACATGATTAATGTGTAATTATTTGCTTCAGTTGAATATTTGATGTATAAGGATGTAATGTTATGTTTATAAATGAGAAATGAAATGAATAGATAGAAGAGATAAAATTGATAGAATTCTCCTCAAGTGTGTACAATAACCCTAAAACTGGTTTTCTGGCAGTTAAGAGGATAAATCAAGTAAGATGCTTTAAGCCATGAGTTTTAACTTGAAAATTTTACGACAGGTGTTTGAAATATTTAACTTCATCCATACCAATTTTCGTGGCAATTGGAGCACAACTCCATGCCCAAATAATTTTTCAAAATAACTAAACAGTATTTTCACAGTACACAGGGCAGTGTACAAACTTTGCTTAATTGACCCACCAAACCAATGATATTTTGTATGAAATTTTTACCACATGTTCTAGACACATTAAACTTGTAATCTGGAGCTTTTCATGATTTTCTGATATTTATACATCATGTTCTCATATTTTACGAAGACAGGGCTGCAAGCTGTCTAAACCAGTAAGCTGTCCAATTGAGACTTAAGCTTCTAATTGGTAATTGCCTTATTGAATTGAGTCAAATGAAATGTGTTTTCATGAATATAAGAGTTAAAATAAGGTGTTACATTTTTTTATGTCAGCCCAGAATCCACTGGTATACGCTGGACAGGTTGGCAAATCCACCCCGCCAGGTATTGTCCCTTAGTCCCAATATTCGCATCCACATGTTGCAGCACTCCTTGAACCCGGGCCCTAAGGGTTTTGTTGGTTCTTTGACCATGCCTCTTAACCAACTGGGCTGCAGCATGTGGATACGAGGTCCCGGGTTCAAGGAGTTCTCTAGGATGTGGATACGAATATTGGGACTAAGGGACAATACCTAGTGGGGTGGATTCCCAACTTGTCCAGCGTATACCGGTGGATTCTGGGCTGTGACATATTTCACTTATTTTGTGCATAAAAATACATTAGCAAAATGACAAGAAACCAACCGACACATAAGTTTTTTATTAGTTATAAAGGTGAGTTGTACAACAAAAATGATCAAAGCTTAGTCTCGTGCTCTATCTTCAGTAGTAAAGCGACATAAAATTCTGGCTATTGGAAGAAAAACATTTAAGATTGTAAGCGCTCATCCAAAATTGGTTAGATCTATGCGGACAATGGTTTCATGCTGTGTAAGGGATTAAAGATCGAAGAACATGGTAAGGATATCTTCTTAAGTGAATGTGAAGCTATGTGCTAGAACAATCGTACATGTATAGCCTTTTCCATTGATCCTTGTGAGTTATGGAGCCAAAGGACAAAGTTTAAACGCTTCGGTGATCCATGAGCAAGGGTTATCTGTCTCATTGATAATGTTGAAGAAACAAGTAAGTGTATTCAACCTTTACTTCAAACATATAATTTATTTATTTTTATCGGTATTCAACCTCCATTTGCTAATTTATTTGATTTATCTCTATATATAACTTAAAGGAATCAATTGGTGGACCAAAATCAATTTTTAAGAGTTTAGGTATTCAAATTTATAGGAAATGCACGTGTCAGGAAAAAGGGTTTATTGCAATTGCTATTACTCCTTTCACATCAAGATTCGTTCTACATACTTCCAATGTAGAGTCAACTATAAAAAGCCATTTTTTAATAAACAAAGAAAATGACAATTTATTTAGTTTTGAAATGGATGAATATAAATTCTGAATTTTTATTAGCAAATATATATATAAACTTTTGTGAAATAGAGGAGCTAAAATACTTAAAAAAACCATAAATTATTTACAAAAAGAAATACTGTAAATTGAAAACTATTTACAAAAATAATGTTATTGTTGTCACATCCACCCTGAGTGTAAATTTAATTAAAGAGAGAAAAAAAAAAAAAAACCTAGATTCATTTGGGTCAATGCTGATAGCAATTTTGGGCTCATTAGCGAACATATGAGAGAATAATGGATATATATATATACACACACACACATTTCTAGCATGACGAAAACTTAGATGAGGTGAAAAATTGAATAACAACTCAAAAAAAATGGGAAGGTAGTGGGAGATACAAAGCCTTGGCCTCATTTCTCTTTGCTTTGCTTATATCTTGTTCTTCACAAATCCTTTTGTGTCAGCTACAGAGTTATTAAAACAAGCTCAACAACTGAAATCATTAATACAAGCTCAACAACTAAGAATTAGATAGAAATTGGTTTCAAATTCAAGAACTTTCCAACTTGGATTCTCAACTTATATGGTATGGGTCAAAGAATTCTAACACCGTAGAGCTAAATTGGGTTGCCAATAGAAACAACCTACTTCCCGATGGTTCTGCAATGCTCACCATTGATGATGAAGGAAGCTTGGTTATCAAATATGGTGAAGGAAAATCACTACCGTTGTTTTTAGTCGAGAATGCTAAAAGTACTATTACTATTTTAGAGGATAATGGAAACTTTGTGCTACGTGACAATGCAAGAAAAAGGGTTCTATGGCAATGCTTCAATCACCCAATAAACACTCTTCTACCGAAAATGAAACTGGATTTTAACAAAAGAACAGGCCAAAACTGGTCTCTAACTTCTTGGAGATTCCAAGGTTCGCCTTCTTCGAGATTTTACACCCTTGGTATTGACCTAAAGCGTCCCAACGAATTAACCATTTTGTGGCATGGAGACATCTATTGGAGAGATGGGACTTGGCTAAATGAACGTGGAACTTTCAACAGCACAAACTTTACTTCCACTTTTGTTGACAAGAACAAGTACAACTTTTCCAATTACACTTTCCTTTACAGCTCATCTGAAGATGAAGTATATTTCACTTATTTGTACATAAAAATACATTAGCAAAAATGAGAAGAAACTAAGAGACACTTAAGTTTTTTATTGCTTATAAAGGTGAGTTGTATAACAAAAATGATCAAAGCTTGGTCTCATGCTCTATCTTTAGTAATAAAGCGACATGGGATTCTGGCTGTTGGAAGAAAGGTGAGCGATTACAATCTTAAAACCCAGTTTCATTTTTGGTAGAAGAGTGTTTGTTGGGTGATCGAAGCTTTGCCACGGAACCCTTTTTGTTCCATTGTCACATAGCGCAAAGTTTCCATTATCCTCTAGAGTAGCAAGAGTACTCTTAACTTTCTCGACTGAAAACATCGGTAGTGATTTTCCTTCATCATATTTGATAACCAAGCTTCCTTCATCATCGATGGTAAGCATTGAAGAACCATCGAGAAGTGGGTTGTTTTTGTTAGCAACCTAATCTGGCTCTGCCATGTTAGAATCTTCTGACCCGTACCATATTCCTAAATGCCAACTGTAATCATTAGCAATATTAGTTGAGAATCCAAACTAAAAAGTTCTTGAATCTAAAACCAGTTTCTATCCAGTTCTTAGCTATTGAGCTTTTATTAATGATTTGAGCTATTGAGGTTGTTTTAATGACTCTACAGCTGACACAAAAGGGTTTGTGAAGAACAAGATATAAGCAAAGCAAAGAGAAATGAGGCTAGGACTTCCTTTCTCCCATTGCCTTCCTAATTTTTTTTGGGTTGTTCTTCAATTTTTCTCCTCATCTAAATTTCTATCATGCTGGAAATGTGTGTGTGTATCTATATATCCATTATTCTCTCATATGTCGGCTCAAGATTCTAGAATTGTTATCAACATTGACCTAAATGAATCTAGGTTTAAGGGTGCCATTTATTTTTCTCTCTTTAATTAAATTTACACTTAGGATGGATGTGACAACAATAACATTATTTTAGCAAATAGTTTTCAATTTTATAGTATTTCTTTTTGTAAATAATTTATTTTTTTAATTTTTTCTAGTATTTTAGCTCTTCTATTTCTCAAAAGTTTATATATATATTTGTTAATAAAAATTGAGAATTTATATTCATCCATTTTAAAACTAAATAAATTGTCATTTTCTTTGTTTATTAAAAAAATGACTTTTTACGGTTAACTCTACATTGGAAGTACGTAGAACTATTCTTATTGTGGGAGGAGTAATAGCAATTACAATTAACCCCTTCTCCTAACACGTGCATTTCCTATAAATTTGAATACCTAAACTCCTAAAAATTGATTCTAGCCCACTAATTCATTGCTTTAAGTTATATATAGAGATAAATCAAATACATTAGGAAATGAAGGTTGAATACTAATAAAAATAAATAAATAAATTATATGCCTGAAGTAAAGGTTGAATACACTTACCTGTTTTTTTAACATCATCAACGAGATAGATAACCCTTGCTCATGGATCACTGGAGCGTTTAAACTTTGTCCTTTTGCTCCATAACTCACAAGGATCAATGGAAAATGCTATACATGTACAATTGCTCCAGCACATAGCTTCACATTCACTTAAGGAGATATCCTTACCATCTTCTTCGATCTTCAATCTTTTACCCAACATGAAACTGGTGTCTACATAGATCTAACCAATTTTGGATGAGCAGTTACAATCTTGAACATTTTTCTTCCAACAGCTATAATTCTATGTTGCTTTACTGCTGAAGATAGAGCACGATACCAAGCTTTGATCATTTTCGTTGTACAACTCACATTTATAAGTAATAAAAAACTTAGGTGTCTCTTGGTTTCTTGTCATTTTTGTTGATGCATTTTTATATACAAAATAAGTGAAATATACTTCATCTTCAGATGAGCTGTAAAGGAAAGTGTAATTGGAAAACTTGTAGTTGTTGTTCTTGTCAACCAAAGTGGAAGTAAAGTTTATGTTGCCGTGATAAACACTTTTTAGTGTTTATCTGGATACTCTTATACTTACTTCTAGCATTTCCAACTTGCATTTAATTGTTCAATTAGCATATATTTTTATCATTGAGGTCTAATTGGAATTTATTATATTTCATATTAATTTTCCCACTTTAAGATCCAATTTTATTTGTTAGGGATTTTTAATTTCAGGAATGGACCCGGTAGGCCTCGAGATTTATGTCCAAGCTTAGGATTGAAGCAATAATTTTCATTAATTCATGAAGCAAGGGCACAAGGATAATTTCTCAATTCAAAGAGGGCGAAATAGGCTTTTGACAATATAAGGAGTGGCATTTTTGTAATTAGGGCTTCATTAATGGCAAACTTATAATTATTGCCAACTTAGACATATGAAATTCGGCTAGCCTCATTCCCAGCCGCAATTCACACTTTCCTCCACATTTCCTTCACTTTTCTCCCTCTCTCATGGTTGCCTCCATGGAAATGGAAGGCTAGGCGCGTTTGTGGTCGATCTGGGAAGGCTAGAAGACCTTCGGTTTGATTCTTGAGGCCTGAATTGTGTTTATTTTGAATTTAATGATAGTTATGCTTCTCTACTCTTCATTTCCCTCTCTGTGATTGTGTATGGTGATTATTATGCGTGATTACTGGATGGGTTTGTGGGATTTATAGGGTTGATCACTCTAGGATTGATTTCCACATAATAGAACTTGATTTGGTTAGATAGAAATTCGGAATATAAGTCTTGGATGTTCTAATCCTTTGCTGCGATGTTGGTTTAGGTTAGATTTGGTTCCAATGACCATAATCTATGCGATTGTGTAGTAGGAATTGCCGAGCTAGGTATAGGGATACCGGCTTAGTAAGGGTTCAACCAAATTAATTAATTAGGTAGGTTGATCTTGAGATTTTGGGGTTAATCTAGTTAATTAGCATAACTAGAATTAAATTTATCTTTAGGTCGAGGATAGAATCACCGTTGTCTGATAGTTTCCTAGGTTGACTACATTTCCATCATCTGTTTACTTCTATTTTACTATTTTTCGCATTTATTCACTGTTGAATTGCTGAAATCATCCCCCCATTTCGCCTAATTAACTGAAACCTATACTAGTGGTTCTCTGAGAATACGACCTTGGTTTGAAACTTGAACTTGGTATTTTAAATTGACCGCAACCTATAGTAGCAATGCTATAGGGCGCGTGTCAAATTTTGGCGCCATTGCTGAGGATCGAACCCGGGTCACCTGCGTGACAGGTGTCAAATTTTGGCGCCATTGCTGAGGATCGAACCCGAGTCACCTGCGTGACAGGTGGGAATACTCACCACTACTATAGGTTGCGGTCAAATTTAAAATACCAAGTTTGAGTTTCAAACCAAGGTCGTATTCTCAGAGAACCACTAGTACAGGTTTTAGTTAATTAGGCGAAATAGGGGGATGATTTCAGCAATTCAATAGTGAATAAATGCGAAAAATAGTAAAATAGAAGTAAACAGATGATGGAAATGTAGTCAACCTAGGAAACTATCAGACAACGGTGATTCTATCCTCGACTTAAAGATAAATTTAATTCTAATTATGCTAATTAACTAGATTAACCCCAAAATCTCAAGATTAACCTACCTAATTAATTAATTTGGTTGAACCCTTACTAAGCCAGTACCCCTGCACCTAGCTCGGCAATTCCTACTATACAATCGCATAGATTATGGTCATTGGAACCAAATCTAACCTCAACCAACATTGCAGCAAAGGATTAGAACATCCAAGACTTAAATTCCGAATTTCTATCCAACCAAATCAAGTTCTATTTCGTGGAAATCAATCCTAGGGTGATCAAGCCTAGAAATCCCACAAACCCATCCAGTAATCACGCATAATAATCACCATACACAATCACAGAGAGGGAAATGAAGAGTAGAGAAGTATAACTATCATTAAATTCAAAAGAAACACAATTCAGGTCTCAAGAATTAAACCGAAGGTCTTTTAGCCTTCCCAAATCGACCACAAACGCACCTAGCCCTCCATTTTCATGGAGGCAACCATGGGAGAGGGAGAAAAGTGAAGGAAATGTGGAGGAAAGTGTGAATTGTGGCTGGGAATGAGGCTAGCCGAATTTCATATGTCTAAGTTGGCAATAATTATAAGTATGCCAGTAATGAAGCCCTAATTACAAAAATTACAAAAATGTCACTCCTTATATTGTCAAAAGCCTATTTCGCCTTCTTTGAATTGAGAAATTATCCTTGTGCCCTTGCTTCATGAATTAATGAAAATTATTGCTTCAATCCTAAGCTTGGACATAAATCTCAAGGCCTCCCGGGTCCATTCCTGAAATTAAAAATCCCTAACAAATAAAATTGGACCTTAAAGTGGAAAAATTAATATGAAATATAATAAATTCCAATTAGACCTCAATGATAGCAATACTTAAATGCAAGTTGGAAATGCTAGAAGTAAGTATAAGAGTATACAGATAAATACTAAAAAGTGTTTATCATGCCGAAAGTGCCACGTTCTTTTAGCCAAGCCCCACTTCTCCAATAGATGTCTCCATGCTACCAAATGATCAATTTGTTGGGATGCTTTGGGTCAATACCAAGGCTGTAAAATCCCGAAGAAGGCGAACCCTCAAATCTCCAAAAAGTCAGAGACCAATTTTTGCTTATTCTTCCGTTAAAACCAAGTTTCATTTTCAGTAGAAGAGTGTATGTTGGGTGATCAAAGCTTCACCACAGAACCCTTCTTGTTGCATTGTCATGTAGCACAAAGTTTCCATTATCTTCTAGAGTAGCAATAGTACTCGTAGCATTCTCGACTGAAAAACATTGGTAGTGATTTTCCTTTACCATATTTGAAAACCAACCTTCCTTCATCATCAATGGTGAGCATTGCAGAACCATTGGGAAGTGGGCTATTGGCAACCTAAACTGCCTCTACCATGTTAGAATGTTCTGACTCGTACCATATTCCTAAATATCAACTGTAATCATCAGCAATATTAGTTGATAATCCAAGCTATTTGTCTAGTTCTTAGCTATTGAGCTTATATTAATGATTTGAGCTATTAAGCTTGTTTTAATAACTCTACAGCTGACACAAAAAGATTTGTGAAGAACAAGATACAAGTAAAAGGAAGAGAAATGAGGACAGGGTTTCCTTTCTCCTACTGCCTTCTCATTTTTTTTGGGTTGTTCTTCAATTTTTTACCTCATCTAAGTTTCCATCATGCTGGAAATGTGTGTATATATATATTCATTATTCTCTCATATGTCCACTCACGAGTCCAGAATTGTTGTCACCATTAACCCAAATGAATCCAGGTTTAAGGATGCCATCTTATTTTTCTCTCTTTAATTAAATTTACACTTAACTTTTTTTAGTAAATAGTTTTCATTTTATAGTATTTATTTTTGTAAATAATTTATGTTTTTTTATTTTTTATTTTTGGTATTTTAGCTCCTCTATGCAGCAAAAGTTTATATATATATTTGCTAATAAAATTTTAGAATTTATATTCATCCATTTTAAAACTGAATAAATTGGCATTTTATTTGTTTATTAAAAAAAAAATAGTTTTTTACAATTGACTCTACATCAGAAGTATGTAGAACTAATCTTGTTGTGGGAGGAGTAATAGCAATTGCAATTGCAATTAACCCCCTCACCTGACTGACACGTGCATTTCTTATAAATTTGAATACCTGGACTCTTAAAAATTGATTTTGGTCCACCAATTCATTCTTTTAAGTTATATATAGAGATAAATCAAATAAATTAGCAAATGAAGGCTGAATACCAATAAATAAATAAATAAATAAATTATATGCCGTAAGTAAAGGTTGAATACACTTACCTGTTTCTTCAACATCATCAAAGAGATAGATAACCCTCGCTCGTGGATCAACGACATAATCTCTTCCAACAGCACTTCCCTCTCCCCCAATTTGTAGAAATTCTGATACACTTCCAGCTCATCTTGTAATCTTTTTAACTCAATCTTGGTCTTTAAAACTTCAGGATAATACTCATATTTCTCCTTTAAAATCTGTGGATAAAAGCTTAATCTAAGCATATGATACAGTAATTATACAAAGGAAACTTTTAAGAACGTATTTACCTTGTGTTCATGTGTGAGGGACACCAGCTCTTCTTCCATGAATTCCTCAGTGTGTAAAACGCCATCCATGAGGCTCTCAAGGCGAAGAATTTTATCTTCCCTTGTCTGTGCTATTATGGCATTGCATTCCCTCTCATGCTTGCACTGTTGCACCTATAGATATGGTTGTAAATGGTGAGAACAACAGAAGAAAAAAATAGTCACAGATAGAATTTGTAACAATGAGAGAAGCTTACTAAGAGATTGAGCTGCATTATCTCTGCAGTTTGCCTCACACAGAACTCAGTGAAAACCTAAATGATGACTACAATAGTTGGCCTGGATTCAGTAGGCTTCAGTGAAAACCTAAATGATGACCGTGTCAAAGATGCACTGCAACGATGACTTTCAATAATTTCAAGACCATGGCATATGCTTGCAGCCAAATTTTCAGTTTTAGTAAGAGAATTTGGACCTGTCTGACTAGAAAGAACATTTGATGAGCTTTTATTAAGGACTGTTTTTGAGCCTAAAACACTTCCATTGTGAAGTTCTTTCTTAGACGCAGACAACATTGATGAGGTCCTCAGACTTTTTCTACTGCTGCTGATTGTAGCTGAAACCCTGGAAGTTGGGGATTTAAGCAGTGGAGATGCATCGCATGGACTTATGCTGTGGCCAGAAGGGGAGACACGATTCATAGAGGGACTTGGAATATCTTGGGAGGCATCTGAGACTGAAGTGGCAGAAGAAATTCCTTTGTCAGGTTCTCCAACAGGGCAAGATAAACTGCTGCTCACCATTGCACTGGATGGTTCTTCATTCAGCAATTTACTTCCAGAGCAACCAGAAATGCTTTTGTTCTCCGCAGGTTCAGCCCAATCCTCAATTTGCATGTTTATTTCTTGCTCATTTTTCTCTATGATATCACAATTATTCAACACATTAGCATTGCAGAAATCCACAGCAGAGTCCTCAACACCTTCCTCATCTATCTTCATCTCTTCGTCACCATCCTCATCAAGACGAGGCAGTGCCAACGGTCGATTGAGGCTAGACTGTAATAGATTCAAACTTCTC
The DNA here is from genome assembly GCA_022379115.2 of Bauhinia variegata. NCBI lineage: Eukaryota > Viridiplantae > Streptophyta > Magnoliopsida > Fabales > Fabaceae > Bauhinia > Bauhinia variegata. The sequence goes on from CM039430.1 coordinate 9,135,213, forward strand.
CGGATCCAAGCTGCTGAATCACCTCCACTTGAGTCGCTAGGATGATATCCATTTGACTTGATGTGATGCAGCTCATCCTGTTGACCACTTTTAGTCATTCTAAAAGAATTTCATATAATGACAAAATAGAAAACTGATTATCAAAAGGAAGATAGTATACCCTTAGTTGGTGTATCACTTCCCGAAAGTGCTTCGCATCATCCTCCATCACTTCATTAACGACTGCCTTGTTCTTGATAGCTTTGGCACGTTGTGCAAATCTGAGTGTACTAAAAGTTTCACTCCTGCAACTGTAGTATTAAATCATCTCAACATAAATAATACATAGATCAAAAGGAAAATACTTCTGGAGTATCAAATAACACCCTTGGTCTGTATATAACCTTTGTGCTGGGGAAATAGCACAGACCATTGCTAATTTTGCATTCCCGCCTAGAGACTCCTGCAATTAAAAAGTCAACCTGGAGTCTCTATAGGGTATATGCTGTTGATTTCCTGTTTGGGAAACTTCAGCAAGGATGTTTATCAAATTCCTGCAGTCCAATTTTAGTTGAGTGAGGACAAGGACTGACGGGTTATTTCTAGAACTATTTTTTGGGGGTAGATTTTACTTTCATTTTGGATGTGAAATGATGAGAAACATCCACGAGAAAAGTTCAGGGCCTCAATATATGTGCAACAATAAAAGTCTGTCCTTCTTTCCTATACACGATTCCAATTTGTGCTTAGTTTCTCCTAATAGAGTGGTGGCCTTGAACTTTCTGTCTTCTAAAAACTTATGGTACCAAATGATTTAGCATATTAAACTTTTCTTCAGTATACATATTTATTGTTCAAACCATTCCATAGTTCTTCATCTCAGGTATCAAGCATCAATATCATGATATTGTTGAAATGTCAGCTAGTGAGAAAACCAAAAACGAATCTTCTCATTTAAATTAATGATATGGACCTGTTATGATACATACACATAAGCAAAGATGAAACCATACCCAAGATGTGAGAGTGATCTATTAATATTTCCAGCTTCCTTCAAGCGCTCTCCTGCAGCCCAAGTCAGTTTTTGTCATTCTGACCCAGCGAGATCAACAAAATTGATTCTACTTGTTTTGAAGCTGCTTATATCTGCAGTGCTCTGCTAACATGAATTCACTTCTCAAAATCCTTTCTATTAATATGGGAAAAGGACAATAAGAGAACACTAAGTATTTACACTTCCATTTCAAGCAGAGCAATATCTTCCTAACAGAAGCTCATTCAACAAGCTTATTAACCACATTGGCCTCAAAGAACACTCATATGGGATACATTGGAGACTAAGATACAATACAAGATCAACTAAACAATATGAACTGTCCCAAACCCCCAAGGTAACTCTCAACATAAATAAAAGTTCAAGCTCAAGTTCTCACTCAAAGGCATATTGAAAGTTACCATATGGACGGGTTATTAAGCCATGGAAAGCCATTGTTACCAGGGCAGTATAAGGCATAAAATGAAGTGCACATATACAACCACTCATCAAGTTTCATAAAATCAAATGCAATGAGGATGAATTCCCTCACAAGGATGAAAATGCACTCCACTTTCTCATGTGTCTAGAGGGTTAAGTAGTCACTGAAGTCAATGCAATTCAAAATCCCTCCATAGGCTTGCTCATATATCAAATTTCCACCACTAAATAATGAACCAAAAACACTAATCATAGGGACTTTAATCGGTTATAATGGGGCTTCAGGATAGGGATGGTCAAAAAGGATGGATTGTAGTAAAAATAAAGGTAAAACACACCATCATAAGACAACGTGAATTCAATGCAACCCTTTAATTTCAATCACTCTCCAACCACCAAGCCTCACACTTACACATTTCTTCTCCCTTGTTTTTCATTCTTTTACTTTTTGCTAGTTTTTCTTTTCAATTCAATTTTTTTTTTTTTTTCATTTTCCAGCTCTTTTTCTTTCACTTTGTCTTTTTCTTGGGAGAATTTTCCTATTCTTTGAGGCTATTTCTTCCCACTTTCCTTCACATCGACCAAGCAACCTTTCCATGCATTGAATTCCCAAACTCCTTGAAGGTGTTAGGTTCAAAATATGGGTAAATCAAAGGAAGGTTACATGGCTTAAAATGTGATTAAAAGAAGGGAAGGCTAAGGGTCAAAAGGGTCAACTAATGGTGATCATGCAAGGTCTGGTTATGAAAGGCTAAAGTGGCTAATCCTAAGTGCCCTAATCACCTTACCGTTCATGATTCATGTGTGGTCTCAACATGTATACTAGAGCAAGTTCTAGCAAAACCAATAATGCATGAGACACTCAAAAATGATTCAAGAGCTTCAAAAATATAACTCTATGCCTCAAAAGCTCACAAATGGCTAATATTCATCCTCATACATTTTCATTCACTCCACTATCAAAGTGTTTATCCACACAATGGGAATTAACAATAAATATGAGATCACACAGCATAAGGGTTAGCTCAGAGTTCCTAGAGGCTTTCCAATAATCAATTCAACAGTTTAACAGGTATATATCAATTCAAAGCATCAAATCAATTGGTTTAGACATAACAAGAAATCGTGCATTGCAACTCATCAATTCAAGTCTCCTCATCCCATAATATCACAAATCAAGCACAGTTTTTATCATCGGCCATGGCTTTTAGTCAAATTCTTTTTTGAATAAAACTAAAACTAATTAAACAAAACAAAACCTAATCAACTATACACAATCATGCAAGAATATAAGAAACATGCAAAAACACTCCAACTAATTAACCTATTCAAACAATAACCATATTACAGGAAAGCAAATAAACAGGCACAAGTGTCCCCCCCAAACTCAAAACTTACAGTGTCTTCAGTGCAAAAATAAAAGAAAAGGAAAAGGGCACTCCCTGTGTGAGGTTGACTAATCATCATCAGAGTCCTCATAGGTGGCATCAGTACTGCCTCCAAACTTGCTTCCAAACCTGCATAAGTCAATTGAATTGTCTGAAATACTCTAAAATCTAATTACTAATTAAAAAAAAAAAAAAAAACTTGTTACTTTCCAAATATAGTTTGAAAGAGATTGGTCGCACCATTTCCAGATGATTGAGTTGAACTTTCCAACTGTGCTTACAAGAATGAGTAATATGGAAAACTTTAAAGCTTTACTGTGAAACTACAAGTACATATATTTTAAAAAGCTTTAAAGATAAACTTACAATTTTGTTACTTGTTTCTTGTCTAGTTGCTTTCCATTGTTGCCCCTTCGTGTCACAATGTACATTTCAGCTTGTGAAGGATATTTCCCATTAGGCTTCTTTGCACGCTATATGAAAACAATGCATGAACAGTAATACATGAATTTAACCTATCCATCAAATTAACTATTTATACAAATGTGTAGTGGGAACTTTACCGATAACAGCAAAGCCAGTTCTCCCAACTCGATGAGGACACTGTTGCATTGCTCTGTGCTTTGAATTAGGTTCATAAGTTTTCTATTCACAAAATGAAATTTAGAAAACAATAAAAACTATTTATTCCAAAAAAAAAACATGTGTATATATGTATGTAACTTACAAAGACTGTGGCTAGTACTAGAGTAAAGTACCCGCACTATATCACTTTTCCAATACTTGATAAGCTCCTTAAACTGAGTCTCCAGCATACTGTTAGGATGATTGTTAACCTCTCTGCATCAGTTTTATATTTATCAAAATGAGATTTTTTCACCCTACACTTGTAAACTCTCCAAGTAGAATGCTTCAAGAGGTCAAATATATTTTCTTTGAAATAATTAAAATACATGATTAGTAACAAACTACAAAAGCATAATATGTAATTCAAGTAATGAAATAACTATAAGCTCAAACGTTTACATAATCCCAAATGTCATCTCTTTTTAACTTCACCAATGTTTTCCAATTAGTGAAGGTTAAAGGGAAAAACCAATATGTCCTTGCAATAGTACCCAAAAAGGACCTAAATGAACTCAACGATTGAGAATTTGGTCCTATGGGGGTTGCCAATGCTAATTGAAGATGATATTTTCTCTCTCTTCCATTGTTCGTGCATGAAACCTCTTTACACAATGTTGGACCTGTAGTGGTTGTCTCAAATAGCTCTATTTCATCAAAATAAATCATTTATTGACTTGTAAATAACATCATATAGTAAGAGAAAGCCATTGGTATCTTATAGTAAATATCATCTATCTAATAACAGAAAACATGTATGCCAGAACACATCAAAAGGCATAATCACATATAGTAAATATCTTAGGCGTTACCAACTTCATAATCAAAAACTGGGAATGAAAATAGTTGAATTCTAAGCATAATTTTATTGTCATTTTGTACATATTACTTTTTATCACTATATAATAAACCTCCTCTTCTGTAGACACAAACTTGCTGGCTCCATAAAAAAGTGCATCAAGTTCTTTCTACCACATAAGATAAAAAGAATCTCTTTTTGGTAAAGTGGCTCTGAATTGTTTCAAAAAAGAGATGCAACATGGTTGACAAAAGATCATACAAATGTAAACATTATTTTAGAGAAAATAATTATACATTCTGTAGTTACCACGTGAAAACACTATAATTACTATTTTTCTGCTACCTAGAGAAATTTTCTCCTATATATCTGATTGACTACTATATAATATATTATTACAAATACTCTTTTTATACATCAGATTTATGCAATTCTAACATGACTTTAGTAAAGCATGACTCTCATTAATTAGATTTTATATATATATATATATATATATATATATATATATATATATATATACATGACAACAGATTCATGCATATCTTGTATTAATCAGTAAACGACTCACCTTTGGAATGTACAAAATCATGGGTTAAGTGGAAAAGAGCAAGAGGATCCTTTACTTCTTGATTTTTGTTCATATTTATCATCCACGTTGTCCATTGAACTGGCATCTCTACCTTCAGGAAATCTCAAGGAATTAGCATCCCCATATGACATCCCTTCCCTCTTATATATAGAAGGATTGAGAAACCACCCTGCACAGAAGCACAAAGAAAACAAAGTGAGATTTTTGAGCATGTATATAAACATATACTTCCTAGTAGTGGCATATATTTAAATATACCTAAACCTGGAGGACCTTTTCCAGTACAGTGTGGGTTCCAAGCATAAAGATCAACCCAATGGCTAATTCTGGCTTCTATCATGACATGATAATCTTATTTTTTTTCCTCTCATCAGCAAGACATATAGCAACGTAAGGTTTTTGAACATTTCCAAAGGTACATGAACATGCCACTAAATAGGACAATTCTATGGAGTTTTGTTCATAAATGAAAGTATAAAACAGAATGAAATTTTACCTTGTCAAAGTATAAAACATGGCTAAAAACAAATTCAAAAGGTAGGGAGAAAAAGAGATAAAATGGGAAACAATTTTGATCAAGAAACTTAATATTGTGAGACAGAGGAAGCAATTTGAAAGAGGAAGAGAAATAACAGGAGGGAGAGAGGTGTTACCACAATTGGATTCATCCTTTGAATTATTGTGAGATTGAACACCTTGGAGCTTTGCTAATCAAGCACTATGAAGTTGCTATTGTACAGCTTTATAACCTACTATACATTGATGCATTTACTAATGCTGGAAAGTTCTTGATATTCAAGTTGCACTTATCATCTCCAAGTCCAGCTTGAGAGGGGGGTATTGGAGGTTTTGGGATTGCTGTCGCGTGACCTATCATGTGATGCATTACAGCTTATAGAATCAGAATCAAAAGTATGTTAATTCTATTACCCTGCTTTATTGGGCCCATATTCCGCAGCAGATGTTGCCCCTTCAAACTGCAAAAGGAGAAAACTTTCATACAAAAAAGTAATGCCATGATATAAGCTTAAATGATATACAATTTGTCCAATTAATAGAAAATAACATTCTGTATTATTTTAAAAACCCATCTATTGCTTGAAAATCCGTATAAGACTTCTTCACACAAGAATTTAGTTTATTGCTGCTTGTTTTTAACATAAAACCATAGAAACCTGCAGTGGGCATTGTCTCAAATTTAGTAATATATTACAAAATTTGGAAGTTCTATAGTGTTTGAGTTTTTAATCATTATGCTGAGGAAGGATTATCATGAGAAACAAGCCCCAGAAAGATAAGATTTTGTGAAACTATTTCCTTCTCATTTTCTTTTTTAATTTGAAAATATGTGAGAAATTAGGTAGGAAATGGACCAAAGAGAGTAAGGGCAATCCATATTGAAGTCAATCTCTTTCAAAACCAATATTCCGAAACCAACTTTACAATCAAATTTTTTTTCTATTACCTCAGTGAATCTATAATAGATACATTTAGAGGGGGGGGGGGGGGGGGGGGGACGATTTGCTCTCTGTTCTACGCATAGAAGACATTATTTATCCTCATGCAGAAGGCATTTTGATTGACATTTAATGGTGTCCAACTATTATATAGTCTCAATTCTCTGCCGAGCTTCCATAATTATTATAATTAATCAAACAACCAAGAATGGAAGTCTAACTTATGTAAAAGCAAGATTTACAAGATAGGAAAGAAACTGTCCATTAGTTATCATGAGCTTATTTGTGCTTACTAAACCTCTCCTTATTTTTCATGGTGACGCTTCAGCAATATACACAAAAGTAGTAAATGAAGCTATTCCAACACCTATACCAACCAAAAGACCTTCGACTATGAGCACATAAGGATCCGGAGCAGCAGTCATGACAACTACTCCAAAAACAAAGATAACATTAGCATTAAGGGTGGCTTTCTTCCAACCAAAAGTATCATTAAGCCAACCACCTATTGCAGCTCCAACAATTGCACCAGCCAAAGCCGTGCTGATAGAAAAATACATGTGATCTACTTTTTAAAGTTAACCATTTCAGCTCTTTTGTATCAAAATGGAAACAAGCTCTTTGGACTTAAGAAAAACAAACTCACTCCTACATGGAAATGGATACTAACATTGGGCTCAAGTCTTAGCCAAAGCCCAGTAGCCTTTTGAATCATTTGCAGGCCTATGATGCTGAAACATGATGACTTTCCAAAAAGCCTAACCAAGCAAAATAGGCAATAGGAATAAGACAAAATTATGAGCTCTATCAAGGAATTTTTTTCATGAGCATTTAAGAGGAAAATTAGATAATTGGGTAAACATGCTTGCTGCTACTATGAGAAGTGACCTTCTATGAAAGGAGACAACCATGAAAAGGACAAAGCTCATGCTACTATGCTACTATTGTCTAAAAGTTGTGTTCAGAATTGCTATGTATCAAAGTCTAACTTTTGCAAACAAAAGACTCTACAAATGAGACAACATGGATGAACTACTACAAAAGAGCCAAAATTCAAATATTCAAATTTTCCTTCCAACGGCTAGTGAAGTTTGGCTATAAAAGGAGAAGTGATTCAACGTTTTGACAACAAGATTGAAGTGTGCGAAAAACTGAAGTTATTACACTCTCCTCAACTCTCTCAACACTTTCTTCACTTGCAAAACATTCTAGAGTGTCTTTGATCTCCATTAGAAATCAACTGTACTAGACAGCATTCCAAGCTTGTTAAACACTCTTGAAATCATATGTTATAAAAGGCTTTAATCCTTGTGATTCGATCTATAAATCATTTTTAGGATTGGGAGGTTCTATTTGAACCATTGTTGTAAGGTTCTTCATACTATAGAAAACCAAGCTCAGCATGTATATAAGCTGGGAGTTGCTGAACGGTTCTTTGGTGATTCATAAAACCAAAGTTTGATGTATTAAAGATGCTAGGATCCTATAAACTAGATTGAAGATAGTGAATAACTCTCTCAAAGGTGTTTGAGAGGAGTGGATGTAGGTCATCTTCATTTGTGACCAAACCACAATAAATTGCTTGTGTATTTCTTCTTCCCTTATTCTTTTATTTCATATACATCAACATATCACTTAGTCACATCACCCAAATTAAATTTTGGTTTTAACTCGAGATCAAGCTTATATTGTTTTTCTACAAGCTTAAAAATTAAATGATATTTTTTTAACAGAATTTTTATTTTGCAAAATGTTTTAAAGTACCTTATTCACCCCCTCTAGGACACATGTACACTTTCTTGTGGTATCAAAGCCTCAGCCTTTGTAAAGTTGGGCTAACATCCTTAAGTTGAGATCCTAAGTTGTGCCAAAAAATATGGAAGACTTCAAGGTGGGCAACTCATGCATGGAAGCTTTTACAACTAGTGGAGAAATAGAATGCAAATGTTTTTGGGTTCAAATCGCTTTAAGCTCTTCAGAATTGTTAAAAATGGATATGAAGAACCAACCAAAGAAGTTGATGGAAGAATAGTTCCAAAGAATAAAGCTGAATACATGGATCTAGAGAAGAAAAGACCTTCATTGCACATGAAGGCCAAATATATGCCTACTAATGTTGTATGCTCAAAAGAGTATGAAATTATAGTGGCTCGTAACACAGCAAAAGAAATGTGGGATCGATTAGAAAGTATACATGAAGGAAGAAGTGACATCAAAGAATCAAGAATTGACATCTTTGCTGAAACACATGAGATGTTCCACATGGAAGAAGGAGAGTCCATAGAGAAATATTTTACAAGATTTCTTTATATTTTGAACCAACTCAAAATACTTGGTAGAAATCTTACTCAAAGGGAACAAGTAAAGAAGTTACTCAAATGTCTCTCAGACGAATGGCACACCAAAGGCTATATACTTCGACATTATGCCAAGAAAAATAAGATGACTGTTAATGAGCTCTGTGGAGAACTTGAAGCTGAAGAAATGATGATTAAAATGAAAGGACAAAAGGTACAAGAGCGAAAGAAGGGAAAACAGCTTGTTTTTGGGACAAAATCAAGATTCTTGACAAAGAGCTTGATGAAATCTGAATTATTTTTGAAAAAGACAAGATGTTTATTGAGGATTTGAAAGAAAAGGAAAATATTTCTAAAAAACTACTTTTAGAAAATGAAGCTTTGAATTAAGCATGATAAACTTTCAAATGATTTAGCAAATTTTGTCAAAGGAAAGAAAAACCTTGATAAGCTCATTGGAATGCAAGAGAGTGATTTAGAGCGTTCCTTCTTGAAGGAAGGCTTAGGATATAAAAGTCCAAATGGAAAGCTAAAGCTCATAAAGATAGCTATAACTATTGCAACAAGCTTGGTCATTATGCATATCAATGTAACTACAAGAAAAATGTGCCTAAGTACAAATGGATTTGGGTACCAAAAGGTACCATTACTACTAACAAACAAGGACCCAAGCTAGTATGAGTACCTAAAGCTGCTTCTTCAAAAGATAGAGATAGGGTAAGCTCAAGAAAGGAATCTGGTACCTTGAAAGTGGGTGCTTGCACCACATGAATTGGGACAAAGAAAACTTTATAGAGCTCCATGAACAAGGAATGGGGAAGATGCGGTTTGGTGATGATAGTAAAGGAAGAATTATTGCATGGGAAAGATCTAGCTTACTCCTACTCTTGTTGTCAAGAATATTTATTATGTTAAAGGTTTTAAGCGCAACCTAATGAGTATAAGCTAGCTTTGTGATCTTGATCACAAGGTATGTTTTCAAGACTCCAAATGCACTGTCTATGATCTTATTGGAAAGGATACCATTTTTGAAAGTTATAGACATTCAAATGTTTACAAAGTCTCCAACAAGAATTTAGCTTTCAAAATTGAAATTTGTTTAGTTTCTCAAGTTGAAAATGTTTTTTTTTTTTGTGGCATAGACATCTTGATCATGCTCATATGCAGCTTATTTCAAAATTGTCAAGAAATGAAGCTTATTTTTGGACTTTTAGAGCCTCATTTTGAAAAAAAAAAACTACTTGTGCTGCATGTCAAAAGGGAAAACAGAGAAAGTCTTGACCATGAAAATGGATTGGACTCACACATCTACAAACTAGCCCAATAAGATCAATTTTGTATTTGGCCATATAGGGTAGGACATAAATCACATGGGAAACTAGGTAAAGTTTTCCTAGTTTCATTTGGGTCCCCATAAACAACAAATTCTTAGGGGTTTTTGGATTCATTTGGGTTAACACTGACAACAATTCTAAGCTCGTGAGCGGACATATGAGAGAATAATGTATATATATATATATACACACACACAGATTTCCAGCATAACAAAAACTTAGATGAGGTGACAAATTGAAGAACAACCCAAAAAAAATGGGTAGGCAAATGATGCCCTGGCCTCATTTCTCTTTGCTTTGCTTATATCTTGTTCTACACAAATCCTTTTGTATCAGCTGCAGAGTCATTAAAACAAGCTCAATAGCTCAAATCATTAATACAGGCTCAACAACTAAGAACTGGACAAAAACTAGTTTTAGATACAAGAACTTTCCAGCTTGGATTCTCAACTAATATTGTTGATGATTACAATTGGTATTTAGGAATATCGTACGAGTCAGAAGATTCTAACACGACAGAGCCAATTTGGGTTGCTAACAGAAACAACCCACTTCCTGATGGTTTTGCAATGCTCACCATTGATGATGAAGGAATCTTGGTTATCAAATAAGGTGAAAGAAAATCACTACCGTTGTTTTCAGTTGAGAATGCAACAAAAACTACTATTACTCTACAGGATAATAGAAACTTTGTGCTATGTGACAATGCAACAAGAAGGATTCTATGACGAAGCTTCAATCACCTAACAGACACTCCTTTACCAAAAATGAAACCGGGTTTTAACAAAAGAACATGCCAAAACTGGTCTCTGACTACTTGGAGATTCTAGGGTTTACCTTCTTCGGGATTTTACACCCATGGTATTGACCCAAACCATCCCAACAACTTAACCATTTGGTGAAATGGAGACATCTGTTGGAGAAGTAGGGCTTGGCTAAAAGAATGTGGCACATTCGACAACACAAATTTTACTTCCACTTTGGCTGACAAGAACAACAACTATAGCTTTTCCAATTACATTTTCCCTTACAACTCATCTAAAGATGAAGTATTTTTCACTTATTCTGTGCATAAAAATGCAACGGCAAAAACAATAAGAAACCAAGAGACACCTAAGTTTTTTATTACTTATAAAGGTGTGTTGTACAATGAAAATGATCCAAGCTTGGTCTCGTGCTCTATCTTCAGCAATAAAGCGACATGAGATTCTGGCTGTTGGAAGAAAAGTAAGCTGTTAAAATCTCGAAGAAGGCAAACCCTAGAATCTCCAAGAAGTCAGAGACCAATTTTTGCTTGTTCTTTTATTAAAAACCATATTTCATTTATGGTAGAAGAGTGTGTTGGGTGATCAAAGCTTCGCCACATAACCCTTCTTGTTTTATTGTCACTTAGCACAAAGTTTCCATTATCCTCTAAAGTAGCAATAGTACTCGTAGCATTCTCGACTGAAAATATCGGTAGTGATTTTTCTTTACCATATTTGATAACCAAGCTTCCTTCATCATCAATGGTGAGCATTGTAGAACCATCGAGGAGTGGGTTGATTCTATTAGTAACCCAAACTGGTTCTGTCATGTTAGAATCTCCTGACTCGTACCGTATTCCTAAATATCAATTGTAATCATTAGCAATATTAGTTGAGAATCCAGGCTAGAAAATCCTTGAATTTGAAACCAGTTTTTGTTCAGTTCTTAGTTGTTAAGCTTATATTAATGATTTGAGTTGTTGAGCTTGTTTTAATGACTCTACAGCTGAAACAAAAGGACTTGTCAAGAACAAGATATAAGCAAAGCAAAGAGGAATGAGGCCTAGGCTTCCTTTCTCCCATTGCCTTCCCATTTTTTTTTTGGATTCATTTGGGTCAATGTTGATAGCAATTATAGGCTCGTGAGTGGACATATGAGAGAATAATGTGTATATATATACATACACATTTCCAACATGACAGAAACTTAGATGAGGTGAAAAATTGAAGAACAACCTAAAAAAAATAAATGGGATGGCAGTGGGAGAAATGATTCCCTGGCCTTATTTCTCTTTGCTTTGCTTATATCTTGTTCTTCACAAATCCTTTTATGTCAGCTGTAGAGTTATTAAAACAAACTCAACAACTCAAATCATTAATACAAGCTCAACAACTAAGAATTGGAGAAAAACTACTTTCAGATTGAAGAACTTTCTAACTTGGATTCTCAACTAATATTACTAATGATTACATTTGGTATTTAGGAATATCGTACGAGTCAGAAGATTCTAACACGGCAGAGCTAGTTTAGGTTGCCAACAGAAACAACCCACTTCTTGATGGTTCTGCAATGCTCACCTAACAGTGCAACAACCCACTTCTTTGTTATCAAATAAGGTGAAGGAAAAACACTACCGTTGTTTTCAATCGAGAATACTACGAGAACTATTGTTACTCTAGAGGATAATATAAACTTTGTGCTACGTGACAATGCAACAAGAAGGGTTCTATGAGGAAGCTTCAATCACCTGACAGACACTCCTCTACCAAAAATGAAACTTGGTTTAAACAGAAGAACAGGCCAAAACCGTTATCTGAGTTCTTGGAGATTCCAAGGTTTACCTTCTTCGGGATTTTACACCCTTGGTATTGACCCAAAGCATCCCAACAAATTGACCATTTGGTGGCATGGAGACATTTGTTGGAGAAGTGGGGCTTGGCTAAAAGAATGTAGCACTTTCGACAACACAAACTTTACTTCCACTTTGGCTGACAAGAACAACGGCTATAGCTTTTTCAGTTACATTTTCCTTTACAACTCTTCTGAAGATAAAGTATATTTCACTTATTCTGTGCATAAAAATGCATCAGCAAAACCGACAAGAAACCAACAGACACTTAAGTTTTTTATTACTTATAAAGGTGAGTTGTACAATGAAAATGATCCAAGCTTGGTCTGGTGCTCTATCTTCAGCAATAAAGTGACATGAGATTCTAGCTGTTGGAAGAAAAGTGAGCTGTTAAAATCCCGAAGAAGGCAAACCCTAGAATCACCAGGAAGTCAGGGACTAATTTTTGCTTGTTCTTTTATTAAAAATCATATTTCATTTCCAATAGAAAAGTGTGTTGGGTGATCGAAGCTTTGCCACAGAACCTTTCTTGTTTCATTGTCACGTAGCACAAAGTTTCCATTATCCTCTAGATTTGCAATAGTACTCATAGCATTCTTGACTGAAAACATCGGTACTGATTTTCCTTCACCATATTTGATAACCATGCTTCCTTCATCATCAATGGTGAGCATTGCAGAACCATCGAGGAGTGGGTTGTTTCTATTAGCAACCCAAACTGGCTTTGTCGTGTTAGAATCTTCTGCCTCGTACCATATTCCTAAATATCAACTGTAATCATCAGCAATATTAGTTGAGAATCTAAGCTGGAAAGTCCTTAAATCTAAAACCAGTTTTTGTTCAGTTCTTAGTTGTTGAGCTTATATTAATGATTTGAGTTGTTGAGCTTGCTTTAATGACATTGCAGTTGACACAAAGGATTTGTGAAGAACAAGAAATAAGCAAAGCAAAAGGAATGAGGCCTAGGCTTCCTTTCTCGCATTGCCTTGCCATTTTTTTTGGATTCATTTGGGTCAATGTTGATAGCAATTCTAGGCTCGTGAGTGGACATATGAGAGAATAATGTGTATATATATACACACACATTTTCAACATGACAGATACTTAGATGAGGTGAAAAATTGAAGAACAACCCAAAAAAAAATGGGAAGGCAGTGAGAGAAATGATGCCCTGGCCTCATTTCTCTTTGCTTTGCTTATATCTTGTTATTCACAAATCCTTTTGTGTCAGCTATAGAGTCATTAAAACAAACTCAATAGCTTAAATCATTAATACAAACTTAACAGCTAAGAACTGGACAGAAACTAGTTTCAGATTCAAGAACTTTACTACTTAGATTCTCAACTAATATTGCTAATGATTACAATTGGTATTTAGGAATATGGTACGAGTCAGAAGATTGTAACACGGTAAAGCTAGTTTGGGTAGACAACAGAAACAGCCCACTTCCTTATGGTTCTGCAATGTACACCATTAATGATGAAGGAATCTTGGTTATCAAATAAGGTGAATGAAAATCACTACCGTTGTTTTCAGTCGAGAATGCTACGAGAACTATTGTTACTCTAGAGGATAATAGAAACTTTATGCTACGTGACAATGCAACAAGAAGGGTTATGTCGTGACGTTTCCATCACCCAACACTCATTTTGGCTGTTAGAAGAAAGGTGAGGAATTATAATCTTGAACGTTTTTCTTCCAACAGCCCAAATCCCATCTCGCTTCACTGCTAATGATAGAGCATAAGACTAAGCTTTGATCATTTTTGTTGTATAGAAAACCTTTATAACTAATAAAAAACTTAGTTATCTGTTAGTTTCTTGGCATTTTTACTGATGTATTTTTATGCACAAAATAAGTTAAATATACTTCATCTTTAGATGAGCTATAAAGGAAAGCGTAATTGGAAAACTTGTAGTTGTTGTTCTTGTAAGCCAAAGTGGAATAAAGTTTGTGTCTCTGAAATTGCCATGTTCTTTCAGCCAAGCCCCACTTCTCTAATAGATGTCTCCATGCCACCAAATGGTCAATTCGTTGGGATGTTTTGGGTCAAGACCAAGGGTGAAAAATCCTGAAAAAGGCGAACCCTAGAATCTCCAAGTAGTTAGAGACCAGTTTTTGCTTGTTCTTCTGTTAAAATCCAATTTCATTACTAATAAAAGAGTGTCTGTTAGGTGATCGAAGCTTCACCACAAAACCCTTCTTGTTGCATTATCACTTAGCACAAAGTTTCCATTATCTTCTAGAGTAGCAATAGTACTCGTAGCATTCTCCACTAAAAACATCGGTAGTGATTTTCCTTCACCATATTAAATAACCAAGCTTCCTTCATCATCAATGGTGAGCATTGTAGAACCATCGAGGAGTGGGTTGTTTCTATTGGCAACCCAAACTAGCTCTGCCATGTGAGAAGCTTCTGACTCGTACCATATTCATAAATATCAACTATAATCATCAGCAATATTAGTTGAGAATCCAAGCTGGAAAGTCCTTAAATCTAAAACTAGTTTTTATTCAGTTCTTAGTTGTTGAGCTTATATTAATGATTTGAGCTGTTGAGCTTGTTTTAATGACTCTGCAGCTAACACAAAAAGGATTTGTGAAGAAAAACAAATAAGCAAAGCAAAGAGAAATGAGGGATGGGCTTCCTTTCTCACATTGCCTTCCTATTTTTTTTGGATTCATTTGGGTCAATGTTGATAGCAATTCTTGGCTCATAAGTGGACATATGAGAGACTAATGTGTATATATACACACGCACACATTTCTAGCATGACAGATACTTAGAGGAGGTAAAAAATTTAAGAACAACCCAAAAAAAAAAATGGGAAGGCAGTGGGAGAAATGATGCCCTGGCCTCATTTCTCTTTGCTTTGCTTATATCTTGTTATTCACAAATCCTTTTGTGTTAACTGTAGAGTCATTAAAACAAACTCAAATAGCTCAAACTATTAATACAAGCTCAACAGCTAAGAACTGGACAAAAACTAGTTTCAGATTCAAGAACTTTACAACATAGATTCTCAACTAATATTGCTAATGATTACAATTGGTATTTATGAATATGGTACGAGTCAGAAGATTGTAACACGGCAGAGCCAATTTCGGTAGCCAACAGAAACAACCCACTTCCTGATGGTTCTGCAATGTTCACCATTAATGATAAAGGAATCTTAGTTATCAAATAAGGTGAAAGAAAATCACTATCGTTGTTTTCAGTCGAAAATGCTACGAGAACTATTGTTACTCTAGAGGATAATAGAAACTTTGTGGTACGTGACAATGCGACAATAAGGGTTTTATGACGAAGCTTCAATCACCTAACAAACACTCCTCTACCAAAAATGAAATCGGGTTTTAACAGAAGAATAGGCTAAAACTGGTATCTAACTTCTTGGAGATTCTAGGGTTTACCTTCTTCGGGATTTTACACCCTTGGTATTGACCCAAAGCATCCCAACGAATTGACCATTTGGTGGCATAGAGACATCTGTTGGAGAAGTGGGGCTTGGCTAAAAGAATGTGGCACTTTCGACAACACAAATTTTACTTCCACTTTGGCTGACAAGAACGGCTATAACTTTTCCAATTACATTATCCTTTACAACTCTTCTAAAGATGAAGTATATTTCACTTATTCTATGCATAAAAATGCATCAGCGAAACTAACAAGAAACTAAGAGACACCTAAGTTTTTTATTACTTATAAAGGTGAGTTATACAACGAAAATCATCCAAGCTTGGTCTCGTGCTCTATCTTCAGCAATAAAGCAACATGAGATTCTAGTTGTTGGAAGAAAGGTGAGCTTTTAAAATACCGAAGAAGGCAAACCCTTCAATCACCAAGAAGTCAGAGACCATTTTTTTGCTTGTTCTTCTATTAAAAACCATATTTCATTTCTAGTAGAAGAGTGTGTGTTGGGTGATCGAAGCTTCGCCACAAAACCCTTCTTCTTGCATTGTCATGTAGCACAAAGTTTCCATTATCATCTAGATTAGTAATAGTACTCGTAGCATTCTCGACTGAAAACATCGGTACTGATTTTCCTTCACCATATTTGATAACCAAGCTTCATTCATCATCAATGGTGAGCATTGCAAAACCATCTACGAGTGGGTTGTTTCTGTTGATAACCCAAACTGGCTCTGCCATGTTAGAATCTTCTGACTCGTACCATATTCCTAAATATCAACATTAATCATTAGAAATATTAGTTGAGAATCCAAGCTGGAAAGTCCTTGAATCTAAAACCAATTTTTGTTCAGTTCTTAATTGTTGAGCTTATATTAATGATTTGAGCTATTGAGCTTGTTTTAATGACTCTACAGCTAACACAAAAAGGATTTGTGAAGAACAAGATTTAAGCTAAGCAAAGAGGAGTGAGGCCTGGGCTTCCTTTCTCCCATTGCCTTCCCATTTTTTTTTGATTCATTTGGGTCAATGTTGATAGCAATTCTAGGCTCGTGAGTGGACATATGAGAGAATAATGTATATATATATACACACACATTTCCAGCATGACAGAAACTTAAATGAGGCGAAAAATTGAAGAACAATCAAAAAAAAAAATGGGAAGCTAGAGGGAGAAATGATGCCCAAGCCTCATTTCTCTTTGCTTTGCTTATATCTTGTTCTTCACAAATCTTTTTGTGTCAACTATAAAGTTATTAAGACAAACTCAATAACTCAAATCATTAATACAAGCTCAACAACAAAGAACTGGACAGAAACTAGTTTCAAATTCATGAACTTTCCTACTTAGATTCTTAACTAATATTGCTAATGATTACAATTGGTATTTAGGAATATGGTACGAGTCAGAAGATTGTAACACGGCAAAGCTAGTTTGGGTAGACAACAGAAACAGCCCACTTCCTTATGGTTCTGCAATGTACACCATTAATGATGAAGGAATCTTGGTTATCAAATAAGGTGAATGAAAATCACTACCGTTGTTTTCAGTCGAGAATGCTACGAGAACTATTGTTACTCTAGAGGATAATAGAACTGTATGCTACGTGACAATGCAACAAGAAGGGTTATGTCGTGACGTTTCCATCACCCAACACTCACTTTGGCTGTTAGAAGAAAGGTGAGGAATTATAATCTTGAACGTTTTTCTTCCAACAACCAAAATCCCATCTCGCTTCACTGTTGATGATAGAGCATGAGACTAAGCTTTGATTATTTTCATTGTATAGCTCACCTTTATAACTAATAAAAAACTTAGTTGTCTATTAGTTTCTAGGCATTTTTGCTTATGTATTTTTATGCACAAAATAAGTTAAATATACTTCATCTTTTGATGAGTTGTAAAGGAAAGCGTAATTGGAAAACCTGTAATTATTGTTCTTGTCAGCCAAAGTGGAAGTAAAGTTTGTGTTGCTGAAAGTGCCATGCTCTTTCAGCCAAGCCCCACTTCTCCAATAGATGTCTCCATGCCACCAAATGGTCAATTCGTTGGGATGTTTTGGGTTAATACCAACGGTGCAAAATCCTGAAGAAGGCGAATCCTGAAATCTCCAAGTAGTTAGATACTAGTTTTGGCTTGTTCTTCCGTTAAAACCTAATTTTATTTCCAATAAAAGACTATCTGTTGGGTGATCGAAGCTTCACCATAAGACCCTTTTTGTTGCAATGTCACTTAGCACAAAGTTTCCATTATCCTCAAGCAATAGTACTCGTAACATTCTCGACTGAAAACATCAGTACTGATTTTTCTCCACCATATTTGATAACCAAGCTCTCTTCATCATCAATGGTGAGCATTGAAGAACCATTGAGGAGTGGATTGTTTCTATTGGCAACCCAAACTAGCTCTACTGTGTTAGAAACTTCTGACTCGTACCATATTCCTAAATATCAACTGTAATCATCAGCAATATTAGTTGAGAATCCAAGCTGGAAAGTCCTTAAATCTGAAATCAGTTTTTGTTCAGTTCTTATTGTTGAGCTTATATTAATTATTTGAGCAGTTAAACTTGTTTTAATGATTCTGCAGCTGACACAAAAGGATTTGTGAAGAACAAGATATAAATAAAGTAAAGAGGAATGAGGCCTGGGCATCCTTTCTCACATTGCCTTCCCATTTTTTTTGGATTTATTTAGGTCAATGTTGATAGCAATTCTAGGCTCATGAATGGACATACGAGAGAATAATGTGTATATATATACACACACATTTCTAGCTTGACAGAAACTTAAATGAGGTGAAAAATTAAAGAACAGCCCAAAAAAAAATTGGAAGACAGTGGGAGAAATGATGCCCTGCCTCATTTCTCTTTGCTTTGTTTATATCTTGTTCTTCACAAATTTTTTATGTCAGCTGTAGAGTCATTAAAACAAACTCAATAGCTCAAATCATTAATACAAGCTCAACAACTAAGAACTGGACAGAAACTAGTTTCAGATTTAACAACTTTCCTACTTAGATTCTCAACTAATATTGCTAATGATTACAATTGGTATTTAGGAATATAGTATGAGTCAGAAGATTCTAACACGGCAGAGCCAGTTTAGGTTGCTAACAGAAACAACCCACTTCCTGATGGTTCTGCAATGCTCACCATTGATGATGAAAGAAGCTTGGTTATCAAATAAGGTGATGGAAAATTACTACCGTTGTTTTCAGTCGAGAATGCTACGAGAACTATTGTTACTCTAGAGGATCAGAGAAACTTTATGGTACGTAACAATGCGACAAGAAGGGTTCTATGACGAAGCTTCAATCACCTAACAGACACTCTTATACCAAAAATGAAATTGGGTTTAAACAGAAAAACAGGCTTAAACTGGTATCTGACTTCTTGGAGATTCCAGGGTTCACCTTCTTTAGGATTTTACACCCTTGGTATTGACCCAAAGCATCCAAACGAATTGACCATTTGGTGGCGTGGAGACATCTGTTGGAGAAGTGGGGCTTGGCTAAAAGATTATGGCACTTTCAACAACACAAACTTTACTTCCACTTTGGCTGACAAGAACAACTGTTATAGCTTTTCCATTACATTTTCCTTTACAACTCTTCTGAAGATGAAGTATATTTCACTTATTCTATGCATAAAAATGCATCAGCAAAACCGACAAAAAACCACAGACACCTAAGTTTTTTATTACTTATAAAGGTGAGTTGTACAATGAAAATGATCCAAGCTTGGTCTCGTGCTCTATCTTCAGCAATAAAGCAACATGAGATTCTGGCTGTTGGAAGAAAGGTGAGTTGTTAAAATCCCGAAGAACACAAACCCTTGAATCACTAAGAAGAGTGTGTTGGGTGATCGAAGCTTCGGCACAGAACCCTTCTTGTTGCATTGTCACGTAGCACAAAGTTTCCATTATCATCTAGATTAGCAATAGTACTCGTAGCATTCTCGACTAAAAATATCAGTAGTGATTTTTCTTCATCATATTTGATAACCAAGCTTCCTTCATCATCAATGGTGAGCATTGCAGAACCATCGAGGAGTGGGTTGTTTCTATTGGCAACCCAAACTGGCTCTGCTATGTTAGAATCTTCTGACTCGTACCATATTCCTAAATATCAACTATAATTATTAGCAATATTAGTTGAGAATCCAAGATGAAAAACCCTTGAATTTGAAACCAATTTTTGTTCAGTTCTTAATTGTTGAGCTTATTTAATAATTTAAGCTGTTGTACTTGTTTTAATGACTCTGCAGCGGACACAAAAAGGATTTGTGAAGAACAAGATTTAAGCTAAGCAAAGAGGAATCATGCCTGGGCTTCCTTTCTACCATTGCCTTCCCATTTTTTTTGGATTCATTTGGGTCAATGTTAATAGGAATTCTAGCCTCGTGAGTGGACATATGAGAGAATAATGTGTATATGTATACATACATATTTCCAGCATGACAAACACTTAGATGAGGTGAAAAATTTAAGAACAACCAAAAAAAAAAAAAATGGGAGGGCAGTGGGAGAAATTATGCCTAAGCCTAATTTCTCTTTGCTTTGTTTATATCTTATTATTCACAAATCTTTTTGTGTCATTTTAGAGTCATTAAAACACACTCAAGCTCAAATCATTAATACAAACTTAACTACTAAGAACTGGACAGAAACTAGTTTCAGATTCATGAACTTTCTTACTTAGATTCTCAACTAATATTGCTAATGATTACAAATGATATTTAGGAATATGGTACGAGTCAGAAGATTCTAACACGACAAGCCAGTTTGGATTGCCAACAAAAACAACCCACTTCCTGATAGTTCTGCAATGCTCACCATTGATGATGAAGGAAACTTGGTTATCAAATAAGGTGAAGAAAAATCACTATCATTGTTTACTGTCGAGAATGCTACGAGAACTATTGTTACTCTAAAGGATAATAGAAACTTTGTGATACGTGACAATGCAACAGGAAGGGTTATGTCGTGAAATTTCCATCACCCAACACACACTTTGGCTGTTAGAAGAAAGGTGAGCTGTTACAATCTTGAACGTTTTTCTTCCAACAGCCAAAATCCCATCTCGCTTCACTACTGATGATAGATCATGAGACTAAACTTTGATCATTTTTGTTGTATAGCTCACCTTTATGACTAATAACAAACTTAGTTGTTTGTTGGTTTCTTGGCATTTTTGCTGATGTATTTTTATGCACAAAATAAGTTAAATATACTTCATCTTTTGATGAGTTATAAAGGAAAGCGTAATTAGAAAACCTATAGTTGTTGTTCTTGTTAGCCAAAGTGGAAGTAAAGTTTTTGTTGCTGAAAGTGCCATGTTCTTTCAGCCAAGCCCCATTTCTCCAATAGATGTCTCCACGACACCAAATGTTCAATTCGTTGGGATGTTTTGGGTCAATACCAAGGGTGCAAAATCCTGAAGAAGGCGAACCTTGGAATCTCCAAGTAGTTAGAGACCAGTTTTGGCTTGTTCTTCTGTTAAAACCCAATTTTATTTCCAATAAAATAATGTCTGTTGGGTGATCAAAACTTCACCACAAAACCCTTCTTGTTGCATTGTCACATAGCACAAAGTTTCCATTATCCTCTAGAGTAGCAATAGTACTTGTAGCATTCTCGACTGAAAACATCGGTAGTGATTTTCCTTCACCATATTTGATAACCAAGCTTCCTTCATCATCAATGGTAAGCATTGTAGAACCATCGAGGAGTGGGTTGTTTCTATTGGCAACCCAAACTGTTTCTACCGTGTTAGAATCTTCTGACTTGTACCATATCCCAAAATATCAACTGTAATCATCAGCAATATTAGTTGAGAATCCAAGCTGGAAAGTCCTTAAATCTGAAATCAGTTTTTGTTCAGTTCTTAGTTGTTGAGTTTATTTTAATGATTTGAGCTGTTGAGCTTGTTTTAATGACTCTGTAGCTGACACAAAAGGATTTGTGAAGAACAATATATAAGTAAAGCAAAGAGGAATGAGGCCTGGGCATCCTTTCTCACATTGCCTTCCCATTTTTTTTTGGATTCCTTTGGGTCAATGTTGATAGCAATTCTAGGCTCATGAGTGGACATATGAGAGAATAATGTGTATATATCTACACACACATTTCCAGCATGACAAAAACTTAGATGAGGTGAAATATTGAAGAACAACCCAAAAAAAATGGGAAGGCAGTAGGAGAAATGATGCCCTGGCCTCATTTCTCTTTTCTTTATTTATATCTTGTTCTTCATAAATCCTTTTGTATCAGTTGTAAAGTCATTAAAATAAACTCGATAGCTCAAATCATTAATACAAGCTCAACAACTAAGAACTGGACAGAAACTAGTTTGAGATTCCTACTTAGATTCTCAACTAATATTGCTAATGATTACAATTGGTATTTAGGAATATGGTACGAGTCAAAAAATTGTAACACGGCAGAGCCAGTTTGGGTTGCCAACAAAAATAACCCACTTCCTGATAGTTCTGCAATGCTCACCATTGATAATGAAGGAAGCTTGTTTATCAAATAAGGTGAAGGAAAATCACTACTGTTGTTTGTAGTCGAGAATGCTACGAGAACTATTGTTACTTTAAAGGATAATAGAAACTTTGTGCTACGTGACAATGCAACAAGAAGGGTTTTGTCCTAAAGTTTCCATCACCCAACACACACTTTGGCTGTTGAAAGAAAGGTGAGCAATAACAATCTTGAAATTTTTTCTACCAACAGCCAAAATCCCATCTCACTTCACTGCTGATGATAGAACATGAGACTAAGCTTTGATCATTTTTATTATATAGCTCACCTTTATAACTAATAAAAAACTTAGGTGTCTCTTGGTTTCTTGCCATTTTTGCTGATATATTTTTTTGTATGAAATAAGTTAAATATAGTTTCATCTTTAGATGAGTTATAAAGGAAAGTGCAATTGGAAAACCTGTAGTTGTTGTTCTTGTCAGCCAAAGTGGAAGTAAAGTTTGTGTTGCTGAAAGTGCCACGTTCTTTCAGCCAAGCCCCACTTCTCCAATATATGTCTCCATGCCAACCAATGGTCAATTCGTTAGGATGTTTTGGGTCAATACCAAGGGTGTAAAATCCTAAAGAACGTGAACCCTAGAATTTAGAGACCAGTTTTGGCTTGTTCTTCTGTTAAAACCCAATTTTATTTTCGATAAAAGAGTGTTTGTTGGGTGATCGAAGCTTTGCCACAAAACTCTTCTTGCTACATTGTCACGTAGCACAAAGCTTTCATTATCCTCTAGAGTAGCAATAGTACTCATAGCATTCTCAATTGAAAACATCGGTAGTGATTTTCCTTCACCATATTTGATAACCAAGCTTCTTTCATCATCAATGGCGAGCATTGCAGAACCATCGAGAAGTGGGTTGTTTCTATTTGCAACCTAAACTAGCTCTATCGTATTAGAATCTTCTGACTCGTACCATATTCCTAATAATAACTATAATCATCAGCAATATTAGTTGAGAATCGAAGCTAGAAAGTCCTTGAATCTGAAACCAGTTTTTGTCCAGTTCTTAGATGTTGAGCTTATATTAATGATTTGAGCTATTGAGCTTGTTTTAATAACATTGCAATTGGCACAAAAGTATTTATGAAGAACAAGATATAAGCAAAGCAAAGAGAAATGAGGCTAGAGCTTCCTTTCTCCCACTGTCTTCCTATTTTTTTTTTGGGTTGTTCTTCAATTTTTCACCTCATCAAAGTTTCCGTCATGTTGGACATGTATGGGTGTGTGTATATATATATCCATTATTCTCTCATATGTCCGCTCATGAGCCTAGAATTGATGTCATCATTGACCCAAATGAATCCAGGTTTAAGTGTGTCATCTTATTTTTCTCTCTTTAATTAAATTTACACTTAGGATGGACGTGACAATAATAACATTATTTTAGTAAATAATTTTCAATTTATAGTATTTCTTTTCGTAAATAATTTATGTTTTTTTATTTTATTTATTTATTTATTTTGTATTTTAGCTCCTCTATTTCGCAAAAGTTTATATATATATTTGCTAATAAAAGTTGAGAATTTATATTCATCCATTTTAAAATTGAATAAATTACCATTTTATTTGTTTATTAAAAAATGACTTTTTAGGGTTAACTCTACATTGGAAGTATGTAGAACTAATCTTGTTGTGGGAGGAGTAATAGCAATTGCAATTAACCCCCTCTCCTAACACGTGCATTTCTTATAAATTTGAATACCTAAACTCCTGAAAATTGATTTTGGTCCACCAATTCATTCCTTTAAGTTATATATAGAGATAAATCGAATAAATTAACAAATGAAGGTTGAATACCAATAAATAAATAAATTATATGTCCGAAGTAAAGGTTGAATACACTTATCTGTTTCTTCAACATCATCAACGAGATAGATAACCCTCGCTGGTGGATCAACAACATAATCTCTTCCAACAGCACTTCCCTCTCCCCCAATTTGTAGAAATTCTAATACACTTCCAGCTCATCTTGTAATCTTTTTAACTCAATCTTGGTCTTTAAAACTTCAGGATGATACTCATATTTCTCCTTCAAAATCTGTGGATAAATGCTTAATCTAAGCATATGATATGGTAATTATACAAGGGAAACTTTTAAGAACGTATTTACCTTGTGTTCATGTTTGAGGGACACCAGCTCTTCTTCCATGAATTCCTCAGTGGTAAAACGCCATCCATAACCCTCAAGGCGAAGAATTTTATCTTCCCTTGTCTGCGCTATTATGGCATTGCATTCCCTCTCATGCTTGTACTGTTGCACCTATAGATATGGTTGTAAATGGTGAGAACAGCAGAAGAAAATAATAGTCACAGATAGAATTTGTAACAATGAGAGAAGCCTACTGAGCGATTGAGCTGCATTATCTCTGCAGTTTGCTGCGCACAGAACTCTTCAAGTGCCATTTCTCTCCAGATAGATCCTGCCAAAACATTCTCTACTGCCTGTATGACAAAATAAACTAAAATTCTCAACTAATAAATATAAAAGAATTCATGCTATACTGTAAAGTACAGGTGTTTCTTAGAATTACTTTGAGAACTTGCTTCTTTGGCTTATCAGCAGACTCATGGCAATCAACAGGTAATAACTGCAGGTTTGAGGCACTATCCATCTCATTGGCATCAAGTTGCATTCTGCTTCTACAATTTTTACATGTAAATACTGCAGAATCTTCTTCATGGACATTATCTTGAAGGAAAGTCTGCACACCTACATCAACTTTGTTAACTACAAAAGTTGGCCTGGATTCAGTAGGCCTCAGTGAAAACCTAAATGATGACCGTGTCAAAGCTGCACTGTGACAATGACTTTCAATAATTTCAAGACCATGGCATATGCTTGCAGCCATTTTCAGTTTTAGTAAGAGAATTTGGAGCTGTCTGACTAGAAAGAACATTTGATGAGCTTTTATTAAGGACTATTTTTGAGCCTAAAACACTTCCATTGTGAAGATCTTTCTCTGACGCAGACAACATTGATGAGGTCCTCAGACTTTTTCTACTGCTGCTGATTGTAGGTGAAACCCTGGGAGTTGGGGATTTCAGGAGTGGTGATGCATTGCATGGACTTATGCTGTGGCTAGAAGGGGAGACACGATTCATAGAGGGACTTGGAATATCTTGGGAGGCATCTGAGACTGAAGTGGCAGAAGAAACTCCTTTGTCAGGTTCTCCAACAGGGCAAGATAAACTACTGCTCACTATTGCACTGGATGGTTCTTCATTCAGCAATTTACTTCCAGAGCAACCAGAAATGCTTTTGTTCTCGGTAGGTTCAGCCCAATACTCAATTTTCATGTTTATTTCTTGCTCATTTTCCTCTATGATATCACAATTATTCAACACATTAGCATTGCAGAAATCCACAGCAGAGTCCTCAACACCTTCCTCATCTATCTCCATCTCTTCGTCACAATCCTCATCAAGACGAGGCAGTGCCAACGGTCGATTGAGGCTAGACTGTAATAGATTCAAACTTCTCCGGATCCAAGCTGCTGAATGATCTCCACTTGAGTCGCTAGGATGATAACCATTTGTCTTGATGTGATGTAGCTTATCCTGCTGACCACTTTTAGTCATTCTAAAAGAATTTCATATAATGACAAAACAGAAAACTGATTATCTAAAGGAAGAGAGTATATCCCTTCATCCTCCACGACTTCATTAACGACCGCCTTGTTCTTGATAGCTTTGGCACGTTGTGCAAATCCGAGTGTACTAAAAGTTTCACTCCTGCAACTGTAGTATTAAATCATCTCAACATAAATAATACATAGATCAAAAGGAAAATACTTCTGGAGTATCAAATAACACCCTTGCCTTTGTGCTGGGGAAATAGCACAGACCATTGCTAATTTTGCATTCCCGCCTAGAGACTCCTGCAATTAAAAAGTCAACCTGGAGTCTCTATAGGGTATATGCTGTTGATTTCCTGTTTGGGAAACTAGAGCAAGGATGTTTATCAAATTCCTGCTGTCCAATTTTAGTTGAGTGTGACGGGAAGGAAACTGTACCAGTTGACTTGTTGGGAAGGTATTATAAGTTGAAAGAGAAAAAGTTAACTGAAGATTCTATTATTTGCAATATAGCAAAAGTATAGTTACGTTTTCATCACAGTAGGTAATTTGGTGCTATAGTTTCTTTTAATCTGTAATCATTAATTTATACACAAGCAATAGTTAAGGAGAAAACTTGGTGCCGATCAATCACGTTTAAGCAGTGGGTACAACCATAATTTGGTGCCTTCTCAAGTTTGTAGAAGTTCAGAGTGTAAAATTTGTTTTAAACAGAATGTACTCATCAACATTAATGAGCATTTATAACCTAAGTTTTTCAAACAGTAAATATTGACTCTTGTTTCAAAAACACCACAATATTTGGTGATTCCCAATGGTGATCTATGTGGTAGATTATATGTTAATTTGCAAATAGAAAGATTCATGAGAAAACTTGAGGCTTCAATGTATAATTCTACTTGAAAGAGCAAAAGTTCCCACAAGATTTTACTCTAGCATTTCCAAATGAAATCCTTTATTCACAGGGGTACCTTCAGAAGATGGTACCTATTTTTTGTAACACCTATGACATTGCTTTGCCAACTTAAACTTCTGCGCTGCCCCATTTATTTTTCTTCCCTTAGTTCTAAATCATAATGGCTATTATGGTACTATAGTTTCTCTCAGCTTTAAAGTCAGACACAAGAAATTAAAGCATACTAGGTGTCAAGTAGACAACTCATGTAATCAGATAATTAAGAACTAGTTTAAGAAAGTGAACTCTTCATGCTTTTCCAAACTGAACTCTTCATGCTAGGCTTTCTCTGTATTAACCGTTGTTTCAGAATACCATAGAGTTTGGGTTATTTCTAGAACTATTTTTTGGTGGTAGATTTTACTTTCATTTTGGATGTGAAATGATGAGAAACATCCATGAGAAAAGTTCAGGGCCTCAATATATGTGCAACAATAAAAGTCTGTCCTTCTTTCCTATACATGATTCCAATTTGTGCTTAGTTTCTCCCAATAGAGTGTGAACTTTATGTCTTCTAAAAACTTATGGTACCAAATGATTTGGCATATTAAACTTTTCTTCAGTATACATATTTATTGTTCAAACCATTCCATAGTTCTTCATCTCAGGTATCAAGCATCAATATCATGATATTGTTGAATGTCAGCTAGTGAGAAAACCAAAAACGAATCTTCTCATTTAAATTAATGATATGGTCCTGTTATGATACATACACATAAGCAAAGATGAAACCATACCCAAGCTGTGAGAGTGATCTATTAATATTTCCAGCTTCCTTCAAGGGCTCTCCTGCAGCCCAAGTCAGTTTTTGTCATTCTGACCCAGCGAGATCAACAAAATTGATTCTACTTGTTTTGAAGCTGCTTATATCTGCAGTGCTCTGCTAACATGAATTCACTTCTCAAAATCCTTTCTATTAATATGGGAAAAGGACAATAAGAGAACACTAAGTATTTACACTTCCATTTCAAGCAGAGCAATATCTTCCTAACAGAAGCTCATTCAACAAGACTTATTAACCACATTGGCCTCAAAGAACACTCACATGGGATACATTGGAAACTAAGATGCAATACAAGATCAACTAAACAATATGAACAGTCCCAAACCCCCAAGGTAACTCTCAACATAAATAAAAGTTCAAGCTCAAGTTCTCACTCAAAGGCATACTAAAAGTTAACATATGGACGGGTTAAGCCATGGAAAGCCATTGTTACTAGGGCAGTATAAGGCATAAAATGAAGTGCACATATACAACCACTCATCAAGTTTCATAAAATCAAATGCAATGAAGATGAATTCCCTCACAAGGATGAAAATACACTCCACTTTCTCAAGTGTCTAGAGGGTTAAGTAGTCACTCAAGTCAATGCAATTCAAAATCCCTCCACAGGCTTGCTCATATATCAAATTTCCACCACTAAATAATGAACTAAAAACACTAATCATAGGGACTTTAATGGGTTGTAATGGGGCTTCAGGATAGGTATGGTCAAAAAGGATGGATTGTAGTAAAAATAAAGGTAAAACACACCATCATAAGACAACGTGAATTCAATGCTACCCTTTAATTTCAATCACTCTCCAACCACCAAGCCTCACACTTGCACATTTCTTCTCCCTTGTTTCCCATTCTTTTACTTTTTGCTAGTTTTTCTTTTCAATTCAATTTTTTTTTTCTCATTTTCCAGCTCTTTTTCTTTCACTTTGTCTTTTTCTTGGGAGAATTTTCCTATCCTTTGAGTCTATTTCTTCCCACTTTCCTTGACATCGACCAATGCATTGAATTCCCAAACTCCTTCAAGGCATTAGGTTCAAAATATGGGTAAATCAAAGGAAGGGTACATGGCTTAAAATGTGATTAAAAGAAGGGAAGGCTAAGGCTCAAAAGGGTCAACTAATGGTGATCATGGAAGGTCTGGTTATGAAAGGCTAAAGTGGCTAATCCTAAGTGCCCTAATCACCTTACCGTTCATGATTCATGTGTGGTCTCAACATGTATAATAGAGCAAGTTCTAGCAAAACCAAAAATGCATGACACTCTCAAAAATGATTCAAGAGCTTCAAAAATATAACTTTATGGCTCAAAAGCTCACAAATGGCTAATATTCATCCTCATACATTTTCATTCACTCCACTATCAAAGTGTTTATGCACACAATGGGAATTAACAATAAATATGGGATCACACAGCATAAGGGTTGGCTCAGAGTTCCCAGAAACTTTCCAATAATCAATTCAACAGTTTAACAGATATATATCAATTCAAAGCATCAAATCAATTTGTTTAGACATAACAAGCAATCGTGCATTGCAACTCATCAATTCAAGTCTCCTCATCCGATAATATCATGGATCAAGAACAGTTTTTATCATCAGCCATGGTTTTTAGTCAATTTTTTTTTTTTTTGAATAAAACTAAAACTAAATAAACAAAACAAAATCTAATCAACTACA
This sequence comes from Bauhinia variegata, assembly GCA_022379115.2. Taxonomy (NCBI): domain Eukaryota; kingdom Viridiplantae; phylum Streptophyta; class Magnoliopsida; order Fabales; family Fabaceae; genus Bauhinia; species Bauhinia variegata. The sequence goes on from CM039430.1 coordinate 9,164,692, forward strand.
CACAATCATGCAAGAATATAAGAAACATGCAACATGCAAAAACACTCCAACTAATTAACCTATTCAGACAATAACCATATTACAGGAAAGCAAATAAACAGGCACAAGTGTCCCCCCCAAACTCAAAACTTACAGTGTCTTCAGTGCAAAAATAAAAGAGAAGGAAAAGGGCACTCCCTGTGTGAGGTTGACTAATCATCATCAGAGTCCTCATAGGTGGCATCAGTACTGCCTCCAAACTTGCTTCCAAACCTGCATAAGTCAATTGAATTGTCTGAGATACTCTAAAATCTAATTACTAATTAAAAAAAAAAAAAAAACTTGTTACTTTCCAAATATAGTTTGAAAGAGATTGGTCGCACCATTTCCAGATGATTGAGTTGAACTTTCCAACTGTGCTTACAAGAATGAGTAATATGGAAAACTTTAAAGCTTTACTGTGAAACTACAAGTACATATATTTTAAAAAGCTTTAAAGATAAACTTACAATTTTGTTACTTGTTTCTTGTCTAATTGCTTTCCATTGTTGCCCCTTCGTGTCACAATGTACATTTCAGCTTGTGAAGGATATTCCCATTAGGCTTCTTTGCACGCTATATGAAAACAATGCATGAACAGTAATACATGAATTTAACCTATCCATCAAATTATCTATTTATACAATAGTGTAGTGGGAACTTTACCAATTACAGCAAAGCTAGTTCTCCCAACTCGATGAGGACACTGTTGCATTGCTCTGTGCTTTGAATTAGCTTCATAAGTTTTCTATTCACAAAATGAAATTTAGAAAACAATAAAAACTATTTATTCCAAAAAAAAAAAAACATGTGCATATGTGTATGTAACTTACAAAGACTGTGGCTAGTACTAGAGTAAAGTACCCGTACTATATCACTTTTCCAATACTTGATAATCTTCTTAAACTGAGTCTCCAGAATACCGTTAGGATGATTTTTTAACCTCTCTGCATCAGTTTTATATTTATCAAAATGAGATTTTTTTTCACCCTACACTTGTAAACTCTCCAAGTAGAATGCTTCAAGAGGTAAAATATATTTTCATTGAAATAATTATAATACATGATTAGTAACAAACTAAAAAAGCACAATATGTAATTCAAGGAATGAAATAACTATAAGCTCATACGTTTACATAATCCCAAATGTCATCTCTTTTTAACTTCATCAATGCTTTCCAATTAGTGAAGGTTAAAGGGCAAAACCAATATGTCCTTGCCATAGTACCCAAAAAGGAGCTAAATGAACTCAACGATTGAGAATTTGGTCCTATGGGTTGCCAATGCTAATTGAAGATGATTTTTTCTCTGTCTTCCATTGTTCGTGCATGAAACCTCTTTACACAATGTTGGACCTGTAGTGGTTGTCTCAAATTGCTCTATTTCATCAAAATAAATCATTTATTGACTTCTTGTAAATAACATCATATAGTAAGAGAGAGCCATTGGTATCTTATAGTAAATATCATCTATCTAATAACAGAAAACATGTATACCAGAACACATCAAAAGGCATAATCAAATGTAGTAAATATCTTAGGCGTTACCAACTTCATAATCAAAAATTGAGAATGAAAATAGTTGAATTCTAAGCATAATTTTATTGTCATTTTGTACATATTACTTTTTATCACTATATAATAAACCTCCTCTTCTGTAGACACAAACTTGCCGGCTCCATAAAAAATTGCATCAAGTTCTTTCTACCACATAAGATAAAAAGAATCTCTTTTTGGTAAAGTGGCTCTGAATTGTTTCAAAAAAGAGATGCAACATGGTTGACAAAAGATCATACGAATGTAAACTTTATTTTAGAGAAAATAATTATACATTCTGTAGTTACCACGTTAAAACACTATAATTACTATTTTTCTGCTACCTGGAGCCTAGAAAAAACAAAAAGGAAATTTTCTCCTATATATCTGATTGACTCCTATATAATATATTATTACAAATACTCTTTTTATACATCAGATTCATGCATTTCTAACATGACTTTATTATTAAAGCACGACTCTCATTAATTAGATGTTATATATATATATATATATATATATATACACACACACACGTGACAACAGATTCATGCATATCTTGTATTAATCAGTATTTCATTTGGAATGTACAAAATCATGGGTTAAGTGGAAAAGAGCAAGAGGATCCTTTACTTCTTGATTTTTCTTCATATTTATCATCCACATTGTCCATTGAACTGGCATCTCGACTTTCCGAAATCTCAAGGAATTAGCATCCCCGTATGACATCCCTTCCCTCTTATATATAGAAGGATTGAGAAACCACCCTCCACAGAAGCACAAAAAAAACAAAGTGAGATTTTTGAGCATGTATATAAACATATACTTCCTAGTAGTGGCATATATTTAAATATACCTAAACCTGGAGGACCTTTTACAGTACAGTGTGGGTTCCAAGCATAAAGATCAACCAAATGGCTAATTCTGGCTTCTATCATGACATGATAATCTTATTTGTTTTCCTCTCATCAGCAAGACATATAGCCGCGTAAGCTTTTTGAACATTTCCAAAGGTACATGAACATGCCATTAAATAGGACAATTCTATGGAGTTTTGTTCATAAATGAAAGTATGAAACAGAATGAAATTTCACCTTGCCAAAGTATAAAACATGGCTAAAAACAAATTCAAAAGGTAGGGAGAAAAAGATATAAAAGGGAAACAATTTTGATCAAGAAACTTAATATTGTGAGACAGAGGAAGCAATTTGAAAGAGGAAGAGAAATAACAGGGAGGGAGAGAGGTGTTACCATAATTGGATTCATCCTTTGAATTATTGTGAGATTGAACACCTTGGAGCTTTGCTGATCAAGCACTATGAAGTTGCTATTGTACAGCTTTATAACCTACTATACATTGATGCATTTACTAATGCTGGAAAGTTCTTGATATTCAAGTTGCACTTATCATCTCCAAGTCCAGCTTGAGAGGGGGGTATTGGAGGTTTTGGGATTGCTGTCACGTGACCTATCATGTGATACATTATAGCTTATAGAATCAGAAACAAAAGTATTATGTTAATTCTATTACCCTGCTTTATTGGGCCCATATTCCGCAATAGATGTTGCCCCTTCAAACTGCAAAAGGGGAAAACTTTCATACAAAAAAGTATGCCATGAGATGAGCTTAAATGATATACAATTTGTCCAATTAATAGAAAATAACATTCGGTGTATTATTTGAAAAACTCATCTATTGCTTGAAAATCCGTATAAGACTTCTTCACACAAGAATTTAGTTTATTGCTGCTTGTTTTTTACATAAAAACCATAGAAACCTGAAGTGGGTATTGTCTCAAATTTAGTAATATATTACAAAATTTAGAAGTTCTAGAGAAGTGATGATGAGAAACATCCATGAGAAAAGTTCAAGGCTTATTCAATATATGTGCAACAATAAAAGTCTGTCCTTCTTTCCTATACATGATTCCAATTTTTGCTTAGTTTCTCCCAATAGAGTGGCCTTGAACTTTCTGTCTTCTAAAAACTTATGGTACCAAATGATTTGGCATATTAAACTTTTCTTCAGTATACATATTTATTGTTCAAACCATTCCATAGTTCTTCATCTCAGGTAGATATTGTTGAAATGTCAGCTAGTCAGAAAACCAAAAACGAATCTTCTCATTTAAATTAATGATATGGACCTGTTATGATACATACACATAAGCAAAGATGAAACCATACCCAAGCTGCGAGAGTGATATATTAATATTTCCTGCTTCCTTCAAGCGCTCTCCTGCAGCCCAAGTCAGTTTTTGTCATTCTGACCCAGCGAGATCAACAAGATTGATTCTACTTGTTTTGAAGCTGCTTATATCTGCAGTGCTCTGCTAACATGAATTCACTTCTCAAAATCCTTTGTATTAATATGGGAAAAGGACAATAAGAGAACATTAAGTATTTACACTTCCATTTCAAGCAGAGCAATATCTTCCTAACAGAAGCTCATTCAACAAAAAAGATACAGAAAAAGAAAATAAAATTATTATCAAATCAACTAGGTTCCTTACGTTTTTCCAAATCTTTCAATCTAAAACTGATCCATTTTAAATCCCTCAATTAGTATTAGAAGCTCACTCATATTAGAGCAACTACATTTCTTAGGAGAGAAGAGCATATCACCTTGCATCGAGATTCAACAACACAAGTGAAAACGGTATGTGAGCGGGAGCTCTCAGAATTTATGCTGGTTGCACCTATTCTCCTGTTTGATAGCCCCTGCATCATTTACTCGGTTAATTATAGGGCACTATACTGCAGAAGTAGGCAAACATAATAACATTTCATGAGTATTCCTACATAGTGAAATACAATGCATGAAAGGCATTCAGCATAAAGGCATCACATATAATCAATAAATGAAACATGATGAAGCACACCTTTATCAAAAGTCGAGTCACGTCCCTCACTGAAGACACATATTCCTCAGTGAGATTCTCTACATACACCCTAGAGTTTACTTCTTCTCTTATCTGGAGGTTTCTTTGATTTGGGTCTAATAAATCTGTGATTTGCTCATTGTATATCTGCAGAGGCAAAATTATGTATGGAGTAAAAAAATAAGGTTAAGCAGGTCACAAAACATGGAAAGAAACAATTTATTGTATTCAACCTCAAGAAAAGAGCAGTGGCACTGATACTGAAGTTGTTGGAATGCTTGATTTGCTCCTGTAGAAGCAAAGCAACAATAAACATCATAACACAAAACATATAACCCTCAAGCTTCAAAAAATTCAGACTCAAAAACACGGGGAGTTTGGTCTTGTTGATCATTTATTATTTTGTCTTCCAATAAAGTATTGGCCGGACCCCACATGGTATAAGTCTTTCCACTCCCCGTCTAATAACAGTTGAAAAACAATACAACGATAAGTAAGAGCACCGTATTTAAAAATAAAAGAAAAAGAAGAATGCTAAATAAAATTGGCATGGGAAAAGCCAACTTCAAAACATACCTTTCCATATGCAAGAATAGAACTATTGAATCCAGCCAAACAATTCTCTACAGGAGAAACCCCAACAAGCTCGAACATATCAAGCTGCAAAATATGTGCAGAGGTCTATTAACTATTGAACAAGACCAATCTAAGTAATTAGGACGTGGTAAAGAGTCACTTCAAGTTCAAAAGAGATCAAACCTGTGTAGCATCTGTATCAGCAACTGAATTAAAAGTAAATGTCCGACCGTTGATAGACAAGGAATCACCGGAAATCTTCTGAACTGAACTATAGGATCTCCTTCATCCTTTTCAGGGCACAATGGCCTCATCCTTACTACAACCTAGAAAATCAAAACGAGATCATAAAAACCCATTAATTCCATTCTGATCACTGTTCCTATCGTTTTCCCCCTCCAACAACACTAAAATTGAAGCAAGAACAAACCAAAAACCATTTCCTCATTTCGGCAAACACTGAAAGTGCGTCATACCATACTCCATTTGCACTGAACCCTCTGCCAGATGAAGGGTACTCCCACCCTCTCTCACTTCTCTTGCCTTTCGTCGGTGTTCAAAGCTAACAATGCTGAACTACAAAGGGCTCTATCATCTGTCTTCGGTCAAAAATTTAAGCCTTATTGAGTGTCCAAGACTTGATTGCTTATTAAATGACTGTCCAAGACTTGATTGCTTATTATTCTGGGTACTGCACGAGCCATAACTAAAGTTGAAAGCAAGGCAAGCTCAATATTTACTTAGTTTTCCATAAAAGAATCAGTTCACCATGGTCCACCATTTGTGAGAGTAACGTAACATTACCCTACATACTAAAGTTGAAAGCAAGGCAAGCTCATTATTTACTTAGTTTCCATGAAAGAATCAGTTCACCATGGTCCACCATTTGTGAGAGTACCGTGACATTACCCTACATATTAGATTGGCAGAAAAGACAACGAAAATGCATTGAGTTGCAGTGATGTCTCATTGACTTAAATTTAAGTTTATATATATATATATATATAAACAAATTTATAAGAGTTTTTGTCTTTATTTAAATTCTATTTAAATTCTCTAATTAACTTCGATCATATTAATTGTAAGTTAAGGAATTTAACAATAAATTTATATTCTTTGAATTTATATATACATAAAAAATATTTTTAGAATATTTTTTTTTTCATTTAATCTCTTAATTAACTTAAATTAAATTAGATATAAATTTAAAAATTTAATAATAATTTATTCTTCATGTTTAAGTAAAAAAAAGAAAAAATTAAGGAGGGATGGCCGTTGAGATGACAAGTCCTGTCCCATTCCCACACAAATCCAAAACTGAATAGGCATTTATGAACTCTGTATGTATAACTGTTAAGAGTAGATGCCACTGCTCTATGCATTCATGAACCTGGAATCCAGAATTGAACGCTGGAGCGCCAGAGATAACATCTTATGCATATTGTTTGGTAGGTTATCTATTTGGTATTCAAGTGTAAATTAAAAAAGTTAAAATAACAAAAAGTCTTATATTAAAAGAATTTATAATTTAAAAAAAATATATAATTAATAAAAATTGATTTATTATGTTTTAAAGTTTTAAATTTAGAGTGATGTGAGAAAAAGTGCTTACTGCTGTTCCAAAAGAAAGCTTAGCTTTGCGGCCATTGAGGAGGATGGTGCCAGAAAGGAAGCAATTTGCAGCAAGACGACTCGACAGAGCATCAAGCAGAGTGGATTTGCCTGAACCAGAAGGACCCATGAGAGCTGTGAAGGTTCCTGGTTCTGCATATCCTGTTAGCCCTTCCAAAACGATCTGTGTTTCTCCATTGCTGAGAGTAGCCATCACTGTTAGATCCTTCCATGTGAGCCTAGCAGAGACATCTCCGATGAGCTCTGCGTTAGCCTTCTCCCTCCAAAGGGTCTCACTCAAAGGGCTCAACCCTGGCAGCACTGCCTTGTTCATTGCTGGTTTGCTTGCCTCTATCTCCATAACCACATCATTTGCTTCAGCACTTCTCATCTTTCAAAAGCTCTCTCCTTTCTGTACTTGACAACAATATTTGCCGAAAGGGTCTTTGTATAAAGTAATTGTGTACTAGAAATCTTACAAAAAAGCAAAAAGATTTGAGACAAGGATTGAACCTGTTAGAGATGTACCCAGAAGGAGCATTTAAAGGGAAAAAGTAAGAGAATTTGAATGAGCTGAAGGGAAGAAAGATCTAAAAGGTGTGAACAGTGAAATGGGAAATGTGTGATGTAGGAAAGGAAGATGATTGTTTGAAGAGAGCTTAAGAAGAGAGATGATATCCCATGCAAAAAAAGGCTGTTATGAGAGAAGAAGAAGAAAATTTGTTTTTGACATGAACGAGAGCAAGTGATTGGAGTCAGAGACTCTGTATTCTCAGAAGGAACTGATACATGATGGAATGAGCACTGGACATAGCACTCAATGTTTGGGAGCTCAATTCTCATAGGAAATGAAGTAAGGTAGGTTCAGAAGGATGAACTTTGGTCCCCTTTAATTGAGCAATTAATGGGTGCATTAAATGCCGAAACCGACCTTCATTTAACTCTGGCCATGTTATGCTTTTACCGTCTATCTGTTATCTTTCTGGCTGCTCAACCCATCCATCAATCAATGATTTCTCTCTAAGACAGACAAACACATACACTCAAACACGTCTTGTGTATGACTTTTGAACGGGACTGGCTGTGTCAAATGCTGTGCGAAACCAACCATTTCTTCATTTGGTAGGGAAAGAAAGGGAGCTACGGTTGAGTTGAAAAGATGAATTCAGAAGAGGGTTAAACCACGTGAACTCACAATTAATACAAGGACATCATTCATCTGATGAATGAAGGAATAGAGCATCACTATCATTTGGCTGCCTGTTATTACAAGGACAATATCAAGTAATTTTTTTTTCAATTTTAAATTATTAGGTGGGAGGAAGTTGGGAGTGGAGAAGATCCATTTATAAATACATTATGGGTACGAAAGATTTGAGTCGTATTTATTAGGAAGAGTATGCTATTTAAACATGATTAAATAAATTAAATTTAACAATTAAAAAATCTCTATAATATTAAAATTTTAATTTACAAAAAAAAAATACTTGAAGAGAAAATAAAAACACTAATTTTATTTCTCAAACAAAATTAATTATATTTTTAATGTAAAATATAAATATAATGGGTCAAAAATAATTAATAAATAAGTATTTATCCTGTTACGTATCCATATCAGAATGTAAGGGAAATTTCTTTTCAAACTATATATATATATATATATATATTTACTGATTCTTCAATTAGATCAAAATATCCTTATGAAATAAAATACATAATTTAAACTCACTCCATAATCCATTCACGTCTGCGGTACTTACCCACACTGTTTCTCTCTCTATGTTTGCTTTTGGAATCTCAAGATGATGCTCGAAAAATATTTAAGACAGGAATAAATTTACTACCAAAGAAAAGAAAAGAAGGGTGTCGAGCCAAAGAATTTTAAAGAAACAAAAATAGTAAAACCAAGAGGGAAGAGTTTAAATTCAAGCTTTGCAACCACTAACAGTTAGAATCATCAAAACAGAAACGGAAGTTTCCTCTCTGGAGTTATACTGACTTTGTTCATATTTGAGGAAAGGTGTGAGCTTTTGGTGTGTGTGGGGTTGGTAGATTGTCGACTTTGAGAGAGAGCAAGGGGAAAGGTCATTAGGGGTGGGATTCGGTATTTTATTTTTGGGACATTTTAATCAATTAATTTTAAGAAAAGGAAGAGGCTGAGTAAAAATAGTCTAGGCCCATTAGCTAAAGGATTTTGAGAAGGTGTAGAACTTACTCATGTAAATATTTTCTTTTTCTAGGAAGCAATAACTCTTACTAAGCAGAAGTCTCTGCTGCGAATAACAATGAAGAAATGAATCAATCTTTTAGCAATTTACTTTTATGTATTTCACTTTCAAGCTTTTGTTGAGTCCCATGGAACTTTCAAGCTTCATGGGATTATCTCCTACGCGGAAAAGGCTTTTGCGCTTGTTTAGTTTTGAGGAAACACCTCCTACGCCACCTCCACTCTCTCCTTCGTTGAACCCGCCTCTTTCCCATCTATAGTGACCCCAACAGTTTCCATCCAAATCACAGATCACCAAGCAGCTCTCCTTACCCAAATCTGCCATTGTAGCTAGACGAAGACCTCAGTGGCGAAGATGGGGATGAATTTGTGAACCACACCCATCAGCAATTTGAGACTCGGTCTATGGCGTACCAGGAGATCTTGTCTGATGAAGAAATTCAAATACCTCACTCCACTGTAGTGATCAAGCCTTCCGATAAGACAATTTTGCCTATGGAGCGAGTCATCAAGTCTAGAGATAACAAGGATGAATGGAATAATCCTTCGTTTTAGTTGGTCGCAAGCCTAAATGCACGTCAAATGCTCGACAAATTGTCTCTGATTGAGATTATGTCTAAGGAGAAGGCGATGGGAGTTATGTCGTTGTCTAGGATGGAGAGTGATTGCCGGTGGAAGCCTCCTCTTCAGCTAGAGGAGAAACACCACATTCAAAATTGAGAAGATGGGAAACTACCTCCAATTTCTGAATTCTTCACAACATGGTTAACTAAAGGAAAAAACACTTTAGAAATTGCTTTACTATGTGGTTGATGGTAGGCATCACTGGGCTTCTGTTTCGTTTCACTCCTTGCTTGATGATTATGTCAAATTTGGTTTGGTTGAGAATGCACGTAATGTGTTTAATATTTTCTCACTGGGTGAGTTTGGATTATTTGGTATTTCATTTTGGTTCTTGATGCCGAGAAGGAAAACAAATTGCCCTGTATTGCTAGCATGGGTATGCATGCTGTCAACAAAACTGTGATTTTGAGTCAACTTCCAAAGAAATTTCCTAGCCCAATCACTACCTGAGCTTGCAGACAAAATATAATTCATCAGCATGGATGTTGGGAGGATGCATCATTGATAAGGGCAATTTGTATAGATGATTTAGTTGTTATTCCTTTGCATGAGTCCTTATTTTAAGAATATTGGTGTGTAGTTGATTGTTTATTGTTCACTTTCTAAGATTACATGAAATGGAGATGCAAAGAATGAAAATGAGAATAAAATTAGCAAACATGAAGAATGAGAGCTTAAAAAATGAATGCAAGATGAAGTCAAACATGGAAAAGCTCGATTGGAGGCAAAAGAGACAAGTCTAAGGCCATGGCCTGAAACACGTAAGGGCCGTGGTGCCAAAAAGCAACAAAAACACCTTAGAGGAAGCACCTCATGCTGTGGCACCAGGGGAGTCATGTCATGGTGCCGTAGTAGATCAAAGGCACCTGAAGCATGAAGAATGGCACCGTGACACCATATTGTTCGCGCTGTGGAGCTCTGAGCGTGGAAATCCATGAATTTGTGGGATGTTCTTTGTGTGGTTTTATTCTCTAGCTCATCATTGTTTTTCTGGATTGATGAATATCTTTGTTATCAAATTTTGTGATCTTTACCTTTGGGGAATTCATTAACACACCCCCTCATTTTTAATTAAAACATCTTATATCATTGAAATTACTTAATTAACCCTTATTAAAATAATATACTCCCAACTATCTCTTGATCATACGGCTCTTAAGAGTTGTTGAAGAAAAAAAAAATTCAAGAAAATGACCTTACATAGCTATTTAGAGCTCCAAACGGCTCTATGAGGTTATTTTCTTAAAAAAATTTTCTTAAATAACTCTCTAGAGTTGTTTGGTTAAGAGTATGTTCAGAATTTTTATTTTTCAAAATTAATTGAGGGAATGAGTTAATCAAATTGGAGGTGTGTTAATTAATTCCCTAACATACATGGATGCAAAAGTGCGTTTTTACCTCTCCTCTAACTCTATAATCACCATCATAAGAATTGAAAAGATGTCACATATTACTATTTTTGTAGGTTTGTTAGCCCCTTTTCACTTTATGTAACTTTTGCCATATTTGGTATCATAAAATGGTCATTGTGAAAGAGTCATATCCTTAATAATGATTAGTGTGCTAGCATTGATTGATGCAACAGATATTTTGAAATTTAAGTAATGTTTCAAGGTAGCAATCCATTTTAAAAGCTTCTGATAAAGGAAAGAGCTCTTGTTGAATAATAGGAATGTTGTAGAAGAAACTAGAGAATACTGTCGCCACCAAGGTTCCCTTGTTGTAAATGTTAGGTGATGGCTTCTCAAGGCAAGTAGACATCCTGATGTAAAGAATAGTAACATCTAAACTAGTGACTATTGGTCATGTGTAGATGTTGAACAAAAAAAAAAAATTCAAGGAAAGGGCCTTAGATTTGGTTTTTTAGAGCCGTTTCAACTTCAAATGACTCTCTTTTGAGGATATTTTTAAATAAAAAATTATTTAACGACTCTTTAGATCCATTTAATCAAGAGGTAGTTGGGGATGTGTCATTTTAACGATGGTTAATTGAGTAATTTCAATGTTTTTGAAGCAATTCTGAAACATTAAAAGAATCTGATGGCTGGTTTAATATTAATGAGTTGATTTGGGTCATGCGAGTTGGTTATTAGTGGAGAGTGGCTTATTTTTGGCTTTTGATTATGGCTTGTTTGGTTTGAATAACATCTAAGCCAAGAATGCCTTTTACTCATCACGTGAATGGTGCAGAGGCATATGGCAGAAATTACTTAACAATGAAGTCTCAAAGAATGGTATTGTGCCTTGTGATATCATCTCTGTTCATAGCAACCTTGTTTCTTTTTATGTGCTTACTCTCTAGGTTGCCGTTTCGTCCCTATGATCCTCTCCTGATCGCTTTTCCGATTGTTTTGTATGTCATCTAGTCCAAAGAAATTCGCTTCAGTTTTACTGGTTGTTTTGTGCTTTCGAACACAATTTGATATTATCTGGAACCATTTCATTATTTTCTAGTAGTCTTGTTTCTCATGTTATCTAGATATTTCGTTGTCTTCAAATGGTGCCATTGTGGTTTTTTTGCTTATCTTTTAATCTCAATATTTCTACTTAAAAAAGAAAAAAGTTTTACATTAGCATTGCGTTTTAGATCGGAAGGCACTGTGTTATTTTATTTTATCTTTGTTTGATGTTTATTTTTATTTTTTTTTAAAAAAAGGTTTGCAGGTTGAAAGAAGAGGTTTGTTATCATTATTATTGTCTTTGCCTTTATGTATTAAATTATAACAAAAAACAAAAAATGGCATGCCTTTCGTCCGGGCCAAAAAGATGTTTTTTTATTTTCATTTTGCTTTTTTATGTTATTGCGTTGCTTACCAATGCAAAAAATAAAAAAAATAAAAATTGTATAGTAGTAAATTTCTTTTTTTCTATTATTCCCCAATGTAATTTTCTTAGTACCCATTCCCCACTTTTGGATTATAATTACCATGCAAACATTTTAAGTTCCATTTGAATCTTTAGAGTTCTTACGTCTCTTATTTATCATAAAAGAATAAGTAATTTGGTGTACTGTAAAACTAAGTTTATACTATCTGAAGATAAGTATTTATTAAAAAAATAATTTATTTATTTTAAAGGATAAAAAAACTTTAAATTTATTTAAAAACTTATCCATGCATGGTTATTTTTTGCCAATTCAATTAATAGATGTAATTTTATTTTTAAGTAACAAATAAAGTATAACTTTATGGTCATATCATATTATTTTGTATAGCTAATTTAGGATAATCATCTTCAATAAATGTTGTGGCGTACCTAATAAATGTTGTGACGTACCTAATAGCTATTTTATGCATAATTCACTCCCAAACTTGTCTTTGGTTCTCGTCTCAATGTCTTTCTAAATAAAAGAGAATAACTTTGAAAATAAAAATGAGGTTTTTAATTGTTATTAATTTTTAAATAATTTATGACAATTTCAAAATAAATTTTAAAAAAATAATAAATTTTGTTTCAATCTCTATTGCGGTGTTTTATCTCAAAATGATAAGTTGTGAGAAAGGAGTTTAAAGGAAACAAGACAAAAATTATATAAAAAGACGAGAAGTTGTAGAGATGTGTTTCAGTTAGAGAGAGAAAGAAGGGGAAAGTAAGAGAGATTGGAAGGGAAAAAGAGGGATGTGAAGTAGGGATGGGCATAGGCCGGGATGGGCCAAGTTTTTGCTTGTCCTAGTCCCGTTCAGAATCATTAAATTGTCCTGACCTGTCCCGTTAATAAACATGCATGTCCTAGTTTCATCCCGGTTGTATCTCGAATCATGTCCCGGTTGTGTCCCGGATCATGTCTCGTCCTAAATCACAAAAAATTGGTTTCATTCCCAAAGTTAATCCTGAGATACAAAGTGAGAAAAAGGATGGAGGGAGATATGTTTACTTGCCCCTCCAGCTCTTGCAGATAGGCTGCTTTCTTTTCAATCCTATTCTTGAGCCCAAGACGTTCCTTCTGGATCAATAACATATACCAAGTTATAGTCATTTTTATTTTATAAGACGTCCTCAACATCAGCACTAAAAGACTCAACAAATATTTCCTCTATACTTTGAGAAACTAAAGACAAGCAACATAAATAAAGTGGAAGATGAATCCATTCAAAAACTGTTCTAGAATTCCAAATGCACCAAATCTAATAAGGCATCTAATGAGTCAATAATTGCAACTCACACGGATCAAGGCTATGCCATATAATTAAAGTGAAACTAGGAACAGCATTACACTACCTTCCTGAACACTATAATTTGCTCCACAATTATCAATTGATAAATAATTTGCTCTAGATATAGCACAAATTAGAACTTCATGCATATACAATGCATTCATCCAGATAGACAAAAAATTGGTTTAAGGAAATAGAAGAATCTCTGTTATAGATTCATTTAAACATATACACCCTACAAGATGGAATTTAAGCAAAGAATTTAAAGTGTAGCGGAAGACCTCGTGTACTTCTAATTTTCCTTTCAGCCAACTCATTGGGCCTTAATATATTGCTGAACAACATCTAATGCAGGTGTCTCCTCTCCGAAGTCTTGCAGAAACCAGTGTTGTGTGATCAACTTATAGTTCTAAAACAACAAAATATGGAAGCATAGGAAATTAAAAAAAAAAAAATCAGTTTTAATGGTATAACCAATTTTAAGATAATTTCATAATACTGTATGATATATGATTAATCTTTCCCAATAATAGTCTATACCTTGACAACAACACAAGAGCAACCGATTACTTTCCTTGCTTTTCCCTCAGCATCAATCAAAATATAGAAATTAAACTACCTGGAATAAGCTATAAACAGCAGCAGACAAATTTAGATTATTGGAGCATAAATAATTGGTAAAAACCCTCACTTTCAGTCAGAAGCATGGAGATGATCATATTGACTCTTTTAGCCTATTCACTCTTTGACTATAGATTGATTGTATGATCAGATATATGATTAAAATCATTGACGTGTGGTTAATAAACTAATGAATTGACTTCTGCTGTTAATAATCACCAAATAATGGACCGAGGCAAGTTCCATTTTGACTTGATGAGTCAGGCAATTGAAATGAAAGAAAACAGAAAATGAACAGGTTTACTTACCCCAGCCCATTCACCAAGAGTTTTAGCTTTAGCCACAGTTATCAACTTGACATTGTAATCAGCACAAAGTCCCTTGATCAATTTAACATAATCTAGTTGATCACATTCCTCATCTAACACAAAGAGATGTGCAGCAGGCTTTTCAATCACCTTGGCACCTTCATGGAGTCCTTGGGCAAGCCCACCGTGGGCTCATGACTTCTTCAATACAAGCTGTAATGCTGTCATGATGTCCATATCCTCACCTAAATGTGCTAAAGCCTCAGCAGGTGCTACAACAGCTTCTTCTCTGTATATTGTTAGAATAGTTTAATAAGGATTAGACGGAGAGAATAAAATTAAATAGAAGGGGTGTCAAGAAAAGGTCACATTGCATAGAACATGACATCCTAGATGCATGCAGGTGATGGCTAAAGGAAAAGCTCAAGAAAGGTAACTGGAGAGTAAATGACAACTGTAGACATACCCTGACATTTTTCTGCTACCTTTAATATGAAGAGTTTGCTCCTTGCTGCCAGAAGGGTGATAAAATGAATCAGAAGTTTGAAATAGTTCAAGAAAGAAAATTAGTCAGCTCAACAAAAAAGACAACATATACACCAAAGCTTCCGTGGAAATATCCTAAATAGATGGTTGAACTGAAGTGCATAAGGATTTACCAATTTCAAACAGAACATAAAATTTCCAATCTCTTAAGAAAACACTCGATGAAATAATTCAAAATATTTATTTCTCTTAATCTCATGGATTGCATTTGCACAAGTCCAAGGCACACTCAGGAGATAGCAAAGTATTCAACAATGCTAACTAGACAAAAGTTTTAAGTTTTAACATCTTCATCTATAAGAAATCCACACTATCATTGCAAAACAAAAAATCATAAGCATGAATTGAATATTCCCACTTACAAAAGAAACATCACACCATCGATTCCTCCATTACTAAAGAATAGACATGTAAAAAAAAAAAAATTGTCTTTTTGCTAATGGGTGTGATCAAAAGGAAGTCGAAACAAAAACTATGCCCATCTTCGTGAGATAGTGCGTGACTTGCAACATCAATGTGACAGAGAGGGAAGATAAAATAGGGTTTTACCCGGGCATGACTGGAGGCGACAAATATCTCAGACGCAGCAGGTGATCGACTAGGTTAGAAGAGGGAAACCATAATCAGAGTGATAATAGACCATCTTGGTTAAGTAATAGCATATCGATATGGCCAGAGATGACAATTTTCATTGTTTAATTCAAAAGATTTTGATATTGAGGGCCCGCATTAGCTAAGTTTAGGATCTCAGATTGAGCTTTCCTGAGAAAATTAACGGCAATCTCTGCCTCATCGGAATTAGCCACCAAAGCATACAAAACCTAGGAATCGAAACGATTCACAGAAGTGTTGCTTGATTTGCCAGTGGTGTCCTTTGAAGAAGGTGTCAAATTGGAGGAAAACAAGGTCTCCGATGAAGCATCTTCTAGCGAGAAACTCTAAATCAAACAGATATGAATGATAGGGAGAAGAGGTCACAAATTGGGACAAGTCAGGACAGTATAAATTAGGTATGCAAGACTAAATTCGGGAGGACACAGGACGAAATTAAAGCTTGTTCCGTATCATTTGTCAAGACACTAAAAATTTATTTTGAATTTTAATTTTGTTTTAAATTTTTTAGGTTAAGTCAGAGATATCTTGTCTTACGTCCACTCTTAATATGAGATTAAGGGGTAGGAAATTTTTTGAATATTAAAATATTTTGAGAATAATAACATTGTTAAGGGTATTAAGTATTAAACTAGCATCTTCTATTAAAATTGATAGAAATTAGATGGAAGTCTTTTTTTGATATTAAATAATTTTAAAATCCTCATTTTAACTCTATATGATAAAACTAAAAAGGATATTTATTTTTATCCTAAAATATTTAAAATGTACACTTCATTATTTTAAACTTTTAAAATGTGTATTTTAACTCTAAATTTTCAAAATTTAACATAATCAAGCATGTGAATGGCACATGTTACTTTAAAATTACAAAATTTAAAAATAGGAAGGGTAAAATTGGTAAATCAATATTCTTATCTTTTAAACAAAGGTTATTTTAAATATTTGTATAGAAATCGAACTCAAAGAAACCAGATTCCTATACATGACAAAAATCATTAATCAATCAAAACCCTAAGTAAGCACACCCAAGGCCAACATTACTACCTAACCAGCATGAAGCACGCTAACGAATAATCACCTTTAGCAACAATTGACGCCAAAATGCCATACTTAAATACTCTTTGCACCACTTTCTCAAGTAATTTTAAAATATACGAATCAAAAATATTAAAATAATAATCTCATTTGTTTCAAGCAAGCACAATCTCACATCAACTGATGTTTTATGTAAATACTAATACTTCAAATCATTGAAATAAACATAAAACACATATAAATATAGGGATAATTCCTCGTGAGATATTTATTTTATGAAATAAGAATTGCAGGGCCTCGGTCATCTTCATTATTTGCAATCATAATTCGTGGTTTTTCTTCACTATTCCAATTGTTCTCAATCGAAAACGGTAGGGTTTCTATTGTTTTTGCTATTCCAAATGCAAGTCTTGGCGATGTACGGAGAGGAGAGGGAAATAGACTTTTCCTATTTTACCCTTCTTATTTTTAAATTTTGTAATTTTAGAGTGCCATATGCCATGTATATGATTTATTCTATTAAAATTTAGATGACAATTAATGCTATAAATTTTAAAATTTTAAGATGATTAAAAATTAAAAAAATAAATAAATATTTTTAAAAATTTTGAAAATAAAATACACTTATAATTTAAGGAATTTAATTAAACCTTTCCCAAAATAAAATAGTACGAGGGTGATACCATTTTTATGATAACCATAGCACCCACCTACAATTTTTCATATGTCAAAATTATTTTATTGAATATTGTAAGGGGATATTGCGATTTTTGAGGGATGTTTTGTTTAATTGGTAAGATTTTGAAATCAAACAGTATCTACCTATAATTGATAAATATATTTATAAAAGTAAGTATATATTAGTAATTATTATTTCTTAAATGTGGTATAATTGACTCGAGAAGTTTAGCATCGTCTTTGACCACAGCTTCCAAGTAACTTAGAAACGGATCAAGCCGAAGCGTCCAGATTAATACAAAGAAAGTCAAAAGCGTCAAACACATGCCTTCCTGGTAAAAACCATGAAACATGGTACACGGCTTCTGTCATTTAGCTTCGGTTATGGCATTTTCGCCCTTATGTTCCTCAAATATTTCCAATATTCTTCCTAGTTTTTCCTCCCAAGCTTCTGGTTCTTCTGCCATGAAGAAATCAACTGGAGAGCATCCAAACATCAGGTATGTGCTTCACGATCTGTTTGGTTCCTGGGAAAATTGTGGAAACTGAGGGAATTTGAAAAAGAAAACTAAAGGAAATTTGTAAAATGACCCAAATGCTAACATGCAGATGGGTTTAAGAAATTAATAGTCTTATGATTTCATCGCGTTTCGAGGTAATCGATTGAACTTTGTGCTATTTCACCTGAACTTTTTGTCGGGTGGAGATCTTTGACATCAGTTGAAGATTTCGAGTAGGTTAATATATTTTTTGATGATATTGAAGTGTGTGATACCCTAAAATTGGATAGTTACTTTATAGCTGAAGTGGGTTTGAATCCTATCAGGGATTTTAAAGATATTTATGAACGCTTTGTGATTGGAGGGGATTTCACTTTGTTATTGTCTTTTTGCTTGAATAATTAATATAGCTAAAAGGAACTGAATTGATGGGTTTTATTTATAGTTTGAATGCAGCTTATTTCCGTTAATTATCAGTAATTATTCTTTGAATTGCAGAAGTCTGGCCTTGGCAAACTAGGTTCTTTGTTCATGAGATGATTGAGAGGCATGAGGGACTTCATTCTTTATTTTCACTACTTAGCTGAAGGACTGGTTTAGTATTTCATGGAGGTCTTTGACTTTATAGTTGAAGAATCACTTGCACTTGGATTGGTTTATGCTTCTTACCTTGAGGGGTTTATTGGGTTATTCTTTTGCCAACTAGTGATTGCCTAATTTCATGATAAAGCGATATCCGTGTGTACTGAAGTTAAGTTGGCATCTAAGACCAATATACACGTAGGAGCAAAAACAAGGGGACTTCTGTTATACTTGGCCTCGCATCCAAGTGGAATTCATAGCAATTGGATCAAGACTATGATAATGGATTCAGTTCAAAGTAAAGTTCATTATTGTTGTGTTTCTCGGGGTAACCATGTTTTGTATGCTTATAGTGGTGGAGACCAAGAAATTGAGAACATTGCGACCTTGTGCTTGGACAGGGCTCCCCCTTTTCACAAGTGGTATTTTGAGACAATAGGTAAAAGGACATATGGGTTTTTGATGGAAGATGGGTATGTTTATTTCACAATTGCGGATGAAGTTCTTGGTAACGTAGGAGTTCTTCAGTTTTTGGAGCATATCAGAGATGAATTCAAAAAGCTAGCTAGAAAGGGTTCAAGGGGAAGTTTGACAAATATGAATTCAAGTTACATTCAAGAAAAACTTGTTCCTGTTGTCCGCCGACTGATCACATCATTGGAAAATGTTTCAAGTAGTAGTAATTGGAGGGATGAAACTTCCCCATCCTTTCATGCAGGTCTGTCTCCATCACCAAGTAATTTAAATGGACAAATTGAAGGAGCTAGTTCAACGAAAGCACCATTACTGGGAAAATCTAGCAAGCAAGAGAAGAAGAAAGCAAAAGATCATGTCATTGCACTGAGAGATGTTGAGTTAGAGGAGCATCGGAGGTCTACAGATAGAAGAGCAAAGGTTGATCCAGTGAATCTTGATTCTAGTAGCCAAAGTGGAGCAGTTCCTCCAGTCTCTTTGCAAAAGGACTTGGGTTCAATGAGGATGAGATCAAGCCCTCAGAGCATTCGAAGGAAGTGGTGGCGCCATGTACGCATTGTTCTAGCTATTGATGCTGCTGTCTGCATAATATTATTTGTTGTCTGGTTATTAGTATGTCATGGTGTTTCCTGTATTCGTTAAATATGCAATCTTACGTGACTTAGTCATTGGGAACTTGAAATTTGCCAGGCATGATCTGATCAACAAGAGAAAAATGTTTCTTTTCTGGTGGATGTTTCTCAAAGAAGTTACTTATTGGTCTTGTCAGTAAGATAGCTTTTTTATGTAGTTGTGTGGTCTGAGTTACTCCTTGAAGGGTATTTTATATACAAAAACTACTGTAAAGTCTTATAACTTTTAAAACGTTTGTTCTTGTATATGAATATGGGGACGAATTTTTGGCTTTCTGATTTGGATTTCAACCTTTATGGATAATAGTTGGCTAATACACAGATGGTTTGTAATCTCTAATTTTACTCTTTGCCCATATTTTAAGAAAATTATGGAATTAGGATCCTTCAATCTATTTGATGAAATTCATTTTCTTGAATATGTTGCCCTTGTGGAATGCCCTTTTGAGTTATATGTCTCATTAACTGATTGACAGTTTCAGTTTGGAAAACTATGCTTTAGAAGTTTAAGAAAGTGTCTAGATCATCAAGTATGTCTGACAAAAGATGCAAATTTGTCATGTGAAAATTTAAATTTAATGGATATTCTGTTCATCGGTGTCTAAGGCATGTGTTGAACAGATCCAATAGGGAAAAGACATGAAACACAGCCAAAATAGACACAGCAAAGGGAAATATTATTGACTAAAGAAAGAATATATCTGTGTTATTTTCCTGTCATAGTGCTTCACATCTATAGTAAACAGTTTCAAAGGTTTATCAAACTTCTAAAGTTAACAAAGAGGGTGCTATTCGGTTGCTAAGTTAAAACATTTGGTAGTAGTATTGATAAGAATCAGGACTATGGTTTAAAATTTCATCAGATTTCCCTTGGGAAGGGAGCTCTCAACTTGCATCATGTATAACATGTGACAATGAGGGCTGTTTCTATCCTAAACCACATAAAACATTTACACTGTTTTGGTTATGAACTGTTTTATTCCGACACAGTTAAAATATTTAAATTTTATCGGATTAATTTAAGTTTGTTCTGTATAGCTCAGACATTGATCTAATACTATGTCAACTCTGTCCATGTCTATTGTGTTTATATAAGACAGTTTAGGACATTATATTACTAAATAATGAAAAGATTGTCAATTTTTTGGTTAATGCTGTCATGTGGATCATGGAGACTGAAAGAGGTACTATAAAGCATATTATGAGGGTTATAATAGCACTTCATATCAACTATTGGGACTATACCTAATAACTTCTAATGTCAGGCAATTAGGAACTTCCCGAAATTTGAACTCATGCATCTTGTACTAGTAATTTAATGCCTAAAGTTGTAAAATGCAGCTGCCTTTCCCTTTTGGTATAGACAAGATTTCTTTCATTATTTCATATCCCTTTACTTTAGCTTTAGTGTATTAATTTGCTACAAGACTCTCGTTTTCATTCATTTTGGTTCTACCAGCTTAGTAACATTAAAGTTTGTTAGCTGTGCCTTTAACCTATTATTTGATTGGCTAAGAGCTCGTTTGGATACACTTTTAAAAAAAAAAATTTGAGGTGTAACTTTTTTTAGAATTATTTTTATATGAAGTAGAAGTTAATTTGTATTTTTGGATGTGATGTGTTGAAAGCATTAGCTTTTTTTCTAAAGCGACAAATAACCTGCTTCCAGAAAAAGCACCATTTTGACTTCTTTTGGTGCTTTAGTTTTTTTTGAAAGGTCTATCCAAAACAACAATATTTTTGCAAAAGCACTTTTTTCTTTTAAATGAAATAATTTTTTTCTCAAAATAAGTCCATCCAAACGGGGCCTAAGTTCCAAAAGCTGTGTTTAGATTAGATCTCAAAACATGAAATCAAATGCAAAAGTTGAAAAACATATATTAACTTGAAAATGGAAAAAACTGTGTGTACAAGGTTGAAGACCCATTAAGATTTCTTGACAGGTATCATTTATGAGCCGTTCAACTTTGAGAACCTTATCTGTAACTTGCATATTTGCTGTATAATGTGATTGATTATACTTAATTAGAATTTTATGAAGCAAATGAGCTTAGTCTTTGTTCTCTTCCTAACTTCTATACTAATGCTTTTTGATAATTTTTACATGGTTTCACTTAGCCATGGTAGTGAAAGGATTTCCAAAAGAAAATGTTAACATTACCTACACTATATTGAAAAATTATGGAAGTTATACCAATATAATAGGATTCTTTTAAAGGCTGGTCTTATATGCAGATATTAGATGGATAATTTGTAGTATGACCTAAAAGCTTCTAAAACTTGTTTATTCTCCTAATTCCATTGAAAGAAAATATGTAGGCTTAGATATGGACTCTAGGGATCTCATGGCTCCTATTTTGACAGTTCATAATTGAGTTATGGGGGAGATCCAAGATTTCAATAGGTGTGAAGGGGGAGGACGTAAGAAATTTTTCCAATTTAGATTGTCTCTGTTTGTGTTATCTGGAGTTTGGTTTTATCTCCATTTAACTAATTTAGTTTTAACATCTGATTTGATCACTTATTAACTTAAACATCAGAGTTTACCCCTCCAACCTTATCTTGCCTTCTTGTTAATTTATCTCCATCAGCTTAGATCCAACTTCATTTAAGCTACGTATCAACCCCAAATTTATCCACAAATCTTTCACAACTAGTTTTCATTTAATAATCAAATAGAAATAAAGTTTAAATACTGAAATAATTATAGGTAATGTATGTAATGTAAGGCATTAAACCAACAAGTAATTAAATATGAGCTATATCTCCTTAAGTTAAGAATATAGCAGAATTTCTCAAAAGATCTAATACAACAATAACCAAGAATAAGACCATCGTCCTAGGTATGCTAAGCATCTATATGTGCTACTTTATGATTAATGGCGCTCTCCTTTCTTGTAACTTCAAGTGCAACATTACATTTACGAAGGACTTCCTTAGGGTCCCTTGCGGTCCGTTTGGTATGCTGGAAAGAAAAAGGAGAAAAAAGAGTGTATTTTACTTTATCTCTTTTTACATTGTTTAAAATAGCTCAAAGATAAAGTAAAACTCATAATCTCAAGATATCATTTTCTATTATTTAGAGGCTCTAACTTTTATTTTAAATTCAAAAAAAAATCAAAAAAATGAATGAAAAGAAATTTTCATTTACAAAAAAATTTAAGTTATAAAATTAAAATTACATTATATATCTTTGTATATCGATCGAAGTTTAGTTTTTTTATATTATAAAAATAAAATTATAATTATAATTATAAGATTATAAAATTAAAATTAGATCGAAGTTTGTGTATCAATCCAAGTTATAAAATTAAAATTATATTATAGAAGTCTAAGTTTAGTTTTTTTTTTTAATATTAACCATAAAATCTATGATAATCAAATTGAGAAATAAATATATATATATATATATATATATATATATATATATATATATATATATATATATATATATATATATATATATATATATATAAGTTTTAAAAGAACGATAAATTTGTACCTATATAAAAATATATTCTATTCTTTTAATTTTTATACAAACCAACATTACACAAAAAAAAAATTTTTTTTTTCTATTATATACCAAACAAACTAAAAAGTTATCATTTTTTTTTTTATTTTCCTAACTCATTTCTTTTCTACTTTTTTCTTTCCATTATAACGTACCAAACTGACTTTTAGGTAACAAAATCCTGAAAACGATGATTTAAGCTTTTCTCTCCCACTCTGTGAACACTTCCCAATGCACCAACATTAGAGTTTGGAAAAGCGCAATATATCATAGAACAGCTAGTACAAAAGAATTTTAGAGTGAAATTTCAATTGCTCCAATCAAGAAGTACAAGAAACTAGGAAAACTAATCCAAGACGATGGAAGAGTCCTTAGGGTGGCAAATTGTATTAGACTGAATTGTATAAATTTATCCAATACAATTCACTTTTGTATAATATTCAATATACATATTGTATAGAATAATTTTATACTATTAACTCTAGTCAATCTCACTTAATATAGTTTATCGTCATATTAGCAATACGGCCTCCTTTGTCTTGCCAGATTGTATTATTAAAAGATGATTTTTTTTAATCCCTTATAACTCTTAAAAATAAAATATAATAAATAAAAAATTAAACCAAAATTATTGTTAATTAATGTATTGAAAACTCTTAATCAAGTTAAAAAAATAAATATTAAAAAAGCCCCTTTACACAGAACAAGCAATTCCGGACCATTTCCTGTATATAGAATACACAAACACATGCCGTTTTGTTAAGCTAGGAAAATTTTTGTTTCATTTCATATGACATTTTAGAAACTGAAGGAAATACCAAATACTTTTTTTTCCAACTTTGCCCTTATTATCTGCATTCAATGCTCAACCCCTGCGCGCGTTGACTTTTCTTGCCTAAAAATCAGTAGACTAATTTGCTCATACAACTTTTTTTATCTGACAAAGCATCTTTCCCTCTCTCCACTAAGATCAATTTTTGAAAGGAGCATTTACTGTGTTTGAGGCTTTAAATGGGTCAGATGTAGGGAGAATATTAATGGAGTACAAGGCGGAAAATGGTGTGTGAGAAAGGATTAACGAAGTGATAATATTTTGTGTATTTTAATAAAAGAGTAATTTATTCAAATGAAAAATCTCATAGCTTCCTTAATCCTTGAGCAAATTACCTTAACAGATAGAAACAGAGGAAACACCAAGTTGCCCTCCATGAATGAAAAATTAAAAGCAATTCAAATGACCTCAATTAAAGAGACGATAATGCTTCAAAATTAGAGAAGTGCATTGTCTAAAAGTTACATTGCGCATGGTTCCCAAACAAGATAAGATAGATGTCATAACCAGTGCATAAATAAGGATGTTCTGACACTAGGTGAAAACTCTGACCATGAGCATTCAATTTCTCATCATCTTCAACCTGAAAGCCATTGTATATGCCATTTTTTTTACATGAAAGCCAATGTTCAATTTGTACGAGATGCTGCATTAGCTCAAGATTATGGACAATTAATTGCCACACTTATGCGGACAATTCTCCCAAATTTGCTAACATAAGTAAACGATAAATACACAAGTTCTACCTCCTCGGCACTTCGTACTTTATTATTCACATTGAAGATAGATTATTGAGCATAGTGCAAGAATTCCATGATCAGAGGAGGTTCATAAAGAAAATCATCAAGTATCCAAGTATCCCATAGATCAATTTACAGAAAAAAGCAAAGTAAATTACACCAGGAGTTCAAAATAACCTTAATATTTATGTACGAATGCAATGGTTACATAAAACAAATGGGCAATACTATGTCACCATCAAAGTAATGTACCAGCCTAGTTCCTTTAACATCATACCAGAGCATGTTGATAAAACTTACATTTTCACAAATCGTCCTTTGTCTCTTCGCAGGAGAAGAAACGCTATAGTCCAATTCCAAATATTTTTCTTCAATATTTTCTAAAGGGGATAAAGGTGCCTATTCCTGGCAGCAGAGGATTCAATAGCTACAATGGCAGCATGTCGCAAAGGGTGACAATAGGATGAGCATTGTTCATGTGATTGTTGCCCAGCTCATTGCCAAGGATACAAACAAGCCGCACCTGTATATGTTTGCTTGTACTCATTGGACGAACCATTGGAAAGAAATGGTTCATTGTGTGCTACTCTATTGGAAATGGGATTGCAACTAGAAAAATCTGATTTCTTGCTATTGTCTTTGCAAGTTTTTCCAAGTAGAAACCTCATCGCGTGCACTTGAAATTACCTGCCCAGATGAAGGATCCATTATCACTGCAGAATTGACTACCTGTTTAGCAGAATGAGTGGTGGATTAGAGTTCACAAATGGATAAAAATAACTGCACCATCAGTATAGTTATAAACAATAAAATAAAGTTCTTCATTTAAACTTGCATCAAATATCAAAATGTCAACATTAACTTACTTTGACACCAAGTTACAACATATTAACCCTAGATTAATCTTATGCAAGGGTACATCTACTATTATAACTACTTAGTCCAACTAGACGATTAGTTAGACTAATTGGTTGGTTGAAAGAGTAATTATCTTTTATGCCAGCTGTCATTATCTTGTACTCTCTGGCTATATATATTGTACAGTCTCAGATCAATAGAGCATTCTTTTACCCCCGATTTCCAATCTCTCTTTCATTCTATTAGTCTAATATGGTATCAGCGAAGTGATTTGCTCACCGCTTCATCATTTCTTCTCTGTCCTTCATCAATGGCATCTATTCCAAGTGACTATGCTAGCAATCCATTCTTTCTGCATCCCTCCAATTCGACTGGTCTGACACTTGTTTCTCAGCCACTCACCAGCAACAATCACAGTTGTTGGAGGCGGGCGTTGCAAATGGCTCTCTTGGCTAAGAATAAGCTAGGGTTTGTGGATGGTTTAATGGAGCCACCAGATCATTCAGACATGCAGAAGTATTTGTCCTGGCAGCGCAGTAACAATGTTGTGTGGTTTTGGCTGCTGAATTCGATTTCCAAGGAAATCACTGCAAGTGTGGTCTATTCTTCAACTGTGGTGGAGATTTGGAAGGATCTCGAAGAAAGATTTCAATAGCAAAATGGACCAAGGATTTTTCAGTTAAAGAAAGATTTGCTTACTCTCACGCAAGGTTCTCTCTCTGTTACTTAATATTTCACAAAGCTAAAGGGAATTTGTGAGGAGTTAACAGACTACAGACCAATTCATAATGACCCAGAATCAAGGAAACCTTGGGATAGAAATTTTCAAACCATAAACATGAATACACACTTCAATTGAGAGAATGTGTTATCATCACTGCACCGATTCTAAAACCAATCTTCAAAACAGAGTTACACGACATCCTTTCTCGTGTAAACTCTATGAACCAAAATTTGTAGAATCCAAAGAAGATTAAAGTCAGAGATAGAATCAACAACAAATTGAAACAAACATTCACGTCTCAAGACACACCATGAACTTGAGGACAAAAATGGAATAACAGGATTTGCATACAATCTCACAACTGAAAATCTGAAGCGCATTTGACGGTGGAAATACGAAAACATAGAGCATATTAAGCACCATAGACTAAAGCAGAGGTAAAGCATTCACTATAAACATTCAATATCCAGTGACCAAAACTCAAACCAAGGTGGGAAGAAGGGGAAGGAAGCCATACCTGACCTCAGTGCTCAGAAAATTCCTCCTTGGTTGTTCCAATGGACCCCTCTGAAATCTAATTCTCACTCAATTACTGAAAGAATTTTCCCTTCAATCCCTTTTCCGATAGGCTCTTTTTACCAAAACCTTGCTTCCCCTCTCTAAATCCCCTGTAACCAATTGCCCCCTTCTTTTCTTAGCTCTCAGCTAGCCCAATTCGTCGTTGTCGAATGTTCCTTTCACTCCCTCTTCACGCTGACGTTTTGTGCGCCTTCCAAGCCCTTTCCTTTATGCCTGTGTCTTTCTTTTTGTGAATGTTTTTGTTC
The DNA here is from genome assembly GCA_022379115.2 of Bauhinia variegata. Classification (NCBI taxonomy): domain Eukaryota; kingdom Viridiplantae; phylum Streptophyta; class Magnoliopsida; order Fabales; family Fabaceae; genus Bauhinia; species Bauhinia variegata. The sequence continues at coordinate 9,191,801 of CM039430.1, forward strand.
CTGCTTGGTATAGGTGTGAGGCAATGGGCTTTGGATTGATGGGCTGGATATGAACAATAGAGACAAGATCCATATGCAGAGCCGAAAGGTCTTCTATCACAATATAATCGCATGCCAATCTTTTGCTATAGTATCGCTGTTATGAAGTATTGATGTCCTCCTGACTTGGAAGGTTTGTTTGAGCCTTTATCTCTAATATCCGCCTTCAAGGACAATGAGTCATCTTTGCCACTTGTCTCCAAATCTTCTGCATCAAATCAGTGAAATTTTGTTGAAACCATTACAGACGTTGTGCATCCGAAGCCAACCAATAAATGAAAAAAGATATTTTCTCCAATTAATGCGTAAAGTAAAATACTATCAACTAACCACGAATAGGGGAAACAAAATGCAATCTTAGAATATACACATCTTTATGCTTTCCGAGTAAATAAGTAGGTTTGGTTAGTGTTATGTAAATAAAAATAAATGTAGATTGCCGTGATTACACGAGATTACCACTAGTCTAGGTATCTGATTGGTTGGTTTTCTATTTTATTCTTGATCGATTTGTATGTATATGTACTGTGATTCCTCATTAATATACACAATTTCTATTCAGTTTTCCCTTACATCAGATGGTATCCAAGGTTGGTTTGTGATTTTGGATTCTTTTTTTCCACAATACCATGGAGTTTGCCCATTGGTGAGCACCTAGAGTTTCTTTGTTCAACGCCTTTGGGCCTATTTGGGTTGTAACCGCCCCTACCACCAACCTCAACATCCTCCGGCAACCTTCTCGTCCAGCCGGCACCCTCCGACAATAGCACCTGTGGCCGTACGCACCCATCATTGCTTCGATTCTAGCTTCTTTCAGCGACATGTGGGGGCGCGTGACCACTGCTCCTCTATCCTGGTTGTTCTCGCCATCTCTCTGGGCATGTTTCCAGCTTAATCTAGTTCCTTTGGCCTTCATCCTAGGCCACTTTAGATATGGTCCGTCGTGCTTGTCTCCTCTTTTGAGTTGTTTCTTATTCCTTTGCTAGTTCGCCTTCTTGTTTGGTGCTAATCTTCTACTTCTAGTATTTCTTTTTGGTAATATTTGGTGTTGTTTGGTCTTGCTCTTTTGCACTCACTTGCATAATGACCAAGTTTATGACATGAAAAACATTCAAAAATAGTCTTGTTATACCTTTGTCGACCATGTCCACATCCCTACCTCTTGTATTCTCTTGTGGCCTCACATTAGATTTTTCTTGGTCACTATTTTGATTTGTTCTATTATTAGAATAGCCTCTCCCATGTCCTCTTCCTCATGAATTGCTTGCTCTTCTTTTGGCTTCACCATTCTATTTATCTTTGATGGTAACCTAAGCTTGAAAAGCTTGTTCCATTGGCTTCTCATTTTGTTTCTCATTCATTCCCTATTCACGTGCTTATAGACTGCTAGACAATTCTTCAATAGTCATTGTAGCAAGATCATGAGCTTCTTCAATTGCTGCCACCACCACATCATCAAACTTGGGTATGAGTGACCGCAAGATCTTCTCCACTTTGGCTTGCTCTTTGTGAAACATCTTATTTTAACTCTTATATTCATAAAAACACCTTTCATTTGACTCTATTTCATAAGGCAATTACCAATTAGAAGTTCAAGTCTCAATTAGACAGCTTACTGTTGCTGCCTTGTTCTTGTAAAATATGAAAACGTGACATATAATTGTTAGAAAATCATGAAAAGCTCCAGATTACAAGTTTAATGTGTCTAGAACATGTGGTAAAAATTTCATAAAAATATCATCGGTTTGATGGGTTAATTAAGCAAAGTTTGTACACTGTCCTGTTTACTGCGAAAATACTGTTTAGCTATTTTGGAAAATTATTTGAGCATGGAGTTGTGCTCCAATTGTCACGAAATTTAATATAGATGAAGTTCAATATGTCAAACACTTGTTATAAAAATTTCAAGTTAAAACTCAGGGCTTAAAGCACCTTACTTGATTTATCTTCTTAACTGCCAAAAAATCAGTTTTAGGGTTATGGTACGTGCTTGAGTAAAATTCTATTAGTTTACCTCTTCCATCTTATTCAGTTCATTCCTCATTTATGAACATAACAAGACATCCATATACATCAAATATTCAAAAACAAATAATTACACTTTAGTCATAACATATTACAATTTGAACCACAACTACACTCTATGTTAAGCTTGGCAGCCACCCTTGGTGCTTCTCCACCTGGAAATTATTGAGAGTTCCACAAAAATGGATATGAGACTTCAAGTCTCAGTAGCTAATGAGTCAATTAGTGAATATACATGGTTGGTACTAGTTAATAATCTCATTAAATGGCATGTGAGTGCAAGAAAAACACCATGATGCACATAGTAACACATACTCACTTAGAACCACTTCCTTGGCAGCTCTAAGCAACACAACATGATAATCCTTTTGATTATCATTCAAGCACAGCAAGGAATAGATAATAGCATACCACAAGCATTCACATCTATAGGCAACTATATAGTATGCAAGAAGAGGTTTAGGAGAGTCTTTAGCTACTTCAACTCCTAGTTTTGTTTCTCTTCTTTCTTTTCTCCTCTTCCTCCTTTCCTCTGCAGCTCCTCTATTTCTTTCCAGCAAGCTGCAGCTTTGCCTTGAGGTTGCCGACCTTCTCCCCCTCTTCCCCGTTTATTTATTGCATTTTATCTAATTTTATTTTCTATAATTATTTCCTTTAATTAATTAATATCATGGGTAATTAGGGACAAGTGTGGCTTGATGATTGATTGTCTCCATTGACTCATCACTCCTGAACCGACTTACCCATCTTCAGCTGAACTCCTTCGTGCGCAAGCCTCACCAAAATATCATACAAAAATATCAAATTGCAATTATCATACTATGACATTTTGTCAAGCTATGATTGGTGGGAGTGTCCCCTCCTAATTGCAAAGCTTCTAGAGACTAAAGGCATGCAAGTGGCGTGGGTCTTGGGGGAGGCCAGCTGCTGCCTTCACTTGGTCCAATTAGGACCAATTTAGTCACATTCTAACCATCTCCCTAACTAGTAGTTCAATTAAATAGCCATTTAATCCAATTGCACTAATTATACCACACCTCTAACTCTTTAATTCCTTAATTAATTATTCAAAGTTCATTCCACTTAGTTCACTTCATTTTTATGATAATGAGAATCACAATCACATAAGCACATATGATAGAAAGCAACTAAGAGTTCACCATTCACTTTCAATCATATTTCATCAATTAAGATAGAAATTAATTTCATAGTTCTTTAACATGTTATAAAATCACATTACAATTTCTATGTGGCTACCATGAATAAAATAAAGGGACGTTACATTTTGTTGGGCTAATATTCAACCATATAAATACATAACATCCATTTCCTAGCTATATGTGCATGTACAAATAAATATTATCCTTAGTATTCTCACACTTCACATTTGCATTTAGCAAACATACCACTAATAAACTTATTCTAATGTAGATTTATATTCTTCTCTTAGAAAATTTGGGATGTTACAGTTCCACCCCCCTTAAAGGAAATTTTGTCCTCAAAATTTCAGCACTCCAAGTATATCTTGGCAATTAGAAATCATGGCACATCAGTAAATTATGATATTCTCCATGCATAAGCCATGGACAGCATACATCATGCACAATTTTGCATAAATGACTCACTTCATGACTTGTGATTTTCCCTCAACAAGCATGAGTGTTTACATCCATTTGGCCAATTCATATTCTTGAAGTATTCCTTACACAAAATTCCATAATTGGAATGTGTATATCATAATGAAAAGATAACCATGGTGAACCATCCACATGTGGTATTACTATAAATACCCCCACAAGGAAATCTTCCTCTGCTTGTCATTATTTATAGGAATATTCCAGCACAGTGGTATTCCACTGCATATAATTCTGAATAGGAATACTCTAACACAACAATATTCTCTTGGTTACCTTTTCTAACCAAGTTGCATGACTCAATTATTAATTGGCCATCTTATATATAATATACACAAATCAACTTCTAGAAAATTTTCTATACTCATGTAAATTTCAAAGACCCAATGTCATTCATGTAAAGGGGTATTCTGAATGCAAGATCATAGTGGCTACACAATAAAATCATAGCCTAACACCAAGTTGTATATTATAAAAATTCAGCATCAAATATATTTCTCATTAGCCATGTAATCATCTTTCTTTCATGGAATACCTCCAAAAAAAATTTATACCAATACCCCCTTCTTAGTTTATTATATCTTTCTTCCTTACTATAATTATGGGGTGGCTAAGATATGTCTCTACTACAAGTATCACTATCCTTTGCTTTTTATGATTTAAGCATGGGAGTAGTAAATGGTAAGGGCCTTGAAAACAATTATACATAATAATGGTTTACATATACACTCCCAAAAATCATGAGCATTCCATGAATCCTTTACAAGGTCACAATCGATATTCCTTGCTTAAATAGATAAACCTTTAAGTGCCGAATCATTTCATATTTCATAACTTTGCAATAATTCTTTGGACAGCTTTCATGCAAAGCAATTAGACAACAATTACCATTGTTTAATAGAATAAACAATGCACCAAGAATTTGGATCATAAATGACTCATTTAATTTCAATATCAAGGCAATAAATTCACACATCATACAACAACATATTTAAACATGCATAAGCATGATAACTCAACCATTGGATTGCCTTCCTACACAAATATACATGCTTCTTTCTCCTTTCAAGTCAAACACCCGCTTAATGTCCGGAGTTTCAAATTTGAAAGGAGTAAATATGACCATTCAAACCAGGTTAAGGAATGATATAAACTGAAGACAAGTAGAAGAAAATACAAGGAAAGATATATAACCGAGTCTAGGGGTTTTTATGGATAGCATACATGGTTTGGTGCTCCCTTTTCGGCACCTCTGCATATTCATAGAGTGAGGCACATTTAGTGCTCCCTTTTTGGCACTAATCACTCATATGAGGCAGACATAAATCATTATATCCACAAGTGCTCCTTCTATTTCCATTGTGGCACACCCCTAACACAAGGTTACACAACTTTCTTTATATTCATCCCATAGCTTCTTGTTGAATTGCAAGCTACCATCCATGTCAGAAGTATGTAATACCAAATCATCATAAATACAGCCAACTAAACCTCCATTCAAACACACAAGATAACAATAAATTTCACTACACAAGTAATAAGCAGTAAATATAGCAAGAAGTACATATTTTCAGCATAATAGAAAAATCTACTACTTATGCTTGAATTAAACTAACTACCTTGTATCTTTAATTAATAACAATATGCAATAGCAAGGAAACAATTTCTTAGAAAGATTGCATCAACAGGATATCAAAGCAAATAATAGCATTTTCATGGCAATCCCACATTACCAAGTAACCCATTTAACATGAATCAAAAGCTTTTCCTAAACTCATTAATCCCAAAACTTTATGCTCTGATACCAAAAATGTAACACCTTATTTTAACTCTTATATTCATGAAAACACCTTTCATTTCACTCTATTTTATAAGGCAATTACCAATTAGAAGTTCAAGTCTCAATTGGACAGCTTACTGTTTTAGACAGCTTGCTGCCCTGTTTTTGTAAAATATGAAAACGTGACATATAATTGTCAGAAAATCATGAAAAGATCCAGATTACAAGTTTAATGTGTCTAGAACATGTGGTAAAAATTTCATACAAATATCATCGGTTTGATGGGTTAATTAAGCAAAGATTGTACACTGCCCTGTTTACTGCAAAAATACTGTTTAGCTATTTTGGAATATTATTTGAGCATGAAGTTGAGCTCCAATTGTCACAAAATTTAGTATGGATGAAGTTCAATATGTCAAACACTTGTTGTAAAAATTTCAAGTTAAAAATCAGGGCTTAAAGTACCTTACTTGATTTATCTTCTTAACTGTCAGAAAATCGATTTTAGGGTTATGGTACATGCTTGAGTAAAATTCTATTAGTTTAACTCTTCCATCTTATTCAGTTCATTCCTCATTTATGAACATAACAAGACATCCATATACATCAAGTATTCAACTAAAGCAAATAATTATACCTTAGTTATAAAGTATTACAATTTGAACCACAACTACACTCTATGTTAAGCTTGGCAGCCACCCTTGGTGCTTCTCCACCTGGAAATTATTGAGAGTTCCACAAAAATGGATATGAGACTTCAAGTCTCAGTAGCTAATGAGTCAATTAGTGAATATACATGGTTGGTACTAGTTAATAATCTCACTAAATGGCATGTGAGTGCAAGAAAAACACCATGATGCACATAGTAACACATACTCACTTAGAACCACTTCCTTGGCAGCTCTAAGCAACACAACATGATAATCCTTTTGATTATCATTCAAGCACAGCAAGGAATAGATAATAGCATACCACAAGCATTCACATCTATAGGCAACTATATAGTATGCAAAAAGAGGTTTAGGAGAGTCTTTAGCTACTTCAACTCCTAGTTTTGTTTCTCTTCTTTCTTTTCTCCTCTTCCTCCTTTCCTCTGCAGCTCCTCTATTTCTTTCCAGCAAGCTGCAGTTTTGCCTTGAGATTTTCGACCTTCTCCCTCTCTTCCCCTTTTATTTATTGCATTTTGTCTAATTTTATTTTCTATAATTATTTCCTTTAGTTAATTAATATCATGGGTAATTAGGGACAAGTGTGGCTAGATGATTGGTTGTCTCCATTGACTCATCACTCCCGAACCGACTTACCCATCTTCAGCTGAACTCCTTCGTGCGCAAGCCTCATCAAAATATCATACAAAAATATCAAATTGCAATTATCATACTATGACATTTTGTCAAGCTATGATTGGTGGGAGTGTCCCCTCCTAATTGCAAAGCTTCTAGAGACTAAAAGCATGCAAGTGGCGTGGGTCTTGGGGGAGGCCAGCTGCTGCCTTCACTTGGTCCAATTAGGACCAATTTAGTCACATTCTAACCATCTCCCTAACTAGTAGTTCAATTAAATAGCCATTTAATCCAATTGCACTAATTATATCACACCTCTAATTCTTTAATTCCTTAATTAATTATTCAAAGTTCATTCCACGTAGTTCACTTCATTTTTATGATAATGAGAATCACAATTACATAAGCACATATGATAGAAAGTAACTAAGAGTTCACCATTCACTTTCAATTATATTTCATCAATTAAGATAGAAATTAATTTCATAGTTCTTTAACATGTTATAAAATCACATTACAATTTCTATGTGGCTACCATGAATAAAATAAAGGGATGTTACATTTTGTTGGGCTAATATTCAACCATATAAATACATAACATCCATTTCCTAGCTATATGTGTATGTACACATAAATATTATTCTTAATATTCTCACACTTCATATTTCTATTTAGTAAACATACCACTAATTAACTTATTCTAATATAGATTTAAATTCTTCTCTTAGAAAATTTGGGATGTTACACTTTGCACTCCTCTCCATATATTTTAATCTGATTTGTCATAGCAAGAAGCCAACTGATGTAGGCAACAATAGTTTCAGAATTCTCCATTTGTGGCATTTCATATTAATGCCTTAAATTTTGGAGTTGCACCTTCCTAACTTTTTCAGCACCTTGGTAAGTTGTCATTAAAGTGTCCCAAGCCTCTTTGGATGTAATTGCTATTGTTATCTTCTTAAACACAACATCATTTACACCTTGATGAATTAGATACAAGGCCTTCTTATCCTTCTGCTTCACATGACGAAAGGTCTTCTGTGTATTACTTGCATTCTCTTCAAGGTCAGTAACAACATTTTCCACGACACCTAGCAACTCAGTCGTCAAAGAGGATTTTCATCTGAATACTCCACCGAAGATAATTTTTCCCATCTAAGACAAACCGTGATCTAGACCAAGCTATTCATAGCTTAAGCTCTGATGCCACTGATAACTTTAAAGAAGAAAGGATACGAATAACTGAGGTATTTTATCGATCTGAAAACTGATTGATACACTGATATGTAACAACTGTCCTATTTATAATAAAACGCAAACAACCAAACTCCTAAAATTAAGTCACGTATACAGCTCCTAAAACAGAGCCACTAACAACTTGAGCCTGAAGAATAGAAAACCACATCTAGCACGTAATAGACCAGTACACCATCAACTGATTAACATGTTCACTTGACTCAATTAATAAAACTAATCAGAATTAACATCAACACCCACCCCAACCCACCCTCATTCTCCCTTCCGTCCAGTCCCCCATTGATTTCCTTTCCCACGACGAATCATGACAATGTTTAGTTGGAAGGTCTGAGAAAGTAAAACCCAGAGGAAAATCACATAACCAAATCACTCAAGCTCTCAACAACCATTTCAACTCTCACTCTCTCTTCTAGTCTCACCATAAGAAAGTCAATTTGGGGTATTCAAAATTTGGGGCTATTCTTTTATTTTGGGATTGACAATTGAGAGAGAATTTTGGTTGAAATGATTAGGAAGCTCTCTCTGTTTTGGTTGTGATGGGTCTCGAAGCATTATGGCGATAAAAGTGAAATACATGAAAGTAAATTGTAGAAAAGGATGAATGCAAGAAGAAAAGTGCAAGAAAATAACTCAGAAAATAAAAAGAGCAAATATCAAAAGGAGAATAGCTAAAAAGGCTGATTAATTTCTTCACAGGTATTCACGATACAGTCTTCTCCTTATATACTGCTTCATTGGAAGGGAAAATAATTACAATACTACTAACTCATACACCCTCAACTCAAGCCTTTACTATATTGGCCTTTCCTCTCGCAATCCTTGGGCATAAGCCCTATAAGCCTTAGTCCTTATCATTTACTCGCCCCCTTAACAAACACGTTTTTCTCAAGGTTGTACGAGTGATTTTTTTAGTAACATGTGCAACACAATTTAAGAACAAATGTTGGCAGGAAAGGGACCCATGGACCAGAGAATCAATATGCATCAAGAGTATTAATCCACCATCGAATTTTATGACTTATAGCAATTGTCTTAGCAATAATTCCAACAATCCTATACATGGAAACAAAAATGCTAATTGTAATTGCAATAATGGAAAAGAATGAGACTTGCATAACAATGCAAGGCCTGCATAAGTGGTGACCATATCTTTGTGTCTCCATGCAAGGACGTTTATAAGTTACATATCCTTTGCTCTTTGCACGTTCAACTCCCCTACAAAACTGCTCACATTGGCCAAGGTGCCTTTAATTGAGTTAGGAAAGGTTCCAACAAAACCAATAGTAACCCATGCTAAAACAATCACAACCGAAAAATTGAAGTAGCCTTTATGAATTGATACTGGTCTTGCCTTAATGGCACACACTCGACATGCATTGTCAACAAAAATAGTAGTAAAGTTTTCGACAATGTTGATAGTCCCAAGAATGAAGCCATAGAAATTCAGCATTTTTAAGTCAGTTCTTCTATAATTCCCTCTAACAAGGTTGCAAGATTGCATCTGCTAAGCTATAGGCTCTTGACACGTTCTTAATTTTCTAGCAAACTCCAGCCAATAGTGATAAATAACACTAGAATCAGGACACTCTCTGCCAATAAGCCACTGTGGAATATTTTGCATATTGTGAATCAGCAACGAGGCATATATATAATAATATCTTTTGATACTTCCATATCCAGCCTCGGGTAAATAACAGAGAACACAATTTCTTCAACATACCCACACAAACCTTGTTCCTCTTTTCCCTTGATTGCAGCATCTGTCAAAGTTGCTCCAATTGAGGAATATTAATATTTTTTTGGTGCTAGATGTCAGCCTTTTGTCATGTCATATGCCTTAAGTTTGAAAGGAACATCTGCATGAGGAATAATATCTAGGATCTTCGCATATCTCTCTTTACTTGAAAGTTTGTTCTCACTTGTAAGCAACTTTGTGTCATAGAGATTATTCAGGACTTCATTGTTTGATCCCACTAGAATTGTTGTAGAATGAAACATAGTAAAGAGAATTTTTCATGACTATTTTCATTGCTTGTGGAGATGATAAAATAATCAGCCATATGTTCCCTTTACTCATTAGCCAATCTTCTCGTGACATTAACATCACCCAATTCTGCATACCCATCTATCATAGTAGTCCAACCAATCATGTCTTTTTTCAAGGTCTCATTAAAACAATGCTAGAGCTTCTCTCAATTTTACGTGCCTTACCGCCCAACTATTATGTTTTTCCAAGCAACTAGGTCCTTTTCAGTCATTCTAGCGAACATATTCCATGCAAGCTTAAGCCTATCTTTAGATATTCCATGTCCATATGCGACATAACCTAGATTTTCGATAAATCGAGATCAGCAAACACAGTAACTAAATTCAAAAGAACTTAGAGACCAAACTAAAACTTCAATACATGGAGGTGGTTGTGGTGGAGGCTATGGTGGGGGAGGTGATTGCCCGGTTGAAGTAGCGGCAGTAAGCTATGAACACTCTTAGTACAATTCAAAGGTAACCAGTGGAAATTCATGTCGTCATGGTCAAACTTTACAATGACGACACTCTTGCCCATAGAGAGAATCGCACCTTCTAATGGAAGCGAGGATACTATCGCATTCCCAACTATGGAGGGTTTAGGAACGACTGGGGTGAGGTCCTCTATACAGAGCATAAAATTATCCACTACTATGTTCTCCTGGTACGTGTAGGTTTAAACTCTAATTGGTAATGGGTTTGTCCTTCGAGTTCATCCTTCTTGTTGTCACTAGAATCTACTTCCGATAAAACTGAAATGGCATATTTGTCGTCAGCGATGGAGTAGGTTTCGAAAGAATCCACTCTTGAATGTTGGTCAATACCAGAATCAGAAATTGTGGTTTCTGTGGTTAAGAAATGAGTGGGCATATCACTGACAGGCTTGTGGCACCCATGTAGAGGCTAGAGAATGTTAGCAAGTTGGTCTTCTATGGAAGATGTGGGTTTGTTTGTGATGGAAGTCGGTGGAGCTAAGTGAGTAAAATTGCGTGAACAGCAGAGGAGGTGGACTCCCGATTTGCGGTCGTGAAGGAAGAAGTATTGTCACTTAAGCTTAATAGCCAATTTCGGTTACTCTCAAAATCAACTTCACAAATCGAAGACGGGGATTGGTAATAAAGATGAGGGCATACTGAAATTCATGAGAATATATCGTAACTGGTGGAGAAGAAAAGCTAGGAGGGGGATAAGTGTGACCATAACTAGGGGTGGGCACGGGCCGGGATGGGCTGAGATTTGGGCTTTTCTGGTCCCTTTCCGAAAATATCCTAGGATAAGAATTCTTGTTTTGGTCCCGTTCCGTTTGTGAATATGCTTGTCCCGGTTCCGTTTTGGTTATGTCCCATGTCCCGTCCCGATTTGTCCCAAGGTTTGTCCCGATTTGCTGCACTTTAAATGGCTGTAAAACAAGAAAGCAAGAAAGCATGGTTTGTCTTATGATAAAAAGACAGCAACACTACCAATTAAAACAAGTATACATTTATACTTCAGAAATCCAAAAACTCCAGCATATATTAACACATACACATATCAAAGGGAAAAAGATCGTGATGCAACATTATCAGTAAACAAGCAAATACTTGTGTGGCCTCAAAATCTACCCAACAGGTCACCTAATTAAACAAAGGCCGGATATAGCTAATCATGAAATTGCAGAATACATATAATTAAACAACCTGTTTGAAGAAATCATGAATGCCATGCTCAAACAGGTAAATGGGATTCTTACTACTAAAAAGCACAAGACTGAGACATAATTGCTTACCACACTTACAGCAATGAAAGAAATTCTCCCCTCCCCCAATTCTGCATTGTAACACATTAGAGAATAAATCAATCTGAATTTTGATTAAGAACATTTTAAATCTGATGCAGCATGAATGAGCACGCAAGTTGAAAGAATGGGCAAGACTAATTTAAGCCTAACAAGTTCATTGGAAAAAAATAAAAATAAAAAAATAACTTGCTAACATTTGAGTCAAAAGCTAAGAGAAAATTCACTGTATGGGTAAACATGCAAATAACAAGAAAGTAACTCTACCATGCACATGCATTGTTAATATTCTAAATAAACAATTCACTTTACACAAGATGATACAAAATAGAATCTAAAAACAGAACAACACTACAGTTTCTTTACAATGTCAAGTTATTCCATCAGTAAACTACAGTTTGTCTTGTTTTCTGTGATAGTGCTCCTTTAAATCAGCTACTTGGCGGGCTAAGTACTTCAATAACTTTAGGTTACCATTGAAGGCAGCCTTGTAAATGGGGGTTTCCCCTTTGGCATTTCTAATCTCCATCAATGGCAGCCACTTATAAATGAAAAAATTAAAATGCGTGGCTATATCTATCCATATATATGCAGAACCAAACAAATTAAAATCGTAGGGAAAAAAAGATAGAACATGGATATGGTGGGGCAGTGAAATAATAATGAAAGGGCTAGAAAGAAGAAATATTAATGGCTGTTAGCTTTGGCATCCAATCATTGAAGATGAAAGAGAAAGGCAGGAGTAATTGTATTTGTCACAAGAGCTTGACCAAATTAGTCACTAGCAAATTAATCATCTCCAAGGAAGAAAATTGGAAAGATAAATATACTATGAATAGCAGCAAAGGAAGCCCCACGATGGCAACTTTCATAAGTAACTTTTAGGCACTACATACATACATATCATTTAATGTTTCAGTTTTTAAACACCCATCAAAAAAGCTTCCATGAGAATAATTCTGAACCAGTTCATGTAAATCTGATAAAAAAGAAAACTAATGAACTGACCCAAAACCACTGTTATCCAAGGCATTGCAGCAAACAAAAAGAGATATATAGATTTGTAAAATAAGAGCCATTAATATAAACAATTAAAATTAACAAAAACAAAAAGAGATATCACAGCCTTTAAAAGGAAACAAAAATAATTGGAAGCTCCATAGAAGCCAAGCATTTCCATGCAAGGCGGAGGGTAAGTAGAGCAGTTAAGCAAAAGAATTTAATAACAGAGCTTGTACTTCAGCTAAGGCTATAAGTAATTAATGATCTTCTGTAAATTAGGAAAGAACAGATTTGCCTTACCCCAAAAAGAGAAACTAGGTGCAATATCACAGCCTCGAATTTATTGTGTTTACCCAATCGGGAAGCAAATAAATGAAGAAAAAGCTTCTGTATTTTTGAGGATGAAAAGGTTTCCATTCCCAAAACCATGAAAGACCATAACATAGAATTCATTTCCCCACCAACCCAACAGCCTAAAGTTGGTTCCTACAACATAAACATTTATTAAGATATTAAAAGCTTCAGAATCAGCAAGATTGTTCCTAGATTTGACAAAAATCAACCGTCACTTAGTTCACAAATCCAAACATTCAGCTCAATAGATCCAAACATTCAGATGTAGAGAGAGTTGAGGTTATTACCTTGATTATGCACTTCTGCTGGCGTGGAACTACTGTTGTTTCTTGTAGGAAAGAAACTTTGGCATGCTACACATAAGAGTTGAGGTGATCTCCATTGCCAATTGGATATAGATGGTAAATTAAATGGGAAAATATATTATTAACCAAGTCTACTGAGAATACATTTACAAAAGTAATATAAGGCATAAATGCATTTAGAATGAAACATTCTGATTTAAATTGATGCACAGAAATTATAGTATTAAGATCAAAATAGTATGAAAATAATACGGTAACAATAAATCATCTAAAACTTATCAAGACCCTTCAACTTAAAAAAAAAAAAAAGCATGACAAGCAACCGAAAATTTACTATGTAATGTCTTCCAAATCCAACTTGTCATTCAATGTCAGCCATCTCATAACAAGCAATTTTGGACTTAAAGACAGTTAAATGACAGTAACTTCAAATGAGTTGATTAGTTTAACAAAAGAAATGGATATACAATACAATCCAAGAAACAAAACGAGAAACATAATAACATAACAATTTGTAGTGTCTTTAGTCTTACAATATAGATAAAACTGAAAAATCAAGACAGTTTTAAAATAAATACATAACATGATATATAGAAAACCAATTAATGCAAACACAATAAAATGATTTAAATCATTAGACAGCCTTCCTTCCAGCAATAAACTTCAAGAGTGTAGCGTAGGCGTTGCTAATCTCTAGCTGCCAAATATGGAAAAAAGAAATGAATTTATGTAAGACTTGTACCCAAGTTTATGGAACATTTATTTCTAAACACAAGAAAATACTTATACCCAAATATATATACATATAAGACTTACACATTCTATTTCCCTCTTGAATTGCTTGGTTGGTCACTGAGGTCATGACACCACTAATTTCTATAAAATTGTAAAAGTAACATATGAAGAATTAGTAAATATTAAATAAAGAGCAAAAAAACATACAATGTAAAAATTATACAATTAGAATAAAAGCTTACCATTAATAACAGCCTCATTTGCTTGAAACTCATCAAAAACTTCTTGTATCTTGTACTCATTAGGATTCAACCAATTTTGAGTGCATATAAGTGCTTCAACCATCTTTGGTGACAAAGAACTCCGAAAAACATCAAGGACTCGTCCCCCAGTGCTGAAGCAAGACTCAGATGCAACAGTAGAAACTGGAATGACCAATACATCACGTGCCAGAAGTGAAAGTACACTATACTTCATAGAATTCTCCTTCCACCAAGATAAGATATCAAAATCATCTATACCATCATCTACTACATCATGTGCCAGATATTTCTCCAAATAATTTTTTTTGTCTGGACATTCCTGAGCCAACTTTAATCTTTTCCACTAGTTTTTTCTTTCCTTTTTATGTGCTATTGTTACCCATCCCATGTCTGCTAAACCTTCCTTGGTAATAACTGACTCTTCATGGCTTGCACTATCATCAGAGGTTTGAGATACCTCATGTGACTCTTGTGTATAAAAATTGTATAGCTGCCACAATGTGTTCACTATCTTCTTTTTCAAAAGAGTAGCTGTCCCAATCTTATAATTTGCATCACATATAAAATTCACATACTCAAGTTTATACCGTGGATCCAACACGATACCAATATAAATTAGTGGATTAATATTTTCCATCTTCCCCCAATACTTATCAAACTTATTTTTCATATTACATGCCATAGTCCCCAAAACACAATCAACTTCATTCTCACTCCACTTTACCAATAATTCATTAATTGTTTGAATTTCATCAAAAACACAATTGACTGTGACATGTAAAGAACCAGAAAGTGCCAAGGTCACCTTACAAAACAACTTCAAAAATTGAACAAATGCTCTAGCATTATCCCAATGTAAACTAGATGTTTGTCTATCATCTTTAAACCAAGTGACATAGCCCTCATCTTCATCCTCAAGTCTCTCAAATGCTTTTTGAAATGGTATAGCATGTTCCAACATAGTGTAGGTGGAATTCCACCTAGTTGGAACATCAAAGCAAAGAGAGGCTCCACTACTAATTTTTTCTGCATGTGCAGCTTGTTTGAATTTTTGGAGGCGTTGGGGAGAAGACCTAACATACCGAATGACATTTTGGATAGAAACAATGGATGGATTCAAGTCTTTCAACCCATCATTCACAATTAAATTCAAAATGTGAGCAGCACACCTCATATGCATATACTCTCCTTCACATACCAAACCATTCCAATTCTTCAATTTCATTTTCAAATAAGAAATGGCCACATCATTAGAGGAAGCATTATCCACAGTTATTGTAAATACATTTTCAATTCCCCATTCCCCCAAACACCTATCAATTTCTTTTTCTATAGTCTCACCTTTGTGGTTGTCAATTTGTGAGAAATTTAAAATTCTCTTTTGAAGTCTCCAATGTTCATCAATAAAATGAGTTGTGAGACACATATAGGAAATATTTTGAATGGATGTCCAACAATCTATAGTCAAGCAAGCCCTCACACATGACTTCTTAAGAAACTCTTTTAACTTACTTTTTTCATCTAGAAAAAAGTTGGTAACAATCTCTTGTAATGGTCCTCCTAGATGGCATAGTAAACCTAGGTTCCAACCGATTCACAAATTGACGAAACCCACACCCTTCAACAACACTAAATGGCAACTCATCTTCTATAACAAAAATAGCAAGCATTTTCCTAATTTCCTCTGTATTATAGGAAATAGAAACTATTGTTTTTCTCCCTCCTGGACCTTCCTCACCCTCTGTAACCCCTATAAGTGACTGATTCTTCTCAACAAAAATCCACTTATGATGCCTTTTCAAGTGTTTTAGCATTCCATTTGTCCCATGACTACTTGAGTTACAAAGAAATTCACTTTTACAGTGACGACACTTGGCTTTTTCCTCTCCCTTAGTCTGTTCTAATGACAACTTTGTAAAATGGTCCCACACTGTTGACCTAGGCTTAGGATTAGAAGTTTTCGAACCTGCTGTGGTGTTAGCAGTTGCACTAGTAGAGGATTGAGAAATGCCTACCCCAAGTTGATGCTCTTGTCGGGCTTGCTCATTCGAACCTGCTCCAGGTGCTCTTGTTTGGATTTGCTCCGCCATTGTATATCTTAATTTTCTAAACCAAAAAAAAAAATGTCAGCCATGTGATTCTTTTAATATTCAAGAAAGATGATCAATGTTTATATCATAACAGATAACAATAGATAGATATAAAACCTACATATATATTCAAAATAAGTTGGTAAATATAGAACTAGCACATAGGTAAAAGCAATAAATTATCATATGGATAATAATCTAAAAGTCAGTATATAAGAGAATATCATAAAACCATAAAACAGATATGGATAATAATCTAAAAGTCAGCAAGTCCGTATATCAGTCCGAAGTGAATGGTTTAAGTTTAGGTGTAGGTGTGTGTGAGTGTGAGAATCACATAGGAATTGGAATAGGAATAGGATGTTGACAAGGAATTGGGAATGTTGGTGTTTGGACACAGTAAAATTAAGTTCAAGTTATGGAGGATTTCACAAAAAAAGTTACTATGCGTCAGTGTTACAGATGAATGTGTAGAACTAGTACATTTAGGAATAGGAGCTAGAATGGTCATTAAATAAAATAAATTAGTGGTGTCACAATAATTACATGACCAGGCTCTTAAGTTATTTAGATTATATATATGAAAATGCTAAAAAAAAATTGGTATATTCTAAAGACAAATTTTCAAAATCTTTACTGTAATATTAAAATAAAAAAATTAATTACCCAAACTCCTAAATAAAAGTGTTTTACGTTTCTACTTAATAATAATATTGCTGTTCGAAATCAGAATAGTGATTTCATACCAACCAACTTTCTTTTGATCCAAGTAGGGACCCGTGTGTGTATGCATTTTATTGTAACAGCACAAAATGTCTCTTGTATATTTTATGGAATTATTATTATTACAGTCAAATATTTATCTCATTTCTTGGTGTTGATAAAAAAATAGACTTTGAAAAATTTCTGATGATTGTCGATGGAGCATTTAAATGAAATTACATTCCACTCATTAACGCAATCAAACTAAGAGTGTACACAAGTTAGTTGGTACTTTGAGTAAGAAGACTATCTATCCTACATAAGCATGGTGATGGAACATTAAATTAACCTCAAAATCCCACTGCAAATCAAGTAAAGGACAGACAATTAGAAAAACAAAACAAGAATCAGGCCTATGCTAAAACAAAATAAGAATCAGGCCTATGCACACCTAAAAGCAAGTCAATTGGATTCCAGAATTTGTTCTAGGGGAAAGTAGAAGTAGAAAAAGGATCAATAAAGGTACGAGATCAAACAAATTAAACAAGAAACCTCACAGCCACTTGGAGTGCAAGCAAACATCCAAAGCACGACCACCGAATGGTCTTTTTGAAGGGGTTAATGTTAATCTTTTCTGTCAGAACAGAACATATATATATATATATTATGTATCTAAAGAGCAACACTGCAATAAGGGAAACAAGACAAGGAGAATAAATAAATGGATGCCAAGTTGAAGTTTCTCATGACAAAAATAGAGAAGTAAACAGCAATTCTCTTTTATTCAGATGTGAAAAAAATTGGGCTATAAGAATTATTGCCACGCTTAAATTTGTATTTTGGGAAAGGGTAATTTCAAACTTGCAACAAATTTGTTATTCACTCCCCCATTTTCTTATCACATTATCTTTAGCAGAAGCAGGAAGGTAGTTTTCCTTCTTCAGACTCAATATATAGCCTGAACCAACTTTGGCTTAATAAAGAAATAGCAAAGCAAAATATACACAATTAGAACTTTCAGAAATGTTCCATAAAGCATAAAAGTAACCATACCGAATCTCTGAGAAGTAGTCCCTATATATATATATATATAATTGAGAGTAAAGCTTTACCTTATTATACAAATAAAATTAACACCATAAGCTAATTCTGCCTCATATACCAATGGTTTCTGACCCACGATAAGATTACAATTTACAATACATGCAATGTCAAAATCTATGGAATGATGATAAATATTTAACTGTAGTTCCATCATCACCAATAAGATAACACAGTAGATGGACATAGAGAATCTTATCCATGGCAATAACCGTCACAAAAGTCTGAAATTGCAATACTCATTTTTACTTTAAATAAACAAACAACAGGAATATGGTGTCCTGCAGGCATAATACAAAATAAATAAGCACTATTTCTCGCTTTATGGTTCTGGGTCATTTTGTTTAGTTAGGGTTTACAGTATGGTGTCCTGCAGGCATAATACAAAATAAATAAGTGAAAGAGGTACGTACAAGTGTATGGTTTATAATAGTGTGAAAAAAATAAAAGAAAAGTAGTAACTGCTTATATGCTTGATGGCAGACCATCTAACAAATTGAACACAGTATGAGTACAAGCAGAGTTGTTGGTTCATTGAAGAAATTGAATTGAAGAAGCTAATTAATTAACAAGTACTTACTAGCATAGTATATAGTAGAAATAGCATGCAGAGTTGTTGCTTGATAGCCTTTTCTTTAAAAAGATAAATGAAAGAAAGAGAGATTTCCACATATCATCTTGTTCCACTGAAAACTTATTTCAAATTTATGTACTTAAGAAAAAAATAAACATCATTAAGGCATCAGAATTTATGGGAAAGCGTTTCAATTTTGTTGAAGTGAAGTTGGGGTGGTCCGGAAAAGAAGAACCCAGAAAATTATTCTTTCTAGAAGCAAGGAAGAATACGCAGATGGACAAGCTAAAAAGAAAACTTGAATCGATCATGTGTCATAGTCCATCTAAAGAAGCTATATAACCTAAAGATGACTTTTGACAAGAAAGCTCAAAGAAGAAAGCAGCGTGGAAAGAAATTACAGGCCATCTAACCTTGTCTTCATCAACCCAGTCTAAAAAAGCACAATTTCTATTTTGTTTGTTTCTAGAGAATCTATTAGAAGCACAAGCGCTTTTTGTTCTTGCGACAAGGAAACACAAGCACTTAATCAATTAAGTAATTGAAAGATATTAAGGTCGGTACAAAACTGTTAAATTAGATTTATCAAGTTAGGTAAACAATTGGAATCTGAAACTTGACTTAATTTTGTACTGACCTTAAAAGTTTGAGGAACTCAACTCACAGTTACATGAGAACAAAAGCATGCAGTTTAGAACACTTATCTGGTATAATATAAAATTAATCAACATAAGAAATAAAGTCTACCCTCATTTTTTCTAATTCGGTAGATTAAACAGAAAATAAGTCTAGCTACTACCAAATTTCTGCCCTGCTATCTCCGATTCTCCATATTTTCTCGTCCTCCCTCAGGGAAATTTGTATACAAATTATGACTGCTGCTGCTTAATTAAATGTACAAGTGGATGCAAGGCTAACTCGGTTAAGTGGGATCAACACAAGCTCACGAGCCACATCCAAATGACCCAGAACCAGAAAGTGAGAAATATCAATACTTGTTCACAAACAAATTTAAAGCCTCAGATCATTCTCCGGAAACAATCAGGAAAGCCAAATGCAACAAATAAAAAATAGGAATCCAACCTGAGATAATGCTGAGCTAGTGAATCTGGATCTTCCTGACTCACTGACTGTAGTGCCGTAGTGGTTAATCTGTGATTTAGGGTTTGCTTGAGCTTGATGAAGGTGAAGAGAGAATGAGTAAGAGTGAGGAACGAACGAGGATGGAAAATTTAACTGAAGGAGTGAAGGTGAAGCCTGAACTCGAGATGGTGCTTATCGGGATGTGCAGGTCTGGTTTTCAGGATGAGTCGGGACTAAGTTATACTTGGGCCGGTTCGGGACGAGACCTGGGACGGGATTGGGCTTGTCCCGATACCGTCCCCAAAATAACCGGGACACTGAAAAAATGTCCCACCTCCGTCCCGCATCCCGGTTTGCCCCGTCCCGAATGTGTCCTGAAGCTCTCCGGGCCGGGTCGGGACACCGGGCCGTCCCGACCCGTGCCCACCCCTAACCATAACTGTAAATGGAAGCCTTGGAAGGCTCCATTGTCTCTCAATTAAAGCACCAAATTTTTATGGTGCTGAAGGTGAAATGCATGAAAGTAAATGGGGATAAATGCAAGAAGAAAAGTGTAGGAAAATAACTTATAAAATGAAAGGGCAAATATTGAAAGGAGAATAGCTTAAAACAGTGATTCATTTCTTCATAGGTATTCACACTACAGACTTCTCCTTATATAGGAGTTACTGCTTCATGGAAAAGGTAAATAATTACAATGCTACTGACTCATACAACCTTAACTCAAGGCTTTACTATTTTGGTCTTCCTTGTCACAACCCATCGGCCTAAGGCCCTATAAGCCTTAGTCCCTATCACGAAGCCACAAAAATAAACTCCTACCCTCAAAACAATGGATTGTAGATAAAGCAAGTAGAGTTGTTCTCTACAAGAATTGATGTATTAAATCTAAATATCTAGAAATTAAAATTAAAAATAAGGAGTTTTTGGAAGTTCCGAAAGAGCATGAAAATAGAATTGCTGTAAATAACTAACAACAATGAATTAAAATTTGTAGAAGAATAACAATTAATTGAACTCTAATTAAGGCATGCTTCCGTATTGGTTGATCAAACTAGTCATTGAACATCAAAGATGAAAGTTCTCCTTTCAAGTAAATTGGAGTGAATGATAGAACATTCAGCCTTTCCTTCATAGTACTTAGTCATGGAACATCCTACGATTAAGCTTAATTCACTAACCAACCCCTAGATATGCTCGTGGGATGTAAGTGCAAGTAGTAGTAAGATCTTGAAATGTCACCAATTCTACTCAATGAATCAAACATTGTTCATTTAATGTAGATTGAATACTTCCATAATTTCTCTTCAAAGATCAATTCAATTAGAGAGTTATTTTACTACTTTGTTGAATTATGCAAACAATTATGAATTTGCACATTCAACTAATTGTATTTAAATGATCAAAATAGGGCGTTTAAAATTTTAATCAAGAGAAATAGAAAAAGAAGCATAATATATTCAAATACTTGAATAGAAAACTCTATAAAAATTAAGTCTTACAATGTATACAACCAATACTTTTGCTTATCTTGACTAGATTAAAGAATATCAGAAACTCATAGTTGAAGAACACAACAGAAAATAAAAAGTAACTTGTGCCTAAGATGCCTTCTCTAATGCTCCTAATCTCCTTTTTATTGGTAAAGGGGAAGGTGGAGGAGAATCTCTAGAAAAGATCCTAAAAGATAATCCTAATTTAAAAGAAAATAAAAATTTAAACTAATTTTGACTTTTCACTGCTGGGTAATTTCTAATCTACTGGTGTTAGCTGTGGGCATGCTTAGTGTAATAAACGCTTCTATTTGGGTTTGGAATATGCGTTCGTACAAGGCATGGACATGCCTAGCGAAAGGAATGCTTCTGCCTGAGTCTAGTATAACTGTTTGTTAGTAGGCATGGGTATGCTTTAGGAAACAAATGCTTCTGCCTATTTGACAAAAATATTTTACTTGCAAATCTAAAAATCACTGCAAAACTCTAGATTTAACAATTCTTATCCTTTCAACAAAATCCCAAAACAAAAGTTAATCCGCACATTTTAGAAAATCAAATCTTCCCACATAAAAATATCCTAAAAAATCCTTATTTATCATTGATTTATCATTTTAACAGAATTTCATCAGGAAATCAAATAAAATACTTTTTTTTTTTGACTTAGCAAACCACTAGATAGCCACAAAATTTTGGGTAAATTAATTATCAAAAAGTGGTGGAAATTTAAGCTTATTAGGTTAGCCCAAGAATGAAAATTTCAAAGGCATAAAACCGTTGTTTTGGTTGGACGGAACCGAGATGACTACGTTGAATCTATTGGCAACAAACACTAAGCACAAGGTTTCCCTCATTACCATCACAAATCCTATTTGTTAATTGTTATTGAGAAAACTATTGCTAAGAGACAATATTTTCCTTGATCTGATTGTTGTGAAAACCCATGGCTAGTGAACAACTCACGATGAAAATGACAATAAAGGAGAGAAAGGATAGCTCTTTTGTAAACTTAGAACAATGAAAATTCAAGAACCCAAAACAAGAAATGGAGCTCCACCTAGACGAGATCCAATTGAGATCTAGCATGGGTGAGGCTCTCTAAGGATAAAATCCAGAAACAACAAACCCAGACGAGATCAAGCATTGACAAGTGGTTAAGGTGAAGGAAAGAGAGAGAGAGAGAGTAGGGCAGTGTATTTAAGTGTGGAAACGTCATTCCCATAAAAATAAAATGAAAAAATGTTATTTACATCACTAAACCAATGGATAAAATTCTTCGTACAACTCATTTTCTCATAGTTTTGTGATTATTCAAAATTTATTTATTAATTAATTTATTTATCATTGAATTAGTTTTTAATTAATTTATTAATAAATATTGGTTAATTAGTATAAATCAAAAACATAGAGATTAATATGTACTAGTTGGACAAAGAATTTAGTTCCCAAACCAAAGCATACATGATTTTCAATAACTCTTAAAAGTTCCTTTCAATCTCAATATCAAATCCAACAAGGTCAAACACATATCCAAAATTTTTAAAGATGGAAAAGTGGTCAAGATAATGAAATTTGACTAAAATAAATGTATCTAACTACATTCATTTTCCCTACCAACTTTCAACTAAATTGGAGATAGTTTGATAGTCCCAATTTTTCTTGAAAAATTGGAATGGCCGTGAAATTCAACCCTAAAACTATACATAAATAACCCAAATAAAAGGAAATAAGGTGAGAAGGGAAAAGTATACAAATTAAAAGGAGGATATTTTTATTTTTTTTCTTTAAGATTTTCATTAGATGGGCACCTAAAGAAAATCCTTTTTAACTAGCGTCCTTTGAAGAGTTTCTTTCTGGGGGTGCCAACCCGGTGCCCTTAAGCCCAGCATGAATATCACACCTTAAAAAAGAAAAGGTTCATGTAACTTCAAACATAATAAAGGTTAGTAGATTTCTACGTTTAAAGAATTTCTTCATTGCAAACAGAATTAGGATTTTGGTGCGCCAACAAACTCTTCTAGCAGACCTTCTATTGTTTTTCTTGAGGTAATCTTATCAATCTCGAAAGCTTTCATATCATCTTTTAAACCTGCATGAACATTACATGAATTAATGGCCAAACTCACGCACTAATATAATTATAAATATGAAGAAGAAAAGAAAGGGAAAAAATTCATTCCTAGAAATCTATTTAGTAACATATCTAGGATACTAATATTGAATTATAAATATACTAGATTTGAACTCTCACGCTATATTTTGGTAATTGAAAATAGTATAGATTATAAGTGATGAAATTCATGAACTTTTGAAGTATAGTAAAAGAAATCTCAAAAACCAAAAAGAAATTTTGACGAAAATGTTTAATCATTTAATTTAAAAAATAATATCAAATACAAAGTATTTTATCAATCTTTAACAATAAAAATATAAAGAAAAAATTTTAAAAATAAATATTATTATTTAAGCATAACAGATACATTACCATTTCCCGTGCTTATCATCAAAATCACAGTATAACCGTTTTCAAATATAACACAAAAATTCTTGTAATGGTATTTGAAACAACTTAAGAATATACTAAATTAATTATTATTATTAATTATATTTAAAGCAACTTAATAATGGTATTTAAAAACTTGATAATAAGATAATTGTTTAATTATTTTGAAAATGTTATGAATATTTTGATTGGATGCCTATTTAATGGAATATTCTTTAGGGCTAACTCAATATTTACTTATTTTGTAATTTATTAAATAAATATTATCTTTTTAGGGCTAGGGTTTCACTTTCATTGTGTATATATACTCCCTTGGTGAATGAATAAAGTTGGCTCTTTTGGAGACTCTATTTTTCTCTTATCTCAACTCTCTCAATTCATTCTCTGTATCTACTTTTCTCATAACACGTTATTAGCACTAGACTCCATCAACCAACTGAGTACTGCAGCTTCTGACTTTCAAGAGAAAGAGTCGCTTCTAATTTTCAAGAGAAAGAGCCACTATGAAGTTATTTTCCTATTAACAAGAAAAGGTTTCTATCACCAGGTGTGCAATACCTACACTATTTCATTTAGTTTTAAATATTTATTGAACTTCTGTTGCTTTAATTATTTAATTGGTTTCTATCGCCAGTACGAAGGCAATTAATTTTTTTCTTACGAGAATAATTTAATTTCTTTTATATTTCTCATCCAGAAGCATAAGAAAAACTTAAATTCTTTTAATTTGTTTCATCCATAAGTATGAGATAATTCTTTCAATTTGTCTCATCTAGAAATATGAGATAATTATCTTAATTTATCTCTTATAAAACTATGAGATTATTTTTTTAATTTGTCTCTTCTAGAAGTATGAGATAATTTTATTCATTTGATACACCTTCATCTAGAAGTATGAGGAATTTTATTATCAATGATTAAACAGTTAATTTGATATAAAGTGGATCCAGAAGTAATCCATTTAAATATGAAAATTTTTATTATAAACAATTAATTTTTGTGGATCCCGAAGTTATCCACTTATAAAGTAGATTCTGAAACTATCCATTATTTCATTCAAATATGGAGAATTTTATTATGAAAGATTAATTTTCTATAAAATGGATCTTGAAGTTATCCATTCAAATAGTATAAAGTGGATCCATTTAATTTATAAAGTTATCCACCTAATTGATATAAAACAGTAGATCCTGAAGTTACCTACACCTTTCAAATAATATAAAATTATCCACACAATAGATCTTGAAGTTATCTACACTTAAAATAGATCCTGAAGTTATCTATGTTCAAAAAAAAAGTAAAATATAATTATGCATATTTTATTTTATTTTTTCTTTATTATTATGCACATTTTTTATTATTTTATTTTCTCTTTCGCCTTTTTTTTTACTTTCTTTTCCTTTCAATGTCTACTCTTCTTCTCCTATTGTGATACCACATAAAACCGAAAAAGAGAGAAAAACGGCCTTGGTGGGAATTGAACCCACACAGGCCAAATCCAACATCAAATGCCAAGCCACAACACCACAAACACGTTATCAGCAATGGATTATTAGTTTAGTGCATTTTCCTCTTGTACTATAAGCCAAATTATGTACCTGAAAGCCTAGAAGAGTTACCTTACCAGAGGTAACTCTAGAAGAGTCCTCAGATATAACTAATGTTTTAGTTTCAAAGAAAACTTAGGTACCTTAAAGCCATGAAAATAAAGAGATCTCTATATATTATAATGGAACTAGAATGAAATTAATATTGTTGACAATGTTCACATATAATGTAGCATGCTATGTGATAAAAGATATTGAGGATCATTAGTAAAGATTTGCAAAGAAAGAAATGATTGGCCAAAAATTAAAAAGACGCAATTGAGGTTCACTTAAAAAGTGAAAAGATTTTGAACCTGTAGTCCAAACACTAGAAGTGAAAAGCCAATTATGGATAAATGGGTTTTTGTGTAAGTACAAAAGAAAAATGATACTCAAGGATTTTTGCAAATAGCTGGCATTGATTTTGAAGAGATATACTTAATTGTGGTGGATGTAAGTATCTAATGGTACTTATTTAG
This sequence comes from Bauhinia variegata, assembly GCA_022379115.2. Classification (NCBI taxonomy): domain Eukaryota; kingdom Viridiplantae; phylum Streptophyta; class Magnoliopsida; order Fabales; family Fabaceae; genus Bauhinia; species Bauhinia variegata. Next base: position 9,217,888 of record CM039430.1, read on the forward strand.
TTTGGCAGTACATGAATAATATTATTTGTGTCTTATGAATATTCTTGTAGATGACTTATTCAATAATGACATCCCTGAAGGATTTGATTTGCCTAAAACAATTTATACGATCATTTGAGTTAAATTTTGTTGAAGGAAATATATATAGAAATAACCTATTTGTGCGCATATTAGTGAATTTGTGTCGATGATTTATTATTAGAACTCCTGAAGAGCTTCCAAAGCTATAAATTACTTATAGAGACAACTTGCATTGAAATGCTTATATAGTGGAAGTACTAAAGTGATTATATATATATATATATAAATTATATCTATTGTGATCGCTAAATAGGAACATACATTCTCTTTAGAACTTGTGAGAATGATAAAGAAATATTTGGTCATGAAGTACCAAATCTTGGTACACTTTAACTAGTTAAACTCTATGACAATCTAGCAAATTTGTTATCATGGTATTAACTTCTACAATATTTGAAGGATCTTGTATAATATTAGAGTTCTTCAACACAAATAACTTGATTGATATGCACTGCACTCTTTTTCCCTTCACCATGGTTTTTTCTCATTGGGTTTTCCTGGTAAGGTTTTTAATGAGACAACATTTGATTGCGTATACAAAGAATTGTGTACTCTTTTCCTCACTAGGTTTTTATCCCAAAGGGTTTTTCTTAATAAGGTTTTTAACGAGGCACCTTCTTTGGTAATGGGCATCCAAGGGGGGAGTGTTATGAATATTTTGATTGGATGCCCATTTAATGAAATATTCTTTAGGGTTGACTTAATATTTACTTATTTTGTAATTTATTAAATAAATATTATCTTTTTAAGGTTAGGGTTTCACTTTCATTGTGTATATATACTCCCTTGGTGGATGAATAAAGTTGGCTCTTTTGGAGGCTCTATTTTTCTTTCATCTCAACTCATTCTCTGTATCTACTTTTTTCATAACAGAAAACTCAATTGTTGACTTGGACCTCTGGTTGATCAAAGTTAGGGACGATATAGATATGAAAACGTTGAAAGAAAGGATTTTTGCATTTGAACGAATAAAATCATTGGACAATGAATAAAAAACCACACCAGATTGGTCAATAAAACCAGTTAAACCAGGAATCGGAGACTTAGCCAGTCTGAAACAAAGAAAAAACTAGATTAGATCGTATTGAGCATGATTGAACTGAATTGGTTGAACAGGGTTTTTTTGGCTTTTTTCTTTAAAAAATCAATAGAAATTACATATAAATAATCTATTAAGTAGAAATTGAAATACTTTATTTTATTTTATTTTATTAGTGATCCTGATCATTTTATATTTATTAAAAAGATCTGATTCACTATTTAAATCATTCTTTTTAATTTTATTAGGTATTTTAATATTTTAATTAATTTATATATACATTTGAACCATGATTCAACCAGTCTTCTTTTCAATTTTTTATCTGGTCCAATTTTTAAAACGTTGTTGCTTGAAAAGATAAAGAGTAAGACTACATTAGAACTTTTAAATTATCAAACCAAAATTAAGATTTTTGAAGAAGCTTAGACATGTGCTTTTAAAAGTTTTTTTTTTTTAAATTTTTGGCTGTAAAATTTCATGCTTCTCTATCTAACTACACTCAAAGAATGCCAAATGGCTTGTTTGATACACAATAAAAATCATAGAATTAGAATGGGAATAAGAATAAATATGAAATAGAATAGAATGAAAGTTCCTTTCCATAGTTTGATACTTCGTAAAATGGAATGTGCATAGAAATAATGATTAGATTCCAAGCCAAGAGTAATGACTCTCGTTAAAATAAAGCAAAGTATAATTAAAATAATAATTCCTAGAAACGCGGTGGAATGAGCAACCCCATTTGTCAAGGCGAGAATGATCATTTCTACTAACTCAAGCATTTAAGAGAGGTTAGGTTTAATACCAGAGTATGAGAGTGCCATAATTTTATCTCCAAGAATTGTGCCACTCTACTAAATCATTTCCTCTATTTCTATGAATTTGGGCTTGAAATAGAATGATTATTCCATGGTATTTTTATTTTTACTACTAAATTAATGTATGAATATTTACTCCATAGAATGAAATCACCATTTTATGTATATCAAAGCCATGACACTTCAAATAAATTGGTATATGAATTCCACATCCACATTAGTCGTTGAACAAGAACTAACCTGATTTGTATATCAAAGCTTTAAAGATTCAGCAGAAATTAAAATTCTCTCTAATCAATCACTCAAAATAAAACATATAATTAGTATCAAATTTTATGAACAAAAATTGTTGAAATCAAATATATATACAAAATGACATTGGAGATTATTATATAGAGATAATAGATGGGAAGTTTCTTTATATCATTAGGAAAAAAAATTTCCATTCTAGTAAGTTTTGATTTACTTACTAATTTTTTTGGTATATAGATTATGGTTTTATTTTATGGTTTATTCCATAGATCGAGCTTCTTATGTTTGGTATAAAAAGTGAAAAAGATATAAAATGGTCATTTTATTCCAAGGCTGACCACAAAGGTTAGGAATTAGCAATTCCAATTCGAACAGTGAGATTATTAATTTCATATATGTTTCTTTGGAACATCATTTTATTTTAATAATAATTTGTTTTATTTTCAAAGAGAGGCACTATTGTCTCCTAAAACAATTTCCTTTCCATGAATATTTCTATTCCCGTTCTGATATATTGATTTTGCCATACTTAGTTTTAATCCTTCAGAATATTATAAATAAATTCTTTTGCTTGTAGAACTGTCTTTATATTGAATTGATTGAAATTAAAAGCTATGATCATACAAAGAAACATCACAATTATATGAACTAAAAAGAAAATAAAAAAAAAATAGCATATAACAATAAAGTACAAATAGAATTGGAAGTCTCCAAACCTTGAATTTCTTCTCTTCATCATAATACCCAGAAACAACAATAAATGCTTCAAGTTTCTCTAGATATGAAGTATAACAAGAATATATATATATATATATATATATATATATATATATATATATATATATATATATATATATATATAAAGAAACAGTGGAAATTGAAAGAGAAAAGCCTCATAAAAATTCACATAATTAAAATTAATACTTAAATATAAAGTACTAGCACTTGAATCTTCTTGAAATTAATAAATAAATAAATGAAAATAGGAAATTTGTTACTACTCATATGGGAAGTGTTTTATTTCCTGTGCTAGATTTCCCGAGTGAGCATTAAACTGTCCAATTGAAACCAATACAACTCATGCCGATTTGTTTGTCTGATCTCGAATCTGCACTTTAGTTTATCAAAATTAGTGTAAAATTACCATTTAAAACAAGCGCAAGTAAGGATCACAAATTAATTCTATAAATACAATATATAGGAAAGAAGAGAAAATCCTTTTTTTTTTTTTTTTTGATTTTACTCTATACATATTACTCTTATAAATTTTATTTCTCATCCTTTATCTTTATCAAATATGTTTCCTGCACCAAAAACTCTTACCAAATTCACTCTTAACAAAATCATAAATTAATGTGTCACATTAATAAATTTCGTTCAGAGTTATTGAAAGAACTTGACGAAGAGATAAATTTATTAAAAAATTTAAGTATAATAAATAAAATTAATAAAAATAAAATTTGAGAAATAAAATTAATAATAATAAAAAGTTTGGAGGTTAAAGAATAACAACAATATACACAATTACTGGTTGCAAACCTAGTCTCGTCCACTTCTTAAAATCCTTTCTCAAGATATCAGTAACTTGCAGATTTGTCACATCATGCATTTCGTATTCTCAAGTATAGTAACGTGGCAGTCAGGTAGTTACATCCTCTAGACCTTCTGATACAGTTCTTTTGTATTAGTATCATCTATATATACCCAGCATAGTCCACTTGTAATAGATAGATTCAGATTAATATACTTTGCTTTCGCTTCTCATATGGTATCAGAGGGATTTTTCCTTTTCTCACCATCTCAAGATTCCAGGCGCTTCCTTATTCTTTGGTCGAATTTTCTTCAATTTTTCTTGTCATCTTTCTGCGATGTCTGTTTTGTCTATTTGTGATTTACAGAGTTCTCTCTCTCAATGGCTAAAGGACTCAATAACAACACTGGTAGCAACAGTTCCACTAATATAGAAGATCAGACTTCTCCATTTTACATTCATCGAACAAAGAATTATGCCTGTCACCAGAGTTGAATTCCAGTAATTACTCCACTTGGGGTCGATCTTTTCTTCTTGCGATCTCAATTCGCAACAAGAAAGGGTTTCGCACAGGCTGGGCCATGCCCCCCTCAATAAAATTTTACATATTACTTCTATGTCTTGTCCAATTTCTACTGCCGATCCTTGTTTTATATGTACTCTTGCTAGACGGAAAAGATTGCCTTTTCCATATCACACACCAAACACCACAACACATTTTGAACGTTTACATTTATACACTTGGAGACCATACTCCCAACACGACATTTCTAGAAACAAATTGTTTTTCTAACCATAGTCGATGACTTTACTAGAGTCACTTGGTTTTTTCTCATGTCATCTACAGCTCAAACCTCTAAGATTGTCCAAAATTTTTCCAATTTTGTGAAAACCCAATTTAATCATCCCATCCGACAAATTAGAACAAATAATGGCACAGAGTTCATCATGACAGATTTTTTTCATTCCAAAGGCATTTGTTCACCAACGTTCTTGTCCATATTCTCCTCAGCAAAATGGCATTGTAGAAAGAAAACATCAATATATTTTGAACACTGCTAGAGCCATTTTATTCCATGCATCTCTTCCTACAGAATTCTGGGGAGAAGCAGTTCTTACTGCTACTCACATAATCAATAGACTACCCACTCCTGTTTTACAAAATCTCACTCCATTTGAAAACTTTTCAATCGAAAACTGAACATAATTACCTTATGACCTTTGGATGTCTTGCCTTTGCAATCAATCTAAATCCTCATAACGGTAGAGCTAAGGCTTGTATCTTCTTAGGCTATCCAATAGGTACTACAGGTTACAAGTTGTATGACCTGAAATCCAAATCAGTTATAATTTCCAGAGATGTTCAATTCTTTGAGACCACATTTCGTTTAAGCACACTCAATCCTTATTCTTTTGCTAACATTCAACATGATCCTTCCACTAGTTTCACAGATTCATCCCACTCTTCCTCCAATCCAGTAGAGAATCATTCTAAAGCTAATAACTCTCATTTGTCTGAGATGCACACTAGAAGGAGCAACAGGATCTCCAAACCCACTACATATCTAAATGATTATGTGCATCCCATACCAGCACGTTCAAATTCTGTTAGTACTTACTATAGTACCAAATATCCTCTGCAACACTATTACAGCTTTGCCAATCTCTCCATTACCCATTGAGCTTTTTTTACCACTCTTTCTTCAACTGTTGAACCTCACACATACCTTGAGGCTATTCAATATGACCACTGGCGCCATAGCTAATGAACTTGCAGTTCTTGAGCAAAACAAAACTTGGAAGGTTGTTCCTCTTCCTCCCAACAAAAAACCTGTTGGTTCAAAATGGGTATTCAAAGTAAAATTCAATTCTCATGAAACTATAGAGAGGCATAAAGCCCGCTTGGTTGCAAAGGGATTCAATCAAAAAGAAGGGTTTGACTATAAGGAGACTTTTAGTCCTATAGTTAAACAAACAGTGAGGATTTTTCTTGCTCTTGCTGCTATTCAAGGTTGGTTTTTAGCTCAGTTAGATATTCAAAATGCCTTCCTTAATGGTGACTTAATAGAAGATGTATACCCCTTCCGCAAGGTTGTGTCCCAACTGGTGAATATGCAAGTTGTACTTCTGGCTTATATAAAGGATATTGCCTTGTTTATAAACTAAACAAGTCATTCTATGGTCTAAAACAGGCTTCTCGCCAATGGAACAAAAAGATTACTGACTGCCTGATTGCTAATGGCTTCTCACAATCTGAAGCAGACTACTCTCTTTTCACAAGATCCTCCCATAGTGAGTTTGTGGCACTACTCCTCTATGTAGATGACATAGCAATTGTAGGTTCTTCGACACAAGCTGTTGCTGAAGTTAAACATTTGCTCACAACACATTTCAAAACTGCGAGACTTGGGAACATTAAAGTACTTTATTGGTCTTGCAATAGCTAGATCTAAAAAGGGAATCGTCATTACTCAGCACAAATTTGCTTTAGATCTTTTAAAGGCATATGGACTTCTTGGTGCCAAACCGGCTGACACACCAATGGAGGTTCATCATAGTCTCACTCACACTGATAATTCTTTACTATCAGGCTCTTCTTACTATAGGCAGCTCCTAGGGAAATTACTTTACTTAACACTCTCCAGACCGGATTTCTCATATGCCACTCAAGTCCTCTCTCAATTCATTGATAAGCCAGCCACCATACATCTACAAGCAGTTTTTCGGGTGCTCAGATACTTGAAGAGTTCTCCAGGTCTTGGTCTCTTTCTACCTGCATCTTCTTCCGCTATTCTTACAGCCTATTCCAACGGTGATTGGGATGCTTGCAAGGAGACAAGGCACTTTGTAACCGGTTATTTTGTTTTCCTTGGGAACTCCCTAATTAGTTGGAAGTCCAAGAAACAACAAACTATTTCAAGGAGCTCAGTTGAAGCAGAGTATAGAGCTATGGCTATGACTGCTTGTGAAATAATCTGGCTCCTCTCTATTTTGAGAGACTTTGGCATCACTCATTCCTTATCTGTCTCCCTCCTGTGTGATAGCATGTCAGCCATTCACATTGCCAAGGACCCAGTTTATCATGAGAGAACCAAGCACATTGAGCTGGATTGTCATCTCATTCGCAAAAAAGTAGAAGCTGGCCTTATTCAATTGAAACATGTCCCACACCAATGTACAGCTTGTTGATGTTTTCACAAAAGCATTGCTGCCTAGAAGGTTTCTTCAACTTATATCCAAGCTAAGCATTCTCAACATATATGCACAGCTTGAGGGGGCCCGGGGGTAGTCCCAAGTATAGTGACGTGGCAGTAAGTTAGTTACATCTTCTAGGCCCTTCTGATATAGTTCTCCTGTACTAGTATCATCTATATAGGCCTAGCATAGTCCACTTGTAATAGATATATTCAGATTAATACATATTTTGCTTCCGCTTCTCATACGTATTTCACTGAAAATCACAGAGCAAATCTGTCATATGAGAACTAAATGATGAAATTACCAAGATCTTGGAATAGACTTTGCTGTTAGGCGCATTTAAACCATTCATCTAAAACACATAACAACAACATTTAAAATATATGTCTTGAACTTAATTTGAGTCATCTATCTTCTGTTCATATAAATGCCAAACAGAGAAGATATCTCAATAACAACCACAATAAATTATAACAAACTTAAATTCATGATCAAAATTGATAAGTGCAACAAATTTATATTAATTAATTAATAATTAAATGGAATTAGAGTGCTTACATAATTGGTAAAAATCATTGCACCCATATCTACCAGCACCATTGATCAATAATGAAGCCATGTACTTACCTTTGGAGCTGCATTAAGGGTCTTTCATATTTGCAGTATCCAAAAGGATACCAGCTAACTATTGGAAGATTTTTAAAATGAAGAGATATTTCTCTTAAAGCATCATGTCCTTTAAATTAAGGGCACCTATATGGAAAGTTATGTAGAAAGATATTATGCTTATGTAAAGGACATGACACAAAAGTCATCAAGGTTTATTATATAAATCAAAAGACATAAAGGTGGTTATAATACCTTTATGAAAGGTTATTGGTGAAAGATTGTATTGGCTTATGAAAATTTTATACAATTAAAAATTGCAAATCTTCATGGAATGATTAATAGCCATTTGCAGAAGTTTGTGTTGGTTGGTGAAACCTTGTCATTTGAAAGGTTATATATATTGAAGAGGCTTATCTCTTTAATCGAAGGTCATGTCTTTTGAAAAATTATATCTCTTTATGAAACAACACAACTTGTCTCTTCATAGAAGAGTTATGTTCATTCATAAAGCATTCATTTATGTCTATAAATAGACAATTCCCACCAACATTCAAGCAAGTTGTTTTAGAAGTTTTTCAGTGGGTTACAAGTGTTTATAAATTCACTTGCCTTTATCTTGGATGTACACAAGATAAACAAGTAAATTATCACTTTATAAAAACCATTGTTGTCTCGGCTTGAGTTTTGGGAATGCAAACCATACTCAAGGATCTTCATTATATCTTAAAGAAGACTCACCATCAAACCCAAGTTGCATCTAAAAGTTATTATTGGTGGGGTGAATCAAGCCTAAAGGAAAGTGTTACCCATGCTTTGATGACTTGTGAACAACTTTCTCTCTTCACTCTACTTCTTACACTTCCCAGAACCATTTCCTCCAACACTAACTAACAAGTAAATATTAATATCAGGAAAAAAAAATAATTTTTACATCCAAATTTACATTTAGAAAAAAAAAAAAAAAAAAAGGGAGAAAAACAGTACTTGAGCTTCTCCTTTAGGTTCCAGATAGGTAATTTCTTTAACATTTGAATAAGTGTTTTTTTTTTTTTTTGAGATATATTGAAATTGAATAGAAAAAAAAAAAAAGGGAAAAAGCAAGATGGAAACTTGGATTTAAGTACCAAAAGTTTACTGAATGATTTGCCTGCTAGAATTTCAGGTGACCACAGTGCAAAGTAGAGCAGTCCTATATTCATGGGTTAGATATATACAATCAATTGTAATGAATTTTTTGACTCAAAATAATAATAGCATAAGAATATTAAAGTCATCACCATAGCAATATGTTGGCAAAAATGGAAAGAAAGTACATAGTCAAATAGAACCAACGATAGAATATTTAAATCACTTGACATATAGACACGCGGGGATATATTGCTTTTGTTGCCATTTTCGTAGGTGTGTAAAGAGCATAGGTTAGATTAAAAGAGATCACTTAGAAAATCTTAAATAACATTTTCAGACAATGTAATTTTATGTTTTTTTGTCATAAATAGAATAGAGACTCGAGATTTTTAATACTAATATGGGGAGGGGTTGGGCTTGGTCTTAGATTTATGAGGGTATCCGAGCCTGATTTTTGCCGGTTTCACCATTGTATTAAACTATTTCCTTTTTGAGACAATATGATTACATGTAAAATTGATGTTGTTTTGTATTAATACTAGAAAAGGAAAATTATATTAATCTACCTGCAATACATTTTTACCCAAATTTAGTCAAGCTTATAAGCCCACTTTTAGAAGATTAAGGCTAGTTTAGTGGTCATCGTCCCTCACAAATGCTTTACAAGCTTCCTCACTTGTGTTCAAATTTCTCCAAGCTTAGCATAGTCCGCCTTGAATATAAATTAGTTGGTGTTCAATATAGTGCCAAATAGTAGTAATGTAACAAACTTTAAAGCTTTTTCACCATTCATATCCTTCTTGGGCTTTGTATGATCTTGGTTACAATTAAGTGATGACACTTTGAAATGTAAAATCATACCTCTCTCATTAACCCAAGGATATACGGACTCATCCTGCAAAAGAAAAGGAGTTGAGATTATCTATTTATGTCATAGCTCTCAAATTCTTAGACTTAAATTCGGACCATAAATATAAGCATAATAAAACTGTACTAGAATAAACACAAACTAAATCTACCTTTCTGCAGTTAAAGATTTCAACCACGTCGTGCTTAAATTTCCGTTTCCAAAAACACACAAAGTACTCATCATTTCTAACAAATTCCACCAAAGACCTGTTGATTTGTCCAGTGCATAATTTGTTACCTCTTGATGGTTGGAAATCTTGCTGCTCTTCAATAGTACTATCCTTAAACTTCCAAATATATCATAATAGGGCAGATTAATCGATTTTACAATCATTGAACACAGAGAAATGTTCAGTTGGCTTTCCATGTCTAATTAAGAATATATAGACTCGTCCAGATAAGTAGAATGATCTATCCACAAACAAAAAGGAAGCATAGTTTCCTACTGCCAAAGCACCTACATCACGGTGTTGGTACTCACGAACTTTCTATTGTGCCCACTTTAGCCACCTTAGCGTGATCAACCTATTGATCCTTGCTAAGTCAATGGTATCCCCACACAATGGTAATAGGCAAGACAATTAAGAGAAGTGTTTAAAGTATTTGAGAGAATGCACAAGGATTGCCCTAGGAGGAAACTTATAGCTTTGTAAGGATGAATGCTTTGATAATTTTCTTTCTGTCATAGTAAGCCTTTGAATACAAAATCCTCTTAGAGTGGGTCTTGTGGCCCTTGTTGGAACAGTAATCTTAATTTAGTATGGTATTTATAATTTGTGTCTTTTAGAAACTCTTATGATTTTTAGAACACTTCAAAAAGGAGTTATGTCCATTTAGGAAGAATTTATTACATGTAATGAGAATTTTAGAGTTTGTGAGTTGTGTAATTTGTGTGGGTTAAAATAGTTAGTGAAGAGTTACAGAGTCATGTAATAAGTTAATGAAATAATTGATTGGATGAGAAGAGAAAATGAGAGGAAAGAAAATTGAAGAGGCTAAGAAGAAAAGTTGCTAGAAAACGTTTTCTCTCTGTGTTTGGATGAATGAAAGAAATAAAGAAAAAAAAAAAACTTATTTTATAGTGACAATAATATTCGCTATCATTATGTGGAACCCATTATTACTCTCTATTTCATATTATAAGACTCTTTGTAGAAGTTTTGGGTATTTCTTAATATAAGACCCTTTATGAAATTTTAGAACTATTTATTATTTCTTTTTTCATATTTTCCCCTAATTAATATTATTTATTTTTCAATTCCCATACTTTAATTAATGTGGAGAATTAATACACCACTATAGAGCCAATTAGAGTCTAACATTAAATTAAGGTAAATTTAGAATGTTGTATTTTGTTTTTCAAAGACTAATAAATTAACTAATTTTAACTATTCTTCTTAAACAGTGTGTTTCAATTAAAAGGACCTTATAATATGAAACAAATGGAGTATTATGAAATAATTGTCATAAAAAAGTTAAAAAAAATGTAGAGCAAGTTTTCTCTCCAAAATCTGTCCATATTTGTAGATAAAATTTTTTAAGTGAGACCTAGAGTATTTTCTCCTGAAGTTTTCTCTCCTTCCTATTCTCTTCTACTATTCAAACGAGAAAAAATCTATTTCTCCTCTGGTTTTCTCTCCTAGTTTTATTTCTTCCCAAGTTTTCTCTCAATCCAAATGTAAAGTAAAATTCTCTATGTAGTATAAATAAGGATAATCATAAATGTATCAATTGGAATTAGAAGTGATATAAACAATTATCCACCAAGTGTAAAGAAACACTTTCTAGATGAATGGGTTGACAGCAATGAGTGTCTCTCCAATAATTACTGTGATGCAAATTTAGTAAGAGTTTAGAATAAGAACTTATAAATTATCAAGAAAAGGATATTATTATCCATGGGATATTGCATCAACCACTTTAATCATAAAGTCAATAAGATGAAAAGGCTTCATGCAAGCAAGTGTATTAGATGAAGATATCAAAATAGAACTGTCATAACCTATTTTTACATGAAAAAATAGCACATTTAGTGAATATTGTGCAAAAAATATTATAAAATGTTTGATGGTTAACACGTGGTAGGATGTTGGATGTCTTAAATGGTTTTGGGTATTGTCTATATTCCTTATTTATAGGTGTAGGATTGCTAGGCCTTTTACCCTTTTGGGCTTGAGCCTTGGGCCATGCACGGTCCATGTGGGAGAATTAGTCCACATCATCAGTCCCCCAGCTTGGGTATCCAATGGACTTGGATGCTTAAGCTGGAGAATTTTGGCCCTGTTTATTGAAGGCGAAAAAGGGGATCTTTTCGATAAGGAAAGGAGGTGACTTGTCTTAGCTGCCTTCATTAATTACTTCGATAAGGAGTGGCTTTTCATTTTACGTTTGCAGGCAAGCGGCTTCAACCTTTGGGATTCCGTTGTTCCTTGGGTGAGTGTATAGTGCTTCGTTATTTGATCTACATTTAAGCTTTTACAGCTACCTTTCTTTACTACCATTTTAATTACTGCGGCATGACCTCTTGTTCTTCGAAACACGCAACCAATTGTTGTTATTTCACCCACTAGGGTTTATCTTGTAACGTTAGCCCCTCCTTTTCTTCCTCATACTTAAGGGCCCACTTGCCCTATTTTGCCATTTTGATATATTTGCACCTGTGGGCTTGTCTTCTTTGCTCTCGTCGCCCACTAGTTCTTGTCCTTCTCCTGTGCTGTCCCCCGTTGATTTTCGCGCTTCTCCTTCGTCTGCTCATATTTTCTTGTTTAGGTTGGCTCCTTTCCTCTTTCTTTCATTTTTCAATTTCTCTTTTTCCCTCTTCATCCTTCTGCAGTCGTTGTTGCCATTGTTGTTCGTTTCTTTGTGCGGCTAGCTCGTCATGCTAGGTAGATTGTAAGTACTTTAGTGGGGTATCGCGCTGTGATTGTGGGGTGAATAACAATACTTTATAAGAGGTAAAGTTGCTTACATGGATAACTCTGCTCCCGATTTGAATAATAAAACGGCTCGGGACATTTCTCAAATCACACCCAAGGCAAGGGTGGCTTCTATCGGTGACCATGAGGTGGATATGGTCAGAGTCACCTACCCGTCTAGGTATGCTCGTTATGACAATCTTAGCTTGGATGACGCTCCCTCCACTAGTGACCTAAGTAGGCTTGGTGGGTTTCCAATGAGGTTATCGAGACTGACTCACTACTGAATACGGAGAACCTTCAGTCTATCAATGATACTTTGTTCATGTGTCTGATTCGTAGATTTGACGTCGAAGCTTGCCCTCTTGGGGTCGGTGTTTGCGAAGGTTAGTACAGAGATAGGTTTTTCACGTGGAACCTATATTACTCCTTCTGGTGTGGTGTCTTCCTCCCTTTCAGTGGTTTTTAGATGGAAGGTTTAGAGACCCTCCAGATTACCCTGACCCAACTGCATCTTAATGCCTAGGCAATATGCCTTCCAGAGCATCTGCACCCGTATGAATAGATTTACCCACCTAGATGTCTTATACTTTTACTTTTTGAAGAACCCAAACAAGCACGAGCTATGCTACTTATACTTTTCCTCAAAGAAAGGGAGATCTTTAATACTTCCAACCGAGGAATCGGCCAAACATTTCAAGAGGTGGTTTTTCATAATGACTAAGCCATCGTAGGATCATGCATTTTTTTCTCTCAACGAAGAGGGTAAGCCTAAATTTCTTCTTCGATGGCGAAGGCATTTTGGTAAGGTCGATGAGATCTCGGGTGCCGACCTTGGGCCTGCGGTGACCTATTTGGTAAAGGAACTTGAGGTGAGGGTTTACACAGACCCAAAAAAGGCAGTCTATCGGGCTCTTCCATTTATTGGTGTGTGAATGTTCTTTTTACAAGCTCTTTCTTTTCTCTGAGTTGTTTCTAACCTTTCCTCTTATTCATTTTCACAGATTGACGAGCCATACCCAATATCCACAAATTCATAAAGCGATCAGGGAGAGAGGTGGAGGAACTGAGAAAAAAGAAAAGGAAGACTAGGGATTCTTCCTCTATCCCAACCACAAGCTTTACCGACTACTTCCTAAAAAAGTCTCGGCCTGCCTCTTTTATTAGTCCTCCTGCTCCTGCTCCGGGGACCAAGCCAATTGATGTAGATGCTGATGATCTCCCTACAATGACCCAATGTGGGTTTGAAGACTCTTTTACCGAGGTGTTGGCGACGCCCTTCATTGATCTTCCAAAAGATTTGGTCTGTCCTCCTCTGTCTTGGCAAGGAATAAGGACTAAGATGATAGTTAGGCGAGATTGGGAAACTTTTGTCGCAACTGCTTCGCAAGAAGGTAATAGAGAAACTTTACCCTTTCTCTCAATCTTGACAATTTTACTCATCTCTCTCTCTCTCTCTTTTAGGCATTTCAAGTCCCAATTCTGACCTTTGTCTGCACACTGGCGGCAGCGATTCGATTGCCTGAGAGAGTAACCTTCCTTCTAAGGTCAGGGAAATTAGTGTCCCCTAAAGCTGAAGACTTTGACGCTCTTCTTAGTTTGTTCAACGCGCCTCTAAAGGCTGTCGGCTTTACTAGCAACAAATCTAGTGTCCTTCCTTTTACTTCCATTTTCTTACTCTTTCTTTCCTTTTTGTAGACTGAAGGATTTCTCCCGTTAGATCCGACGGCTTTAGTTGCGGAATTCCAACATGTGTGCTCAAACGCTATGCTTGGTGAGCTCGCAACCAGTTTCCACTTCTACTTTCGGATAGTCCAAATTATCAACGATCGGATTAAGTCCGAGCAATATTCCTTTATTGAATTGGACGATCTCCAGGTAGCAAAGGATGCAGTTGAGGAAAAGGCTTCTATTGCTGAGGAAAGGGCTACCGCTGCTGAGTAGAAGGTCACCGCTTTTGAGGAAAATTTTGCTATAGTCGAGCGGAAGGCCACTACTGCAGAAAAAAAATGCCTTTGCAACCGAAGATCGAGCTTCCACGACGATTTCCAACTGGGCAGTGGCGAATAACAAGTCTTCCTCATTGGAGAAGGAACTCTCTGCTACCAAGAATCACTTGGCCGACCTTGAGAAGAAAGAAGCTGCATTTTCTCAACAAGTCACAAATCTTGAAGTCGCCCTAATCATAAAAGATGCACAAATACTTATGTTGGAGGGGAAGGTTTCTTCTATAAAGTGCCTCATGGATTGGTAGTTAGCTAAGGCAAATGTGACTACACAAAAATATACCGACCTTGCTCAGTGGTGGAAGTAACAAAGAAATCAAGTTTATTCTTCCAGGTCAAGGGTCATTGGAAGGGCACAGAAAAAATTGGATAATGCCTTTGTTAGTGCCTCTAATGACAGCTTCGAGAACTACCTTGACTAGGTTGCAGCTTATCAGAGAAACTTCTCTCAGGACGAGCTTGTGGCCGCTACTAGCTATCTAAAGGTGGTTCAAGACGGGGTCATTGTTGAGCCCGATGATGAAGACGAGCCTGATCTTTCTTTTACAATTTTTGATGTGGATATTGGTTTGGGATTTGTAATTTGTACTTATTTGATTTAAAGAATAGTTTTCGTTTTATCTTTAATGGCTTCTTTGTCTCTTTCCTCTTTTTTGTGGAAGAAAAATCTGGCTAAGTATCCATTAGAAAAACTAGATTAGATTAAGGAAATCACAAAGCAGGTTACACAAGTCTATGGTTACACCAACCTAAAAATTAATACACTCAACTCCCTTACTTATAAATTGGGATAATATTTTTTTAATTTTCATATATGCCAAGTGTTTGGAACCCCCTGTCCTTGTATTATTGCGATTCGATATGCCCTTTTTCCCAACACTTCGACGATGACAAAACGCCCTTCCCAAGTAGGAGCCAACTTTCCCTTGTTAGGCGGCTTTCTTGCTGGTAAAATGAATCTTAGGACCAAGTTGCCCAACTAGAACTCTCTGGATCGGACGTTCTTGTTGTAACCCTGAGCCAGGGCTCTTTTTACGGCTATCATTATTTTGTAGGCCTTTAATCTTTTTTCTTCCAAAACGTCCAAGCTTTCTACCATGTTGATATTTTCCTCATTGTATAAGTCTCTTCTCAAGGTTATCTCTCTAACTTCTATGGATAACATGGCTTATGCCCCATAAGTTAGACTGAAGGGGGTCTGCCTAGTAGTGGTGTGTGGTGTAGTCCGATACGACCATAAGACCCAGGATAACTTTTCTACCCACATCCCCTTTTTGTCTTCTAGCCTTTTCTTCTGACCTTTGAGAATTGATTTATTGGCAGCTTTCTCTTGTCCGTTCACTTAAGGGTGTTCTACAGATGCAAAAACATCCATTTTTCGTGACTATTGTGTGCGGGATGCCAAACCTGCAAATGATTTGGTTGATTAGAAACTTTTTCATATGATTATAAGTGATAGCGGCTAAGGCTTGTGCTTCAATCTATTTAAAAAAGTAATCTATTACCACATCTAAGAAACACCTCTGGCCTATCTTCAATGGGAAAGGCCCGATACCTCATTTGGATAATGGCCATGGTTCTATTACACTGTAGAGTTCGGTTGCCGGTGCAAGTATATTTGTTGCGAACTTTTGGTACTTGTCACATGCCCTTACCATTTTCCTTGCATCCTCCTTCATTGTTCGCCAAAAATATCCCAACCTCATGACCTTGGAGACCAGACTCTTCCCTGATGTGGTGGCCGCATATCCCCTCATGTATTTCTCTTAGTATATATTATACTTGGTCGATACTGACACACTTCAGCAGAGGTTGAGAGTAACTCTTATACAAATTTCCTTTGTATATGCAGTAAAATACTAATACTCGAGCTATTCTCTTGGCTTCGGTTTGTTCCTGCGAGAGTTCTCCGTTTGCAGGTATTTTTCTATTAGTGTTCTCTGGTCGTGGATTGGGTCTTCTTGGATTCCTACTATGCTCTCTTCCTCTCAGCCTGATATGCTTGGTGACGTCAAGGTTTCTTGAATTTGCGACCAGTGATTTTGTGTTGTCTTAGAGCTGGCTAGTTTTGATAACAAGTTGGCACACGTATTTTGTTCCCTCAGTATATAATCGATTTCTTTCTCTACGAATCCCTCCATTAATCTTCTGACTAAGTTGTGGTACTTTTACATGTTTTCTTCCCTTGCCTGGAACTGCCCTCTAAATTGGCTAGTCACCAATTGAGAATCTTACCGAATCTTTATTTTCCTTGCTCCCATTTCTTTTGCTAACTTCGGACCAGCTATTAGTGCCTCGTACTTTGCTTGATTATTCGAAGCGGGGAATGCAAACTTGAGTGTGCATTTCATGGTTATTCCCTCTGGGCTTTTAACTATGATGCCTGCTCCTGAATCTTTGCTACTTGAGGATCCATCCACATGTAGGGTCCAGAACAACTCGGTCAACTTGTCCTAGTCACTCTCTCGTGCTCTAAGGGTGAACTCGACTACAAAGTCTGCTAAAGTCTGCACTTTTATTACTCCCGGGGGCTCAAAGGTTACTCCGTGTCCCGACAAGTCTATTGCCTACACAAGCATCCGACCTGAAAGGTCATGTTTCTGGAGGATTTGCTTTACTAGTTAGTTCGTTCGCACTGTTAACTGGTGGCTTTGAAAGTATGGCCTTAAACACCTGGCTGTGTATTCCAATGCGTACATTATTTTTTCGATATGGTGGTATCTCAACTCAACCCCACTAAACACTTTGCTTGTGAAATAAATTGGTGTTTACGTCCTTGCTTTTTCCTTCACTAAGGCTAAGCTAATAGCCTGGTCACAAGATAATAACTAGATGTAAAGCATGTCCTCGAGCTAGGGTGTCACTAGAATTGGTGATGTCGCTAGGTATTCTTTAAGTTCCTCAAAGGCGTTTTGACAGTCCTCGTCTATCAAAAATCTTTAGCCTTTCTAAGAGTCGAGAAGAATGGCAATGACCTCTAAGCTGATTTCGATACAAACTGAGCTAATGCAGCTATCCTTTTGGTTAATTTTTGGACCTCATTAACAGTTCTAGGCGAATCCCCTGGAGATAGTGTTAATTACCCCAGATACCCCCCTCGATGGTCACCGTCATCTTGTGTGGCTCTTCTGTTAGCTGACCTCTCATGCTGTCTTTTATGGTTAGCATTCCCTTAGCTTATGTCGGAATCCTTCCGTTCTCCCATTATGCCTGACTTGCAACCTAAACCGTTTCAAGTGACCCTTCTTTAGAAGGTTTTCTATTAGATTTTAAGGGCTTGGCATTCCTTAGAGTCGTGCCTAGCCCCTCGATGGTACTCGCAACATGTCTAAACTTTTGGTCCAGTTCTGTCTTTGATAGATAGTGGTAACTGGGCTAGGCCAATTTACCAAATTTCATGCAGCACTAGGGACCTTGGCCAGTTAAAGGGAGTATAACGAGCATGGTAGGGTTGGAGTCTCCCCTCTTTTTCTCTCATCGATTCTCTTGGCTTGACTTGTCTAGTTGCCACCCTCTTCACTTCTTATAAATTAATATACTTTCCGACCTGTTGAAGTAACTCTTATAGGGAGCTTAGGGGGTTTAACTTAATGCTTTCCCTGAACTTCCCTTGCTGTAGTCCTGCCATAAGTGTGTGTGTAGCCACTTCATCCTTGAGGTCTTTTTTTTTGTAGCGACAGGGCTATAAATCATTGTATGTAGGCTCTCAATGGTTCTGCCTTTTGCTGTCGAAGTGTGACTATCACTGCTGATGTCTTCTAAGGAGCTATATTGGTTGAGAATCTCTCCACGAATTGTTCTGCGAGTTTATCAAAGTTCGTAATGGATTGCGGAGGGAGATTATTAATCTCATCTTCCACCCCAGATATCAACATAACATTCTCAAAAATGCAAACGTGCTCCACTGGGTCCGTGGATCCGTCATATGGGTCCAATGTTGGTTGTTTGAATTGGCTTGGAAGTGGGAAAGACATTATTTCTGGTGTGAAGGGTGTTTGGGCTATTTTGTGGGTGTAAGTTGGGAAGCATGGTGAGCATTGCTAGCAGAGGGAAGCTCGGCCAGCAAGGGGTTCACTCCTGGGTTGGGACAACACAGGATGGGCGATTGTGTGGTGCCTTCTTGCACAGTTGGGACGTAGGCCTCATCTCGCTCTGCCTAGAGCCTCTAGATCTCCTGCATGTCTCAGTTTCTCTATTCTCATAGGTTGCATATCTCTTTCTTCATCTCTTCCAGGTGGGTTAGGAGGGTGGTCAATATGGTAGGGTTTTGGTTTAGTAGGGTCGCTTGGGTTTGAATAGTTGTGTGTTGCGTGGGGGTTTTAGGAACAAGGACCGCAGTGCTAGGCCCAGCCTTTTGTGGGGTAGCAGGGTTTGATTTGGCCATTTCAAACTGAAAATAAGTTAAGGTCCACGCTCACCGCACCAGATGTTTGATGGTTTACACATGGTAAGATGTTGGATGTTTTAGATGGTTTTGGGTATCGTTTGTATTCCTTATTTATAGGCGTAGGATTGCTAGACTTTTTACCCTTATGGGCTTGGGCCTTGGGTCTTGAGCCTTGGGCCACGCACAGCCCATGTAGGAGAATTGGTCCACATCATAAAACAAACCTCATCTTCAAAAATTAAGGATGACTAATCCAGTTGACATGAATCAAGCAACCACTGCGCAGAATTGCTAACTTTTTTAACTTTCATTGAGGTAGAAGGCGTTATGGTTGAAACAACAGTTACAACATCTGTAAGTGGTTAGATTAACATATTAGTCATGGACTCGAGCACATTCTTGGAGAAAAAAATGATGATAAGAAGAAAGAAAACTGACATAAGAGGAAATTTTGATGAAGGAAACTTAAATCTTAACCAAAACTATTTTTGGAGACTAATATTGGTTAAAGGCTATGTCCCATTCAATAGCTGGCAGCACCAACAACAGTTGATTACAGAAAATTCAGATTCTCTATTTTTCTTACAACCATAAAATTAAGAAAAGATATAAGATAATGTAAGATGGCAATACCGGTGTCATCAAAACTTATCACAGCATGGATGAATCTCCAAGGAACACCAGTATCATCCTTCTTGCTTTCAAATATGCATTTAGCTTGGTGATGCTTTCGCATGATTCAAAGATTTTGATTTCCGGGAAATATCCATTGATTGTTTCATTGATTTCGCATGAAGCTGCAGACATTGGAAGTGGAATACTTGATGGTAGCTTTTCTTTTCTTTCATTGATTGTTTATGTTTTTCCAACGTTGGATCTTGTAGGTATTGTTTTTAAGGCAAGTTGCTCTTCATAGGCTTCAGGGGTTCCAGGACTAATATCTAGTTGAATAAATGGAGCAACTGTACTGCTCTCTAACCATTTCTCAGATGAAGAATACTTTAAGAGATTCAAAATTGAAACCAGATACAGCTAAATTCGCCAGCGGCAAGTCCATGATCTCTTCCACGTATATACGAACTCTTTCGTGTGATTTTGTGGTTCCTGCATGTAAGAACTTAAAAAAAATTAGAGTGGAGAACTATAGTGGGAAATAAAATCAACCTTGAGTCGCAGTGCAGATGATAGAGATAGTTAAGGACCTGGGGTTATATGCTCTGGCAGAACTGACCTTGATGATTTTAAATGAGAATGGAAAACTATAGTGGTGGTGAAAATTTTTAAGCTTGGAATGGACGGCAGAGTAAGGACAGAACAAGAAATCTAACAAGGACATATTGGAATTGTTGGAAACTCCGAAACAGATGGAACTCATTGTCTAATCTAATTTGTCATGTATTTCTTTCTGTCACTTCTATTTTGTCCTTTACAAATGTGAAAATTTCTCAAATAAGAATAATTGAGCCAATCTGCATAACTTCTGTATCAAGTTCTCTGTTGTTTGGAGTTTTGACTCGCTGCAACTTGCAATAGAAGAAATGCTCCTTCTGCTTCCCAGAAGGTTATTGGGCGTTTTTACTACTTTGTTATGTAAGATTAATATCTACCGGTATAAATTTACTTTATCCAAGTTGTATAACTTTCCTTTACCCTTTAAATATAATATTTTCAAAATTTAAAAACAAATAAAAGAAACTCATGTTAACATATACACTTACTAAACTTAAATGACACATGTCAACAGAAGAAAATATGGGTTAAGAACAATAACTAATAAGTTTTTTTCCAATAAAGATAACTTGAGTTTTGAACTGATGTTCACTGAAAGAAATTAATTGAAATATTCAAAACACTTCCATATCTAATTTCCATCAAAACAATTCTAAATCTAATCCTTTCACCCAAGCTTGTAAAATTGTTATAGATAGAAGAGGAATGAAAACTTTTCAATAATAGGTCAAGCATAGCCGAATTTGATCTTAGAACATAAAAATACCAAAACCTTATTTTTAAAAGTTGCACTACTACTCTAAATCACTTCCTCATCCAAGCTCATAAAATGCTAAGATGACTAGGTTGGTATCTAATTTCCATCAAAACAATTCTATATCTAATCCTTCCACCCAAGCTCGTAAAATGCTAAGGTGACAACCTTGGTTGGTGAAACTGTGTAATGGGATATTTTGATGAACAAAATGATCTTTAGAAAATCAAAATTATATTAAAAATTTTCTAGAGGCTGCATTGATGAGGCCTATCCTCTTATGAAATTTTGTTATGGAAGAATTGAGCTGCCATAATCTTCGAATGGCTGGCGAATTATGGAAGTTGAATTTCTTTTTTTTTTTTTTTTCCCCTGGCAACGAAAGATGAAATTTCAATGATAATAATTTATTAATGAATAACTTGTCAAGAATCTGAAGATACACACCAAAGATAACCCATTCTAGTACTTAAATAAAAATGCTCAATTTCTAAGATAAAAGTAATCTGAAATCTTGGCAGCTATGCGCTATGCTAAAATGGCTACAAAAATTTGTTTCTTTCCCTTCAGTCATAATATCAGCAAACTAAAGGAACCCTTCTGTAGACATCAAATTTTTCTGCTTCATATAAATTAGTATATGACTAACTTTTAGCTTCTGTTGGCTTCTGCTGTTTACGTGTCCTCTTCCTTTTCCTACTCCTCTTCACTGTGTTGTCACCATCCTCTTCTTTCTGCATGAAGAGATCAATTTGCAATATGAATATATCCCAAATTTCCAACAGCAGATTAAAATATATCCCAAACAGTGTTGTCAATGGCTTATGCGGTTCATGGACGCCATCTTGAATGCATGGCAGATTGTTTTTTTTTTTAAAAAAAAAAAAAAAAAATTCTGTAAAATTGAATATATCAAAATCAAATAACAAACATTTTAGCATTTTTTTCATTAATAATAATAACATAAAACTATGTAACCATTATCATATTTAAGTCTAACATCATAACTCAAGATGGTAAAGAAAGAATAACAAGAATTTAAAGTTTTTCATGTTTTTAGAGGAATTTTGGGTGTTAAAAAGACAAATGTGCTCTTTTAAAAAACCAATATAGTTTGTTTATTTTATTCAAGCTAGCATAAGATGGTAAAAATGGGAAAAAAATCTATATGGCTACAGCCATGAGCCATGGGCGTGTATATTGTGGGTGCCATGGTGCTACTATGTGGAACTGCCAGGACATGAGGTGTTCCATGGCTTAGAGGTGCCGCCATGGCCCCGCCATTGACAACACTGATCCCAAATGAACTGAGATGCAATTTGCAATATGAATATGAACTATAAATGCAAGGTTTCCGTAACAGTTAGGGACTGCTGAAAAAGCAAATGAACTATGCAAACTAAGCAAGAAAACAAATCTGTAAGAACCTAACTTTTCGTAAGATATCAATAAACTGCTTTCTGCTTTTGTTTTCAATTATCAGGTTAGACAGAAACAAAATATTTGAGAAACAGCTTGTTTCCAGACCTTACCCTACACGTTTGGATTTGAGAGAAAACTAGGGAAGGAAATGAATTCAGGAAAGAAAATGGAGAAAAGTTATTTTCCATAGGTTGTAGGAGAGAAAGAGAAGAAACTTTCCATAAAAATGCAAGCGGGAGACAGCAAAAATTTAGAGGACCATTTTATCTCTATTAACGACACCAATTTCAATTTTTATAAGGACAATTAGAATTTCATATTTTCTCCTTATTTTCTATCCTCTCTCTTTTCTTTCCTCCATTTTTTTTCCCTTTCCATTTCCTCCACCCCTCCAAACATAGCATTAGTGTTTTTTCAATATAACAGTTACAGAAAAAAGTTCACAAGAAAGTTTGATAAACAGAAGTCTGTAGCTAATCTAAATCTAGCTATACACACACGTATATATAATATTAAAACCCATCAAACTCCATTACTTAGAAACATCAAAGTGTGAAAATATCATATTGTTACCCATCCATAAAAGCCATCATAGAGGATCCCATGCCAGACTTAAAAGGCCGTTTGGATTAGCTTTTGGGAAGGTACTTCTCCTTTTAATTTGAAAAAGATGCACTTCTGTTCAATTTGTCAATGTTTGGATTGGCTTTTGTACAGAAGGAGAAGCACACGTAGAAGCCAAAAACCTCCTTCTTTTAGAACCAGGTGAGGGGATGCTTCAGAAAAAAGGAGAAGCAGAAGCCATTTTGACCAACTTCAAATTACAATAATACCCTATTATTGTCATTTTAATATATTAGAAGTATTTCCACATTTATACATCCAAACGCCTTTCCTAATGAAAGGAATTTTTATTAGCCAATCCAAATAAAATAACTTCTCCTTCTCCTTCTTTTTAACTTTTACTTCTACTTCTCCTTTTGACTTCTTTTTTATAAGCCAATCCAAATGGGCACTTACTCTAGCATTTTCTGTCTTGAGGGTCTTTTTCTAATTGGATATGATGATGAGCACGAGAAAAACATTTTACAGACTTAGGATTCATATTTTCCTGCTTCTTGTAGAGTAAATCCAACAATGTAACAGATATATATTGAATCGACAGTGAAGGTCAAGGGGAAGGGGAAGGGGCAGAGAAACAAAAAACAATAAAATCAGGGCCAAGCCTCAATTTTCTGAAATGCATGTCCCAACTACATTTCTGTGACAGGATGGCCCTCAAAATTAAAACACAAGCAGTAATATATTTTCATATAATCAATTTCAATGAAAGCTTCAAAAAGGGAGCCAATCTTATGAACAGAAGCAATTACAAAGAAAAGTATCAACAGAAAGCACAATCATCAAGCAATGTTATCAACGAAAAAAGAAAAATAATATACACTCAAGTTGAAAATTTCACAATCCTTACCTTAGACAGATGAATATTTTGGTTTTCATGCTTTTTCTTCTTCTTGCATGAAAGTGGGTTTGGACCCTGCGAAATTGAATTGTAAATTTATAAATCACACATATCTCGAAAAGTATAACTTCTAATTGAAATGATAAGATACTAAAACTAATTGCTCATTAAAGCTATTTACTGCCAAAGAAATTCTCTGGTGATATTATAAAATTTTCAACAAAATTTTATTCTAACTACTGTAAACAGTGTAGATCAAATTTTAATCAAAACACAGTCAGTGCAAAACAGCAAAAACTATAAGCCTTCAAAATAGTAATCAGAACTCAAACAATAATATTGAATAATTATGAATAATTACCTTTGCTCTCTTCCTCTTGAACTGAGCTTTATCCTTGATATCTATTTGTTTCTTCGCAATACTTCTTTTTTCTAGCAAACCTGCAGCTTGGTCTTCTAAATCGTCAATTTCATCAGAAGAATTCGAAGCCTCCTCACTACCAGCAAACTTTTTTATTACTATCTTCTTTAATGCATGATGCTCTGAGTCTGTCATATGCATTCGTGCTTCTTCAGAAGTCTTGATATGCTGATGGAGGTTCAAGGAAAAGAGCATTTCTTAGTCCAAATATATGAGGAACACCAGGAACCTGCAGACAAGCAGTTTAGAATAGAAACTTTCCCAAAGTACAATTCTAAAATCTTGGACTATTGTAACATAGAACAGCAACAAAGTTTAGACATATCCTTTTCTTTTTTAAAATAAGTAAAACTTCATGATTCATAAGAAAATTCCAACATGGGACACATGCATAAGAAATATACAGCAAGGTAAATCTCTTGAGGCACAAAGAAGTAACTAGCTGAAAACTAAATTAAAAAATGAAAAAGAAATCTAAATTTCTTGAAGTTCCAGTTGAAGAGAACATACAATAGACATGAGGATGCCAGCTTCCTCATCAACTTTAAGTTAATTATTAACTCTGATATCATTGTTATTATGTTACAAGGAGACAATAAATATACTAAGTACAAGACACTAAAATAAGTTGGTAGGAGACCTTGGACCCAGTAACCTGACATGACAAAGAAAAACATTAAATTCCAAGCAAATCCACTGCCCCACTTTTGACCTAGCTTTCAGATTCAATAGCTTTATTTCTGACATACCTTAGTTTTAAGGAACTATGGTTAAACAGGATGCCAAATGCCCATAGGAACTTTTGGTTTTAGCTTGCCTCTATAAAATAAACTTTGTAACAACAGAATAAGAAGTCATTATCAAATATGACTTATAACAACAAATGGGAGAATTGGTTTCCAGAAATCATTTAAACATATGGTCCATCAATTATGTGAACAACATCTCCCATTATCCCCATTAAGCATAAAATAAAACATGCATAACTATTGACATCAACCGAAGGAAAGTCATAGTAACCTCTTGCAATTTCTTCCGCAGATCAGTGTCCTGGCTAGCAACAAAGAAGTGCTCGGAATTATTTTTTCCAATGACCTCCATTATACAGGTATCAGCACTCTTACATTTCTCATGTTCACATCTGCAAGTTGGAGTTTAATTTCAAGTAATTAAGGACTTTAAATGTAAAAGCAACCCTTGGGTTAAACATTACAATGTAGGTCAAAATATTAACATACTGTTGGGTTGGAGGGGAATTGGGGGAGGGGGGAAGGGGATTTTTCTCCACTCACCTTGTCTGGTTGAAGAAATTGGAGGGAAAGAGAAGGAGAGAGCAAATAAGGGGTTAAACCTCTCCCTTCCCCTTATATCCTCCTCTCTAAAAAAATTGGGAGATTTAGAAGGGAGGAAAGAAACCCAATAATGTAATTACAAAGTTATCCTCATTTATTATTATTTTTTTTAATTACAAAATTTCCATTGTCTTCAACTCCCAGCATCAATTGGGTCATTGCTAGATAGTTTATCTTCCATATTTAATCAATTTTCTTTCTTGTTCTATTGAAGAAAAAATAGTTTTGAATACACAATTTGCTCATTTCTTGCTTTCTTGAATTTAAAACACCAATTGGGTGTACAAGTTTCATGATTGCTCATGAACCCATTACAGAAATGATATTGTGATAGTTGCATGCATAAGCTTGTTGTCTCACAATGCATTTCCGAATGCCACTTAATGAACATAAATTTTTACTGAAAATGTGGGGAGTTTGATCATGCTTACCCACTGTTCAACCAAATTCCTTGAAATAATAGTCACATGGACAACCTTGATTTCAGAAGGTGGGTAGACAATTTCATGTTTTTGTTATCAAGTCTGATCTCAACATTGATGTCCATGTTGGAAGTTCCATTCTGGATATGTATGCTAAATGTGAAAACATGGAGGAGTCAGAGAAAGTGTTTGGTGAACAACCAGAGTCAAAACAAAGTAGTTTATAATCTCTATGGATATGCACATCATGGAACAGAAGAGAAAGATAGATATGCATTCAGTGAATTGAAGAAGATTTTGATCCCCAATTGTGTAGCCATGTGGGACATGTGGAAGAGAGCTTGTATTTCCTCAAATTGATGTATCACATATACAAAATTACGCCAGAATCTGAGCATTATTCATGCCTGATCAATGCTTATGGTCAGGCTGGAAGGCTTAAAGAAGCATACCAACTGGTGCAAAGGGATGGAAGTGAACCAGCATGGAGAACATTATTAAGTGCTTGTAGGAATTATGGTAACACAGAAATTGAGGAAAAATCTGCAGTAAAGATTACTAAACTAAATGCCAATAATCATTCTTCTTTCAAGTTTCAAACATGTACACTGGAGTGGGAACTGAAGCTTGATAGGGCTATAATAGTCAATTTATTACTCTTTCTTCTCCCATCGCCTCATTTGAACCAAATAGACTGCAATAAATATTGCATCTTTACAACAATTAAAGTGTTGTATAGGTTCCTAGTTTTAAAGAGTTCTCAATTATTAAAAAAAAAAGCTATCTACTAACATGCATGTTAATTCTAATAAAAAGAAAAAGTAAAGGTTCCTAGTTTCAAAGTTTTAGATATAAAAATTAAGAATCTTCTATAATGCATGTCAATCAAAATCAAAACATTAAAAAGGTTTGGAAAGAATTAGTTTGACACCAGCTAATCTACAAAGTGCAAATTAATTCTATAGAAACAAATGATGCAGACCTTGTAATAATAAGATTATGGGCTGCATCAAGAGCCTCAGAATATGATTTGCCAAGTCGTTTCAACTCTGCTAGCACACATCTGTCAGATTGAAAAGTAAAGATAAATACCTACAAGATTGATACTCAGGAGAAATGAAAGAGATGTTAAGAATATAATTTGAAAGAAAAAAAAAAATTCAGAAGCATAAAAGACCTGGTTGTGTAGAGTTTGACAGCAGCACTAAGGATATCTGCTAGAGCTTTGTCAGCAGGGGTTATACGATTCTCTAGAAGGTGATATACAAAAGTTCCATCACACAGGACCTTGAAAGGCTGATGGAATCCAAAGCAAGCAGTATAAAACCTTACAATCCTCCTATGCCTCTTCTGCTTTGTCACTTTCATCTGCCAAAACCCCAACAGAATTCAGGTATTGCCATGTAGCAATCAAGAGAAAATTTCAATATTTCCAGGCAACCACTGCTAAGTTTTACTGGTGAATCCCAAGTTGCTCTTAAAATATTAAGAAAAATCCACGTGTTGTTCCATAAAACATACTATCACAATGCACCCTTTGGGGGTAAAACGCCATAACGCAAATGGAATGACTTTTATAAAAATTTATTTGGAGTTGCCACAGATTGTTTAAAAATTAGGGTACAATTAAAACCTTATTTATTTTGAAAATTATGTTATTTTAATTTTGGAAAAGCACTGGAATACGAACTAGAGAAGGGTTTGGGAATCAGTTATGCATGGGGAAGTTGTAAGGCACCCCACAACATCCACCAAAGATGGTTAACCTAATTAGCTATACAAAATGGACATAAAACTATACTTCATTCATTACTTTAAAAAAAAAAAAATTACAATCACTATTAATTTGGCAAAAATAAACATGTAAGCATGATGTCTAAATGAATCTAGAGTTCTTCCAACCTTCAAGATAGATGAACCATCAATCCAATGGCGCTTATCTCCACCTAGGTTGGATAATACTGCATAGACTTATTCAGCCAGGGCAGAAAATCCTTCCATGATAAGTGGAGGGCTTAGGAACTCTACAAATTCATTTGCGCATGCATGCAAATAACAATTTAAAATTTGGGAGCAGGTACAAAATCTTTCCATGATAAGTGGAGGGCTTAGGAACTCTACAAAGTCATATGCACACCAATGCAAATAACAATTTAAAATTTGGGAACAGGTACAAGAAAAATTACACGAGGAAAATAACATGGCATAAAATTAAAAGTTTAAAATTTTTTTTCTTCTCTTTTTTGACAAGTCAAACTTTGACTTTAATTGAGCGCTGACTTGGTATTTTTTTTTTTTCTTTTTTGTTGAATTCAAATAAAATAACAAATGGAATTAAACAATAATAATAATAATAATAAATAAATCATAGGAGCTTCTTGGCCAACAACCCAATTTCTATTCTCTCTTCTTTTCTTTTCTTTTTTTTTTTTTTAATCAGAACATTCAAAGATAATAATGAAAGTAAAATAAAATAAAAAGACAACAGAAGACTTTTCGAACTAAAAGCTAATTTTTTTTTTTTTTTTAAAAAAAAAATCAACATTGACTTCCACATCTCTAGACGTTGAACCCAGAAACTAGCACTAGATGAATCCAAATCAGATTCTCAAGAAAATAAAAGAGAATTTATAGACCCACTGAGAACCCAGACAGAAAGGTAGCATCCAAAGAAAGTACAACTCATAAATAGCAAGCAAACATCACTGCAATTATCCAGAAGGCTATTAACATAAGTACATTTCTATAAAATAGGACAAGAAGATTGGGACAAGAAAAGAGCTCTAACACTTGCAGAACATGCCCATGCAATGATATATTAGCCATTGATCAAAAATCATCAACAAGTTCAGCAATAAATCACATATTCCAGAAACGGCTTCAACATCAATCAAAGGTTAGCCATGAGTCACAGAGAAAACAAATAACCACAATAATACAAAAATCTTACCATATATGAATCACTTCCCTAACAGCATGTGTATGAAAATTATACAAAGAACCTAAACAAATCCCTTTCACAAATTCCACCAAACATTAAGTGAACCATATAAGAATAAGCATTGACCAAATAGTTCTTCAAGAGTTAGAGACAAGACATCAACTAAACAAATGCTCTCATGCACTTAAAAGATTCTAAATGAATTCTTAAATGATCACAAAGAAAAGCCTGACTCAGAATATGGAAATCCCCCGGCAAAGCAAGAATATTAACCCAAATATCAATAGATAAAACCTCTAATGTATGCCCTATTATAAACCTCTTAAAACAGCAAGCAACCTAAACATGAAGAAATACAACAACTACTCATTATTGTAAAGAAAGTCTGTGACACCTTATGCCAATCCAAGCCTATTCGTACTTCAGAAACAGAGAGCAAATATCAACTTTCTAACTATCCATTTATGCTCTCAGACCCATATAATTACATAAGACCCAAATATCAATTCCATGCAGTCGTTGTAAGACATAGAGTCTCAAAATACAGAACAAAATTCCAAAGCCTATTCACTCAAAGCACTACCAGGAGATCAAGAAATAGGGCATGAACAGTTAGTCTACCACCACAAGCATAGTCATGGTTCTCAAATGGACCAGAAATCTAAAATATCACAGCATCCCAAAACTGCATCTTAGACGTGGGAGTAGAAACAAGAATTTCAAATCCATTTCCATCTTTACGAACAACAGACAACAATTAGAGAATCAACTATCAGCCCGACATCAAGAAATTTAAACTGAGAAACCCCCAACAAGCAACAGAAAGACCACATCACCGATTAGAAAATAGTTATGCAGCAATCACCCCAAACCCTCCATAGCTCACCACTGAGATTTAGATATTAATTAACCAAGCAAAGCGAATAATCACAAGGAGAGCATAAGAGATGTACCGAATAACCCAAATTGAAAGCTCTACTACACTCCAAACAGCTTCAATTGACTTCTCTTCAATGACTTCTCCTCTTGATTTCTCAGCTCTCCTCACTCTCTCAAGCTCACCCTCTACTATTACTCTCCCTCTTCTCCCAAAGAACTTCTCTCACTGGCCCTTCACACTCCTCTCTTTTTCACTCCATCACTCTCTCCATTTTCCCGCCTCCCTTCTCTGTTTGAATTAGAGAACCTCACATCCTAAAACCAGAGAACTCAGAGATGAAAACCCTAACCTTAGAGTGAAAAATTGAAGGCCCCAAAACCCAGAAAACTCGCCTCCCTTTTATATCTGAATTGCTTCCTGCTTCTTTACGTTTTGCTCTGCTGTGATGTGCCCCTTGCTCCACTACCTCTGTTCTGAGGTTTCTTTTTTTTTTTTGTCTCTGTTTCCCCTCTTCCTTCACGCCATCCTCTTCTTTTGGATGTGGATGTTTTGCAGTCGGCGCGTTTGCAGTCGCGATTGGACAGCTGTAATCAATCCTCAGCTACTCCTTTGCATCTCGTCCGTCGATTCGTGGCTGAAGGTGCGGATACTCTGCAGTCGAGCTCATCGAACGTGTAATGAATCGATGGACGAGATGCAGAGGGGCAGCTGAGGATTGATGACAGCTGTCCGATCGCGACTGCAAATGCGCCGACCGCAAAACATCTGCATCCCTCTTCTTTTTCCCTCTGCTTCTGTCTGTGCTCCTGCCTCTATTCGCGCTGCCTTCTGTCCTTGCGTTTGGGACGAAACGCTTGAAGTTATGGAACTACAACGATATAAAAAAAAATTATGAAGATATATCACTTTTGTATTAATATATTTGGTAATGCGACCGTATCACTTATATATAATATTTAATTAAAAATTAACAATTTATAAGTATTATAGTAAAGTAATATAATATTATTTATTCATATAATTTTTTTTATAAAAAAAATGAGTGAATCAAATTATTTTATAAATAAAACATAAAATATGAATGTTTATAGAGAGGGTAAAATGAAATGTCATTTTACTTTATCAAATCATATTTTATAAATTTTTATTTTTGTTTTTTAAATAAAACATAAAAAAAATTTCAATAAAGTTTTTAAAACACATATAAAATCTCAAAAATTATTATCAATACATATCACTTCTATAAATATTTAATAATATATACTATTTTTAATGAAGTTACATCACCCCTTACAACTTTACTTTTATTCATTTAAATTTATTATATTTTATAATTTAATTAAATAAGTAATTAAGTAAAATAAAATAAAATATATAATTAAATATTAATGTAATTTTATTAATAAATACATAATTGAAAAGAAAAATTAAAAATAAATTATTTAATTTTTGGTTTTTATCCTTTTCTTCACTTTCGTACAATTTTTTATATTTTTATTATATTTTTAGACTTTTATTTTATTTAACTATATGTTTTAATTTTTTGATAAATTAGATTATTAAAAATAGATTAAATGAGTAATTAATTAAAATAAAAATATATAATTAAATAATATAATGTAATTTCGTTAGTAAATAAAAGAATAAATATTTATTTTAGTCCCTTACACTTTGAACCTTTATCAATGTAGTCCCTCACATTTTTTTTATTTTTTTTATCAAATAAGTCCCTCACACTTTAATCCATCTACCATTTTGGTCCCTCCATTATCCTCCATCCAGTTGGGTTTATGACACTTGCTTAAGTGGCATGTTAAGTGTAACACCTTATTTTAACTCTTATATTCATGAAAAACACTTTTTATTAAGCTTAGTTCAAGGTGGTAAGTCTCAATTACAAGTTTAGGTTTTCACTGGACAGCTTACTGGTTTAGACAGCTTGCTGCCATATTTTTTTAAAATATGAAAACGTGACATATAAATGTCAAAAAATCATGAAAAGCTCCATATTACAAGTTTAATGTGTCTAGAACATGTGGTAAAAATTTCATACAAAATCTCGTTGGTTTGGTGGGTCAATTAAGCATGTCTGGTTTAGTAGTGAAATCTTGAGGGGTAACTTTGAAGAATTTTCTGTATCAATTGGCTTAGCCAAAAATCTCAAAATTTTGTATGGATAAAATATAGTGTTTCACGAGCTTAGCAAAATTTATTTCATGCAATTATCTCGTGATTAAAGGTTCTAGTAAATTATTACTTCAAGCTGGTCAAAAATAGGATTTCAACACAAGCACACTAGCCAATATTCGTCTTGTTTAAAATTTACATTAGTACACAAAACACATAGAACAAATGTATGTTTCACAATGCTCTTCAGGCTACTCAAATTACATCTCAAAATTTTCTAAAATTTACAGCACATAATTTGTCACAAAAAGAGAGAAAAACAGCCAGCAGCCACCTCTAACCTTGATTTACCTCTTTTGATTGTTCACCTGTATCAAATTACCAACACTAATAATATGAGAAATCCTTGATTTCTCAGTAGTTAGTCCATTCAAACCAAATTAAGGAATGATATAAACTGAAGACAAGTAGAGGAGAATACAAAGAAGGATACATAACCAAGTCTAGGGGTTTTTGTGGACAGCATACATGGTTTGGTGCTCCCTTTTTGGCACTACTTACCCCTATGAGGCAATCATACATTCCCTGTCCATAAATGCCACTTTTGGTACCATTTTGGCATACCCCTACCTCAAGGTTACACAACTTTCTCCACACTCTTCTCATGACATCTTGTGTATTAGCATACTTCCATCCAAGGCAGAATATATGTGGTATCAAACCACCATAAAAATAGCAATTCAACATCCATTCAAATACATAAGATAACATCAAATTCCAATACACAAGTGACAATAAATAACAATAACAAGAGTGCAGAATTTTCAGCATACAAGAATACCATAACCTATGCTTGAATTAAACTAACTACCTTGTATCTTTAATTCCTTCTTGTACAACTCTTAGCTTCCTCTTCTATGATCTTTATAACAGCTTCTCCTTCTATTTTATGATGTTTAATGGCTTATGCAAGTAGTTGAAACTACAACACCCCTTATGCTTCAAGACAAGCTCTTCTCCTCTTGTTTCTCCCTTTTTGCTTCTCACGCCCTTCTCTTCCTTCCTTTCTCTTTTATTTTTCTTTCCTCCCTCTTCAGCTCCTTCTCTTGCCGACTTTCCCCCTCTAGACTTCTCTAATTTTACTTGCTTTTTTATCTAATTTATTTTCCATAATTATTTCCTTATATTAATTAATTAATATCATGGGTCATCAAGGGTGTGGTCAAATATGGTTGCTATGGCCAAGTGTGGCTGATGGGATTGGTTGTCTCATTGACTCACCAATTCCCTAACCGACTTGCACAAGCCTTCAACTCTCCTCCTTCATGAGCAAGTCCCCCCCTTCATTGTCTCTATTATTTGCCTCTCAAAATATCACCAAAATATCATACAAAATATCATGAATGCCATTATCATACTAAGGCATTTTGTCAAGCAATGATTGGTGGGAGTGTCCCCTCTTTACTTGCACAATTTCTAGAGGCTAAGACATGCAAGTGGCGTGGGATTTGGGGGGAAGCCAGCTGCTGTCTTCATTTGGTCCAATTGTGACCCATTTGGTCACATTCTAACCATCTCCCTAACTAGTAGTTCATTTAGATAGCTATTTGATCCAATTGCACTAATTATACCACACCTCTAACTCTTTAATTCCTAAATTAATTATTCAAAGTTCATTCCTCTTAGTTTATTTCATTTTTATGATAATGAGAATCATAATTACATAAGCACATACAATAGGAAGCAACCAAGAGTTCACCATTAACTCTCAATCATATTTCATCAGTTAAGATAGAAATTAAATTCCATAGTCCTTTAATATGTTATAAAATCACATTACAATTTATATGTGGCTATCATGAATAAAATAGAGGGATGTTAGATTTTCTTGGGCTAATATTCAACCATATAAATACATAACATCCATTTCCTAGCAATATGTGCATGTACACATAATTATCACCCTTATACATATCCTTAATATTCTCACACTTCACAGTTGCATTTAGCAAAAATACCACTAATTTAATTATTCTAGTATAGATTTATGTTCATCTCTTAGAAAATTCAGGATGTTACATTAAGTGCCATGTGTGCCGTTAATTACTGATGTGGCTTTTTTTTAGGGTTTGAAGACTCAAATTTATTCTCTTAAATTGAACAACACAAGGGTGCGGCAAAGAAGAAGGGGAAAAAACTACAGAAGCCATTGCCATCTTCACTTCTCGAAGGTAAGCATGAAATGCAATGGGTGTTGTTCAAACTCTAACTTAAGTGGACGTGCAAAGTCCAACCAAGAACAATGGAGCTCAGGGACTTCTTTTGCATCATATGCTTTTAGAAATAGAACTAACATGTCGATGACTCCAACTTGCCATCACCAAATGGCAGCTATTATTCTAACATTAAAGAGTAGCAGGAACCCACTCAGGAAGTTTTAGAGGTGTCCATTTTATTTAATTGAAGAGGATTGCAATTTTTTCCTTTGGGTTGGAGATTGTGAATGCTGAAACCAATTGGCAAGAGAAGTGGCATGTGTTAATGAAGTCATGTAGGAGGATTAAATGGTGGTTGGATGTAGGAGGATTCATTGTCATAGTGATTTTTCTTATATATTTGGGTTATGGTTTTATGTCTAGACATGTAACATGAAATGAATTGACTTGTGTGCTTGTTATAAATGTTTCTGTCATTATTATAAATGGCAATAAAAGTGGCTTGTGTGCTTGCTAGAATTGTTTCTATTCTAATATTATTGTTCATAATGATATTTTAGTTCAAAATGAATCCACTTGGTGCATTTAAACCAAACATATTACTTCACTAACTTACAAGTTAAGGTTAATTTCAGATGAACATAAAATAATGATTCCAGGGCATGTATATTTTAGAAAAGGTTAATCCAACTCATGAAAATTTGAGCAATACAAGTTGTAGTTACTACACAATTATTCCCGAATATTCTTACTGCAATATTGAAAATTATGTCTTATTAGCTAATACATAATTGTACTTGAATAATGCATGAATTTTTTTTTGCCTAAAACATGCACAAAAGCCAACATAGACAAGATAGCCTTCAGTTGATCTTCAATAGAAGCTAAATAATGAGTACCACACAAAGGAGTCAAACGTGTGCAATTGAAACAATAGTATATGACCTTGAGAGATAATAGTCAATTGAGTTACATATAAATATAATGTGATTGTTGATTAAAAAAAAAAGAAAAAAAAAACTATACATGATATGTGCTCACTGTCCATTCATAATTGGTGTAAAGTTTACAATATTAAAAACATCTGGTAATGCTAACAACAAAAATACCAATTGTACATGTCAAAAAACATGGTGCTCCACTATTTGTCCAAACATAGTGCATTACATTAATCATAGTACCATAGTTCATTACATTAATCCAAACACAATTGACATCCTCTATCTATCCTTGTGAATATCTGAAGGTCTAGATGCATTGACAGAGCATTTAATAGACTCTTGAGAAGAATTAATTAAAGACATCATCCTAGCCCTCGTTATAGCACTTGCAGTAGTGAAAGTTTCCCAAGTGACATCATGTTGTTGTGCTCTACTTTTCTTTGGATGTGGAACATTAACCCCACCCTCAGTACATCCTTTTGTCGTCTCCTACACAAGATTAAACTACATTATTTTTATGTTTAAAAATATAGGCTATTTAGAATAATTGAATATAGTACTTTAGTATTGTTTTCACAATATTATAGACATTAGTGTTCACTTGAATTGGATTCTGCACCCTTTTCCTAACAATGAACTTAGATCTCTCTTGCTGCACTGAGTCATCTTTGGTGTTATTCCCCTTGTTTCTTTGTCTTCTTGATGTACTCGGCTCTTGGGATGGTAATTTCTTACCCTTTGACCAAAAAAATTTAAAAGCGTTAATAAATAAATAGTAACTTTAATTATAAAATATAAAGATAACTGTAAGTACACACATGAAGGAAAAAAAAAATCAACCTTAAGAAGAAATATTACCTTTGGTCTAGGTTTTCCTTTGCAGCTGTGCTTGTTGTGGCCATCAAGTCCACACTTACTACATTTGGCACCAGTCATCCTCTTTGTCAACTTGAAGGGGTTTTCAACTTCTTGTTTTTCTTTTTTCCTATTCAATTTAGGTCTACCAGCTGGCCTATATATCTCAGGAGGAAGGGGTGGTTCCCTCCCAATTTTGTGCCAAATATCTTCACCACTAATAAGGTGAATGTAGTGCTGATATGTTTGCAAATAAACCTCTGTACGATAGTAATGACTAACATAGTCTTCTGGAACAACACTATTGCATCCCATTGCAATCACGACATGTGCACAAGGTATGCCACATAAGTTCCACTCCCTACACATGCAGGTTCGCTCCTTCAAATTCACCACATATTTTGCAGGGGGTCTACTTACTTCAAATATTGCCTCGTCTGGATCTCCAGCCCATCATGGAGTCCACCACCTAGAATCTCTTTTGGCAACTTCAAGTTTTCTTTGTGCTTGTGGGGTGATTGGTCCCATATACCTCAACATCCTCTGTCTTGACTCTACCCTTTTCCTTGTAATATAAGCTTTTATTTCTTCCAGCATAGTGATGATGGGCTTACCCCTAAAAGGCACCAATGAGGCATTGAACTGTTCACATGAATTATTAGTTACATTCCAATTCTTTGGGTAGGTTTTGAATGCAGCTCTTGTCCATTGCATAGGTGGGATGTCATTCAAATATTTCCATGCATGAAAAGTAAATTTTTGCAGCTCTTCCATTTTCTCATTAAACTCTACCATAGTGAGGGACTTTGTGAGAGCCCAAAACCTATTCCTATACTTTCGCCCCTTGTATGTCCTGGATAAGTTGGCCCATATATGTTGACTACAAAATCTATGGTCTACCATTGGTAACAACTCCTCCATGATATTGGTTATACCCTACACAATGCCAATCAATTATGTTAGTACTTTAACCCTTGCATTAGAAATAAAGCAATCAATGAAAACTTGTAATATATAGTAAACCACTAGCAAAATATATCAATAAAAGTATATCTAAACATAATCATAATTTCATTGACAATATATGATATTACTTTATTTGTAAAGCAGTAAGTTAGGTTTAATGTATTCAAATAAGTAAAGCTAAGTTTAACTAAAAAGCCTTTTAACAGACAATAGAAAAAATATTAGTTCAAAACTTATACTGAATAATAGAAGATGCATAAATGTACTTTTTGTCTATCTGTTATGAATGTTAATATGCTTAATGCTTCATATCCTAGATCACCTATAAACCTTGTTATGAACCATCTCCATGTTTCAGTGTCCTCTCTTTGAACCACAGCATAAGCAATGGGATAAAATCCATTATCTGCATCTTGTCCTACTGCAGCCAAAATAACTCCTCCATAATACCCTTTTAGGAAACACCCGTCTAAACCAATGAATGGTCTACAACACTCAAGCCATCCTCTCTTACAAGCTTCAAAACAGACATATACTCTATCAAAGTGCGGTTGCAACTCTACGCTAGGGCGTAAACAACTCATCTGCACTGTTGAACTAGGATTTTTATCAAGTAACTCATTGCAGTAATCCTACAATTTACTATACTACTCTCTCTCAAATCCCTCCACTATTTCTTTTGCAATTGCCCATGCTTTGTATATCTTTCCAGCTGATGCATTGACACCATAAGTGTCTTTGATGTGGTTGTGAATATCCTCAAACTTGACATTTGGGTTGATTCGGATGTGTGAAATCAATTTATCCCCAATCCATTTAGCACTAGCACAACTTAATTTGAGACGTCGGCCACAAGAGTGAACGTCTATGAGTGTCTTTATTTGGTAAGACCCTAAATCACTTGCCTAAGAACACAATACAGTCCATGGACAAGGTGGCTTACAAGTAACCTTGCACCTCACATTGTCATTCTTGGAATATTTCAAATCCTTCCTTCGAAGATTCCATAATCCTTTATAGCTTTCTTGAATTCAGCTAAGTTAGGAAACTCCATCTCAAGCTCAAACTTAACATGCCCATATCCAATGTTTGGGTTGCATTGAGGAAACTTTGCTCTCTCTTCATTATCAGAACACTCAGCAGTATGTAACTCCTCAGTCATATACTCATTGTCTACAAATGGGTTGGTGTATATATTTGAGTTTAGCCTCATCCTTGAAGTGCTTTCACCACCATTATCGAATTGTCGCTTTTTACCTTTTTTCCTTGAAAATTCACCCTCCACATTTTGATGACCATTAACATATTTCTTTTCTTTACCTTTTGTAGATTTTTTGTTGCTGCACTTTTTTCTTGTTTCTTCTTTCTCAGCATCTTCATCACCATTATTGCCCTTTTTTTCTTTACTTTTCTCAGCTTTTTGGTTGTAAGACTTTTTTCTTGTTTCTTCTTCACCATCTTCATCTAACTCAAACATTTCATAAGGATCAATCTTATAAGCCTCATCTGTGGCACTATCATAATCATCAAATGAACTATCATTATCTTGATGCCTAACTTCATCTTCTTCTGCCCCCTTAGCATTATCATCATTAACCTCTGCCTCTAGATCATCATCAACCTCCACTTGTACACCATGATCATCAATCTCAGCCCCTACAACATCTACAACCTTTACCACTTCATCTTGTACCTCATTATCATCAATTTCAGCAACATCAATTACATTAGGTTAATCTACAAGGTGCTCGAAGTAAACATGTAATTCCCTATAACCCTTGAGGTCTTCAACCATTAGATGGATGTCATTGTCATTCTTCAACTTAACCAATCCATTTTCTAAAGACAATCCAGTTATTAAATAATTGCATGACTTGTAGGATATGTACCCTAGACTTTTGAAAAAATCCACAAGCACTGGAATAGACATTCTGTCTGGGTCACAATTGTCCCAATGGTTGACGCTACCACCGACATATCTTCGTGGAGGTCCATTTTCAAAGTGCCCACCATGATGCAATGTAACTGTAAAATCATCCATCTTTCCTATTTAAGAAATAAATGAAAAAGGCCCCCAAAAACTTAACCATTATTAAAAAAAAAAAAATTACAAGCAGCTCTATCTATGCTTTATTTGCTCAAGACAAGTATACAAGCATATAGACACTGCTTATCTCTAATTTAACATAATTTCCTATAGCTTTTACTTCTTCCTTTACCTTCTACTTGAACCTCCACATTCCTCTGACTACCTCATAATCTTAACATTGCTAATGCTTACAATTCACTATGTCTCACCTATTCAATTTTTTATTTACATATATCTTTAGATTTTTTTTTTTTGTCATTTCTCTTGGAAAAAGAAATAAAAGAAACCTTTCTAAAACAAAGCCAAGTTAAAACAAAAATATCTTTAACTTATCAAATGCTATAGAAAGTTAAAAACAGTCCATGCATGCAAGGGCATACAAATTATGCTCATCAATATTCCTCTTTGAAAACTGCTAGTCTTTGAATTTATAGGTCAAATAATTAGTTGCAAGCTGATGGTTAAAAAAAAAAAAACCTTAAGCAGTTTGAACACAATCCTTAAAGAGATTAATTCACAAGTCGGTTAGTGAGCTGGTGTTTTCCTTTATCTTCACTGTTGTATTCTATGTCTACTTCAGGAAGCAATAAAGACAGGACCATGATGGCACATGCACCAATCAAGTAACATGATATTGCCTTAGAAACAAAAAACAAGGCCAACCTAAGTCCAAAAAAACTGCTCTATTGAACATTAAACTCACTTTAACTAAAGGTGAAAAATGCAACTCTTTTCATATATATTCTTTATTTTTGAATTTCACATATTGCCCTAATATAAAAGGCAGTGAATTGCACCGTTCATTGTTAGATATTTACTTTACAACCTCTATTAATGGTCCACAGAATAGCTACCCATATCTAGTGGTTCCCACATTTTAGAAAGTTGTAGCTTTGGCTTTATCCTCAGAACCAAATATAAAATTAGGACGTTTAATTCAATACAACCATCAAAAAAGAAGTTAGGGAACTTTCACATCTAAAAGATAAAAAGTATTGCTTTGAGAAATTCTAATATAATCTCAATTTGCCCATTTGAACATGTAGGAAAGTCATTGATAATAACCCCAACTTGCCCACACCTTTTCTCAACAACAACCATGTTTATACATACATTGACCACCAAGGACCACAACAACTAACTTTTTAGCGTTATTATACTCTTACTATCAGCAAATGCACATAGAATAGGACCAGCATAGAACACACATGCACTTAAGACTACTTTTCCCAATATAAAGCCATGCAGACCAGCACACATTCACTAGCTACAGAATTAGAAAACTGACAGTGCAAGCCAAAAGAACATGACAAAAGAATGTCTCCCTTTTACCTTCAAGGCACTTTAGATAGCAGGAAAAAGCCAAAAGAAAGTACAAGCTTGACTAGTTGCTTACCTTAGCAGGACGAATCCAAGAGTAGCAACACCAACCAAGAATCGCACCTTTTCTTCCCCAATTTCACTACCAATACGACAGTAATTTGCGTTGAAAGTGAAATGGGTGTTTTGGGTGAAATAGATGCCCTACCCAAAACTACAAGGGTGGCATCATTTTAGTTGATAGAAGCACAAAGCCTAACTAGGTTTTAAATAATTTATTTTCTGTTTTATTGACTCATGAAATGGGTAAGGCTACATCAGTAATTAACGGCACACATGGCACTTAACGTGCCACTTAAGCAGGTGCCATTAACTCAACTGGATGGAAGATGATGGAGGGACTAAAATGGTAGACG
Organism: Bauhinia variegata; assembly: GCA_022379115.2. Lineage (NCBI taxonomy): Eukaryota > Viridiplantae > Streptophyta > Magnoliopsida > Fabales > Fabaceae > Bauhinia > Bauhinia variegata. The sequence continues at coordinate 9,258,575 of CM039430.1, forward strand.
GATTGAAGTGTGAGGGACTAAATTAATAAAGGTTCAAAGTGCAAAGGACTAAAATAAGTATTTACTCTAAATAAAACACTATAAATAAAAAATATATGATTAAATTTTAATTTTTAATTCTCTTTGTTTCTTCTCCATCCATAACCTTTATGTATACATGTACCATAGTGAGGCTCTTTAATAGTGAAACGTAAGCTAATTAGCCTCCCAATTGCACCTGTGAGTCCTCTCCTCTGGCGATGCCCTTCTAATGGTTAGGATGAATGTTTAAGATGTTGCATCGGTGGAGGAGGTTGTGCGTCATCTTCTTCTTCATTTTCTTTCACATATTGATCTTGTAAACTTTGTTGTCCACTAATATAAAACTATATCTCCACAGGATCTCTAAACTCATATTGAGCTGAGATTGGAGTCCCAATAGTCGTAGCAAACTCAAAAAATGGTGGGGTGTCGTGTTGTTGCAATGATGAAGATAAATGAAGATTACACCATTCGTTTGAATTGTAAACTTGTCTAGCATGAGTCTCATATGGGTAATCTTATTAGAATGAAGAAGGTACTTGTTGCATTGGTGAAAAACCATAAGTCTTGAATAATGTAAAGTCAATTGAATTAAAATTAGACCGACATTGATCTTGTGTAGTCCCACTAGGCCCTGCTCTGTGTAGATCAGAAATAGTTGGTATTGGATAGTAAACATCCTCATAAAAACTAGGCATTGGCTCACACTAGGACTGTTGAGGTGCGACATACTGTGGGTGCTAAGGTTCATCATCCTTTTAACTATTGTTGGGCCCTTCTAACATAAGGTCGTTGTATAGGGCATTGGCTACAAGGAATTCATCGTGTAGCATTGCTAGAAATATCCTCATAATATGTCCATTGTGGTTGGACATAATGAACACCTAGAGGCAGATCTTGTCTTGGAAGGTCTACTGATAGCCTACTTGGCTTAGCAATGGTATGTAGAATGATTGTAGTTATATCATGACGATTTTGTGGCATATTTTATGCATGATATGTCCATTTTGCCTATTTAGCCTAAAAAAAAACATAATTTAATTTTATTAAAAATGCAACTAAAATACATAAATTATAAAGTGTATTGCACATGTACGTATGTAATAGTGTAATTATCGCTAAGGTCTTAAAAACACTGGATGAATCAATTCATCGAGGAGTGACAGTAAGATACCATGTCATATAAGCTGATAGATGATGCAAAGAGTGAAATGATGAAGTATTGACACCAACTAAACTGTTAGACTGCCTATTCCAAGCTACAATCCACTCGGCATTAATGGAAAGTCCAATCCTCACAAGAATGGTCTTGCATAGTTTGTGAGTGTTGTAAGTCCAAATCCCAAAAGTCATTTGGAATAGACTAATCTTAAACTAAATTGACACATCACTCTATCAACTTGATGTACCTTAACAATATGAAAATGTAATAATGTTACAACTGTTCACCATATTTATTGTCTGTTTAAAGAGTACAAATGTGCATCTATGTTAATATACGGTGTTCAAATGAACTATAAATAATAACATGTTAGTTTATGGTTAAAAGAAATGACAAATATAAGATATGCAAATTAAGTAATATAACACTAACTTGCTTTTCTCTATATGTGTCAAACCAAAGATGATACACATGTAATACCTTTTGTTGTCCAAATTGAGGAGGTCTCATCTAGTCAGACCACCTGTTTAAAAGTAAAACATTGTATAATAATAAAAATTTTAATTTTTTAATTTAATAAATATTGACCAATTTTATTGTGTTAAAAAATTAATATAATGTACCGGCATCCAAAGAGAGCTGGATATGGATATGTATGTGCCTGCTCTATATCTCAATTAGCTAAGAGGCCAGTCAGTCATGGAAAAATGCTAGGAAATCATTCCCAAGCCCACATGCATACCAATGTGTGACATCCTGAAAAATTAACAGTGTCTAGCTTTGAAGCCTTACAAAGGGCACGATATAAATGTGTGAGGACCGTTGAACCCCAACTATATTATTGGCTGCTTGAAAATCAACCAAGAATGGTAGATACATGGCAAACATCCATCTGGATGATGCATCCTCCCCTAGCTATCCTCCTAACATGCGTAAAATATATGCACGAGCATGTTGTTGAATCGTATTATTACTTGCATGCTCAGGTAGTGATCTAAATCTACTAACAAGCCATCTCATTTGAATCTTTTGCCCACTCCACTCATCAAGTACATTTCCAAGAAGCCTCATTGTTTCATCTCGTAGCTAGTTTGTTGATAATTGACGTACAATCGGGTCACCATCAATAGAGAAGCCTAAAAGCATTGCCACATCTTGTAGAGAGTGATTGAACATTCCCCAAATGGCAAGTGAAATGTATGTGTTTCAAACCTCCATCTCTCTACCAATACAGATGCAAGAGACATACATGACTTTACTTTACCACTACAAGATATCTCATAGAATCTTGCCTAAATGAGGTATGGAACAATCTGAGTATCTGGGGTGTCATTTAATGCATTTACTGCGCATCTTAAACAAAGTACTCGATTAGTCTACAATTATAAAGTCAAGTGGATCAATACTTTTAAAATAATATTGAAACTTCAACTGACAAAATTAACATAACTCACATTGTTTCCATTTGCAACAAATTAGGAAATATGCCTCTCTTGAAACTAGAGTAATCGTTGGTGAGATTATCTAGGATCCATACTAAAATTAAAGTAAATAAATTAATATGAATACATAAAAAAAATCAAAATAATTAAATAATTATCAATGCCATTATAAGAAATCATATAATAGAAATCACAGCACACATTCATATTACAAAATAAAAATTACATCACACATGCTTAGTAACATCTAGGTTTATATAATAAACATTAGAAAATGACATAAATATTCTTCAATTATCATAGTGAACATCTCAAGCTCGATTTGGACATTGAGAGCAATTATGTCCTCAGACTCTACATAGTGAACATCTCAAGCTTTCATTTGGCTCCCTCCAATCCATCTAATTTTGAAATCTTGTTGATTTTGGATGACCATTGTTTGGTTGGCGTGTGTCTAGATCTAGGAGTAACATTGGACTTGCAACAGATGGCCAAAATTCCTTGCTAGTAATGGGGTAAAACTCAGACCTATATGCAATGATCATGTGATCTAATTTGTATACAGGGTCTACAAATGAGGTGTAATCAATTGAGATAGACGCACAAGCAGTTGACACATGAGAGCAAGGGTAGTGCAAAGCTTGAAACTTCCCACATGTATAAGTCTTTCTAATAAGATCAACCACGTGTGCCAGGAATTCTGTAATTAAGATCACCTCAAACATCTATCACTTGAAATGTACTGTGTTCTCTATTAAAAGACTACACACTATTTGCAGTCGCAATACAAACATTATTAGTTAATTGTTTCTCAATCCACTCACTAAACTTGAAAACAACTGACTTTTGAGCTATGTATTGGTTACTATACTTAGTGAAGTAGGTTCAAGCTTCCCCAATGTCACTTACGCAATGGCGGCAATTGGGAGATGTCTAATACTTTTCAAGGTGGCATTCATGCATTCAGCAAGATTCGTGGTCATATGACCATAGTGTCTCCCACTATCATATGCTCTGCTCCATTGTCTTGGGTCTAATTTATTAACCCATTCACAAACCTGCTCATTGGAAGCACACAACTAATTCACTTTTTGTTGAAATATGTGTGTCATGTATTGGTATCCTATTAATATATAAAATTTGTTAGACATAAATTGCATAATCTATCTATCAGTAAAATAAATATAATTTTAAATTTATAAATAAAAATTACCTGCACTTACTAACAATTCCTTTAATTTATTGTTTTTGAAAGTTGAGTTAAGGTCGGAGGCAAGATGACGAAGGAAAAATACATGGTATTCCCATGGTTCATTCCACCACAATCTCTCATCATGCACAACTTTCAATATGCCTTGGTGATGATTTGATATAAGGCAAATACCTTGCCTATCCTTCACCACATGTTGACATACTAACTTTAAGAACCATGGCCAAGAGCTAGTATTTTCACTTTCTACAATTGCAAAAGCAAGTGGGATTACTTTTTTGTTACCGTCTTGGCTACATGCGATCAATAACGTCCCACGATATTTCCCATAAAGGTGGGTTCCATCAATTGTATTAATGGCTTTAAATATGGGAATGTATCAATGCATGGCTTAAATGCCCAAAACACACGAAAGAATAATGCTTTTCTAGGAGGTTCTCCCTCTGGACATTGCTCTGGCCTTGTTATGAACTCAACAACACTACCTGGCATATATTGTTTAACAATGTACAGGAACTTCGGCAACAAATTGTATAAATTGGCCCAATTACCATACACCTTTTGAAGGGCCTTCTATTTGGCAATCCACACCTTCCTATATGAGATGGTATAATTATTCATGTTATTCATATGTTGAATAATCTTAGAGTACTTCAAGTCTAGGTTTACTCTCACAAGTCCAACTATTTCTTTACAAATTAAATCAAAGTTCATGTGGTAATGGTCTTGATTAAGCATGGTTAACATGCAAGTTGAGGAGCCATGTATTCTGTAATCATCCAACCGTCGCACTTTTTCAATTTCCCTGCGCTTAGCCTCCATGGACATCTAGCATCAAACTGTTTACAACATATACTGTACCATTGCCTCATACATTTTTCAACTTTGAATTGAACATTATGCTTGGCACTATACAATTTAATGGCATTGCTAACATCCTGCACAATAGGCTATTGTAACCCTATATCAAGCTCATGCTTAGGGTTCCACCTAGGAGGCAATATTTATTCTAAGTCATCATCCAACATATTGTTCATAACTTCCCAATTAATTTGCCTAAAAAACAATGCTATCAGTTCATAATAGCTTGAAATTGGGTTAGGAGACACAAGATCTTCATTCTCAAGATGATAAGAGTTATCTTGAAACTCATATTATGAGTCAGCATGCTCATCGCCAATACAATCTGACATATTAGCATTTATTGGTACATATTCATTTGTTAGAACATCATGATGTGGTTTAGTTTCATCGTATGGTTCATTAAGATTAAACTGAGCCATTGAAGATGATGCACCACCCATGTTTTGCTCTTTAAGTTGAATTGACTGCAATGCATTAGACATTTGATCTATTAATGCCCTATGAGAAAACAAATTTTGTTGCTACTCTTCACCAAATCCTTCATTATAATAAATGTTGCAGATCAGCTCACCAACAGTTGCAGACTCAACATATAACTCGATGCAGTTATTGGTAGGATTGTTTTCATGATGACATAACATCTCTTCTACATTTTAAGGCATATTTATTTCTATAATACTATATCTTGGACAAGGAAATTATTCAACCAAAATTCTATACATCACACTCAACACAATCTACTCAGATCTTAACCCAAGAAAATTGTGGATTTTTCTCCAAAGGGATTCCAAGGTCACATCACGTTTGATCTAAATCATCTTTGGTAATGAACCATCATACATATATCCATATGGGCCATAATAAGCATTCCTACCCTAATATATAAGATAAGATATCTCACTTATGGTTATTATTAAGAGAAAAACCCTTTTACCCCCTCATAATATCACACAACTAAACCACAATAGCTTAACCATGAGCTAAATTGAGAAAGTATTCACAACCTAATGTTGACACTCAAATTTTTCCAACAATTGAGTCTTCTCCCTACTCTTTTCCGTAATTATAACTCCATTCTTAATTATCCCTTTCTTTCTATTACTTATTAAAGAGTAAGATTGATGCTAAACATTGTAATTAAATATCTTGTTAACAAAACACATTCTTAAAAGCATATACAAGTACAACTCTAGTTGAATCTAAGAACTCATACTACAAATAAAATTTAAATAACAAAAGAAAAACCTATATGTACTTAAGTATATTTATGTCATGCACATTATTCAACCATGAACAAAACATATTCTTCCAACCCAAATCATTGTTCAATTATCCTAAATCATTGCTTTTGTTTTGTCATTAAGTATGATTTCATAATTCTAAATATGGAATAAGTTACCTTCAACCTAAAACTAGAAGCAAATCAACCAAGGTTCCATATTTTTGTTAATTCTAGGAAAAATAGGAATGAAGCAAGAATAAAACTCCATTCCGCTCAATAGCTGATATGAACAAGGGTTAGATTGCCTTGATAGTTCAAGTTTAAGGAAGGATATTAACACCGCACTCAATGATAAGAGTAATTTTACTCTTTGTTTGAAGTTGTCACGTGGTGTATAGCTCATCATCTCTATTTAGTTAGAGTCTGGTTGGAACATCTGTAACTTGTAATGGAAGCCTCTAGAATGTGCAGATAGCTATATATATGTGGGCCTGTAGCTCTGTTGGGTTATCTAAAATTATTCATTTTCTCAATAATACTTTCCCTCATTTTCTCTTTGACCAAACACTAATCTTCTTCCCTTGTTTTTTTTTTTTTGTATGGTATCCAGAGGCTCAAATGGCAGTCTCAAGTAGCCTTGAATGCATATTCTTCTCTACCAGTGCTCAGCCAATCTCTAAGTGAAGTTAGATTGGAGCAATTATCTTGTGTGGAGGAACCAGATCCTCAATGTGGTGATAGCTAATAGCTTTGAAGAAATTTTAGATGGATCCTAGCCATGTTTAGACAAATATCTATAGAATAATGCAACCATAGTGGGTAACCTACCTCTGAATCCTGACTATGTTCATTGTAATAAATAGAATAGATTGGTTATGAGTTGGATATATTCTTCCCTTTCGGAGACGAATATGGCTCAGGTTCTTTCCTGTAACACTGCCAATTAAATCTGGAAAGTATTACAAGATAGTTTTGCTTTATCTTCTAGAGCCAAGGTCATGGAGTTACGACTTCAATTGCAGACAACCAAGAAGTTGAATCTTGGAATGTGGAATTATGTTTTGAAAATCCATAATATATGTGATAATCTAAGGGCCATAGGTGAAAATGTAACTAATGATGATCAAGTTATGGCCATACTTGGAGGTCTTGGGCCTAAATACAATCTGATTGTTGCCTTAGTGAGCTTTGAGTCACTTTCTATAGAGGCTTTGCAAAGTCATTTCCTCATGTTCGAAGAAAGGCTTGAGTGACAGAAGTCAATAGATGAACAAAAGATGATGCAAGTGAATGCTACACAATTCAGTCAAGGTAGAGGAAAGAAGAGATTCAATTGGAATTTTTCTAATCCATCTTAAGGAATTCGCAAAAATCTAGTAATTTGGCACTATTCCAAGGTAGAGAGAGAGCCAAAAATCAATTCCGGTCAAAGAATAGGGCTATTTGTCAAATTTTCCAAAAGCTTGGACATGTTGCTTATAAGTGTTGGTACATATTTGATATGCTTTTTAGCCAAGAAATACAAAAGGCAATTATGATCAGACCACTGGTCGAGCTTTTATGGCTGCTATGGGTCAATTAGAGAACACACAGTGGTTTCTTGATATAGGAGCCACCCATCATGTGACTAGAGATCTTTTTTGTAGGAGATGATAAGGCGGTGATAGGAAATAGTAAGAAATTACAAGTTAAAAATGTTGACACTTCTTATATTCCTTCAAATCACAAAAATCTTATGCTTAACCAAGTCTTGCATGTTCCTAAAATAACAATGAATTTGGTCAGTGTGCAACATTTATGTCAAGACAATAATGCCTTTGTTGAGTTTTATCCTTATTGTTTCTTTTTTAAGGATATGAAAACAAGAAGGACAATTCTAAGAGGCAAACTTCATCAAGGTCTTTACAAAATTGCTTCCACCATGCCTACTCCTACTCAAGGGTATCCACATGCTACTGCCACCGATCAAGTGTTTGCTATCTCTGACAATAAAGCTATTTCAAAATTACAACTATAGCAAAATAGATTAGGCCATGCTTCATTTGAAATCATAAATAAAGTTGTAGGAGAGGTGTCGTAGCCTCACAAATTAATTCACTACTCTCTTCAAAAGATAATATAGTGTAGGGCAAGTAGGATCGATCCCACGAGGAACGAGTATTTAATCTAAAAGGATTGCTTTAAAAGAAAGGAAATAACAGAAAAGTAAACTACCTAGACGAATTACCTAAGAACTAAACACACGAAAGGGGGGGGGGGTTTGATTATGAATTACTACTAAAAATTCTGGTCAGATTTAGAAGTTAATAAAAGAGAATAAAGAGAAGTAGATTAAAGGAAATCGAGTGATAGAATTAATAAAGCATGCTTAGCATCGACATATCCTCACTACGATAACACAAATTCGATCATCAACACATAGGTAAATTAATATTGAATAGCTAGATTGTAGAACTTTGTACGACAAAATTCCCTATTTTCTCTTACCGTTTGTTTTGTAACTAGAACGTCTAAGCTAAAAACCTACCAAGTCCAATAACCTCAATACACTAGCGCATGAGATTTAACTGAACTTGGAGCATTAAGATCTATGGAAAACATCATCTAACCTAAACCATAAAGGTCCACCAGCGGCTTTATGTAATTCAAATATGAAATTATTCTAACTAATCCAATTCTAGGATTAACTAGTTGTTACTTGTGCTAATTAATTAAGGTTCTAGACTTACTTAATTGGCTAACAATATGAATTATTCAAATAGGTTGGTTGATGACTCTAAACAAATCCAAATGGATTCAATAACAATGTTGTCAAATAATTTTAGAATACTCAAAATCAATTTATCAAACATTAAAACCATAATCTTGTCTCACAAACTTGGTATCATGGCTTAGACATGTCTAGCTAAGCATAAAAGAAATTAAGCTACCATGCTAACAAATCCAGCAAAATTTTGGACTGAAAGCATGGTCGCTTGAACAAAAGTAAACAAAAGAGAAAAATACTAGATGGAATCTCGGCAGTAGGGACAATGGTTGAGTGTCTTCTCTCTTGATGCGTGGCTCTTGATTCGGTTGTGTGGTTCTGGATCTAGCAGTAGCTGTGGCATGGTGTGTGGTGTGTGGTGTTTCTAGATCTGCTCCTTGAAATATATATCCAGAATTAAATCCTAGTCCTATTCAGCCTTGGACTCTTCCAGTAATTGCAAAACAGAATTCTTTTCCAACTTCAACTCTTCTTCTTAGCCACTTGATAGGTCATTCTTTGACAAGGAGATTAATTCTATTGGTCTTGGAGTTGGATTAGAATTCTCCTTCCATATTTTTAGGTTTACTTAGTTATTTAATATATCTAATCCTAGTTCAACTTAACATAGGACTCTTAATTAAATTATAATTCTAAGTACAAGTCATTCCTAATCATACTCTAACTAGGACACCAAGTAAATTTATATTTTCAAGACTTTAATCCTACTTGAACTATGCTTCCAAAGAGTCCTCCAAGCTTAGGAATCCCAATCCTTGTATGATAAGGCTTCTCGGTAATTGACTTGCCTTAAAACTCCTCAAAATCGCATCAATGCAGGCTCTGGGCGCCACGGCGTTGAGATGCAGAATTGGCAGCCCTTTGTTTTTGGAATGCAGCACCACGGCATTGGGGCATGGGTGCCACAGCGCCCACTAGCAGCATTGCCATTTTTTTGTTTTCCAACTTGGCTCTTCAATGCTTGTTCTTGGCATAGAAATTAATCACTTGTGAAAATATAAATGTTAATTAAAAACATGCAATTAAGCTCAATTTATATTATCATCCATATGAATTCAAGAATCTAAAAAGTGATTTAAATCAAATGAAATAGCCTAAGAATGTGCCACTAGACTAAGAAAATATGGGGCTGAAATATGACTGAATTGAGTCCTAACAAATTCCCCCACACTTAAACTCTTGATCGACCTTGATCAAACTAAGAACAAAACAAAGAAAACTCTCTTGAGAATTGTAATTCACCATGCCAAGTAAGTCATCACCTCACAAAGATAAGTAGATATGTCATAAGCAAAGACTCTTATCTCAGATTTTACAATGCATAATGTGAATGATCCTCACTGGATATATGTGTTTACACTCAAGTTCTCTCAAGTGTTTAGGTTTAAAGTGTTCACTCTCAAGTTCATAATCATAAAGCAAGAGCCACCAAAATTTGATTTTCAGTCTTACCTTCACCTCTTAGAGTACATTGCACACTTGAATCAAAAGGACTTTTCCTTGGTTGCAATGGGGCTTTGGTAAGGTAAGAAAGGATTAATGAATGATGGAATCAAGGGTTAAGCTATACCAAGAAGAGATTATGTGAATTCAAAGCATGATTTTCAGCTCACTCACTTTCCACTATCAAGCCTCAAACTTGCACATTTTGCTTCTCCCTTCTTTTTCATTCTTTTGCTTTTCTTGCAAAATATTTCTTTTCTTTTTCTTTTTCCAGAATTTGTTTCCAGAATTATTATTTTTTCTTTCCAGAATTCTTTCTTTTCTTTTTCTGGACTTTTCTGCACTTTGCTTTGGGAGATTTTCATATCTTTCGAGGCTCTTTCTTTGCACTTCCCTCGTTACTAACTAGGCAACAATTTTATGACTCAAATTCACATATTCCTTCATAGTGTTGGGTTCAAAATTATGGGTATATCAAAGGAATGGTATATGGCTTATGATGTGCTTAAAAGAAAGGAAAGCTAAGGCTCAAAAGTGGTCAACTAGTGGAAATTATGCAAGGTGGGCTATGAAAGGCCAAATTGGTTAAACCAAAGTGCCAAAGTCACTTTCAAGCATGCAAATATAACTATAACTATGTGGTAAGGCTTAGAGCAAATTTCAGAGGTCTATACCCTAGATTGTGCAAAATACACACATGAAAAAAAATATATATGAACTCTCAAGTTGGCATGAATGTCCCAACCTTCACTCGGCTTAAATAGCTCACTTGGATTTCATGATCAACCACATTATACAATGTATAGGTTTGAGATTTAGCTTTTGAGTTAGGGTCCATATCAGCCATATTCACTTATGTCATGGGTTATCCTTGTTTAATGTGAGACTACACTTTCAAGAGATTTTCTTGTTTTCGTTTGAATGCAGAATTAAGAAGAAGGATGCAAGAATTCAATTGTAGAGAGTATCTAAGTCATGAAAACATGCAGAATTTTCCATTCTCCCCCCCACACTTAAATTTTGCATTGTCCCTAATGCAAAGAAAAAATAAAAACATACTAAAATGGAAAAGATGCACAAAAATAAAAATAAGAAAACATGACAGAAATAAATTAAAAAATAGACAGAATTAAAAATGCAAACTTCCCTGAAATTAACTTGGGTTGCCTCCCAAGAAGCACCTTTGTTTTATGTCATTGGCTCGACCTTCTTTATGCTCATGGATCCTCCAGCCGAATTCCTTCCACCATGCAGGCAGTATCACCTTCATAAAAATGCTTTAACCTATGCCTATTTGCTTTAAAAATTTTGTTAGTGCTGAGACTCTTAATCTCTATAGCCCCGTGAGGATGGACATGAGTGACAACAAAATGGCCAAGCCACCTTAACTTAAGTTTCCTAGGAAATAACTTCAGTTTTGATTTATATAGCAGCACTTTTTTGCCTACATGAAACTCTTTCCTAGTTAACTTAGCATCATGCAATGCTTTTGATTTGGGCTTGGGGTTTGCATTAGGTTCTAGAGCTATCTTATGGGTGCCTAATGTAGGATTTAAACCTTTTATGTCAGACAATGTGCACCCAATAGCTTCTTTATGTTCCCTTAAATTTTAAGGCAAGGGTTTTAAATCTAGTGTATGAGGTGAACATATGATGAAACAACTTTAACATGCTGTGCAGGGAGGGATAAATATGATTTTTCATGCACTTGATTTGAGGGGTTCAATGCAGAATTTTTATCTACCAAAGCATCATGCAACATGAAATCATTTTTAGCTAAATCCCTACTAAGCATGCTCTTAGTACTGACAGCTTCCAATGCATCAGATTTTTCCAACTCATAATCATTTTGGGAAATTTCATCCACAACATCCAATGCATATAAGTAGTTAACATTAGCAGGATATCTAATGGCATCAAATATATTAAATTTAATAACATCACCATCAAATTCCATTGTTAAACTACCATTGTGCACATCAATTTTAGTCCTTGAAGTTTTTAAGAATGGTCTTCCTAGAAGTAATGGAATTTCCCCTGGCTTACCCTCATCTCCCATATCTAACACATATAAATCTGCAGAGAATACTAATCCATTGACTTGCACAAGGACATCTTCTATGACTCCACTTGGGTAAACATTACTTCTATCAGCTAGTTGAATTATTAAGCCAGTTTCCTTTAAATTTTCTAGGTTCAATTTTTCATAGATATTTCTAGGCATGACATTAATTGATGCTCCTAGGTCTATCATAGCTTTTCCAAAAGAAGTGTTACCAATTTTACAAAGGATAGTAAACATCCTTGGATTTTTGTGGGAATTTTCTTTTGAAAAATAGCAGAAACATATTCTCCTACACTAATTTTCTCATTGCCAATTAATTTTCTTTTTGAAGTGCAGAGCTCTTTAAGAAATTTAGCATACCTTGGGACTTGCTTGATAGCATCTAGTAATGGAATATTTACCTCAACCTTTCGGAAAGTTTCCAGAATTTCTTGATTGGCCTCCTCGTGCTTCTTTTGCATGAATCTTTGAGGGAATGGAGGCTTCGGATTGTACCTTCTTTCTTCAGATTTTTTCAGCTTTGTTTCTTCCTTTTTCTGCCGCTGGAAGTTCATTTTATCTCTGCTGTTTTGCTGCCCAGAATTGGCTTGGTAGCATTGCTCTTGTAGCTGCCCAAAACTGGGCTGTTTCGGTGCTTTTTGCAGCTGTTGTTCAGGTGCTGGCAGCAGCTGCTGCAGTTGCTCTTTTGTTATGAACCTTTGAGGGAATGGAGGCTTCGGAATGTATCTATTTTCATCTTCCCTCTCTCTTGGTTTCATAGCGGTCATGATAGCAATCACGCTTCCCTTAGGGTTGGCAAACGGTTGGGAAGGTAGTCTGTTATTCATTTGAGCTTGGAAATTCCCAAGAGTGACTTCATTGTTGGAGACGCGAGTTTGTAGTTATTTTGGAATTTATTTTTTGAATCACGCCTTAAGTCAGTGAAGTTCTTGTCCATTTGCTTCATTAGTTGCTCGAGCATTAACTAGGTTTTATCAGCAGCTTGCATTTGTGGTGGAGGGTGCTGGACTTGATCAAATCCTGGTGGCCCGTATCTAAGATTTGGGTGATCTCTCCACCCCTCATTGTAGGTGGGAGCAAAGGGATCATACCTTATATTATTGTACATAGCATTTACCTCTCCTAGTTGTTGTAAATTAGGGCATAAATCAGTCCTGTGTCCTGGAATTGTGCATACACCACAAACAGGCGCTGAAGTTGAACCGATCATTTGATTTATTATAGCTTGCAATTGGGTAAGTTGAGCATTAGGGTTGCTTGCAGCATTAGCAGGGTGCAAGAAAGAACCACTTCTTTCCCCGAATTGTTGAGAGTTTTCAGCCATGTTGTCAATTAGAGCTCGGGCTTGTGCAGGTATTTTATCTACAAGGGCTCCACCACTTGCAGCATCGATCATTCCTTGGTCATGGGATGCTAATCCCTCATAAAAATATTGTATGAGAAGTTGGTCGCTAATTTGGTGCTTCGGGCATGAGGCACACAATTTGTTGAAGCGCTCCCAATACTTATATAAAGTCTCGCCACTGATTTGCTTGATTCTGCATATTTCTTTTCAAATGGATGCAATACGGGATGCTGGAAAAAAATTTTCTAGAAACATTTTGTGAAGTTGCTGCCATGAGGTGATAGATCCAGGCATCAAGTAGTACAACTAATCTTTGGCCGCATCTTGCAATGCAAAAGGAAAGGCTCGCAGCTTCACTTGATCTTTGGTAACTCCCTCTTGCTGAATGGTTGAGCAAGTGATCATAAACTCATTGATATGACGGTATGGATCATCTCCTAGCCTTCCATGGAATTTAGGCGGCAAGTTGATGAATCCCGAATTAAGCTTCAAAGGAACAACAAGGGCAGGATATGTGATTGCCAATGGTTGAATCGTCAAGTCCAATTCTGCCAATTGTTTCAAGGTTGCCATCTCCCTTTCAGATGTAGTGTCAGGTTTGAATAATGGGTTAATGTTGAACCTTTCTTCTAATTCTGTTTGGTCTTGGCGGCTGGAAATTATTCTTCCACTCCTCAAGAACATAAATCAATGAACCTATAAAATTCAAAACAAAGAAAACACATAAAATACTAACAATCCTAAAAGATTAAATTGTTGCTTCCCCGGCAACGGCGCCAAAATTTGTAGGAGAGGTGTCGTAGCCTACAAATTAATTCACTACTCCCTTCAAAAGATAATATAGTGTAGGGCAAGTAGGATCGATCCCACGAGGAAGTGAGTATTTAATCTAAAAGGATTACTTTAGAAGAAAGGAAATAACAAAAAAGTAAACTACCTAGACGGATTACCTAAGAACTAAACACACGAAAGGGGGGGTTTTGATTATGAATTACTACTAAAAATTCTGGGCAGATTTAGAAGTTAATAAAAGAGAATAAAGAGAAGTAGATTAAAGGAAATCGAGTGATAGAATTAATAAAGCATGCTTAGCATCGACATATCCTCACCATGATAACACAAATTCGATCATCAACACATAGGTAAATTAATATTGAATAGCTAGACTGTAGAACTTTGTACAACAAAATTCCCTATTTTCCCTTACCGTTTGTTTTGTAACTAGAACGTCTGAGCTAAAAACCTACCAAGTCCAATAACCTCAATACACTAGCGCATGAGATTTAACTGAACTTGGAGCATTGAGATCTATGGAAAACATCATCTAACCTAAATCATAAAGGTCCACCAGCGGCTTTATGTAATTCAAATATGAAATTATTCTAACTAATCCAATTCTAGGATTAACTAGTTGTTACTTGTGCTAATTAATTAAGGTTCCAGACTTACTTAATTGGCTAACAATATGAATCATTCAAATAGGTTAGTTGATGACTCCAAACAAATCCAAATGGACTCAATAACAATGTTGTCAAATAATTTTAGAATACTCAAAATCAATTTATCAAACATTAAAACCATAATCTTGTCTCACAAACTTGGTATCATGGCTTAGACATGTCTAGCTAAGCATAAAAGAAATTAAGCTACCATGCTAACAAATCCAGCAAAATTTTGGACTGAAAGCATGGTCGCTTGAACAAAAGTAAACAAAAGAGAAAAATACTAGATGGAATCTCGGCAGTAGGGACAATGGTTGAGTGTCTTCTCTCTTGATGCGTGTCTCTTGATTCGG
This sequence comes from Bauhinia variegata, assembly GCA_022379115.2. Taxonomy (NCBI): domain Eukaryota; kingdom Viridiplantae; phylum Streptophyta; class Magnoliopsida; order Fabales; family Fabaceae; genus Bauhinia; species Bauhinia variegata. Next base: position 9,273,911 of record CM039430.1, read on the forward strand.
TTGTGTGGTTCTGGATCTGGCAGTAGCTGTGGCGTGGTGTGTGGTGTTTCCAGATCTGCCTCCTTGAAATATATATCCATAATTAAATCCTAGTCCTATTCAGCCTTGCACTCTTCTAGCAATTGCAAAACAGAATTCTTTTCCAGCTTCAACTCTTCTTCTTAGCCACTTGATAGGTCATTCTTTGACAAGGAGATTAATTCTATTGGTCTTGGAGTTAGATTAGAATTCTCCTTCCATATTTTCAGCTCTACTTGGTTATTTAATATATCTAATCCTAGTTCAACTTAACATAGGACTCTTAATTAAATTATAATTCTAAGTACAAGTTATTCCTAATCATACTCTAAATAGGATACCAAGTAGATTTATATTTTCAGGACTTTAATCCTACTTGAACTATGCTTCTAGAGAGTCCTCCAAGCTTAGGAATCCCAATCCTTGTATGATAAGGCTTCCCGGTAATTGACTTGCCTTAAAACTCCTCAAAATCGCATCAATGCAGGCTATGGGCGCCATGACAGTAAGGGATGGGCACCACGGCGTTGAGTTGCAGAATTGGCAGCCCTTTGTTTCTGGAATGCAGCGCCACGGCGCCCACTGGCAGCATTGCCATTTTTCTGTTTTCCAGCTTGGCTTTTCAATGCTTGTCGATGCTTGTTCTTGGCATAGAAATTAATCACTTGTAAAAATATAAATGTTAATTAAAAAAATGCAATTAAGCTCAATTTATATTATCATCCATATGAATTCAAGAATCTAAAAAGTGATTTAAATCAAATGAAATAGCCTAAGAATGTGACTAAATTGAGTCCTAACAAAAGTACTTCATCAGCATGATACTTCTCCTATTTCCTCTAGTCTTTCAGCGCTATGTAGCTCATGTCAACTAACTAAAAGCCATTGCTTACCTTTTGTAACTTCTGAACATAAAGCAATGAAGCCTTTTGATATTATACACATGCATTTATGGGGATCACCTCACTCTGTTTCAGCTAATAGAGCTAGCTATTTTGTGTTAATTGTTGATGAATATAGCAAATATTCCTAGATTTACCTATTGTAAAAAAAAAAAGAAAAAAGTCAAACTCTAACTGTGTTTCGGTCATTTTTAGCTATGGTTGAAAGACAATTTAGCTACCAGATTAAGTGCATTTAGTCTGGTGGTGGAGGAGAGTTTTCAATATTTGTTGAATTGACTAAATAACTAGGTATTATGCGTAGATTTGCCTGTCCATATACTCTATAGCAAAATGGTACATTAGAGAGAAAGAATCATCATGTGGTGGAAATGGGATTATCGTTGTTTCCCACTATTGATATACCTATGAGGTATTGGAACTTTGCTTTCCTAGCTGCATTTTTATCATTTGTTCACATCTATTTTACCTACTGTTGCTTTTATTTGCTGTTATTGCTATTGAATTGCTTTAAACCCCCATTTCTGTTGCCTAATTGACTGAGACTTGTACTAGTGGTTATCTGAGAACACGACCTTAGTTGAAAACGCAACTTGGATTTTTTTAGTTTGACCGCAACCTATAGTAGTGATGCTATAAGGCGCATGTTAAGCTCATCATCTCTATTTAGTTAGAGTTTGGTTTTAACATTTGTAACTTGTAGTGGAAGTCTCTAGAATGTGTAGATAGCTATATATATGCGAGCCTGTAACTTTTTTGGGTTATCAAAAAATATTTATTTTCTCAATAATACTTTCCCTCATTTTCTCTCTATCTAAACACTAATCTTTTTTTTTTTTTTTTTTTCACTCAAGACCACGATGAGAAGATGCAATAAGTGATAGATTTTGATTGCTACAAGTTGCCTTGCTAAGATCGGATTTAGTTATTTACTCAAGAACAAAGGAGAAGCTCTCACAATAAGAGAAACTCAAGTTTTTATTCACTCAAAAGTTTCTAAAATCTTATTACATGACTTTCTATTTAAGACTCACTTGACTTCTTGGAGAAGTTGTTGGGACTTGGCTTCCTAGAGACGCTTAAGGGGACTCTAGACTTGGCTTCTTGGTGACTCTATGACTTCCTAAAAGGCTCTAAAATTTACATTATGACTTGGGGACTCTACAAAGCATGAAAGCCGACTTGGGAAAGCCCAAAAGTCATATGAAAATTACACCCAAAAATCATGCATGAAAATTGCATTAAAAAAAAAAATTAGAGCTTATTTTAATACTACTTAGACCTAAACTAAATCAGCCTAGTGTCTGCATATATTCCGGCCCTTGAGTTGCATCTTGATCATGCAAATTGGGCTCATTGTGACCTCCAAGTAGCTGCCTTCAAGTTGGGTTGAATTCATCATCAATTTGCAGGAATGTGACCCATCTTGGAATGGACTTAACTCCAGCTGCACCTACCTTAGTTTTTACCTCCATGACTAAGTCGTGCAATGCTTCTTTCATTCTTTTAACTTTGCTCTTGTCATTGGACCTCCCACTCCTTGCAACGGATCTTCACTTGCGATCAAATCCTTCACTTGATCAAGCTTGGTAGTAGCCCAGTTCATATCAGTAGCCACCAGAAGTAGTCAAGAATAAAGGCATAAGCATTAGACTTTAAAAAAGAAAAGAAAAGAAAAAACCAGATTCAGCTCTTCCATTTAAGCAACTAGTTCAACATATTAAAAAGAAGTTATTAACAATATAAGAGTACAGTTACTTCATTTGTGTGGCATGGTATGCAGTGAATACTGTGTCTTCTTAACAATATAAGAGTACACTTGGTGTTTCAACAAGGTAAATTTATATCCAGACCACTTGATGAATATAAATCACCACTTAAAGCAGATAACGAGATAATGAATATAAATTAGTGACTCAGATAGATTTTAATGTGCAAAACTAGTGCAAAGTGGCTTAGGTCCAAGTTGGTACCAAAAATCAAGACAAATCCCTTTGTTAAGTGTGATGACATTTGCAAACACATAAAAAATCAGTTCAATATTGAGCTTGGGAAATTGCCAAAAACGTAGTTGAAGGTAGCAAAAGATAACAATATGGGAGGATATGGGACTACTGCAGGGAGTTACTTGACAAAAATCCAGATTCTACAATTGAGATTAACCTCATATGTCCTGGACCAGATCTACAGCCATGTTTTGATTGCGTGTATATGTGCTTTGAGGCCTGCAAGCAGGAGAGGATTGAATGTTGTAGTCATTGGGTTGGACAGCAGTTTCTTAAAAGGCTACTATGGGGGTGAATTGTTAGCAGTCGTGAGCTAGGATGGGGACCATGGGTTTTATCTAATTGCATTTGTAGTGGTCCAGCATGAGTGTATTGAGACATGGAATTAGTTTGTGAAAACTGAAAAGATTAGTGATGGATCTTGGCCCAAATGTATAGAGACATGGACATTTGTCTCAGACAGACAAATTTTTTACCTGGGTGGATTCTGTCACTTTCTTTGTTGATCTGTTTAATGTTTCTTCAACATTATTTTATAGCAATTTCCTTTGCATATTTTTATTATTGGCATGCAAATTTTACTACATAGATTACTGTTATTTTTTACTGTAAGGTTTACTCTTATTGTCTTCCATGCTAATTTTATTGTTTAGTAACTCTTTCATATAATGGACAATTATTGTTTATGACTATATATATGGGTTGCAAATATTTCCATTTTCTTATGGGCATGATTTTTACTGATTGTGAGCCTCAAATGATATTTAGTGATGTGGAGTGATTTTACTCTTTGTCTCAAAAAGTTGATTTTTTATTTTTTTTATAGTTTCATTTTCTTTTTATTGTGGCTTATAGGGACTTCAAAACCTGTTTGAGAAAGCTTATCCAAGTGTGGATCATCAAATCCGTTGCAGGCATATATAGGCCAACTTGTCTAGAAAGTGGGAAGGGCAGAGAATATCGGGATCGGTTCTAGGTGTTGGCCAGATCTCTAACCATGCAAGAGTTTAAATCTCGAATGGACGAACCGCAGAAGTTCAATGAAGGTGCATGGAAATACTTGGCCGCATACCACCACAGCAATGGACTAGGGCTACTTTTAGAACGTACACAAAAATTACAATGTCACAAATAACATGTGCAAACAGTTCAATGCAGCTCTAGTGCCTTTTAGAGGGAAGCCTATAATAACAATGCTTGAAAGTACAGAGGGGCCATTACTCCTAGTGTACAGCATAAGCTTGAATTGGCCAAGAGGGAATTGAGATGGTGGCTTGCTAGATGGGTTGGGGATGTTGATGAGGCAATCTACGAAGTATCAAATCTCCTTTCCAAATATGTGGTGAATCTGAGAGTGCGCAGCTGTACATGCCGAGAATGGGACTTATGTGAGATCCCCTGTGCACATGCAGTGGCTACTATGGGTTGCAACAGCTATGTCCTTGAAGAATATGTTTCCCGCTACTATGCAAGGGACCTGTATCTTAATGCGTATGAGCCCTTCATTCACCCCATAAGTGGTGAGAACTAGTGGCCCAAAACTGGTCACAATGCACCCCTCCCACCTCAACTTTCAAGATCAAAATTGAAGAGGACAAAGGAGATTGGAGAGAAACAGAAGCAAGTAGAGAACCCATATCAATGGAAGAAGGGGGTTCCACATAAAAAAATGTCACAATTGTGGATTGCAAGGTCATAACAAACGAAGCTGCAAGGGGCCACCAAAAGACAAGGTAACTTCTACTTAGCACCCTTTTTCCTTACTTAACTTATATGCTTTAAGCCTTTTTTTTGAGTGTTTAAATGCGGATTTATTTGTTTGCCTTATTTTTTTAAAACTTACCACGTAACAATGATTCTCTGGTCACACAATTAAGTCAAAGGGGAAGGCAAAGATTGGAGAAGGGAGCAGTCAAACTATGATATCTAAGAAGGCAAAGGAATCACAGCCAAGTGCAAGAGCAAAGGTCAGTGTACATTTTCATTTTTTTTTGGGACGCTTGTGAATTGTCACTATCATATGTGTAGATTGTCTTAATTGAATAAGCATGTCATGATGTTGCAGGCAACAAGGACAAAGGCTGCATAAGGAAAGAGAACTTGAGAAACTACTACATCAGAGACAATGCTTACAGCTAACCCCCATACAAAAGGCTAGGCTAGCACTGTATGTCAGCTCTTCACAAGAATCCAAGCGCAACAGTCTGAGTGCTTGCGACAAGTCACAACTAGATCAAGGACCTTGAAGACTTGAGTGCTTTGTGCTTATGAAATGCAGTATTAGGTTATTTTGTATCAAGACCACGGTGTAATTTAATGGGTTTTAGTAGCCTTTTTTCGAATGTTTATAGTAGCAATTGTAAACCCACTTTTGAGCACATCGTGATATTGATGATTTCATGGAACTTGGTTTGTATGAAACAATAGTTTAATGTCTATATGATTAATGGAAATAGGATTACTTTACAGGCAATCATGTCTATGAGATTATTTTCCATCTTGTTTGCTAATTTTTTGTTTTTTTTGAATATTTACCCTATCTGTGGTTTTTTTTTTTTTTGAATGATTACCCTATCTGTTGAATCAGAGTTGCAAGGTGCCATTTTCTCCTTGTCTTGTTAAATTGATGAACTCATGCCACCATTTATCACCTTACTTACAGTTGCCACAATGTGAAATTCCTTATTTTAAGCAAGCAGGTTGCATTTGTCACCTTACTTATAGTTGCCAAAATCAGCTCAGCTTTGTTAACCTGGTATTTCACTGCATACAGAACCAATTCCGCTTATATATTTAACGTCTATTTGTTACGGAAATGTGCAAAACCAATGCTGCAATAACTTAATAACATATGTCCATCAACAACTGGCTATACGTACTGTTCAATCCATACATTTAGGCATTACAGATATTTCAATCACAAAAAAGTTCTAATATCTTTTAAAAAAGACAACTAGCCCATATATAAAACACATAACCATACATCAGACCAGGTTGCATTCAAGTTATAGTAATTACAATGATTAGTCCAAGCCAAGTCAGAACTAATCCAACAACTAACACTTTTACAAACAAACAGACTCTCTCGAGTTCCTTTTTCAGTTTGGCCACCTCTTTTGACAATGTCTTGCATCTAGGACATATCCCTAAATCTGCCCACTAGAAGAAGTTGCAATCATCTAGAATCAAATACAAGGGGCATCTCCAAAAATCCCTCAACAGATTCTGTCCGGTTTTCAAAGTCAATGTAAATAGATATATGGGAATGGATTCACTTACTTAGAAAGTAAGTGAGAAGACTTATTCTTTGGTACTATTTGGCAAATAGAACTACTAGCTTATGTAAGAGATTATCTCTTATTGACTTGCTTAAGAAGCTAATAAAACTGTCCGATAAACCAAAAATAGAGATTATAACATTTGAAAGTTAGTTTTTGAAACGTTACTTCAATTCTGAAAGCTAGCTACCAATAATTTATTCTCATTTTTATTTTAATTTTTTTAACAAATGACAATATTTACCCCTCATACAATTAATCCTAATAATTAACCTCACTCTTTCTCTTTCATGGGGCCCTCATTTCTTTTTACTCTTCTCCCCTAATTTTCTTCATCTCTCACAAACTTATTTTTATTAATTAATTAATTAATTGTTAATAATAAATAAATACGTAAATAATAATAATAATAATTTAATTATTTAATAAATAATAAAATAAGTTATATTTAATCTTAATATTATGTCAATATATATATATATATATATATATATATATATATATATATATATATATACATATATTAATCATTTAACATATTTCAAGTTGTAGAGTTAGTGTGTGTTTGGCAAGTTCAATAAGCTAGCTTATAGTATATTTGACTATCTTATAAAGCTCGTTTGACCAAAAATTGAGGTGTTTGGTAAATAAGTTTATCTTATAATGTTTTTCCAAATGCTACTTCAACTAATGTATGAACTTATAACTTATAGCGTATCATATTTTGTTATATTTTTACTTCAAATTGCCTTATTTTTTCACTATTGTCTTTATCTCTCAGTATATTTTTCTTTTTAAAAAAATTCTTCATCCTCTTGCATAATCAAATTTTGCTTTTTTTTTTTTTTTTAAATTCATCTTAATATAATATTATATGTTTCTTTTTTTTTTTTTTTCCCCCTTAACTTTACAATGTTTTCCTAGGAAGGAAGAAAAAAATACTGCTAAGAAAACTTTCCCTTGATTTTGTTTTTTTTTTTTATAAAACTGCTTTAAATTAAAGCTTATTTTATTTATTTTTATTTTGATGAATCACTTGAGCTTTCAAAAAAGAATATTTTAAAAATTAATTTAAATTTAAAATTATAATTTAATAAAAATATTATTTAAAAATGAAAATAAATTTATATAAAATTATAAAACCATATCCTTTTATGTCATTTTACATTTATCAATTTGTTCAACAACTAATTTTACCAAACACTTATAATCCAATAAACTAGCTTAACATCTTTCAGCTCAAAATTAGCATTTCAACTTTCAGCTATCATATCAACTAATTTTGCCAACTATACTATTTTGATTATTTTTGGGTTCTTTTTTAATATTACACTATTTGTTTTAATTTGTACCTTATTTAATGTATTTATTTTATTTTAATAAAATATCTGATCTTTAAAAAAAAAAAGAGTTCAAAGTTTAATTAAAAAGTTAAAATTATAATTACTTAAAACGTATATTTTGTATGAAAAATAAAATAAATTTATTTAAAAAATTATATAAATTGTTATTTTACATATATCAACAAAATATATAATTAATTTATCAACAAATTTTAATTCATTAGCATAATTTAATTACTTTTAACTAAAAATTAACACGTCAACCACTTTTATTTTTGTCAAACAGACTGTTAAAGTAACGTATAAAAAAATCATAAACTACTAAAATAAACTTGTTCAAATACCTCTATTTTTGTTCAAGCTTATAATTTACTCAAATATAATATAAGCTATTATAAATGAATTACCGAACACATTTTAGCAATAGTCTAGTAGTGAAAATGTTTGTTTGAGGTTTGATTATGTTTTATAATAATAATAAAAAAGACTTTTTTAAGTAATAAATCTATATTATTTAAGTCATCCGGGAATCAACATACAGACAGTTAACTCAGATACATGTGCCAAGATCCAAACTTAGCAAGGGAGAATGAGAGAGAAATAAATCTACCTTGATATCCCCACGTGGGTTACAAGCCAACGCGACATTTTTCTATGACTTTTCTTGTATATATCCAAATCTTCAAAAACACTTCTATATCTATTGCAGGCCCATCATTATTACGAGGACAAGCTCTCAGAAAAGGAGGCCAATTGTTTTCAAATTCTCGTACTTTCAAGCTTCAATTATTCAGACAAGAGAGCTCCATGGGATGGTATTTATGAATATGGGACATGTTAGACAATATAAACTCAGTTTGGGTTGCCAACAGAAATGAGCCGATTTTTGATAATTCTCTAATACTCATCGTTGATGATAATGGTAACTTGGTCATCAAATATGGTGAAGGAAAGTTTGTATCCATATATTCAGTTGTAAATGATACTAGCACTTATGCCACTCTAGGGACAATGGAAACTTTGTTCAGAAATAGTGATGGTGTTGTATTATGGTAAAGCTTCGATCACCCCACCAACACTTTTCTATCTGAAATGAAACTGGGTTTTAAGGGCTAAATTGGTCTCTAACTTCTTGGAGGACCAATTTTTTGCCTGCTTTGGGATCTTATACCTTGGGTGTTGATTCAAACCACCTAAACGAATTAACCATTTGGTGGCCAGGACAAATCTATTGGAGGAGTGGAGCTTGGCAGCAAGAACAAGGCACTTTCAACCACACAAATAATACTTCCACTTTTTTCAATGACTATAAAAATAGTTACAGCTCAAGTGGAGATGAAGTATATTTTGTGGCAGACAATGGAGCAACTCATAAGTTACATTGGCTAGCTATTACTCCTAGTGATTTGTACTTTGGACAACACCAAAGCTGGGTTAGGTGCTCTATCATCCAGAACAATGTAAAGGAGTGGGATTCTGGGTGTGAGAAATTACCCAAGTGTAGAAGCCTCATTGATCTCCGATTACTCGATAATTTCCACAAGCACAAATCCCACTTTTTATAGGTCCAAAAATCCTTTCACAAAACAATCCATCTTTTTCAGGTTCATTGGTTTTGTAATGAAAAGTATAGGGTTTTGTTACCTCCCCAACTATCTCTCCATTAGGTAGGATTTTATTGGCCCAAGCACTTATTTGTTGAGGAGAAACTGATCCAATTCGGAGTTGTTGATGTTTATTATGAAGTATCTTTCTTTGCTACAGCTGATAAAAATCATTTTTTGGACGATATATATGTAGAAAGCCTATTTTTTTTTTTCTAGTAGTTATTAGCAGATTTGCTATTTCTTTTTTTCTTTCTACAAAGACTTGCCATAGTAAGGAAGGAAAGAAGGGGGGAACAAGCACACTTGGAGAGTGCAGTACAACGGAGAGTTGTATGCTGCGTTCGGGAAAGATGAATTGCTCTCGAAAAGGAATCTATTGATTCTCTCCCAATTGGTTGGACCGTAGGTGCGATGATTTACTTCACGTGCGAGGTCTCTGGTTCAAGTCCAGGATGGCCCAGCTGCGCCAAGGAAAAGAATAGAAGAAGCATCTGACTCCTTCATGCATGCTCCACTTGGCTCGGGGGGATATAGCTCAGTTGGTTTTAGAATGAGTGAATGCATACATATTTGTTCATCAATCAAAGAAAGGACCTATTCTTAAGAATTTTCCTTTATTGATTGGGTCCTCCTTTTTGTTAGTTATGATTTTGATTTATGAACTTATTCAATCGATACTAGAAATAAAATATGATAAAGACCCATCATTATTAAGACACTAAACCCATTGATATGCTTCCGCATCAAAGAAGCGATATATATATAGATAGATAGATATACTAACTATTTCCTTCATCGCTTTTTTCATTTTATGCTAGTTGGTGTTCCGAAAGTGCCTTTTTGAAGTCCTGGAGAGGAAGATGCCTCTTGGGTTGACTTATAGTGCGACTTGTCAGATATATTGGGTCATATGGAATTTTCCTGTTCTCTCCCCCGATCGAGATATCCTCTCTTTCACCCCAAAACAGATTTTTTTGATGATTCAAAAATTTGGAGCGTGAACTGTAATGAAATGAAATTAGATCCATTTTTTTAGGGGTATCAAAATTCAGATTATCTTAGAATAATTTATGGTTTGGCTTAGTTGGACCAACCAATAGAATGAAGTATCTAGGCTCTCTTTATAAAGTTTGGCTTGGTTGGACCAATAAAAAAAATGAAAAGTTTCCTGTGACGAGAAATGGTTTCATGTTGACTGAGGGCTTCAAATTCAAAGATATGACCTCTTATGATTGTGAAAGTATATGCTGGAATGATTGTTCCTGTATCATGTATTCTAATGCTTCTGGCTGTGAGATTTGGAGCATAGGAATAAAATTTATAGAAGCAGACAATGATCGACGTGCACAGAAAATCATTTTCGTTGGTAAATTTGAAAGGGCAGGTAAACATTTACTTTGGGCACAATAGGATGTAACTAATTTGATTCATCACTATACATATAATATTATAGAGTAAATATGCATTTAATTTACGTCCGTAGCATGATTTAACAAAATAGTCCAGAAAATAATACTAGCTATCAAATAGTTGCTGAAAGATTAAACATCCACGATAAATTAATTAGTCATTAAGATTTCATTAAAATTAGATTATATTGTTATTGATATTAGTTTCTTCCACAACTATTTTGTAGTTAGTGTTCTTTAAAAGCTATTTTGTTAAATCTTGAAATTTTCAGGAACGCAAATATAAGTTTATTGAAGTTGTAACTTAATAATAGGCAATGTTGCATATATAGATCCAGTTCATCTAGCTTGGCCCTATTCTGTTAATTACATTTGCAGTTCGTGGGGCTGAACAAAAAGATTGTGATGTTTTAATGACCTAATGACTTAATAAGAAGCGATAGGTCAAACCTGATTGGCCCTGACCTACCTCATTCCAAGTTGAATACCTATAGATGCTCGTTTACTTGGTATAAGTCTCTTACTGGTTGGGACCTATGCTCGAATTTACTTTACTAGGTAGTTGAGCCTCCACCCAATGTTAGTTGTGCCAGCTCCGGTGAGAATCAAAGGTTTCCCGTCACCCCAAAAATGACCTGACAAGAATTGTTTGGAATATGTAGCAAATATGACCTGGATGATATCCCTCATCACTATAGGAGTATTTCTTAGTTTACTTATATTCTGCTACGCATTCTACATAATTCTGAAGAAAATTACACTAGAAGGTATAATTATTATAGATTTTGGATAAATTTGTACAAGATTAGCTGTGCATTATGCTTGTTATATCTACTTGACTTTAATGTGACCTGACTAGTTGAGAGGATAATAGAGAGAATTATGCTGATAAGGGAAATAGGAGGCCGTATGTTGTTTCCACTCTATAGGAAATGGCAATAGGACGAAGCCAAGAGCACAACTTCGACAATGAGATCAAGATATTCAGCTTTAAAAGCATTGTTACTGCTACAAACAACTTCTTAGTTGCAAATAAGCTAGGACAGGGTGGCTTTGGATCAGTTTATAAGGTAAATTAAATTCATTTCTAGACATGAGCACTTATAATACATGACAAATTAACTAATTAGCATTTCATTTTAGGGAAAACTTCCAGATGGGGAAGAGATAGCAATAAAGAGACTTTCTGAAAAATCTGGACGAGGGCTAATAGAGTTTAAAAACAAAGCCATAGTCATGGCAAGATTGCAACATACAAATCTTGTAAGGGTTCTGGGTTACTGTATTGAAAGAGAAGAAAGAATATTAGTATATGAGTACATGCCCAACAAAAGTTTAGCTTACTACATCTATGGTACGCTATCTATAACACTCCCCTTGAAATTTTTTCATTTACAACATAAAGAAAATGAACTTTTCATTTTATTTGTGCTTTGTGTATGTTACAACCAATCTAATTGTTCTTACAATTTGATACGGATTCTCAAAGAAAGGAAATGTTAGGTTGGCATAAAAGATTCAATATAAGGAATTGCTCATGGGCTAGTTTATCTACATATGTATAGAGTGATAGTGATTCATTGTGACTTGAAAGCTAGTAGCATATTTGATAATGATATGAATCTAAAAATTAGTGACTTTGGCATGGCAAAAATTTTTCAGCAAAGAGGAGTTGAGGAGATCACAGACAAAATAGTTGGTACATAGTAAGCATAATTTTTTTCATAATTTTGCGTTGGTTATACACACACATTTTTAGTTATCAACAATATATAAGTGCTTCCTTATTAAAATCTATGTTCATTCATTGGTTCAATTGCTATATGTCTCCTAAATATGCCTTGAATAGCATTATGTCTATGAAGACAGATGTATTTAGCTTTGGAGTCCTTATACTTGAGATTTTAAATGGAAAAAAGAATAATTCTTGTTATCACTGATATTATGTCTAGTAAGTGTGAATGAATTCAAATTTTGTATAAAATTAATACAACTTTGGGAGTCCTCCACTGTACCCATTCCCAACATTGTTAGTTAAAGTTTTCTTGTTTAATACAGGCATGGCAGCTTTGGAATGAAGACAAAGTTATTAATAGACATCTTTGCTTGATTGTTGCCCTACTCATGAAGCACTAAGATTTGTTCAATTAGGTTTGCTATGCGTACAAGATCGGGCAGTAGATAGACCAAACATGTTAGAAATTGCTTCAATGCTCTCCAATGAATCTGCATTAATGCCAGCTCCAACAAAGCCTACATTCTATATTGATGAAGAAGAAGAATCAAATGAATCTGAAGAAAAGCAAAATACTTTTTTCCATAAATGAGGTGACTATTACAGAAATGGGTGGCAGATAAATGCACTCAGTGCTACACGATCTCAGAAGTAGCACATATATATGTTGGGATAATAATCTACATTTAGTATGGTATCTTTTAATATACTTGTAACTTAGTGTTAGCTCAAGGGAATTTTTATCAATTCCTTAATTGATTTTGATGAGAAAAATATTGTTTAGATTTGTTGAATATGTTGAAAAATTTCTATTTTTGCAAAAATATATGTTTTATGATTTTTATATCAAATAGAAATATCTCCCTAGATAAAAAAATATTTTATTTTTCTCTTTGGATTCTAAATTTTCTTTTGATTACTCTAACTAAACCAATGAGTATTTTAGTTACTCTAATTTTTTAATGAGAAAAAGTTTTACAAAGTCAACCTTTTTTTTATAATGATTTTTAACACCTTTTTCTCCTTGCTGTAGTAAAGAAATATGCATGTGCTGCAGAATTGTTTTCCAAACTATTTTTAATCATTTTGTTTTGAAAATGATTTTTGGGTTAAGCTTTTTCTTTTTCTCTTTACCATTAACGCACTTTTTGCAAAACTTGGTACCCAAGTTTTGAGAAACAACACTAGGAGAACTTTCTTTTCACTTTACAAAGTCAACTTGGCATTGGAAAAGAAATTGGCAGTAACTGCAGACTTTCCTTGTCTGCTTCAGGTGTGCAGACTTAGCCCAAGCACAATTAATGCTTAACTGGTCTATTACTCTTTAATTGTGGGTTAAATGATTAATCCATTGGACAATGCAATATTAGCCCACTTTATTGGGCCACAAAATTGTAGCAGCATGGGCTTGGATAGGGAGCTGTCCTACAACTCTTTTCCTAGCAGCAGCTCCAGTCCAATAGCAATTGCAGCTGGCTCTAATCCAACAACTTGATTCTACAAAGTGTCCATCCAACCCATAATTTACTACAAAAAAGAAAGACTAGTAGACAATAAGCAAAAAGCCCAATGTGCATTATGAAACAAATGTTAGCAAATAAAATTGTTACTTGGACAAAGATTATGCACAAGCAACCAAGCTCACCTAGAGAAGAGAAACTTCCACCAGCTCAATAATGATGCTCCAACAGTTATATTTTAGATTGTTATATAAGAAAGGGGGAGCTTCAAGTAAGAGGTTAGAAGAAAAGTTTACAAAATTCATTTGCACATTCTCTCAAGAGCTCTTAGGTTTTCATCTTCTCTTCTTCCTTTTTGTACACCAACTTTTTCATCTTGAATATCATTCTGGGTGTACTAGGCATAACTAGGTTATTAGCTGAAACAAGCAGCACGTGTTTAAGCTTGATCATTTCTACTATGAAGTTCTTTTCTGTAAAGGCAGTTTGTCAAAACACTCTCTGTTGTAACCCTATTGAGGGTAGACATAGTCTTTTAAAGATATAGTCAAAGCTGTAAAGGTTTTTGGTGTTCTTGGAAAACCAAGTGCAGGTAGTATTGCTAGATTGATGTACAAGGTAGCTAGAATCTTGTGAACCAGTGAAGATAACTCTCTCAAAGTATTTTGAGAGGAGTGGACTTAGGTCTTGTTATGACCGAATCACTATAAATAACTGAGTCATTTCTCTTCTTTATACTCTTTATTTTTAGCATACATTTATTGCCAATATATTATTTTTTGCTTAAAGTTTTACTCTGATTTATCACGCTTTGAAACTGGAAAGTTTTTACAATCAAGTTGAACCAAGTTTTATAAATTGTGCTTGATTTTGGAAATGAATAGTTCACATTGTGAAATTTTTTATTTGTCTTATTCACCCTATCTAGGACTTATTTACTTGCACTTTCATTTGGTATCAAAGCCTTGGGCTCTGTAAATTGGACTAACATCCTTAAGTTTAAGATCCTAGGTGGTGCAAGATAATGGAGGACTTTAAAGTAGGAAACTCCTGCAACAAGCCGTCATACTTTGATGGAACATTTTACAGCCATTGGAGAAATCGCATGGAAATGTTTCTAATTTAAACTCTTGGACATTGTAAAGAATGGATATAAGGAACCATCAAAAGAAGTTGATGGAGTAATAGTCCCAAAAGATATAGATGACTACATGGAAGAAGAAAAGAAATTAGCCTCATTACACATGAAAGCAAAATATATACTTTCAAATATTGTATGTTCAAAGGAATTTGAGGTTATCTCAGCATGCAACACTGCCAAAGAAATGTGGGATCAGTTGCAGAGTATTCATGAAGGGACAAAAGTGGTCAAGGAATCAGGGATAGATGTATATGTTGGTGAATATGAACTGTTTCACATAGAAGATGGAGAATCCATAGGAAAATATTTTACAAGATTTCTCCACATTGTGAACTAGCTCAAGTTGTTTGGTAGAAGTCTTACACAAAGGAGCAAGTGAAAAAGCATCTTAAAAGTCTCTCTGATAAATGGGACACAAAAGGGTATTTACTCAAGCAAACTACTGGAGCATTAAATATGACTGTTGATGAACTTCGTGGAGAGCTGGAAGTTGAAGAAATAACAATGAAGAAGAAGGAGAAAAAAATGGCCAAAAGAAAGAAGAAGGAGAAAGATATTGCCTTTGCAGCCACATCCTCATCTTCAGATGATGACAATGATAGTGATGTAGCACTTCTATCTAGAAAAGTCGCCAAGCTGTTGCAGAAAAAGAAATTCAAGAAACAAGCTTCATCCAACAAACTTGGTTTCAAAACCAAGCATAACAAGGATGACAGCAAGCATAAATCCAAGGAGGGAGAGAAAGATGAAATAACTTGCTACAAATGTGGCAAACCTAGACATAAAGCACCATAATGTCCAAAGAAGAAGAAGGAATACTCTAAGAAGGACAACAAAAAGGCATATACAGCTTGGAGTGATGAAGACTCCTCATTAAGTGATGATGAAGGAAAAATCTGCGTCATGGTCATGTCCGATGATAGTGACTCCAAAAAAGAGGTAGATGATCAACCCTTGTCTTATGATGACTTATCTAGTGCATATGATGAGCTTGCTGAAACTGTTGAAAGCTTGTTTCCAAACTTTCTTCAAGGAAAGAGAAAATCAAGGCTTTTGAAAAAGAACTTGATGAAATTCATCTTATTTCTGAGAAAGACAAAGTGCTTATTGAGGATTTAAAAAAAAAAAAAGAAAAATAATTCTAAAAAACTACTTTTAGAAAATGAAGCTTTGAAAACTAAGCTTGTTGAGTTTTTAAATGATTTAGCTAGTTTTGTTACAGGCAAGTAGAATCTCAATAAGCTAGTAGGTATGCAAAAACATGACTTACATGGATCTTTTTGGAAAGATGGCTTAGGATACAAAAATCCAATTTTGAAAACCAAAGTTTCACAAACTACTTGTAATTATTGCAATAAGGCTGGTCACCATGCTTATCAGTGCAATTACAAGAAGAATGTGAAAAGATATAAACAGATTTGGGTTCCAAAGAATATTTCTGTCACTAACCCTCAAGGACCCAAGCAAGAATGTGTACCTAAGCTTGATTGTTCACATGATAGAAACAACATAAGTCAAAGAAAGGAAGCTGGTACCTTGATCGTGGCTGTTCACACTACATGACTTGGGACAAAACAATATTTGTAGAACTCCAAGAACAAGACATAGGAAATGTGCGTTTTGGAGATAATAGCAAAAGGAGAAAACTTGGCATAGGAAAAATCCAACTTACTCCCAATCTTGTTATGAAGGATGTCTACTATGTGAAAGGCTTAAAGCACAACTTAATGAGCATAAACCAGCTCTGTGATATCAGTTACAAGGTATGTTTTGAATCCTCTAAATGCACTATCTATGACCTAAATGGAAGGGATACCCTCTTTGAAGGTCATAGACGTTCAAATATTTATAAAGTGTCCAACAATGATTTTTCTCAAGTTGAAAATGTTTCTTTATGGCATAGACGACTTGTTCATGCTAATATGTAGCTGATTTGGAAACTATTGAAACATAAGCTTGTTTCTAGACTTCCTAAGCTTCATTTTGAAAAGGACACTATTTGTGTTGCATGTCAAATGGGAAAACAGACAAAGTCTTCTTTTGAAAACAAGGAGCTTTCTACCAAAAGAATACTTGAACTCCTTCATATGGACTTGTTTGGACCTATGTCAACTTTGAGCATAGGAGGAAAGAGATATGACTTTGTTATTATTGATGATTATTCTAGATTTACATGGGTATACATCTTGGCTCAAAAGGAAGAAAATTTTAATGTTTTTAGAAATTTTCAAAAAGAGTTGAAAATGAAATTGATATGAAAATTTGTTCTATTGGGAGTGATCATGGTGGTGAATTTGAAAATCAAGCCTTTAAAGATTTTTGTGAAAATCATGGAATTCACCACAATTTCTCCTCTCCTATAACACCTCAATAAAATGGGATTGTTGAAAGGAAAAATAGGATATTGGTTGAAATGGCAAGAACCATGCTTTGTGAAAACAATGTTGCAAAACATTTTTGGGCCGAAGCTGTAAATACAGCTCGTTACATTTTAAACCGATACTTGATTAAGCCAATTTTAAAGAAAACACCATATGAGCTATGAAAAGGAAGAAAGCCTAATGTAAGTTATTTTCATGTTTTGGATGTATATGCTTCATTCATAACAATGGTAAAAATGTTTTGGGCAAATTTGATGCCAAATTCGATGAAGGCATATTTTTAGGCTATTTCTTGACTAGTAAAGCTTATAAGTTTACAATAAGCGAACTAGGTCAGTGGAGGAAAGCATGCATGTTGTATTTGATGAATCTAACTGTGTTCCCATAAGCAAAATTGCTTTTGAGGAAAATCAAGTTTTGCAGGAACCAAGCTTACCAGATAAGAATTAAGCTTTAAATGATATATTTGATTCAAATCAAAATGCTGAAGCTGATGAAGTCTTTGAACAACCATCAAACAAAGACAATGTCCCTTATAAACAACAAGTATATCGTGACCACAAGCTTGATGATGTAATTGGAGATGTAAATGATGGAATGAAGACTAGAGCATCAACCAAAAATAAAGTCACAGACTCGTGCTTCATTTCACTAATTGAACTTAAGAAAATTGATGAAGCTCTTGAAGATGAATCATGGATCATGGCCATGCAAGAAGAGCTTAACCAATTCAAAAGAAATGAAGTTTGGAAGCTTGTTCCACCACCCAAGCATCAACATGTTATTGGAACAAAATGGGGTATAGAAACAAGTTGGATGAGTAAGGAATGGTGGTAAGAAACAAGGCTAGATTGGTAGCTCAACGGTATAGTCAACAAGAAGGCATTGACTTTGACGAAACCTTTGCTCCCATAGCTAGACTTGAAGCCATTTGCATGTTGCTTGCCTTTGTATGTTTTAAAAATTTAAAAGTTTTTCAAATGGATGTGAAAAGTGCATTTTTAAATGGTTTTATAAATGAGGAAGTCTATGTTAGACAACCTCCAGGATTTGAAAATGAGAAATTTCCAAACTATGTTTACAAATTGACTAAAACACTTTATGGTCTTAAGCAAGCTCTAAGAGCTTGGTATGAAAGACTAAGCACATTCCTATTAAAAAATGAATTCTCAAAAGGAAAAGTGAATATCATTATCTTCACAAGATCATTTGATAATGATATTTTAGTGGTACAAATTTATGTCGATGATATTATTTTTGATGTTACTAATGAGTTTCTATGCAAGGATTTTGAAAGGTTAATGAGAAATGAGTTTGAAATGAGTATAATGGGAGAATTGACATTCTTCTTTGGGCTTCAAATCATACAACTCTCAAATGGCATATTTATTCATCAATCAACAGACACCAAAGAGCTCATCAAGAAGTACAGATTAGAAAAGGCAAATGGAATGCCAACACCTATGGCAATAGCCACCAAGCTTACATCAAAAGATTCTACCAAAGATGTTGATCAAAAGCTGTATCGGGGCATGATAGGGTCACTGTTTTATCTCACTACAAGCAGACTAGATATTTTTTACAACATATGTTGTTGTGCTAGATTTTAGGTTAAGCCTAAAGAATCTCATTTGCAAGTTGTCAAAAAAATAATCAGATACTTGGTTGAAACTGAAGATGTCGGACTATGGTATCCAAAGAACAACTATTTCAACTTGGTTGCCTTCACAAATTCGGATCATGCGGGATGCTTGGTTGATAGAAAGAGCACAAGCATTGGATGCCAGTTTCTAGGTAACGCTTTAGTGAGTTGTCAATTAAAAAAACAATCAAAAGTATCAGTATATACTACTGAATTCGAGTACATTGTAGCAGGACAATGTTGTGCACAAATTCAATGGATGAAACAACAATTGAGAGACTATGGAATCATCCAAGAATATATACCAATTACGTGTGATAATACAGGTGCTATCAACATTGCCAAGAATCCATTACAACATGCCAGAACCAAGCATATCGACATAAAACATCATTTTCGAAGAGATCATGTACTAAAGAGGGACATAGAGCTTCACTTCGTAAGCATTGAGGAGCAAATTGCAAATATCTTCACCAAACCATTGGCTGAAAAGAGATTATGCATCTTAAGAAGTGAGCTAGGTATTATTTCTTCACCCTCAAGTACTTAAATATTTTTATGTTTGATTATTGCAGTGACAATTATAGATTAGTTGGATGTTCCCCTCTTTTTGTTGTGACAAAGGGGGAGAAGACATGAGATTTGCCATACTAGTTTATTATGATGATTATGAATATATGACATATTAATCTATGCTTGATCGACTACATTTGCTGGATTATGCATGATTGACTATTGTTGCTAGTTGTTTTTGAAAATCAAACTATATTAGTTTGAGGGGGAGCTTTTGGAAAAAAATTATCATGCTTTTACACCTATATATATATATATATATATATATATATATATATATATATATATATATATACTAAGCTTTTCTTGAAAATTATTTTTTGGAGAATCATGATTTTAGGGGGAGATTATTTCAAGAAAATCTCAAAATATTTGTTATCATCAAAAAAGGAGAGAATGTTAGCTCAAAGGAATTTTTATCAATTCCTTAATTGATTTTGATAAGAAAAATATTTTTTACATTTGTTGAATATGTTGAAAAATTTCTATTTTTGCAAAAAATATATGTTTTATGATTTTTATATCAAATAGAAATATCTCCCTAAATAAAAGGAGTATTTTATTTCTCTCTTTGGATTCTAAATTTTCTTTTGGTTACTCTAATCAAACCAATGAATATTTTAGTTACTTTAATTTTTTAATGGGAAAAAGTTTTACAAAGTCAACTATTTTTTTTATGATAATTTTTAACATCTTTTTCTCCTTGCTGTTGCAAAGAAATTTGCATGTGCTGCAGAATTGTTTTTCAAACAATTTTTAATCATTTTTTTTTGAAAATGATTTTTGGGTTAAGCTTTTCCTTTTTCTCTTTACCATTAATGCACTTTTTGCAAAACTTGGTGCCTAAGTTCTGAGCAACAGCACTAGCAGAACTTTCTTTTCACTTTACAAAGTCAACTTGGCATGGGAAAAGAAATTGGGAGTAGCTGCAAACTTTCCTGTCTGCTTCATGTGTGCAGACTTAGCCCAAGCACAATTAATGCTTAACTAGTCCATACTCTTTACTTGTGGGTTCAATGGTCTTGGACAGGGAGCTGCCCAACAACTCTTTTCCTAGCAGCAGCTCCAGTTCAATAGCAATTGCAGCTGGCTCCAGTCTAATAACTTGATTCTACAAAACAGAAAGACTGGTGGACAATAAGCAAAAAGCCCCACATGCATCATGGAACAAATGTCAGCAAATAAAATTGTCACTTGGACAAAGGTTATGCACAAGCAACCAAGCTCACCTAGAGAAGAGAAACTTCCATCAGCTCAATGATGATGCTCTAACAATCATATTTCAGAATGTTATATAAGAAATGGGGAGCTTCAAGTAAGAGGTTAGAAGAAGAAGAGTTTACAAAAATTCATTTTCATGATTAGTTTTGTTGTTTTTTATGAATATTTTTACTTCATGCATAGAATTTATTTATCATCTTTACCTTGTCAGATTATTGGTTTTTACATATTTTGTGAATGATATTTATCTCATATATTTTCTAATGTTGTTATTTTATTATAGTTTCAAATATGTCAAATCTTGTAAAATTTGAATTTGTGGCTCTTGATATTATTGAAAAGAATTATTTTTCATGGGTACTAAATGCTAAAATTCACTTAGATACAAAATGGCTTGGAGACATCATAAAGAAGGCAATAAAGAATCTAATCAAGATAAAGTAAAGGCTATGATATTTCTTCACCACCACTTTCACGAAGGGTTAAAAATTGAATACTTAATGGTAAAAGACCCACTTGTCCTTTGGAACAAATTGAAAGAAAGGTATGACCACCAAAAACCTATAATCCTTCCTAAAGCTCGTTATGATTGGATGCATTTACACTTACAAGATTTTAAAATTGTGAGTGAGTATAATTCTGCATTATTTAGAATCAGTTCTCAACTAATATTGTGTGGAGAAAATATCACTGATAAAGATATGTTAGAAAAAACTTTCTCCACTTTCCATGCATCTAATGTGCTCTTGTAGTAGCAATTTCATGAAAAAAGGCTTTAAAAGATATTCTGAATTAATTTCATGTCTTCTTGTCACGAAACAAAATAATGAGCTTCTTATAAAAAATCATAAGTCATATCCAACTGGAGTTAATCCATTCCTTGAAGTGAATGTAACAGCACATGATCACTACAATTATGGGCAAACTCGTGGTCGTGGTCGTGGTCACAGTCATGGACGTGGTTGTGGCCATAGACATGTTGGTACTAAAAGCATAATTTTTCCCCAGAAGTGGAAAAATGAAAAGGAGAAAGTTGGGCAAAGTAGCAAGCATGTAGAAAACACATGCGACCATTGTGGTGGTAAAGGCCATTGGTCCCGTACCTATTGCACACCAAAGCATCTTGTTGATTTGTACCAAGAATCACTTAAAAATAAAAGCAAAAAGGTTGAGACAAAATTTGTCTTTGAAGATGATTATGATTATGAGAATATTAATGTCTCACACTTGGATGTTGCTGACTTCTTTGCTGACCCATATGGAAAAATTGATTACCTAATTGGTGATGAGACTATTCAAAGATAAACTTATTGTTCAAGCATTTTAATGAGTTTTTCCCTTTACTTTAAGTAATGAAAAGTTTACTTGTAATGTTATGTTTAAGCATATTCTATTTTACACTTTATTTTGTTTCAAGCAATAAAGAATTCTCTTATACAAATTATTTAAATTTTATTATGTCTCTTTTAGAAGAATGACTACACCATCTATGGGTATTGGCAATGAGGATTTATGTCTTGCAGGTAGTGCAACTAATCATAAAATTCTCAAGGATAAAAAATATTTTTCTCATTTAGTAATGCAAGAAACCAATGTTAGTACTGTATCAAGTAGTACAAGAATATTTGAAGGCTTTGGAAGAGCCAATATGTTATTATTGGGAGGAATAGAGTTACACATTGATAATGCTTTATACTCTAGCAAGTCTCATAGAAATTTGATAAGTTTTAAGGATATCCGCCAAAATGGATACCATATTGAGACAACAAATAAGGGAAATAGTGAATAGTTTATATTACAAGCATTATCTTAAATAGAAAGTGTGCATTGAAAAAATTACCTGCACTCTCCTTCGGATTGTACTATACATATATAAGTACAATTGAGACATATGCCACTATAAACTAGAAGTTTATAGATTATAATTAGTTTATTGTTTGGCATAACAGATTGGGCCATCCTAGTTCAAGAATGATGTGAAAAATTATTGAACATTCTCGTGCACAAACAATTAAGAACCAAAAGATTCTTCAATCTAGTGACCTTTCATGTGCTACTTGTTCACAAGGAAAGTTGATTATTCGACCATAACCAATAAAAGTTAAGAGCGAGTCTCTCACATTCTTAGAGCCTATATAAGGTGATACATGTGGGCCGATACACCCACCATGTGAACCATTTATGTATTTTATAGTATTAATCGATGCATCAACTAAATGATCACATGTTTGTTTGCTATCAACTTGCAACCAGGCGTTTGCGAGGTTACTTGCTCAATTAATTACATTAAGAGCACATTTTCCTGATTATCCAATCAAGAAAATACTCCTTGATAATGCTGATGAATTTACATCCCAAGCTTTTAATGATTATTGTATGTCTATTAGGATTGAAGTTGAACATTGTAGCTTATGTTCATACACAAAATGGAGTTGAGAACCACTTATTATGTCTATGAAACTAATTGAAAGACCATTACTTATGAGGTCGAAACTTCCAATGTCTGCTTAGGTTTTTGGTCAGAAACCTAATATTTCCCATCTAAGAATATTTAGTTGTGTGGTTTATGTTCCAATTACTCCACCATAATGCACAAAGATTGGTTCTCAAAGAAGGTTGGAAATATATGTTGGTTATGAGTCTCCATCTATGATATGATATCTTGAGCTAACAACAGGCAATTTATTTACTGCTCGATTTGTTGATTGCCACTTTAATGAAATAAATTTCCCAACCTTTGGGGGAGAAAATAAACAGTTGGAATAGGAAATTAATTGGAATGAAAACTCATTGTCTCATTTTGATCCTTGTATTAAATAATGTGAACTAGAAGTTCAAAGGATAATTCATTCGCAACGCTTAGCAAATCAATTGCTAGACGTGTTCACTAGCCTAAAGAAAGTGACTAAGTCACATACTTCAGCTGCTAACACTCCAATTAGAGTTGATGTCCTTGAAGGACAAATGTTTATTGCAAACAAGTTTGATGCATGCCATAAGCATGGCAAACCAGTCGGTCCCAAAGATAAGAATCCTTGAAAAAAGAAAGGAGCTAAGAACTTAGATGGTTAAATCGAGGATAAGATAACTCTAGAAGAGTTCCCAGAAGTAACTCTTGAAGAGTCCTTAGACATAATTAGAGTTTTTGTTTCAAATGGAACTCAGGTACCTAAGAAATGTGAAAATGAAAAGATCTTGATAAATTATGTCATGAATGGAATGTGATGAAAGTGAAACGATGTCAATGTTGACAATTCTTTTGCATATGATATGGTGCTTGATATAGTAAAAGGTGATGAGGATCATAACCAAAATCTGTTCAAGAATGCAAAGAAATGAAAGATTGGCCAAAATGGAAAGACGCAATAGAGGTATAATTAAATGCCCTTACAAAATGAAAAGTTTTTAGACTTGTAGTCTGTACACCTGAAGGTATAAAACTAGTTGGATACAAATGGGTATTTGTGCGAAAACGAAATGAGAAAGGCGATATTGGGGCATATAAAGCACAATTTGTTACTTAAGGGTTTTCACAAAGCCTTGGCATTGACTTTGATGAAACTTATTCACCTATGGTAGATGCAATTACTTTTTGTTATTTAATTAGTTCGGCAATGCATGAAAAACTTAATTTACATCTTATGGATGTTGTTACAGCCTATTTGTATGGCCCACTTGATATTGATATTTATATGAAACTTTTTGAAGGATTTCATTTGCCTGAAGCAAATAATCTTGGTTCTCGAGAATATTATTCAATTAAATTGAATAAATCCCTTTATAGATTGAAACAATCTGGTTGTATGTGGCATAATCGCTTTAATGAATATCTAATAAAGGAAGGATATAAAAATGACCCTATTTGCCCATGTATCTTCATTAGAAGGGCTAGAAATGAGTTTGCCATAATTACTGTCAATGTCAATGGTTTGAATATTATTGGAACTCCTAAAGAGCTCCAAAAGTTGTTAATTGCTTGAAGAAAAAATTTGAAATGAAAGATTTAGGAAGGACAAAGTTTTGTCTTAGTTTATAGATCAAACATTTAAAGAATGGAACTTTTGTGCACCAAGGGGCTTATAATTCAAAGGTGCTAAATCAGTTCTATATGAACAAATCACATCCATTAACCAATCCAATGGTAGTAAGGTCTTTAGATGTAAACAAAGACCCTTTTAGACTTTGAGAAAATGGTGAAGATGTACTTGGTCCTGAATTACCATATCTTAGTGCTAGTGGGGCATTAATGTATCTTGTTGGTCACACACAGCCTGATATTTTTTTTTGCTGTCAATTTGTTAGCAAGATGTAGTTCTTCACCCATCAAAGGCCACTCGAAGGCACTAGAATGGAGTGAAGCGTATACTTCGCTATCTTAAAGGTACAATGGATATGGGTTTGTTTTTTGCAAATGTACCATAATACAACCTTATAGGTTATGCAGATGCAAGATATTTATCCAATTCACATAATATTAGATCACATACATGCTATTTGTTTACATGTGGTGGTACAACTATCTTACGGGGGTCTATGAAGCAAATAATAACAGCCATATTACCTAATCATGCAGAAATTTTAGCATTACATGAAGCTAGCTGAGAATGTATTTGGTTGAGATCTATGATCCATCATATATAAGAGACTTGTGGTTTATCTTAAAGCAAATTGATTCCAACAATCTTATATGAAAATAATACTACATGTATCACTCAAGTAAAAGAAGGGTATATTAAAGGTGATAGAACCAAACATATTTCACAAAAGTTCTTTTTCACTCATGATCTTCAAAAGAATGGTGAAATATCTTAATTGATTTTGTGCATATGATAATTTAGTAGATTTGTTTACCAAGGCACTTCTTACTTCATCATTTGAAAAGCTTGTCCACAACATTAGAATTCATCTACTGAAAGATCTTAATTGATTTTGTCATGTGAGCTATACTCTTTTTCCCATTGGGTTTTTCCTAGTAAATTTTTTAATAAGGCAGTATTCTATAGCGTATGAAAGAATGATATACTCTTTTTCTTTCACTAGGTTTTTGTCCCTTAAGTTTTTTCCTTGTAAAAGGTTTTAACAAGGCACATTCTTAAGAGATGGAAATCCAAGGGGTGAGTGTTATGAATAACTTTATTTTGGGGTGGATCTCCATATTCAAGGGCTTTCACTACCCTTGAAGATTAAAACTGTTATGTCCTTTATTTATCATTATCTTTTGGAAGTTATAACTCCTAATGGTTTTATGTAACATTATTCTTTAGGTTATACTCTACAAAACCTTTATTCCTCTATGCAATGGGTATTTATTGTACATTATGTAACATTATAGGTGAGTTACAAACTTGTGTCTACAAATAGAGCACCTCATTTGTATTGGAATGTACACAAGAAAATAGAAGAAAGCTCTCTTGTTCTATATACTTTTGTGTTCACTCTACTCTCCATTTACATCATTTTCATAACAACGGGTTACTTCTTTACCACAAAAAAGAAAAAGAAGGGATTGCTTTGAAAAATCTTATCTTAATTTGAAAATTGAGGTTATTGTTACTCCACCTTTCAACATGCAAGCATGCTTAGAAAAAGTAGATTAGAACTTATTTGGGAGATTATAGCATGTTGATTTTGATCTAGTAGAGCTATTTGGTAAATAAAAAATGGAGAGGGCTTATAGCTTTTAAAAGCTAACTGTTAGAATACTATTTGAAGTAATGTATGTTTTTTAAAAGCTAATTGCTAATATTTTAATCTCATTCTTATTCTTAATTTTCTTAATAAATAACAATATTTACCTTCAAATAATTAACCTTACTCTCTTCTCCTGACACTCCTCATATTTTTCATCTGCCATTATTTTTCCTCTCTTTTCTTTTCTCTTATCTCATCATTCTATATAATTATTTAATCAATTGATTGATAATAAATTAAAAAATAAAAATGAGTTATATTTATTACTAATATTATATTAATATAATATTACATGTCATTTTAAATAATTTAATACATTTTAACGAATTATACAATTAATTTTGCTAAACAAACTTTATATATATATATATATAGGAATGAGATGAATTGTGCTATTGTTTAGTAACTCATATTTTTTACATTATCATCATAAGAATCACTTATATAAGCAACTAATAAAGTAATGGGTTTTGAGAACTATATTTAAAATTAAAATATAAATAAATTTAAAATTTGAAGTTAAAACAAAAGAAAATAATAAAATATAAAGATGTGGCATAAGTTGAAGAGTTTCTTAAGAAACTTTATAGCTATACAACATTTAAGTGAAAAAAGTTTTTTCTTTTGTCATAAATAGAACAGAGAAATATTGGATTTCTAAATATTAACTCTATAGAGATATTGTAAGACAAGAAATTGAACAAATTATGACACAACAAATGTTGTCCGAGTTAATAGCATGACACATGACACTTATAAATTTTAAAGTATAAGGAGAAAAAGGAACAAACATGGAAGTGAATTGCTGAAAATCAAATGAAAATATAATTTAACAACCCTTGTCACCAGGAGATTTGTTTCCTCCTTAGTTGGAACAAGAAATTCTGGTGTGCATTATTTGAGGTCAAATATGGTAGACAACATTAGTACTTCAGATAAAGGTTGTTGGGGCTTTCACAAGCTCTAAGACAATTGGTTGTCGTGTTTGCCTTTTATTTATTTTGTTTCTACATTACGCGGTTGCTTTGTTAAGGGACCCATAAGCTTGTAGACTCTGGCCTTCACAGCTGCAAATTTTTTCATCTGCCCAAATTTTTTTGTTTTTTAAAATTGTTGTATACAGATTAAAAATTAAAAATTAATGTAGTATATTAATTTTTTATTTAAAAAATTATAATTTAATTTAACACTGCATTAAAATTCTAAAAATACAATAGTTTTAGAAAAAAAACATGTTGTTTTACTAAGATAGCAAAAAAAAAAATATGGGAGGAAGTAGCTTATTATAAAGAGATGAGGAGACAACCTCGTATACTTTCAAGTCAACAAAAGATGATAATAATTTATTAGTATTTAAAATGTCATAGTTTAATGTATTGATGTTAATGCATATAACTATCGATTCATTTGATCGACCATGTAACACGATATTTGTGATTATATTAACTAACACCCATTCTTTTAATTTATTGCATGGGATTATTAGAAAATGATTAAAAAAAAAGGAAAAGTCTCGCATCAGTGGGAACATTGAAAAGAAAAGTGTTTATAAGAAAATAGAAGCTTAAATTCAATTATCTTAAGGCATTATGGATGATAGTGTTACTCCTCCCTTAATGCACAATAATTTTGACTACCACTCTTTGACCATGAAAATGGATTGGGCTCACACACCTACAAACTAGCCCAATAAGATCAAGATCACAAGAATATTCAATTTTGTATTTGACCATGTAGGGTAGGACATATGGGAAACTAGGTAAAGTTTCCTTGTTTTATTTGGGTCCCCACAAACAGCAAATTCCTAGGGGTTTCTAAATTCATTTAGGTCAATGTTAACATCAATTTTAGGCTTGTGAGTGGACATACGAGAGAATAATGGATATATATATATGTACACACAATAATTTTGACTAAGACTCTCTAACCATGAAAATGGATTGGGCTCACACACCTATAAACTAGCTCAATAAGATCAAGATCACAGGAATCTTCAATTTTGTAACAATTTTGTATTTGGCCAGGGAGGGTAGGACATGAATCACATGAGAAACTAGGAAAAGTTTCCTATTTTCATTTGGGTCCCCACAAACAACAAATTCTTGGGGGTTTCTGAATTCATTTGAGTCAACGTTGACAGCAATTATATGCTTTTAAGCAGACATATGAGAGAATAATGGATATATATATATATATTACATACACAATAATTTTGACTAACATTCTCTGACCATAAAATGGATTAAACTCACATACCTACAAATTAGCCTAATAAGATCAAGGTCACAAGAATCTTCAATTTTGTATCAATTTTGTATTTGGCAATGTAGGCTAGGACATGAATCACATGAGAAGCTAGGTCATTTGGGTCCCCACAAACAACAAATTCCTAAGGCTTTTTGGATTTATTTGGGTCAATGCGGACAGCAATTTTGGGCTCGTGACCGGGCATATGAGAGAATAATGGATATATATACACACACACACACACATTTTCAGCATGACAAAAACTTAAATGAGGTGAAAAATTGAAGAACAACCCAAATAAATGGGAAGGCAGTGGGAGAAATGATACCCTGGCCTCATTTCTGTTTGCTTTGCTTATATCTTGTTCTTCACAAATCCTTTTTGTGTCAGCTGTAGAGTCATTAAAACAAGCTCAAAATCTAAGAACTGGACAGAAACTAGTTTGACAATCATGAACTTTTCAGCTTGGATTGTCAACTAATATTGCTGATGATTACAGTTGGTATTTTGGAATATGGTACAAGTCAAAAGAATATAACATGGTAAAGCCAATTTGCGTTGCGATGGTTCTGTAATGCTCACCATTGATGATGAAGGAAGCTTGGATATCAAATATGGTGAGGGAAAATCACTACTACTGTTTTCATTCGAGAATGTTGTGAGTACTATTGCTACTCTAGAGGATAATGGAAACTTTACGTTATGTGACAAAGCAACAAGAAGGGTTCCATGGCAAAGCTTCGATCACCCAACAAGCACTCTTTTACCGGAAAATGAAACTGGTTTTAATAGAAGAATAGACCAAAACTAGTCTCTGACTTCTTGGAGATTCCAAGGTTCGCCTTCTTTAGGATTTTACACCCTTGGTATTGACCCAAAGCATCCCAATGAATTTACCATTTCGTGGCATGGAGACATCTATTGGAGAAGTGGAGCTTGGCTAAAAGAATGCGGCACTTTCAGCAACACAAGCTTTACTTCCACTTTGGTTGAAAAGAACAACAACTACAACTTTTGCAATTATACTTTCTTTTACAGTTCATCTAAAGATGAAGTATATTTTACTTATTTTGTGCATAAAAATACATTGGCAAAAATGACAAGAAACCAAGAGACACCTAAGTTATTAATTAATTATAAAGGTGAGCTATACAACGAAAGTGATCAAAGGTTGGTCTCGTGCTCTATCTTCAACAGTAAAGCAACATGGGATTCTAGCTGTTGGAAGAAAAACATTCAAGATTGTAACTGCTAATCCAAAATTGGTCAAATCAAAGAAGACGGTAAGGATATCTTTAGTGAATATGAAGCTATATGCTGGAGCAATTGTACCTGTATAGCCTTTTCCATTGATCCTTGTGAGTTATGGAGCCAAGGTACAAAGTTTAAATGCTCCAGTGATC
Source organism: Bauhinia variegata (assembly GCA_022379115.2). NCBI lineage: Eukaryota > Viridiplantae > Streptophyta > Magnoliopsida > Fabales > Fabaceae > Bauhinia > Bauhinia variegata. The sequence goes on from CM039430.1 coordinate 9,303,968, forward strand.
CACGAGCCAGGGTTATCTATCTCGTTGATGATGTTGAAGAAACAGGTAAGTGTATTCAACCTTTACTTTGGGCATATAATTTATTTATTTATTGGTATTCAACCTTCGTTTCTTAATTTATTTGATTTATCTCTATATATAACTTAAAGGAATGAATTGGTATAATCATTTTTTAGGAGTTTACGTATTCAAATTTATAGGAAATGCACATGTCAGGAGAGGAGGTTGATTGCAATTGCTATTACTCCTCCCATAACAAGATTAGTTCTACGTACTTCCACTATAGGTACCGTAAAAAGACATTTTTTAATAAACAAAGAAAATGTCAATTTATTCAATTTTAAAATGGATGAATATAAATATTTCTGGGAAACACACATAGACAACAAGAAACACTTCATTTCTTCGGTGTATGCCATTTAAAGAGCTTATGTGCTTAATGTTAGTTTTTGGAGATATTGGTACTTATTTGATATAACTTTTTGGGATTTGTCAAAGTTATGAACCTTGAAGGGGAGTTTGGTTAGTCCTTGTCTTTTTACTTGTCGTTTTGAGTATATCCAACTTCTTTTTGCTTGGTTGCATGACTTTGATATAATTTTTAACCCAAACAAGCATTCAAATTGAATGTTTCTTGTTTCCTATGCATGTATCTCGAAAAGATATATGAAAATGAGTGACTATATTGTCAAAATTATCTTACCCAAAGTTATATAATTCTAAAGATACTTGGTCAAGTTATGCACTTGAAAAAAAAAGAAAAGAAAAGTCAATGTCAAACAAGTGATGACCCATATTCAATATTTATAATACACTTATAGTACATTAGCAATATAGAATTTTGTATAAAAGTTAATCTAAAAAAAGTGGGAATAATATATGATTGAAAGAATATACAAAAGTGAGCAAAGTTCTTCCCCCTCCTCCTAAATTCAGGTCGAAGGGTACAAAGTAAGATGACACCCTTCTAATGAGAAGAATGCCATTCTATTAGAAGAAGGGTGCCATCTCATTTGGCACAATTTAACTAAATCTACACTTAGAGTTGACGTGGTAAAAAAAAAAAACTTATTAATAAATAGTTTATATTTTTACTTTTTTTAGATGTTTTAGCCCAATAAAGGCAAAGTTGAACCTAATCCTTAGAATAGTAATAATGATATTCATCATCATCATGGAAATATTAAATTTTCTTTTAAAAAAATTATTATTATTTTGATCAAACACTATTATTAGTATTATTATTTTGATGTCTGTTTTTTATATTCCATGGGTAGAATCCAATGGAAAAATGAAAACGAAATAAAAATATGCTTTTATTATATCATTTAATAACATTTTTAAAAAATAAGCCACTAAAAGTGTGTTCGCCATTGTCTTTAAGTGAACTCATAGTATATTTGATTAATTTATAAGCTCTGTTAGCTAAAATAAAAGTATTTAGAGAACAAACCTTTTTTAGTAACTTTTAACTTTTCTTTTTTACATGAACTTATCATTTTTCTTTAACTTTTACCATAAAATATAAGATCATCAACCCACTAACATTTAAAACCACAATAGCCCATACGATTTTGATTATTTTTGGGTTCTTTTTTATTGTTACACTATTTGTTTTAATTTGTACCCTACTTAATGTATTTATTTTCTTAATGAAATATCTGATCTTTAAAAAAATAATAAGAATTCAAAGTTTAATTAAAAAGTTAAAATTATAATTACTTAAAACATATATTTTGTCTACAAAATAAAATCTATTTATTTAAAAAATTATATAAAAGTGTTATTTTATGTTATTTTACATATATGAACAAATTAAATAAGTAATTTTATCAAAGTTTTAATTCATTAACATAATTTAATAACTTTCAAATAAAAATTAGCATGTCAACCACTTTTATTTTTGCCAAACAAACTCTTAAACAATGTATAAAAAAAATCATAAACTACTAAAACAAACTTGTTTTTTTTTCAAATACCTCTATTTTTGTTCAAGCTTATAATTTACTCAAATATAATATAAGCTAGTATAAATGACTTACCGAAGACATTTTAGCTATGGTCTAGTAGAGAAAATGTTTGTTTGAGGTTTGATTATGTTTTATAATAATTTTAGTCAATGACACTCTTTCAGTCATAAAATAAGTCAGTCAATTTGCTGCTTAAACCTTGCATATGAATTATTTGATATATGAATTTTTAGTTTACATTTATGAGGATTAAACCTTGGGTATGCTCTAAATCATTTCCAAACACTCCCAAGAACTCATTCAAGCCACAAATTCAAGGATTGCAGAAGAAAATTTCAACTTTGTGGAGCTTTCTCTCTCCTTGGGGTCTTGAAATTTTTGCCAATTTCAGCACTTGGAAAGGTTGGGAATCATTACTAAATGGTTTCTAGAGGTAATTAATAGCTAACCCAACTTATTTCCTTGCTTGCATGTTGGTAATTTGGTAAGTTTAGCTTCTTGGAACCTCACACCCGAGTTTGAGCATTGTGCATGGAAAATTTGCATTGGCTTGGTATAAATGGATGCTTGGATGTGTAAATGTTGCATTTGAACTCTTTCTAGGTATATTTTGACTTGAATGCACAATTAGATAGTGAGTTATTCCATTTCACATAATTGGGTGGAGTGTGATTGTGTAATATAAGTGTAGTGAGAAGTGGTAGTGTAGTGTGGTGGTCTTGTTTTGTTTTGTTTTGAGATTATTTTGCAGGAAAAATCCCAGTAAAGAAAGTGGCAAAACGAAAGGCATCATCTTCCCAAGCACCCGGGTATGACCAAGCACGGTTTGTGAGTAAGAAGGCCCAAGACATATATGAAGAGATATGCAACAAGCACGTAATCACTGAATTTGGCATAGATTTGAGCTTGCCTTGCTGGCCTGACATAGGTGGCTAAAATTTGCTCAACAACCTAACCCTACAGCTATCAACATAGTCAGGGAATTCTATGCCAACCTTCTGGAGAAGCAATCACCCTATGAGAGTTGGGTGAGAGGAACTAGAGTTTACTTTGGAGGGACAACCATTGATGACTTGTCTGAGATCCCACGGATTTTTGTGGGAAATAATGGCTTAAACCGTTTCATGGGGAAAGGAGATTATAATGACATCACTCGAGGGTTGTGCATTGCAGGCACACAATGGACGACCATAAACGAAGAATTTTATCACTTTCCAAAGGCCGGGTTGGACAAGATCTACAAAACCTGGCTTCACTTCATTTCAGTGCTCCTGCTACCCTCTACTCACACATCAGACGTCACCAAAATGAGGGTGGAGTTTCTTTGGGCCATTCACAACTGGTGGAGATATGATGTGGGAGATACCATCAGGGAAACCCTTTGCACGATTGGCCAAACCGAGCACAAGAAGGTCATCCCATTCCCTTACCTAATCACAGCCCTCTTCTGACAAGCTGGAGTGGTCTAGGGCAATGCAAAACCCCTAGTGGAGCTAGGACGAATGCTAGATAAGAAATTCTTTGATCGACTTAAGCCCTAACACTAAGGGGTGCTCCAGCTCCACAAGTTCCTCCACCTCCTAATTCACATGAAGAACTTGAGCAGCAGCCACACCACCAAGACCCTGGGCACATGGATGCAGGCTTCACCCAGAGGATGGACGCCTTCATGACATATAGCTACCAGTGGTACCAAGTAGCATGGCAGTACATGAGCACCATTGTTGTAGGCCATCCTGGTCTTCCTTTATTCCCTGCTTGGCCTCCACAACCACCTGCTACTCCAGAACCAGAGGATGACTCATCATCCTTGGGAGACTCCGAAGACTCTGACTAGGCTATTTCCACCAGGTTGGCCATTTCTTTATCTCTTTTATTTTGCATTGAGGACACTGCAAATTTTAAGTGTGGGGGAGGGAGACTTATGCTTATTTGTTTAGTTGAGTAGCATAGTAATTGATTGTTTGAGTAGTAATAGTAGTTTCTGTCATGTTTTCCATGATTGTTTGAAAAAAATTTCTTAATTTTTGCATGATTGTGTGTTGTGTGTTTTGACTAAAGACCATGGCTAATGATGAGAATTGTGCTACACTGATGATGTTATAGGATGAGGAAACTTGAATTGTTATGGAAACAATGCATGATTGATCATTTTATCTTATTCCATTGATGATTGAAAAGCCTCTGGGAATTCTGAGCTAACCCTTGAACAAGTGTGAGCCCACATTATTGTTAATTCCCATAATATGCATATTTATTGAGATATTAGAGTAAATCAAAATGTATGAGGATGAATCATCCCCTGGTGAGCTTTTGAGCAAAAGAGCTATATACTTGAAGCTCTTCTTTTGTTTGTGAGTGTGTCAGGCATTCTTGATTTCTCTAGAACTTGCTCTGTTATGCATGTCAAGACCACATTAAAATCATAAACACTAGAATGATTAGGGCACTTAGGTTTACCCATCCTAGCCTCCCCTTACCCTTTGCAAGCCAATATGTTCAAGCATGTTTCTAATAGTACTATGGATCATGGCACTTTCAAGGAATTGCTACTTGGCTGCCATGAAACCCCACCGTATAGGAAGCCTAAACACAACATCCAGTTAAGGGATGGTGTGAGTTGACTTCCAGACCAACCAAGCCTTGAACATTGAGCTAACGCCTAGTTGACCCTTTTGAGCTTGACCTTTCCCTTCCTTTAACCATATTCCAAGCCATATCCCATTCCTTCTTTTCTTCCTCATTTTGAAGCCAACACCTTGAAGGAATGTGTGAATTTAGGGCATGAAAGATTGCTTATAGGAAAGTAAGATAAATAGCCTAAAAAGATGTAAAAATCTCCCAAGAAAAAAAAAAAAGAAAAAAAGGAAATAGAAAAGAAAAAGAGCCAAAAAGGCAAACAGATAAGAAAAAGGGAGAAAAATAGGTAGAGGCTTGTGGTTGAAAAGTATGTGAAAAAAGGGGGAAGTGTTGAATTCACATGGTCCATTCTTGGTGTATCTTAAGCCTTTATCACCTTCAGAAAACCCATTACAACCCTTAATAGTCCCTTTGATTAGTGGTTGTGATTAGGTGGTGGAGATTTGATATATGAGCAAGCCCATGGAGGAATCTTGAATTGCATGATTTGAGTGAATATCCAACCCTCCAAAACACTTGAGAGATGAGAGTATATTGCACCCTTGAGAGAAATTCATCTTCATTGCATTTAACTTCATGAGACTTGATAAGTTATTATGCATATGTACACTTGATTTTATACCTTATACCTTTCTTAGGCTTTTCATGATTTGATAATCCACTTATATGGTAACCTTCCTTTATCCACTTGAGTGAGAATATGAGCCTAAGCCATTGTTTATGATGAGAGTTACCTTGGGGACTTTGTGATGAGTAATCTTGCATTGTGATATGATTATTGAATTCCAATGAATCCCATGTGAATAATTCTTAGGCCAATATGGTTAGTAAGTCATGTTTGAAAGCCTTGCTACCTTGCTTGTTTATTTCTCTTTGATTTTTCTCAGGGACGAACAAAATGCTAAGTGTAGGGGAGTTTGATAAGTATAAATTATATAGACAAATGTGCATGATTTGCATTATAATTCCCTTGCATTTTCACTCCAATTTGAGGAAGAATTAGATGCTTTTAATGTCAATTGCTATTTTGCAGGAACCAAGCGTCAGAAGGTGTCAAAGGAAGCAACTATATTGTCAAAATTATCATACACAAAGTTATATAATTCTAAATAAACTTGGTCAAGTTATGCACTTGAAAAAAAAAAAGTCAACGTCAAGCAAGTGATGACCCATATTGAATATCCATAATACACTTATAGTACGTTAGCAATATATAATTTTGTATAAAAAACAATCTAAAAAATGGGGAAATAGGATAGGGTTGAAAGAATATACAAAAGCGAGCAAAGTTCTTCCCCTTCCTCCTAAATTCAGGTTTAAAGGTACCATGTAAGATGACACCCTTCTAATGGGAAGAATGCCATTGTAATAGAAGAAGGCTGCCATCTCATTTGGCACAATTCAACTAAATCTACACTTAGAGTTGACATGGTAAAAACAATAATATTATTAATAAAAAGTTTATATTCTTACTTTTTTTTTTTTTTTGGTATTTTATCCAAATAGAGGCAAAGTTGAACCTAATACTTAAAATGGTAATAAAGATATTCATCATCATCATGGCAATATTAAAACTTCTATTAGAATAATAATATTTTTTTTGTTCAAACACTATTATTATTATTATTATTATTATTTTGATGTCTGTTTTATATTCTATGGGTAGAATCCAATGAAAAATAATTGAAAAGGAAATAAAAATATGCTTTTATTATATCATTTAATAACATTTTTAAAAAATAAGCCACTAAAAGTGTGTTTGCCATTGTCTTTAAGTGAACTCATAATATATTTGATTAATTTATAAGCTCTATTAGCTAAAATAAAAGTATTTAGACAACAAACTTTTTTTTAGTAACTTTTAACTTTTCTTTTTTGCATGAACTTATGACTTATTATTTTTGTTTCATTTTTACCATAAAATATTACATCATCAACCCGCTAACATTTAAAACCACAATAACCCATACTATTTTGATTATTTTTGGGTTCTTTTTTAATTTTACACTATTTGTTTTAATTTGTACCCTATTTAATGTATTTATTTTATTTTAATGAAATATCTGATCTTTAAAAAAATAATAAGAGTTCAAAGTTTAATTAAAAAGTTAAAATTATAATTACTTAAAACGTATATTTTTTCTACAAAATAAAATATATTTATTTAAAAAATTATATAAAAGTATTATTTTATGTTATTTTACATATATGAACAAATTAAATAAGTAATTTTATCAAAAAAATTTAATTCATTAACATAATTTAATAGTAAAATTTTTTTTGGAACATTTAACATATGAAAAATTATTAGATTAAAGAATCTTCTAGCTCTTTCTTTTTCTTCAATTATTTTCACATCATAATTGATCTAGGACCCCACAAATCCTGCCAAATAATAAAATTATTGGGTTTCAAAAACTATAAGTTTATCATAAGTTATATTTTAATTGTATTGATATACATGTAGTATAAATGTGAGGAAAATGTCGATAATTTTTTTAAGTAACAATTCAATAGTTCTTCAAGAGCTTTCAATTATATAAATTTTCTATTCATCCATCACTTCAAAAGCCTTCAATCATTTTTGTACTATTGAATATAGTAGTAACATTGATTTTATAGAAATACAAATATATAGAAATAATGCAACATCATTTTTTATAAGAAATTGGTAAATAAAATATAATTTCAAGTAAGATAACTAATAACTTCTCAAAATTATTAAAAGTAAACTAATTAAAATAAATTAACTACAATAATAGTTATGTATGGATATTTCCATCACCTTTGGGATAAACAAATTTAGCATAGTATTGGCATGACTATAGTCGAAAACATCATCACAAAGCATATTTATGTTGGGTAAAAATTGTCTCAACATTTGATTTTCTTTTCATTAATGCTTGAAATGGAACTAGAAAATATGTAAGTGTATGACAGGTACAAGCCTGATACCTTTTAAGCCACAATGGTGGTACTTTTCCAAAATATCTCTATTGCCACTTTTCATCATTGTTCTCCATTACTGGTGGGTAGGCTTATTTCTAATATTATAATCAATTCTATATTTTCTCAATCTTCATCATATCTATGTTGATATTTCTTAATAGCTATTTCATCACTTAAAATAATGGAGAAAAACCATTCAAATTTCAAACAAGGCTAAATAACTCCAACAAAAGTATCAATGAAATATTCACCAAGTATAATCTTTTTTTTTTTTTTTTTCATATGAATTCAGTGCATGTTTTGAATTTGATATTAATCAAAAGGGATTCTAAAACCAAAAGGAGCCCCAAAGGCTTTCTTTTCGAAAAATATTACCCATAAAATACCAGTAAAAAATGGTTGTTGTCTAATCAAAGGCTTTAATAAATCTGTTTTAAACAGTGACAACATAAATAGGACAAATTAGTTTAGTAACATGGCAACAGTGGCTTCACACATTTTACTGTGTTAAAAGTCAACTAAGCAATATAATTCTCCTATACATTAAATGACACTAAGATAAATAAATATATTAGAGGAAACACTTTAGATAACAACCATTTCAAAACCAATAAGTTCACAAACAAAAAGAAGCAATGAGTAGCTTAGAGAACTAAGTTAAAATAAAAGTAAAATGAAATTAATTTAACATAAGCGAAATAAAGAATAATTTTTCTAAAAAATAATCAAAAAGAAATGAGCTAACTCCAAAAGAGCAGTAGCAGTTTTAGAAAATTAATAATCAAAATATAGTTTAGAAAAATTATTACTCAAAATATATTTTAACAACTAAAATAAAAACTTTTTCTTATATTCCAAATATATATGTCATTTAGTAACATGATTAAACGTAAGCGTAAAAAAAAATAAATGCAACAACACCACAAATAAGCCAAAAAAAAAAAAATCCAAGCCAATGTTATATATGGCATCTTTTATGGTTCTTCGAAACCGTAGATTTACTAATATCTGACATCTGTTAAGATTCTTTTGGACCATATATAAACTACTTGCATCATATTTACTTATAATTATTTGAGATTTAATTTAATTGAAATTGACAAATATTTTGTTATGGATTTTTTGAGTGGCAGCTAATGTACACTTAAGAGATAAGTTCTTTTGCACTTACAGTCTATGTGTGTCATGTTTTGGTTCTTTTGGACTCATAGTTAACAAGTGTTTATGTTAGTTTTCTAGACTTATAGCCAATATGTATTTATGCTAAAGTTCTTATAGACTCAGCTATAGACCATTCCAAAATGATGAATGCCACAAATTAATTTTATTTATTTTTAATAGCTAAATGCATAAAAGAAATAGGAAGAGGAAATTTTGAAATAAACCCATGGTAGTAAACAAAATGTCTAAGAATCAAGAAAATAAGAATAAAGAAAAATCAAAAACATGCCATACTTTTCTTTTTTTCATTAAGCCACTTGAGGTACACATCATAAAACCATATATACTCTTTCGCTCTTAATGCATTTGAACCAATAAAGGAAATTCTTTTTCATACACAAAATTGTGAATAACTTCATAATCCACTTCGTGGTATACGTGGATACTTGTTTTCTAAGTAGATATTTTCTGGGTTTACTTTATGTTTTGTGTAGATAATTTTAGGATTGACTTTCAAAGAAATTATAGAATATGATAAGATGATTAAAGAGATGACAAAGGGTAAGAAAATTAATAGAGGGAAAATACCTACATATCAAGACGTGGTGTAGCAAATAATAATTTGGAAATTGAATTGTCTTGATGCTCTCTAGCACGAGACATATCAAAGAAATTGAATTGTTTTTTACTTTTGGATGTGGCATTTTTCAAAAATTAAATTGTCTCATACTTTAAGATGTGACATTTTAAGAAAATTAAATTGTCTTCATGCTTTGGGATAAGAAATATTAGTGGAATTAAATTATCACATATTTTGAGATGTGACATAACAAAGAAAGTAGTTTGTCTCATACTTTACAATGAGGCATAAATTTTATTCATTATAAGGAATAAACAATTTCTTAGATAGTATAATTCTTCAAAACTATACATGACTTTGATTTATTCAATGTCAATTCAAATTCACTTATGTATGGATTCTTAGAAGAGTAATAATGATATTCATCATCATCATGGCAATATTCTATTAAAATAATAATTATTATTTTGTTCAAACACTGTTATTATTATTCTTATTATTTTGATGTCTGTTTTTTATATTCCATGGGTAGAATCCAAAGAAAAATAATTGAATAGGAAATAAAAGTATGCTTTTATTATAACATTTAATAACCTTTTTTTTTTTAAAAAAAAAGCCATACTATTTTTGATTATTTTTGGGTTCTTTTTTAATATTACATTATTTGTTTTAATTTGTACTCTACTTAATGTATTTATTTTATTTTAATGAAATATTTGATCTTTAAAAAATAATAAGAGTTGAAAGTTTGATTAAAAAGTTAAAATTATAATCCTAATAACGAACTACGAGATCGCTTCATTCTTTCTGGGGTGACAGCAGGATCGTACCATTCTAGCCTTTTTACTTAAAACGTATATTTTGTCTACAAAATAAAATATATTTATTTAAAAAATTATATAAAAGTGTTGTTTTATGTTATTTTACATATATGAACAAATTAAATAAGTAACTTTATTAAAGAAATTTAATTCATTAGCACAATTTAATAACTTTCAAATAAAAATTAACATGTCAACCACTTTTGTTTTTGCCAAACAAACTCTTAAAGCAAAGTATAAAAAAAATCATATACTACTCAAATAAACTTGTTTATTTCAAATACCACTATTTTTGTTCAACCTTATAATCTACTCAAATATAATCTAAGCTAGTATAAATGACTTACCGAAGACATTTTAGCTATGGTGTAGTAGTGAAAATGTTTTTTTGAGGTTTGATTATGTTTTATAATAATTTTGGTCATTGACACTCTTTCAGTCATAGAATAAGTCTGGCAATTTGTGGGTTAAACCTTGTAAATTAATTATCTTATATATGAATTTTTAGTTTACATTTATGTGGATTAAACTGATAATTCATTCTAACTAATATTTTCCAGTTGTTTATTCTTTTTCCTCTAATGTTAGAAAAATTGATTTATCGCAAAAACAACTAACAAACCAAGCCATGAATAAATCCCCCTTTAGAACTCAATATATTTCACTTATATATAGAGATTTATATCTAACAAGTATTGTTAGCCTCCATTGAGGTCCCATTTTGGTACATTGTGGTGGAGCAATAATACAATCATACTACACATTCAAAATTTCTTAGATGCAAAATATTACTTGGTTCTTGACCATAAGCCAATTGTAAGAAGTGGATTTGTTGGCATGATGCAAATCAATGCTACAATGTGAATAAAATCACATGTTACTAAATAAAATTTGGAAGTTTAGATTTTATTAGTAATGGTCTTGCAATTAATTTTAACTATTTGGAAGTCCATTTGGTGTATTCAAACAGTCATTATGAGGAGTGAATTCACAAGCATTAATAAAATATGTTCCTTAACTATATATACTTATGACATTAGGCTCTTAATTCAATTAGTTGAGTAAGTAATCTCATAAATTTTAAGTTAATAGTTAACAACAAACAAATATGTGATCATTTAGTCCATATGTTAATTAAAATCATGAAGGATCTCAATGATTCACATGGTAGGTTAATAGGCCCACAAATATTTCCACCTTGTATACATATTCAAAGAAAAAAAAAAGTGGGGCTCCCTCCTAATTTTGCTAGTGATAGTCTAATAATAAAAAGTTTTTTGAACACTTATATATGAAAAATTATTAGATTAAAGAATCTTCTAACTCTTCAATGTTGTTTCTTTTTCTTCAATTATTTTCATATCATAATAGATCCAGGACCCTACAAATCCTGCCAAATAAGAAACTTATTAGGATTCAAAAACTAGAATTTTATCATAACTTATATTTTAATTGTATTGATATACATGTAGTATAAATGGGAGGAAAATGTAGATAATTTTTTTAAGTAACAATTCAATAGTTCTTCAAAAGTTTTCAATCATATAAATTTTCTATTCCTCTATCTCTTCAAAAGCCTTTAATCATTTTTGTACTATTGAATATAGTAGTAACATTGATTTTATACGAATACAAATATATAAAATAATGCAACATCATATTATATAAGAAATTGGTAAATAAAATATAATTTCTAGAAAGATAAGTAATAATTTCTCAAAATTATTAAAAGTAAAATAATTAAAATAAATTAACTACAATAATAGTTATGTATGGATATATCCATCACCTTTGGGATAAAGAAATTTAGCATAGTATTGACATGACTATAGTCTAAAACACCATCAAAAAGCATAATTATGTTGGGTAAAAATTGTCTCAATATTTGATTTTCTTTTTCATTAATGCTTGAAATAGAACTAGAAAATATGTAGGGGTATGACAGGTACAAGCCTAATACCTTTTAAGCCACAATGGTGGTACTTTTCCAAAATACCAACACTTAATTGATGAAGTTATAAAGGGGTTGACGGGGACAAATTTGTTGTCCTATAGTATTTTTATTAATTAAAAATAATTTCTATATTATTATTTTATAATATTTTATTGATAAAAATATTATAAAACAAAGAATGTGACAAGCTATAAAATAGTAGATATTATTTGGGTTGATGACAGAGGGGATGGCACTTGAAAATTTTAAAGTATAAGGAGAAAAAGGAACAAACATGGATGTGAATTGCTGAAAACTACATGAAAATATTATTTAACAACCGTTACCATTGTGGGATTTGTTTCCTCCTTAGTTGGAGTAGAAAATTTTGGCATGCATTATTTGAGGCTAAATATGGTAGACAACATTATCACTTAAGATAAAGCTTGTTAGGGCTTTCACATAGGCTTTAAGATAATTGGTCGTCGTTTTCCTCTTATTAATTTTGTTTCTATATTAAGCGGTTGCTTTGTAAGGGACCCATAAGCATACAGATTCTGGCATTCACAGATAAAAATTACTCTCTCCGCCTAAATTTTGTATTTTTTAAGTTTATGGTAAATAAATTAAGAAATTATCAATTATTGTATTATATTAACTATAATATTTTTATTTATTTATTTATTTTATTTATAATATAATTAAGTAAAACAAATGAATTATCATTCATTTATATAAAGGTATAAAAATAAATTTAATTTATCGTTAAAATTTTAAAAATACAATACTTTTGGGACAAAACAATTTTTACAAAAAAAGAAAAATATATGGGAGGGAATAGCTTATTATAAAGAGATAAAGAGACAACCCCATATACTTTCAAGTCAATATCAAATGATAATGATTTATTAATATTTAAAACTAGTTTAATTATTGGTGTTAATGCGCAAAATCATATAGCTATCAATTCATTTGACCGACCACAGAACACCACATTAGTGATTATACTAATCAACACCCATTCTTTTAATCTATTGCATCGGACTGTTAAAATGATGAAATAGAAGTCGCGCGTGCTGGCTACATTGAAAAGAAAAGTGAATATACAAAGAAAAGTAGTCTAAATTTAATTATCTTAAGTCATTTTGGAGGAAGGTGCTACTTCTTTTTTATTACACAATGATTTGGACCAACACTCTCTCACCACAAATGGATGGGCCTTTGGCACACGTAACAATATCAAGACGAGAAAGAATCTTCAATTTTCATAAACTACGTAAAGTTTCAAGTTTCATTTGGGTCCATCACAGAGAACAATTTCCTGGGGGTTTCTGGCTTCATTTGGGTCAATGTTGACTGCAATTTTGGGGTCGTGAACAGACATAAGAGAAAATAATGGATGTATATACACACATTTATAGCTATGGAAACTTTGTTGAGGTGAAAAATTGAAGAACAACCCAAAAAAAAGAAAAATGGGAAGGTAGTGGGAGAAACGAAGCCCTGGCCTCATTTCTTTTTGCTTTGCTTATATCTTGTTCTTCACAAATCCTTTTGTGTTAGCTGTAGAGTCATTTAAACAAGCTCAACAGCTGAAAACTGGATAGAAACTAGTTTCAGATACAAGAACTTTCTAGCTTGGATTCTCAACTAATATTGTTGATAATAACAGTTGGTATTTAGGAATATGGTACGGGTCAGAAGATTCTAATATGCTAGAGCCAGTTTGGGTTGCCAACAGAAACAACGCACTTCCCAATGGTTCTGCAATGCTCACCATTGATTATAAAGGACGTTTGGTTATCAAATATGGTGAAGGAAAATCACTATTATTGTTTTTAGTCGAGAATGCTGTGAGTACTATTGCCACTTTAGAGGATAATGGAAACTTTATGCTACATGACAATGCGACTACAAGGGTTTTGTGGGAAAGCTTCGATCACCAAATAGACACTCTTCTACCAAAAATGAAACTAGTTTTTAATAGAAGAACAGGCCAAAACTGGTCTCTGACTTCTTGGAGATTCTAGGGTTCTCCTTCTTCGGGATTTTACACCCATGGTGTTGTCCCAAAGCATTTTAACATTATAACAATATAACCATTTTCTTCATACATATTTTTAGGAAACACACATAGACAACAAGAAACACTTCATTTGGTCGGTGTATGCCATTAAAAGAGCATTGGAAAATTAGCTGTACAAGAGTCAAAACTTTGAAAGGCTTATGTGTTTAATTTCAGTTTTTGGAGATTTTGGTACTTATTTGGGATTTGTCAAGCTATGAACCTTGAAGGTGGGTTTGGTCAGTCCTCGTCATTTTACATGTCCTTTTGAGTATATCCAACTTTTTTTTGCTTGGTTGCATGACTTTAATATAATTTTTAACCCAAACAAGCATCCAAATTGAATGTTTCTTGTTTCCTATATGTGTATCTCGAAAAGGTATATGAAAATGAGTGATTATATTATCAAAATTATCTTACAAAAAGTTATATAATTCTAAAGATACTTGGTCAAGCTATGCACTTGAAAAAAAAAAAGTCAATGTCAAGCAAGTGATGACCCATATTGAATATTTATAATACACGTATACTACGTTAGCAATATAGAATTTTGTATTAAAAAATACTTTAAAAAGGGGGAATAGGATAGGATTGAAAGAATATATTAAAGCGACCAAAGTTCTTCCCTCTCCTTCTAAATTCAGGTTTAAGGGTACCAAGTAAGATGACGCCCTTCTAATGGGAAGAATGCCATTCTAATAGAAGAAGGGTGCCATCTCATTTGGCACAATTCAACTAAATCTAAACTTAGAGTTGATGCGGTAAAAACAATGATATTATTAATAAATAGTTTATATTTTTACTTTTTTTTTTTATGTATTTAAGCTAAATAGAGGCAAAGTTGAACCTAATCCTTAGAATAGTAACAATGATATTCATCATCATCATGGCAATATTAAAATTTCTATTAAAATAATAATTATTATTTTGTTCAAACACTATTATTATTATTATTATTATTTTGATGTCTATTTTTTATATTCCATGGGTAGAATCCAATGAAAAATAATTGAAAGGAAATAAAAATATGCTTTTATTATATCATTTAATAACATTTTAAAGAAATAAGCCACTAAAAGTTGTTTGCCATTCTCTTTAAGTGAACTCATAGTATATTTGATTAATTTATAAGCTCTATTAGTTAAAATAAATGTATTTAGACAACAAACTTTGTTTTTTTTAGTAAGTTTTAACTTTTCTTTTTTACATGAACTTATGACTTCTTTCTTTTTGTTTCATTTTTACCACAAAATATTACATCACCAACCCACTAACATTTAAAACAATAATAACCCATGCAATTTTGATTATTTTTGGGTTCTTTTCTAAAATTACACTATTTGTCTTAATTTTACCCTACTTAATGTATTTATTTTATTTTAATGAAATATCTAATCTTTGAAAAAATAATGAGAGTTCAAAGTTTAATTAAAAAGTTAAAATTATAATTACCTAAAACGTATATTTTGTCGACCAAATAAAATATATTTATTTAATTTTTTTTTATAAAAGTGTTATTTTATGTTATTTTACATATATGAACAAATTAAATAAGTAATTTTATAAAAAAAAATTAATTCATTGACATAATTTAATAACTTTCGAATAAAAATTAACTTGTCAACCACTTTTATTTTTGACAAACAACCTGTTAAAGCAACATAGAAAAAAATCCTAAACTACTAAAATAAACTTGTTTATTACCAATACCTCTATCTTTGTTCAAGCTTAGAATCTACTCAAATATAATATAAGCTAGTATAAATGACTTACCAAAACATTTTAGCTATGGCCAAGTAGTGAAAATGTTTGTTTGAGGTTTGATTATATTTTATAATTATTTTAGTCATTGAATAGAATAAGTCTCGCAATTTGTTGGTTAAACCTTGTAAATGAATTATCTTATATATGAAATTTTAGTTTACATTTATGAGATCGAACTAATAATTCATTCAAACTAATATATTTTCTGATTGTTTATTATTTTTCCTCTAATGTTAGAAAAATTGATATGTGACATCTATTAAGATTCTTTTGGACAATATATAAACTACTTGCATCTTTTACTTATAATCATTTTAGATTTAATTTAATTGAAATTGACAAATAATTTGTTATGGATTTTTTCAGTCGCAACTAATGTACACTTAAGGGTCTGGTTGGTACGCTGGAAAAGATAAGGAAGGAAAGGATTACACTTTACTTTCCCTCCTTTTGTATTATTTGGTAGCTCCAAGGTAAAGTAAAGTCCATTCTCTCAAGATATTACTTTCTATCACTTGGAGGTTATAACTTTCCTTTTAAATTTGAAGGAAAGTCAGAGAAAGGAATGGAAAGAAATTTTCATTTACAAAAAAATCTAAGTTATAAAATTTAAATTACATTATATATCTTTGTGAATCAATCAAAGTTTTTTTTTTTTTTTACATTATAAAATTAAAATTAAATTATAAAACTTATAAAATTATAAAATTTCAATTATAATTATAATTTTAAAATTATAAAATTACATTATAAAAGTTATTAAATGATAAAATTATAAAATTAAAATTAAAATTACATCAACATTTGTGTATCGATCCAAGTTATAATATTAAAATTACATTATAAAAGTTTAGGTTTAGTTTTTCCTTTTTTTTTTTTAGTATCAACCATGACATCAATGGTAATCAAATTGGGTCATGGAGGCATTTTTCTTTTATAAGTTTTAAAAGAAGAGTAAATTTGTACTTATATAAATATATATTTCATTCCTTTAATTTTTTGTGCAATCTAAACATATACAAAGAAAAGGAAATCCTTCCCTTCCATTATATACTAAACAGACTTAAGTACTATCATTTTCCTTTCCATTCCTTTGGTCCATTTCCTTTCTTACTCTTTCCTTTCCAGTACAGCGTACCAAATAGATCCTAAGAGATAAGTTCTTTTGCACTTACAATCTATGTGTATCATGTTTTGGTTCTTTTGCACTCATAGTTAACAAGTGTTCATGTTAGTTTTCTAGACTTATAGCCAATATGTATTTATGCTATGGTTCTTATAGACTCAGCTATAGACCATTCCAAAATGATGAATCCACAGATTAATTTTATTTATTTTTAACAGCTACATACATAAAAGAAATAGGAAGAGGAAAATTTGAAACAAATCCATGATACTAAACAAAATGACTAAGAATCAAGAAAATAAGAATATAGAAAAATCAAATACAGGCCGTATTTTTCTTTTTTTCATTAAGCCACTTCAGATGGCATATCATAAAACCATATATACTCTTTTGTTCTTATTGCATTTGAATCAATAAAGGAAATTATTTTTCACACACAAAATTGTGAATAACTTCATAATCCACTTCGTGTTATATGTGGATACTTGTTTTCTATGTAGATATTTTTTGGATTTACTTTATGTTTTGTGTAGATAATTCTAGGATTTACTTTTAAAAAAAAATATAGAATATGATAAGATGATTAAAGAGATGACAAAGAGTAGGAAAATTAATAGAGGGAAAATGGAATATTCCTACGGAAACTGAGAAGCAGCATGTTTGAATGGAAAAAATTCAAATAGTAGATGTATCTATTGTTTTAATGGATAGGACGTTTCCTCCTAAATTTGGGCAGATTAAGTCTCTCCTTTTGAGGATGAGCTGTAATAGACAAAACTACCCATCCGCTCTCATTGCTCCATTTTTACAGACCGATTTGTTCTTGGGTTAGTTTTCCAGAAGGATGGTGGAGGCTAAGGTGGTATTTGTTGTGTGGTTCGTGCATCTTCTATTTCTTCGGTAACAAGCCAGTGGTGGTTTTGGCCTAGGTATTGACCATTGTTGCTGGAGAAGCTCCATCTCGTTGAATGTCTATAGTGAAATAACCAGTAATCGTTTTCCTTGGCATCCTAACCATTGTCGTCGATCTACCCATTTGTCTTCCAATTTGCTAGAGCTTGTGTCCATCGTTTGGGTATCGGTCATTTGGGTTAGTAAGGATAGACCCACCTATGTGTTGCATTTGCTTTTAACTTCAATTGTGGTGGTGCTAATTTTTCGAAGAGGTGGAATTGTGTTGCATTTGCTTTTAACTTCAATTGGGTTAGTAACGAGCCAGTGGTGGAATTGAGTTGGCGAGGAAGATAGAAAAGATGAAAGGGTATAATAAGAGAGAGTCCATGTTTAACAGCTTTGTTAGCGGATTTGAGGTCATTTTAATGCCGTAAAGACACACCGATAGTTATATCAACACTTAATTGATGAAGTTATAAAGGGTTTGATAGGACAAATTTGTTGTCCTATAGTATTTTTATTAATTAAAAATAATTTTATAATATTATCTTATAAATTTTTATTAATAAAAATATTATAAAGCAAAGAATGTGACAAGCTATAAAATAATGGATATTCGGTTGATGACACGGTGGATGGCACTTAAAAATTTTAAATTATAAGGAGATAAAGGAACAAACTTGGATGTGAAGTGCTGAAAACTATATGAAAATATTATTTAACAACCCTTGCCACCATGAGATTTGTTTCCTGCTTAGTTGGAATAGAAAATTCTAACGTACATTATTTGAAGTCAAATATGGTAAACAACATTATTACTTGAGATAAAGCTTATTAGGTTTTCCACATAGGCTTTAAGACAATTGGTTGCCATTTATCTGTTATTAATTTTGTTTCTACATTACGCGGTTGCTTTATAAGGGACTCACAAGCATATAGGTTGTGGCAGCTACAAATTACTCTCTCCGCCTAAAGTTTTTATTTTTTAAGATTATGTTAAATAAATTAAGAAATTATTAATTATTGTATTATATTAACTATAATATTTTTATTCATAATATAATTAAGTAAAAATAAATTAATTATCATTAATTTATATAAAGGTATAAAAATAAATTTAATTTAACATTAAAATTTTAAAAATACAATACTTTTGAGAGAAAACATTTTTTTGCAAAAAGAGAATATGGGAGGGAATAGCTTACAAGTCAATATCAAATGATAATGATTTATCAATATTTAAAATGTCATAGTTAATTCGGAAAATCATATTCCTATCAATTCATTTGACTGACCACAAAACACCACATGAGTGATTATACTAATCAACACCCATAGAATTTCAAGTAGAGATTCAATTTCCTGAATTTAATTTAATACTTATGTTATAAATAGAACCTCTGATTAGCTGATCCTCCCGATCTGGTATTAGAGCCAATTGATTAGGTTCTAATTATTCAACTAGAAATCAATATTAAGGAAAGATTACAATTAGTCTTTAAGCGTTGGAATAAGGCAGACCCGGCTGTAAGACCTGAGAGAGACAGTGACACTGTTGGAGTACCTTCTACCCAGTTAAACTAAGTTAACATTTTTCTTTAATAAAGATGTCTAGTTGGATAGGCCGAACTTTTTCAAGAAGCTCTAGTACGGGATCTGTAAGATCTCAGGCTAGCAGTAGCAGTAGTAAAAATATAGAAAAATCTTTTCAAAAACGTCATGTAGTAAATATGCAAGAAGAAGAAATATCTACAGTTGAACAACAACTTCAAAATTGGTCTTTACCCAGATTTGAACCATCAGAAATTTATAAAACTTCTACTTTTGATTTTAATTTTAAACAAATAATCAAAATAATAGAAACTGATATAGATATCAAAAATGAAAATGATAGTATTGATTTAATTACTCAAGATATAATCAATAAATATAGTCAAGAATATATTTATTTAAATATAGGATTAATTCCAATAGCAGCCAAACCCTTACATCGATTAGGCATAAATTCTCCAATATAAATATGTTTAAGAGATAAGAGAAATAATAATTTTAATGAATCAATAATTAGTATATTAGAATCCAATCTCCATAGTGGCCCAGTTACAATGGCCACTATTGTAACCGTTTTCCAAACTTTACTATAAATATTAAAGATTCAACAGCTACGAATAGTCTAGTTTTAGATATTTGCCAGAATAATAAAAATTGGATCAAAGGAACTTCAACAGTCAATATAATTTATAGAATAGCCTTTAAAGTATCAAAAACTAATCAAAACTTTAAAGCCCTTAGAGAATCTTCAAAAGAATAAACTATAATTTTTGAAGCAAATCTTCAACATTCTTGTGTCATTACTCCTAAAAAATTCAACATAGTCAAATAACATTTCCAGATGAATGGGTTTTAAATCAGGCAGTTAAACCTAAGAGTCCAGAATCTATAAATCTTAGTTATTCAATAACTAATAAAGAAGGAGATACTATTCTAAAAATGAATAGATCTCATTCCTTTAGAATTCCCAATAGTTCAGTACCATTTTCCAGTAGAAGATCAATAGATTCTATACCTCAATATGAATTAAGAGGAATCAATTTTGATCCTCGAATTCCAAAACCCATATATATGCCCCATATAGACCCAATAGAAAATCCAGTAATTATAGATAAAAAATATTTCCAAACAGAAGAAGTAGAACTTACCCCTTCTCAATTAGCCTCGGAATTTGACAATAATAGTCAATCTCCTAATAGTAAGCAAATTATGATGATTAAAAGAGAAGAATTTTAAATAAATAAAGAACTAATTAAGAAAGATTTTAATTATATTAGAGAACAATGATATTCAGAAATGAATACTTTGAAAACTAATATTTATATATATATATATATATATATATATATATATATATATATATATATATATATATATATATGTATATGTGTATATGTATAGATATGTATATGTGTGTATATATTTATATATATATATATATATATACATATACATATATATATATATATATATATATATATATATATATACATATATATACATATATGTATATATATACATATAATATATATATATGTATATGTGTATATATATATATACACACATATATATTTAACTACACAGAGAAAAAAGGGAAGTAGAAAAATAAAAACTTGTGCGGGTTTTAGGTAGGGGAATTCATTAGTTTGGTTTGGTACAGTTTGGCCTAAAAACCACCTCAAACCAACTTAATCAATTTGAGAAAGTTACAAACTAAAATTCTGTTATTAATTTGGGATTTAGAGTGGTTTAATATGGTTCGATTTGGTTTGTAAGTAATTTAAAACCATCCATTTATATTGGAACTTGGAATTACCTTCTTTTTTTTTTTTTTTTGAGGATTAGAGTGGGTTTAAGACGACTTAAGGTGGGACAACTTGAAAATTTTCAAAGTAACAAACTAAACCAAATTGGCAATTTGGGTATATTTGAAACCAATTCACACTATCATTAGCCAGTTTTGGTTGATTTCAATGTGGTTTGGTTCATTGCAGTTTGGGTCAATTTGTGAACACCTCTAGTTTTGGGTGAATTCAATCTAGTTTATCAATTGTTTATGGTTGGTTGTGGTTCAAAAATAGGATTTAATTGATGTTTAACATGTTTGGCTAGTTAGAGTAAGCTAGGGTTCCAATTGAATTCATTTTTATATTAAATGTTATAGTTCCAATTGTTAAAATCTTGAACTTCAAATAGTGAAGCTGAACTAATAATTCCATTATTATATTATTTTTGTTGCATGTCAAAACTTGAAGTTCTGGAAGGCAAAACATTTAAAATGCTAGAGGCACTGATTTGGTTTCTTGATCTTTCAAAGATGTCTAAAACAAGAAGAGCACCCAGACAATGAGAAGGGACTTGTTTTTATAGCTACTATGTTATATTATCACTATACCATGAAAGAGTTTTAACGTCACATCTTTTACAATGCTTGGAGGGTATGTGCTATTAAAGGTGAGGTAGGATGGCGGAGCACTAAAATTTAAGACAATAGACAACGATTTTTCAGGTAACCACTATCTATGATCGTGCAAATACACATAGACAACAGTTTAATGGGAAATCACTGTCAAAGATTTTATCCCTCTTTTAAACAATGTAAATCTGTCACGAAATCTATTTCTTCTCACATCGTAAACCCTAAATCCATTCGTCCTCTCTTTGCCGCCTTCATGTACTCTCTTCAACTCCACGATCAATTTTTTTTTTTTTATTTCAAGTTGTTTCGTTGATGAGTGCATTTTATATAGAGATTTTGTATCATATTCCCTCACATTTAAGTCCTAAATTGAGGAAGGATTTGGTGCTTTTGACCTTATTTGCTTATTTTGTAGGAACCAAGCACTCAAGGAGGCAAAACAATGAAAATTTAGCATTGGCAGCAAGTTGGTGCCTTGGCACCAGGAAATTCCAGCAAGGTTCAACTTGGTGCCATGGCACCAGAAAGTGGAGAAAAATTCCATAATCAAGGCAAGGCACCAAGAGGTTTGCACCGTGGCGTCCTGGAGGTCCCAACATGCGATTTTGTGGACTTTTGGGCGAAATAGACTATTAGGAGTCCTAGTTTGAGTTAAAAAATTAGACCTTAGCTATAAATAGGCAACCATTAGGAATTGGGATCTTTTGGCAATTTGGGCATAGGAAGAGGCAAGAGGAGAGCGTGAAGGCAAGGAAGACAGGGAATCTACAAAGAGTTTTTCTTCTTCTCCTTATTTTCTCCATGTCTTCTTCTAGCCCATTGATGTATCTGAATTTTAGCATGAGTAGCTAAATCTTCTTATAGGGGCTAGGGTGTAGCCCAATCTGTGTGAACTTGAATGAAGAATTAATGAAATTCTTTGTTTTATTCAATTGAGTTTTGATTTTCTGTGCTTAAATTTTTGATTGATCTGGTCAATCAGTTAAGAAATTTGTGGATTGCTCTGAACTGGGAAGTGATTAGTTAATCTAGACAATGAGAATTGAATCCATAGAGGAGCTTAGGACAAGAATGTGCCTAGAATCCTGTGTAGCTATTAAAAGAAATCCATAGAACTTAAGGCAATTTCAACACAACTAAGACAATTGCTCAAGAGTTTCTTCCACTCGAAACCAAGGTGGAAGCAATTGCTCAAGAGTTTGTTGATAGGGACAAAGCTTCACCACAACTAAGACGATTTAATTAAGGCTCAAAAGCAAATGAAGAAATTTGTAGAATGGAAAAGGCGTGTGTAGAATTTTGAAGTGGGGGAATGGGTCTTCCTCAAACTAAGGCCCCATAGACAGCGCTTAGTCGCTAAGAGGATCAATCAAAAGCTAGCAGCAAGGTTTTATGGCCCTTTTCAAATAGAATATAAGCAAGAGAGGTGGCCTGCAAGCTTAAGCTCCTTGCTTGATGTAGAATCAATCCAGTGTTCCATGTGTCTTGGCTCACGGAAGCCCTTGGAAATTACACTATAGAAACCCAATTACTGGAAGGATTAGAAGTGGAATTAGATGAATCATTTGAACCAAAATCTGTTATTACACATAAGGACAGACCCATGGAAGATACTACCTCGGAAGATTATTATGTCATGAGAAGCCAATTTCCCAATTTTTTCCTTGAGGACAAGGCCAATCTTGAAGGTGTGGGAAATGATAGAAAGCCAAAAATTCAATGTTAGGTCATGGGGAGAATTGGCCACGAGTTTGGAGGGTTTATTCTAGGAAGAAGTAGTTGGGTTAGCCGATAGAAAAGGTATGACTTAGCTGACTGTTGCTTACTTTGTGCTAACATTCTTCTTTTGTGTTAGGGTAGTGGAGTGTAGCAGTTAGTTATTTAGGAGTTGGTGCTTGCTATATTTGTATGTTGGTTTTTTCTTGTTCTAGAAGAGGGTAGAAGAGGTTGGCTCTCTAAGGAGTTGTGCTCTGGACTGTTGGTTGTGTATACCAACAGAGTATTGTATCCCTTGCTGATAAATTAATGAAAATTCCTTCATTTTTATGTTGGTTGTCTCTCTAAGGTGTTAGTTTGCGCGAACAATTTCTTTTATATAAATATTCGAAGTTGGCAAATTGGTATTCAACAAATTCATAGGTTTAGCTTTTTAATTTATAGTTTCTTAAGCCAATAACTAAAGCATAGATTGAAGATGATAGGTTCTAAAAAGACCAACTGAAGCAAGTGGCTCTATATATTGGTTTTGCAATAAACATATTGTCTTTTATCACATCTTCCAGCCATAAAACTATATAAACCAAATCAATTCATATTTTCTATTGTTTCTTTTTCTTTTCTTTTGGTGGAGCAAGTTTGCAAATATTATTGTATGCAGGGACAAAGGTAAGGGGGCCTGACCTTCCTCCCTTAATTTCTTTTTTTTTTTAAAAAAAAACTTTTATATATGTGATTGATGTACAAGCAAGGATTTTAGTTACCAGCCCCTCACTCAATTTGTTTCCATTATTATATTTATATGATATAATTGGCTGTGAGAGACACAAAGGAAATTGGGCTAACAAAGAAAAAATTAATACTTACATTGTTGGGCCCACTTATCCAAGGGAAAAGTAAACTGAATAGATATGACATTCAATTGTGTATGTATGAGCACAAGCCATAATGAGAAATCTAAAAGATGGATTTTTTTGTTCATCTTTCTAAACTCAGGGATTGTGCAGTTGGTTCCTCTAATTGGTGAGATTTCTTTACTGTGTTTCACCTTTAAACTCTCTTGTGGTCCCATTTTTGTTTTTTTGTAAATTATACTTTTCTGCCCTTAATGTTTGTTGGCAAAAGCAATCTAGCTCCTGTCTTCTAAATTTATCAATTTAACCTCTGACGTTATACAAGTAAACCATTTCAACCCTTCCATCCATTATAGTTAGTGAGTGTAAACAGAACCTACTAAACGTGTGGCATTATTTAAAGACTTGGATTGTTATCTTCCTTGTTGGCACGTTATCCTCTACCCCTATGGCATCTAAAACAAAAAAATCCTAATTTGCAATACTACAATATTTTAGATGTGTAAAATTGAAGTTCTTTATCCTCTTGAATAACTAGACCAGAGCTCTTTGAGAGCTCAAAAATCCCTCACGCAAACAAGCCTATAATGATGGTGAAGGAATCAAGTGTGGAGGTGAGTGGATTTTGTTCAAAATATGAGATGGGTGGATAGTTGATGGGTTTCACATGAGGAGACTAGGGTAATCATAGAAAATTAACAACCCTTTGCAAGATAATTGGGAGCCAAAAATTTCAACTCGAGGGAAAAATTGAGCCTTATGAAAGAATCATCATGAAACAATGCTTGATCTATGGAATGAACTTGAGAAACTGCTAAGTAAATTAGTCCATTGGGTTGGGCATGTGCTAGTTAAAAATGAGATTTAGCAAATTGCGGTACAAAAATCAGAGAAAGCCACAACTTATAGATAGATTTGAATTGAATCAAGGATTCAACTAGTTTAACAGGATTTCTACAATCACTTGCACCATTGTTGATCTGAGTTGCCACCTTACGTGGGTCAACAAACGAGTGGCTCTATATTCACTTTAAAACACCCATCAATGCTTCCTAATCTTAGCAACATGATTTTCCCGCTAGTAAAATATGCCACCATGCATGGGTCAACACTGCAAGTGTGCAATTTAAAGTGAGAAAGAGAAAGAAGAAATCTTGGTGAGAGAAAGAGATTAAAGAGAGAACTTGTTAGAGCTGCCTTTTTCTTTTTTGGTTTTGTTTAAGAAGAGAGTGACAAAGGAGGCCACCAAACGACATAGTCTCAATGTTTTGGTGGTTAACTCTTATATATATATATTACACATTAGACTTCTACTGTGGCATTTAATGTGCCACGTGACTATTTAACAGACATGTTAGCATAGTTCATTAACTTGCTCTAACAAAGATTGACAAATGGATCAACTTGGATCATTTTTATAACATGAAGGACTTAATTGAGAATTTTTAAATGTGAAGGGTACAATTGATTTAGCCCCCAAAATTGAGGAGCAAAAAGAGTGATTTTTTTTTTTTTTTTTGTTAAGCTATCTATTCTACTTGATTTCAAGAGTTTTACAATAAGTTGTGAGCATTAGGTTTTGTCTTTTACTTGTTTATTTGTACTCTAACACATTCCTTTATTCCCAATTTGTGATATTGTCTTTGTCTTTGATAGCATGATTTTTTTAACTAACTCTCCAATTAAGTAGACAAAAACTCTAACCATTTATGTAATTTTAATATTTTTAAACAATTTTTTTTTAATACATGTAATTTTCTTTTTTTAGATACACAGTTCATTCAAATATCAAAATTTTCTTTTTTCAATTTTTTATAGATTGATTATATAATTATTTCTAACTTTGGATTCATACATGTTTGGCTTTTAATTTCATTTTATTTATCAACGCTATTATAGGATGAGACTATAGAGAGAGCATTCTGGGAAAACCATCTATAATTGATGCATATTATAAAAGAAAAGCTAATGAAACTCCTCCTATTAGTAACTCATCAACTCCTGCATTAACCACATAAGTAGCAAACATGAAACACCATCAATCTAAAGTTCCTATAGTGAAGGAGGAAGAAGTTGATATTTCTTTACTAGAAAAAGAACCAAGAAAACGATGCTCTATTTGGCAATATCCTGTTGTCCAATGTGACAAGATTCATAGAGCTTATATAAAAGCAAGGCAATATCAACCTACAAATATAAAATTTCTAGCTTCAGGTATTGGAAATCATCATCAATACTTTCAACTTTCTTGGTTTAAAAGTTCCCAAGTTGGTTAGAATATTCACCTCACAAAGATGCTACATTTTGTTTACATTACTACTTGCTAAATAATAATCACGGTGATCATAATGATGGAAGAAATGCATTTGTTGAAGTAGGACTTAGAAATTTGAAAAAAATCAATGATGGAGATAATTGTGCATTTTTATTTCATGAAGGAGTTTGTCCTAATTCATTTTATAAAAGAGCTTTGAAATTTTGTGATGATTTAATAGCTCAATGGGAACATATTGTGAAAATATTCAATAGGCAAGGTGTTGAAAGTATTGCAAACAACCATTTATATTTAATGATTTCCATCGATGTGGTTTGACGGCTCACATTTCAAGTATGTGCTTTTAGAGGTAATGATGAAAATTTTCATTCATTTAATATAGGAAATTTTATTGAGCTAATAAAGCTTTTGGCTTCTTATAATCCTAATGCTGCCAATGTTCTCCTTGAAAATGCTATTGGAAATGTTCAATATACCTCACTTAGATTTCAGAAAAAAAATCCTTTATATTTTTGCTTGAAGGGTACATGCTGCAATTCGTGAAGAGATTGGTGATTTTAAATTGTTTCTTATTATTGATGAAGCTAGGGATGAATCAAAAAGAGAACAAATCGCTATAGTTTTGAGATTTGTGAATAAAGATGGGTGTGTTCAAAAGAGATTCTTTAACCTTGTTTATGTTTCCGACACTTCTTTAACATTGAAGAATGAAATTTCAAGTGTTTTTTCTCGTCATTATCTTGATATTCAAAACTTTTGTGGTCAAGGGTATGATGGATCTAGCAACACGCGTGGTAAATGGAATGGGTTACAACCTTTATTCTTGAAAGAGTGTCATTATGCATATTATATCCATTGCCTTGCTCATCAACTACAACTAGCACTAGTTGCAGCTACTAGAGAAGTTAGTCATGTTCATCAATTTTTCTCAAATTAGCATTGCTTGTGAATGTTGTAACTGGTTCTCCTAAACAACATGATCAATTACAAGTTGCTCAAGCATCAAGCATTACAAACTTGATTGCTAGTGATGATCTTAATACAGGTAGTGAACTCAATCAAATAGGCACTTTACAAAGAGTTGTTGAATACTTGATGGGGATGTCATTTAAATTTAGTTTGAAGCTTATTATGCATGTTCAATGCTACATGTGAATTTCAGGTAGTAGACTCATTGATATTTGATTTTTTTTTTCTGCATCTTATGAGAGCTATCTTGGCAATTACTCATGAACTTTGTCATGATTTACAATGTCTATTTGTTTTAGTGATGTACGTTCAATATTTAATTTGAGTTTCTCTCTTGTCAAATTTCTACATAGTTACTTAATTGTGTCTTAAAATGATATGATTTTTGTATGATATATAGCAAAACTTAACCATTGCAACTTATCATATTTAATTAGTACATTTTTATTTATTTATTTATTTTTGTTTAGAGTGGGAAGATTATAAGTTGTTTATGTAGATAATTGAAAATATGTAACACATTACCTATTTATAAAAAAAACATATACTGGCATAGACAACGGTTAAAAAAAACCACTGTCTAAAATGAAATACCAAGCACATTGACACAAAATATCATTTTGTGAGAGATGCTAAAGTGCAAAAGTTCACTGTGCAATACATTTATATAGGGGATCCTTTTACCAATTCGATACCTAGGAAATCTTTAATGATCATGTAAAATCCCTAGGCATGCATAGAATGTATATGAACATCTACTTGAATAAACAAAACTCTTATTTTCCCATTATCAGCATAATTGTAATAGGAGTATGAGTACGTAATGTTCAATATGTCATACAAATTGATAAAGTTGGTTCTCTCACATGAATAACCGCCTCTAATGCTCAAGAGGAGCTGGTACAGATGAGACATGTCTTTACCAATAAAACATCAAAGAAAGTTGTGCAGTGGTAGAGGAGAAACACAATAATGAAAAGTGTCACCTCGATAAGAAAAAGAGAATGGTGTCAAGATGAGATCCAAAGAGCATAAAATAATGGATCAAATTGTGAGTTCCCACTTCTCACGATACCCCTAGCCAAGTAGTGGATTTTCTTGAGATTGAAGTCCTAAGGGATAGAGAGGTTGGAAAAATCCTAGTTAGGTATTGTGTATACTTGAACTAAAGCTTGTATGGTATTATTAATAATAACTTTGAAAATGACATAAGCCTCAAAGTATGAAGAAAAACACCGTAGCATGCAATTCACACTACATGTGCATAAAGTATCATAAACAAAAAAGCAAGATAAATATCCCTGGTTCATTGTTGTGAGTTCCTTGAAAGAGAATTCCTTTCATAAATACCTTTTGACTTTGACAGTCTCATGGAGAGATGACGTAGTGTTCTCTACCTTAGTGTGCACTGTATGACCATGATATGTATACGGTCTGTGAAGTGCGTTACCAGAAAGCAGTTATTTCAAATCAAAGTGATACACGTGTGAAAGAAAGATTTTCAAAGAGTATACACGATTGTGCTTAGTGTTTGAGACATGTTCATTATGAAGTTATTTTTGTTACATCAAAAGCATAGACACGATGCACATGTGAATAGCAAATCTGAGCTCACAAAGAAGCTCGAGAGGGATTAGATTTGCAAAGGGAGAAGTGTATATGAATGAATCTAGGGTATATGAGGCAACTCATAGAGATCAATAGTAGGGTTGTTTTGTGTTGGTCTTGTAAAAGGAATTTCTAGTGCAATGACACCCAAAGTGATGATGTCATGCCCATACGATCACGATGATGCACTGAGTATGAAATGGAGAGATGGATGAGAATCTATATGCAACTTATGTCATTATGCGCAGGTGGGAGATGTAAAACGTGGACCTAATTTTTATGTGCCCCTAATGTGATAAAAATATGTTTAAATTAGATAAATGAAAAATAAAATATAAAAAAGTTTATTTTTGGATAAATCATGTTGTTAAATAACTTAATTTTAAATAAAAAAGAGATAACTGCTCCTCAAACTCACGGACATGAAATTGATTTTAGAGTGTGGGAAGTGTGCATATTAAACACACAAACTTGGAGCCAAGACTTCTAACTTTTGGAAATTTCCAAAAGATATTTGAAGTTGAGAGAATATTTTTCCAAGAGAGAAAATCTTCTCCGTATGTGGAAGTGAAAGTATGCACAATATCCTCTATGATTTGTGTTTATTGTGTAGGGAAAATCAATAGCAAGATCCTAACACGAGGTTAGTAAATTCTTCTCATATCAATGTCAATAAATTTTGCATATGTCATATATTATGAGTTATCTTTTTCTTTTTCTTTTTTTCTGAAGAAAACTTTTGTTGTGATCATGCTTTGCGTCTAGTCATGATCTGACGTTAAATTACTTGTTGCAGCAAATTTAACAAGTGTCACTACCTTCACGCTCTTATCCCATAGACCTTACATTTATTCTTATTGAGGCAGATCCTACCTATCTCCAAATACAACATGATGCTATTCATATCAATTAAAGACTAAATACAAATAAAATATTGCTTACACAATTCAAAACAACAAAGAAGAAAATTCCTTGTCAAATTTGATCTGTCCACACTAATAGATGTATTGTTAAAGCATTAATAAGAATGTCAAAGCAAATGCATTAACAAAAATCTATACTTGCCTCCGCGATAGCCAGCTCCTCTCGCACCATATCCATGTTTTGGAGGAATCTTTAATATACGTTTCCTTCCTAAATTAGAAAATAACAGATAATTTTATTAGAATGTTTTATAAAACTAACAAAAAAATCAATTGAAAAAGAGTACAGCAGTGTATGCTTTTTGGAATGCATTGAACATTAGCATACCTCTCCAACACCCACTCGAAATGAAAGAGGCTTTCCACGATTATAGTAATGTAAAAAATTTTCCCAATCTCCAATCTCCCGTCATAATGTGCCTCTACAAATGTTGGTCATAAACAATAGGATTAAGGAGAATTCATGTCTTTTGTGTTTTTGGAGAAGGGGAACGCCAACTTTTTGGCCTTGTGAGAATGAAACAAGGAAGTGAAGTTTTGTTCATATCTTATGTCTTTTGGTTTATTATGATCTAAAAGCAATAGCAATTTGTCACCAATTAATCGAACCATTCCACACAATGTTGTAGGAAATTCTCAAATTAGAAACAAGGGAATAAATACTAAAATTGACTCAAAGGGATGTTACCTTAATCAAATGTCCCTTGACAGCCTCAGATCCAATTCAAGTTTATCATAAAAAGCAAGGCATGAAGGAGCTCCTGCTATTCACATCGAACAACATTGGTTGCTGATATGGGCTGTGGTAGGGAGAGAACCTAAAGACGGCCAAAAGCCAATGCAAGTCCTATTGCTTCTATTCTCTTCAATTGGGTTGTCATTGTTTTGTGTTGTCATTTTGGAACACTAGTGGTGGGTGAGCACTTTTGGTCACTGGGGTAGTCCTTGTATAGGGGATCTTTTCTTTCTCGCTACTGTCGATGGAAAAACCGGACCCTTGGTTAGGGCTGGCAATTTGACCATACCCAATAGGTCTCATCATTTTACTTGGTCAGGCATGGAGATGGGGCATGAAAATTAGGTATAGGAATGAAAATGAAAATTTTAGTGGACAATTTCATAGGTCTGGGGCCAAGGTTGGGTAGTATAGAACCCACCCTACCCCATACCCTTACAACAGATGATATATATGTACATGCATGTAATTACATATACTAAAAGAAATTGACTTCCATTGCAAAAAATTAAAACTAAGGCTAGACATATATTTATATATTAGAATTATAATTGCTTTGTTGATAATTATTGTTGTCTTGATAATAATCTTTAATATTATTTAATAATTATTTTTTCTCAATCTAGTTGATTAAAATTATGTTATTTGATGATTGAGCTATTTATATTATCTTGTTTCTTTAAATTTAATTTGATAATTATGTTAATTTATAATTTATAATTTTTAAGTTTTTTCTTTAAATTTAATGTTATAATAATTCATTTTTAGGTAAATGGGGATTAGTATTTGAAGGGGCAAGGATGAGTATATTAATAAAGACCTGTTCAGAAATGAGACTACATCTTGAACATTGAAATTGGGGATGGAGAGTGAAACGCAGCCACGTTGCCATCCCTACCCTTGCCCATGTCTCTTGGCGGAAAAAGGAGACACGAGAATTGCAAAAGGATATGGTCTACAAGTAACCAAAGAGAAAGATGAAGCTCAGTGGTCTTGATTCTCCATCTATGTGTTTCTCATTTTATCCACCTCATGTGTCTGTATTTACCACACAATAGCCAACACATATTGCCATATATAAGAGAAAAAGAGGCAATCTAAATCATCCCTTTGCAATGACCATGCTATGTGTCTCCCTATGCAATTTGTATTTTAAAATAAAGCTAAAATTTAGTTTAAACATATTGAAAGACATAAATTTACTTTACCAACAAAAACACAAACTTAGGATATTAATCGTATAAAGTACAATTCAATGTTTTATGTATTATAAGTACAAGTTAAATTAATTTGACCAATGATGCTTCACTTATTGCTACTTTATGCTTTATACAACGTAGCACTATATCAGACATCTGTTAGATAAGACAAGAACGTAAATTTTTTTGCTCAAGCGTTTGAAAAATGATAGGCTTGAACCTGGAGTAAGGATGCTACTAATTTTTTGTGAGGAGAAATAAATCACTAAACTATACCTTCTCTCTATGATTTGGTGTGATTCACCTTTTTCTTCTTCTCAACTTTGACCGTAAAACTTCTAATTAAATTGTTTTTAGCAATTGAAGTAAAGGTGGATGGAGTTGGTAGTGGGAAGGCACTTAGCAGAAGATTGTTGGTTGCCTTCTCCACTGCATTTGTTGCTGAATACGACGAAGTTTTATAAGTGAGATACCGAAAAAGCATCTGCTGGGTGGGAGAGAAAAGAAGGTTTTTGGGAAGAAAGAAACTAGTCTAAGAAGGAGTCTTCGGTGTAAATATTTTGAGGATTTTGGAAGGAGGGTGTGATAGAGAGATTAAAATCAACTATCACACTTTTTTACATTATTCTATGTCCCATTTCTCATGATAATTAAAAAAATAATTAATTAATTTATCATGTCATTGTCTCATTTTCTCATATATTTTGACTAATTTATTGCAATATAACAATATATAAAATACTGTATGAAATAACAAATTTGATCATCTAAGGAATAAAAATGGAACTCACCAAAATCTGTCAGATTCCACTAATGTATGTACGGTGGATTTTGTTTTCGAAAGGAAATTTTCAAATAAGCTATAATATTTTCAATCCTAATCAGTAATTAGAGTGAAAGATTTCTTTTTAGCTTGAGAAATTAAAATAACTAAATTTAAATTCCAAATTAAATGTTCTTTACCAATTGCATAATGTTACAAATAAAATCTAAATCACAAACCATTGCAAACGCAATCAAAATGAATATCAAAACAAGAAAGAAAACGATAAAACAGGAATTTATATGAAAATTTTGACCTTTTGACTCATTATAGAACACACCAAAAGCAGCATAATCTCCTCAACAAGTAACTTAATTATCATCCTACTCCTACATATAAAGCATAAGAATGACATATTTTCCTATATCCAAAAAACAAATTACATATATCTATTTATTTATTTATTTATTTATTTTTTACATATATCTGATACTTTTTTATGGACCACTTAGCCCCTTGAAAGATCCGCCATTGTTTTTAAATGTATGTGATAGGTATTACTAATGGATCAAATACGTGAGAATTCCTTTAAGTTGTATTATCATTTTGAATATACCACAAAAAATGATGAAAACATAAAAGTGTTTAATGTTTTGTAGGATTTCTTTTGGGATTTTTCAAGTTAGCTATGCTGACGTTAGTACTATGATGTAAGCTGTTACTATACTATCCTTTGTGTTGCCCAATAAACTTCTAAGTTTATATTTAAGATATTTCCCTTGCCTCTCCAAGGCAAAGTTCCTGAGTTCCCATAAACATCAATTGCTCACATTTCTTGTCCATAATTGGTAAAAATATTATAAAATAATATAATTTTAACAATTTAATAATAATTAAAATATTATCTTATAATTTTTTGGCTAATGACAGATGATTATCAAATGTCTACTTCTTAGCACCTGTTTATTTTGGGGATGCATTAATATTATACTAGATTTAAATACTCGCGGTTTGCTGCAAGGTACCTTTTCAATGATTTGTTTTTATTGCTGAAAATAACATAGACTATAAATGAAGAACCCACTATACTTTCCTCAAAAAATTGCAAAAGGCCAAAAAACTTTTAAATAATACTTCCTGAAGCCATTGTCTATAAATCAGAAGGATTAATCATTTAATATAAACAAAAAAAAAAATGGTAATCAAATGCATATCAACTCCTTAATCACGTTTAATGCAAAAAAAGAAAATACAAAGTAGAAATTTGTAAATTGGAAACGCCTATCATTTTGTTCTAGCTACGTCTTTGTTTCTTCTCTCTTCATTGTTGTTGTACACTCTTTTCTAGTAAAAAAAAGAAAGAGATAGTCAATAAACATATGTTAAAAAATGCTGTGATTTTTTTAAAACAATAAATGGGGCACCAAAAAAACTCAATATTAAAAAATTAATTATTTAACAAAAATATGTCTTAAATGATTCTGACTTGTCACTTTAGTAAACCAATTTTAGGGACTCCTTTTATATATGGGTATAGATTCTAAATCACAACTGACAGGCATGCAAGAGCTTCAATCAAATTTCATAGCTAGCATCCAAAAATTGAGAAAAACCTAAATTGTATATAGTTGGCATGACTATGACATTAATAGACAAAAGAACAATAGAAGATACCTCATATGAGCAAAATGTAACTCAACAAACCCCATGAGACATTAGAAAGCATGCGCAAGAATTAGTCTCTGATTGAGGTGCTTGAGCTATAGTCATCAATATTGGCCCCCAATATATAAGTAGTTGATCCCCTGAAGATGTCAAGAGGACTTCTGTTTTGAAGGAAGATTCAGTGATGTTGATTGCGCTGAGTCGGGCTTTGTAAACCAAGTGGTGTACAGAAACTGTTTATGAGCCCCTACATGGTTGCATACCAGGCGAAGCTTCTGCCTCTGTCTCATCCATTTCAACACAATTTTCATGTGATTCTTGCTAGTCAAATCTTTCAATCCAACGTCCTGTAAGTAGCCATGATTTGATTATCAATCAATATTCATTCCAATTGATGGCTAGTTTACAGAAAAAATGACTGAAAATTCATATGCACTCCATAACTATGTACAACTATTTAATCAAAAGACAGGCTTTTTAGGAGGGGGAGGGGGGACATTCGTTAGTTTTATTCATCTTCTACTCGCCTGAAATCAAGCTTTTACATTTAATGTAAACATTATGAATGGTCATGAAAGTGCCACCAAAGTCACATCGATTCAAATAAAAATCTTGCAGCACTGCTTCTTCTTTGATCGAAATAAAGTTTGTAACCTTACAAAAGATTAGGGAAGAAAAAAACAAACATTTAGATACAAAAAGTGAAGATGCTTAATCTACACGGCCCGCATGTTATGGTATATATGCACTTTGGCCTGGGACAATAGGTGAAGATGAGAAGAATTGCAGAAATCCATTAAAGCAAACAGATTTAGCAAAACTGTGCAGTTTGGTTGGGTATAAAGCCATAGAAAACGCAAATGGCACAATTGAAAATTGTTTCCCGTAGGGGTCTGATTTTGAATCATAAAGCTGATGTCTTGGCTAATGGCTGATGGTGAACAGAATAGAGTAGGCAGGACAACCATGACTCTTAAATTGAGAATTCAAATGCAAGTTATGCTTCCTTTGAAGAGAAGCAACTAATTTCCAATAAGAAATAGCATAAAACCATTAAAGTGAGACATATACCTTGACACATTCCCAGGTGTCTCCAATGGTGATAGGACGATTCTCCTTCACAATATCAAAGAGAACCCTAGTGATAGTCTGCCTCTGTTCAGGTGGAGTTTTGAGCGATACAGGTTTCATCTTTGGCTTCGATTTCTCAGCAAATAACCTAACTGCTGTCCCAAACATGCTGTCTTCTCGTCCCAGAACCCAAATCTGCACCTTGCAATACCAATACCAATTCTATAAAGAAATATTCTGAGTATAATATTTATTTAAAAAGCAATGTTCTTCACACTACTAGCATCTCACTACTACTAATCTATTAATTTGGGCAATATAGACTGAAGAATACACTCTTGCATACTTTAGTTCCACCAAGCTTTTTGAACCCAAATTAGTTTATAAAACAAGGCCTCTCTATAAATCAAAACCTGATATTAAAATTACCCATATGACCTACCTAAATCAACCCACCAACCCAATTCATTAATCACAAAAGCCATTGGCCTAGCTAAGATACTGACCTTACACGAAACAAATACCTAATCTAGTATAAGAACTACAAAACCAAACCCACGTTCCCTTAACTTTATTTCCAAATCTCATTAGCAAGAACGTATAGAAAAAAATTTCAAAGGTCAGCAATCCTTGACCAACTTACAAATTATTACATCGCCAACTGACACAAGAACCAAGAAAATAAAGAAAAGAAAGACACTGAGCATGGAGAACTCCAATAATCCTCTTTCAACAATAAAATTAAAAATTAGCCTATCAAAATCAGGTATGTAAACATGACACAATTTGTACCCATGAACAAATTTATATTGCATAAGACAGAACACCAACAGTTGGATGAACCCAAATGGTACCAAACATTATCCCAGAAGCATTATCACAAGAGGAAATTCCCAATCATTAACAAAGAACTTCACAAAAAATCTTTCCAGTATGCATAAACCAAAGATAGCCTATACATCCACTCCAAAGTCACATGCAAACAAGCTAAAAGTTGCAGAATTATGATTTAGCATTCACTGAACCAGAGATTCAAATCATATAAAAAATAAAGCTGATAAAAAAATCTATGCAACCCACCCAGAACAAAATACTCATCTACCATTTCACCAAGAAGGTCAAACATGAATCCAGCAATTCTATAAGCAACAAATATGTAAACTAAAGAAGCTCATTCCTAAATCATTAAAAAAGGAAACGAAGGTGTAACACTCCGAGACATGCGAAACAAGGAAGCCATACCTGAGGTTGCTACCGAGGCCGACAACCGAAACAGTGGGAGCTACAGCGGCGAATTTGTACCATGCCCTCTCTCTACCCAAAATCCTTCAAGCCCACTTTCTATTTCCTACTTTCTATCCTCCTTCAAACCGTAGCTCAGCAAAGGCTCACTCTTAAACCCAGATGTCGCTCTTCTCAAACTGAGAAGCTCTCTCTTCGACCCTTTTCGCTATTCAATCAGAAGATGGGTTTTTTAATTGGGTATAGCTTCGATTGGCCCTCTCTCTGGAGCTTGATCTTTGTCTTGTAGTCTAATGAGTGGCCTTCTTGTATTTTGGGCTTAGCTCTTAGGGGCGAAACGGGGGACTCTTTTACAATACCCATTTATCTCTCCTTAAAACATTTCACACACCTTTTGAAAGAAAAAGATAACCATTGAGAGAAAACAATCACACACCCTCCCCATTCCACTATATATCTATAACCAGAAGTTACTCCTCTCTCTTTTTATAATACTGGAAACCGCTCAGCTATTACTCCATTGTCGGATTGTTCACATATTTTGTTAGAAATCAGTGTATTCTTCACACCATGGTAGTTTTTGATGTTTTAAGCAAAGATTTATTATAGTTTTTGTTTAGTTAAATTGAGTTTGATTATAAATTTTAAAATTTTATAATTATAGCTTAATAACTTATATACTTTGAAGATATATTTTTAATATATGATAATATTGAACATGTTCAGTTCTATTTGATAAAATATTTTTACAAAGGAAATAAATTAATTATTCAGCTATAATTACATAGTTTTAAAATCTGTAATGAAATTAAGTTTATATTACGAAATTTGTTCAATTTTCAAATTTCGTAATGCAAAATGACTGGCAACCAAAAGGATGCAAACATCTCAAACTCTTCCACAATCTTGCACACCTAGAAACAAAATATGGTGGAAAACACTCCACTAAAAACTAACACAACAATAAATTCTTACTCAAAACATCAAATAATAGTGTGGCGAAAGGTAGTGGTTTTGACCTCGACCGTGTTTCTCCAAGAAGGGAGTGTGAAATGTGTTTAAGAAGGAAGGTAATATGGTATTTATAATATTTTGGGCATTGAAAAAGATAAATGGAGTGCTTTAAAAGAATCCCGGGCGAGACGTGCAGTTGTTCCTACACACTAGCCCATTTTATTTTATATAAGACCCAATCCAACGAACAAACCCGAAATACAAACTTTGGAGCTTGTGGAATGAAAACCCTTGTTTGGGGGTCCCATTCTGATCGAGCTTCCTCCTCTTCAATCGAGTTTCATCTAGGCATGGTTGACTACAGGAAGGTTGCTATCATTGTTGGAATCTTCTAGAGAAAATGCATACGAAAGAAAGTAGGAATGAATTAATATGAACGTTCAATTGAATAAACAACTAGATAAAGATATATTATCTTGTGTGGAAAATCCCGGGTGTATTTCCATGTGAATTAGGCATATAGAGAGACGTTATCATTTCAATTTATGATGAAGTTTTTGAGATTTGTCTGTATCTTCTTTTTCTATGAAAAATTGATGTGTGCATTTTAAAATCCTAGCAATAAAGGCATGAATCATGATGGTGAAAAACCGTTTCCATTTGTATCTTGCTTGGCTTGTAATTCATAAACTTATAGATTGGCTTTATTTGTGGTTGCACCATATGTGCTGTTCTTTGCTGGCTCAGCAGAGAAAGCTAAAACTGAAAGGTGACAAAGTGATTTTGGATTTATCGATGTGTCTAAATGTAATTGAGTATGATTTAAGTTTTGAACGAAAGTACAACTAAATATGTCTTAGAGGGGTTGAATAGGACACTTAAAAATTTTCATAAAGTAAAATCTTAAGTTTCAGAATTAAGCACAATATATTAAGTTTGATTTCAAATTAGTTTAGGTTTGATTATGAAAACTTCACAGTTTTAAAGCATGATAAATGTGAAACTTAAGCTCAAATAATTTACTAGAAGTAAGTAAATACTGAAAATAAAGAGTATAAAGAAGAGAAATGACTAAGTAATTTATAGTGGTTTAGTCATAATAAGACCTACGTCCACTCATTTCAAAATCCTTTGAGAGAGTTATCTTCACTATCTCCACTGGTTTATAGGATTCTAAGTACCTTTTACAATTATCCAACAGTTCTGTCTAAGCTTGGTTTTCCAAGATGCACCAAAAACCTTTACAGCTTTGACTATGTCTCTAAAAGACTATGTCTACCATTCTTGGGGTTACAACAAGAAGTATTAAGGCACAACAGCCTTTACAAAGAATATTTGAAAGATGAAGAAATCAAGCACAGAGTATGTTGTTATATACAACTAATATCTCAGTAAGCTCAATACACCAGAATGATGTTCAAGATAAGAGAGTTGATGTACACAAATGAAGAAGAGAATATGAAGACTTGAAAGCTCTTGAGAGTGTTTGCAAATGAAATTTTTCTTTTAATCTCTCTCTCTAACCTTTCTCATGAAGCTCCCCTTTCTTTATATAGCCTTCAAAAAATAGTTGTTGGAGGCATCATCATTTCAAATATTGCTATTGGAAAATGTCTCTTCTCTAGGTGTACTTTGTTACTTATGCATCTCCCTTTGTACACTTGATATTTCTTTTGGACGGCATGCCTTGAGTGATGCACGTTGGGCCCTTCTCCATTGCTCACCAAATTTCTGTTTTGTTTGCTTGAAGCTGGCTGAAGTGTTGTATGCTTGGTTTCTAAACAATATGCAGTGAGTGTTAAAGGCACTCTGAAGCCCATGCTTTGTTGTTGTGTGGCCCAATAAAGTGGGCTGCTTTTGTATTTTAATTAATATATAATAGACCAATTAAGCATGTAATAAAGTTAGGCTTAGCTGCTCATGTGAGGCAGACAAGAGGAGTCCGCAGCTTACTGCACATTGCTTTTCCCAAGCCAAGTTGCCTTGGAAAATAATACCTCTCTAATGCCAAGACTTGTTCACCAAGTTATATAAAAAGAACATCAACGGTAACAGGAAAGGCTTTAGAAAAAAATTATTTTCTCTACTGTAGGAGGCGAAGAAAAATCTGCAGCATTTGCAGATAGATTTTGCGGTAAAGAGGAAAAGTAAGTAATCAAAAAAAAAAAAAAAATGTTTCACAATTTAATTGGAAAGCTTCTCTACAGATTTTGCCAAGATGAAGAAAGGGTCAATTAAAATAATAGTTGACTTTGCCAAAAATAATTCCGGAATGTAAACACAAAAATACTAATTTTGTGTGGGAAGATGAAAAATTATGAACATTAAACAAATCTCAAGAATATTTTTCTCATCAAAATCATTTTTGGACATGTGAAAAATCCCTTGAACTACCTGTTGATTAACGCCTTCTCCTCCATTAGGTTGGTGATTCCCCTGTAGGAGCTGCTGAAGCAACTGAGCTGTGGCAGCTTGGTTAGAGGCCAACCCCTCAACTACCCTAGCAAGTTCCCTTATGGAATCCGAGGATGAACCCTCTCTAGAAGTAGGCATTATACCCCTGAACACAGAAACCAATTTACTACTTGTCCCAAATACTATCTATGCCACAAGGAAAATTTCCATCTTAACTTAATCCTCTTATATGCATGTCATTTCCTAAATGTTATGACCTATAATTCACCCATCTCAAAACTCACTGAACAATTCATAAACAACATTACAAACCTTTCAATCAGAAGAAAAACACATAGACATATGTATATAACAATACATATTTCATAACATCACAAGTCACATAATAAACACCAAAGATAGAACAGCCAAACATATACAATACATTTTTCAGATTTTTCCTCAAGTAATATTCCCTAAACCTTATGCTCTGATACCAAAAATGTAACACCTTATTTTAACTCATATATTTATGAAAAACACTTTTCATTTAACTCTATTTCATAAGGCAATTACCAATTAAAGGTTTAAACCTCAATTGGACAGCTTACTGCCCTGTTTTTGTAAAATATGAAAACGTGGTGTATAAATGTCTAAAAATCATTAAAAGCTCCAGATTATAATTTCATTGTGTCTAGAATATGTGGTAAAAATTTCATACAAAATCTCGTTGGTTTGGTGGGTCAATTAAGCAAAGTTTATATGCTGTCAAGTTTAGCAGTGAAATCCTGAGGGGTAACTTTGAAGAATTTTCTGTATTAATTGGCTAAGCCAAAAATCTTGAAAATTTGCATGCATAAAATATAGTGTTTCATGAGCTTAAAAAAAAATTATTTCATGCAATTATCTCGTGATTGAAGGTTCTAGTAAATTATTTCTTCAAGCTGGCCAGAAACAGGATTTCAGCACCAAGTACACTAGCCAATACTTGTCTTCTTAAAAATTTACATTAGTACACCAAACACATAGAACAAATATATGTTTCACAATGTTCTTTAGACTATTCAAATTACATCACATAACTCTGAAAATTTACATCACAAAAATTTCTCATAAAAGGGGAAAAACAGCCAGCAGCCACAAGCTAATCTTGATTTACCTCTTTTTCTTGTTCACCTGTAACAAATCACCAACACTAATAATATGAGAAATCCTTGATTTCTCAGTAGTTAGTCCAAACCAAGTTAAGGAGAGATATAACTGAAGAGAAATAGAAGAGAATACGAAGAAAAATACATAACCAAGTCTAGGGATTTTGTGGACAGCATTCATGGTTTGGTGCTCCCTTTTTGGCACCTTTGCATATTCATAGAGTGAGACACATTTAGTGCTCCCTTATTGGCACTACTCACTCATATGAGGCAGACATAAATCATTCAATCCACAAGTACCACTTCTATTTCCATTGTGGCACACCCCTAACACAAGGTTACACAACTTTCTTTGCCTTCTTCCCATAGCTTCTTGTTGAATTGCAAGTCACCATC
Source organism: Bauhinia variegata (assembly GCA_022379115.2). Lineage (NCBI taxonomy): Eukaryota > Viridiplantae > Streptophyta > Magnoliopsida > Fabales > Fabaceae > Bauhinia > Bauhinia variegata. The sequence goes on from CM039430.1 coordinate 9,345,757, forward strand.
CAAGTCAGAAATATGTAATATCAAACCATCATAAATACAGCCAACCAAACATTCATTCAAACACACAAAATAACAATAATTTCACTACACAATAATAAGTAATAAATATAGCAAGAAGTGCATAATTTCAGCATAATAGAAAACCTAATACTCATGCTTGAATTAAACTAACTACCTTGTGTATTCAATTCCTTCTTGCAGAACTCTTAGCCTTCTCTTCTATGATCTTTCTAACAGCTTTCTCCTTCTATTTGATGATGATTTGATGGCTTATACAAGTGGTTGAAGCTACAACAATCCTTATGCCTCAAGACAAGCTTTTCTCCTCTTGGTTCTCTCCTTTCTCCTTCACGCCTTCCTCTTCCTTTCTTTCCCTTTTATTTTTCTTTCCTTCCCTCTTCAGCTCCCTCTCTTTGCCGACTTTCCCCCTCTAGAATTCTCTAATTTTTATTTTATTCCAACCCTCCTAATTATATTTATTTCTTTCACAAATATCATGATATTGTGTAATTACTTTATTACTAGTGTCATGCTCCTATTGGTGGATACTTTGACCAACCTAATGCAAACTTTTGGAGCCTATTTGAATGATGAATGGCGTGGAGGACTAAGGGCTGCAGCTGCTCCCTTCTAGTCCCATTGGAACTAAGCCTCCCCTTGCTTCCTAGCTAATTCCCTTCAATGTAACCAACTTTGTTCAATTGACATTAGTTTAAACTATACTCCTAACCCTTTAATCCTCCTAATAAATTATCCAAATTTCATTCCATTTAATCCTCTTCATTTTAAGATAATGAGAGTTAAAATTGCATGCATACATATAATGGAAGGTAAACCAAGAATTTATTATTCAACTTCAACATTTTTCATCAACCAAAAACATAAAATAATTTTCATAATCCATCAACACTTTATGAAATCATATCACAATAGCATAAAACAATATAGGTAAAATAGATATTGATATCACAATATCATAAAACAAATATGGTAAAATAGAGGGTGTTACAAATATTTAGTGACCTTTCAATGGAGTCAACGACCGTTAGACCATATATGAAGTTCTTCAACCATATTGTTTGTGTCATTGCTTCAAAACATGCAATAAACTCAGCTTCCATTGTGAATGGCATCACATGACTCTGTTTCTTGCTTCCCTAGGATATAGCACGTCCACCTAAGAGAAAAACATATCCCGAAGTAGATATTAAAGAGTCCACATATCCTCCATGATCAGAATCTGAATATCTAATCACCTGAAGCTGATCAAAATATCTGCTGGTCAATCTATAATCCTTGGTTCCTTGTAGGTATCTTATAACCTTTTAGTAGCTTTCCATGTTCCATACCTAGGTTACTTTGATATCTTCCCAACACTCCTACTACGAAGGCAATGTCGGGTCTAGTGAAGACTTGTGCATACATTAGACTTCATACTACTAAAGCCTATGGAATCTTTTCCATTTGACTCTTTTCCAATGCTTTTTGGGGACACAAAAATTTATTGAATGTCTCCCTTTTGACTATAGGTGCACTATCGATGAACAATCTTTCATCCTAAATCTTTCCAAAACCTTTTCAATGTAGGCTAGCTATGATAGTCCTAATGTCCTTGAGGATCTATCTCTATGAATCTCTATGCCAATGACATAAGAGGTTCACCCGTATCCTTTATATCAAAATTTTGTGAACGAAACACCTTAGTTTCTTGCAAAAGTCCTAAGCCACTTCTTGCAAGTAAAATATCAACTATGTTCTCAACAAAACCATAAGAGACAGCATCGTGAAATTTATTATACCATTGACGAGACGCTTGCTTTAGTCCATACATGGATCTCTTTAATTTGCAAACCAAGTGACCACCCTCTTGGCATTCAAATCCTTCAAGTTGACACATATATACCTCTTCTTCAAGTTCTACGTTTGGAACAGTTGTTTTCACATCAATTTGATGTAGCTCTAAATCAAAATAGAATACTAAGGTCATGATTATTCTAAATGAAGCCTTCTTTCATGATAATTAATCAATGTCTTCCTTTTCAGTGAACCATTTGGCCACAGGTCTAGCCTTGTGCCTTTCAATGTTACCAGAAGAGTTCCTTTTGGTCTTGTAGACCCATTTGCATCCTACTACGAATGCCCCTTTTGGCAACTTAACGAGGTCCTAGACTTGGTTCCTAGTCATGGATTCCATTTCTTCTTTCATGACATCATACCATAATGTGAAATCTCTATTACTCATGGATTGTGAAGACTTAGTTGGATCATTTCTATCTCCAACATCATAATCAACTTCTTTGAGGTATGTAAGATAATCACTAGAAATTGCATGTCTCTTAGTTCTTGAAGATCTCCTTAATTCCACTTGCATTTCATCAATGGGTTCTACTAATTCTTGTTCAGTGGGTTCCATATGAATATGTTTCCCATGTGGTAACTCCTCATTAGGTGCGGGGATTATTACACATAACGGCATAATTGATGATTCCCTGGTTTCCTCAAATACCACCTTTTGAGAATTCCCACTCCCACTAATATCATGATCTTCAAGAAATTTAGCATTTCTAGCTTCACTGTTGTAGAAGTATGTGAAGGACAATAAAATCTAAAACCTTTGGAGCTGACTGCGTATCCAATGAAGCAACCTCTTATTGTTCTTGGATCTAGTTTCCCTAAATTTTGGTTATAAACTCTTACTTCAATTGGATAGCCCCATAAATGTAAATGTCTTAGGCTGGGTTTCCATCCATTCCAAATTTCAAAAGGTGTTTTTGGAACAAAATGAAACTCTATTTAAGACGTACAATTGTTTTCAAAGCTTCACTCCATAAGGATATATTTAATTTTGAGTTGCTGAGCATACTTCTTACCATGTCCATTATGATAAGATTTCTTCTTTTAGCTACACTATTTTGTTGTGGTATGACTGGCATTTAGTATTAGGCAACAATGCCCTCTTCTTGAAGAAATGTAGTAAATGGACTTAGTGCTTGTCCCCCTTTCAATATATCTGCCATAATATTCTCCATCCCTGTTTGACCTTACAATCTTTATTTTATTTTCCTTTTGTTTCTCTACCTCTATTTTAAAAATTTTAAAGGCATCAAGTGCCTCTGATTTATCAAACAAAAGATAAAGATACATGTATCTTGAGTGGTTATCAACAAATGAGTATCTCTGACCATTTAGACATGGGGTAGGGAATAGACCACAAATATCTATATGTATGATCTCAGAAGCTCCTTACTCTTATTGCCACCCTTGGAAGACTTGTTAGTCTGCTTTCCCTTTTTGTAGTCCGCACAAGTACCAAAGTCAATATAATCAAGGTCCTTTAAGATCCCTTCTTTTACTAACCATTTAGTTCTTTCAATAGAGATATGTCCCAATTTCCTATGCCATAATAAAGAGGAGTTCTCGTTTTTAATGGCCCATTTAATACCAATGCTGGTGTCATATTGGGTAAGAGACTTGCCTCAAAACTAAGATTCAAATTGATCTTGAATAAATTATCAATCAAATTTCCAGAACCAATAATTTCATTATTTTTAAAAATTTCAAAAGTAGTGCCACATTAATTGAAACAATATCCCAAAATGGAAAGTTTGGAAACAAAAACCAAATTTCTAGAAAATAAAGGTACACAAAAAGTGTTCTCATGATCTAAATGAAATCCCAACTTCAAGACCAATCTATAAGTCCCTACGGCTTCTACTTGTGAACGCATCTGGTTTCCTAAATATGCCTTGTTGTTCACTTCCCATCGGTTTCTGAATTAATCCACCTAGAAGCATCTATTAAACAAGATTCAAAACAAGTTAAGGCAGAGTTACCTTTCTTGGTGAGTGATTTCTTGTACTTTAGTAAAATTTGTCTTCATTTGCCCAGGTTTTTTGCAAAAATAACAACTAGTGGCTGTTTTGCCATATATTTCTACACTGAAAGACGCTTGTCTTTTCCAAGAGCACCATTTCTTTTCTTGGCATTTCCTTTTTCATGAATCACTAAGGGAGCAATCTCAGGTGTCTCATGCTTCAATCTCTCTTCCTCTTGAACACACATGATCAAGAGTTCATTGATTGACCATTTTTCCTTATGTGTGTTTTAAGAGATTTTGAATGGTCCATACTCTATAGGAAGATAATTGAGAATGAAATGCATAAGGAATGACTTAGTTATCTCCACCTTCAGGGATAATAATTTTTGCAACAATATACCTCGTTTCCTTGATCTTCTCTTGCGCACTCCTGCTTTTGACATGTTTCATTCCTGAAAGCTTTTTTATTAGGGTGCTGGCTAATGCCTTTTCAAAGCTCACAAACTGTTCCTCAATAGCCTTCATATAAGCAGTCGTTGTACCACATTGATGGATGGATCCCCTAATGGTCTCATATGAGATTTGATGAGCATTAGACTTAACTGATTAGATCACTACTATTGTTCACAGTGAGCTCTTTGGGCATGGGTGCTTTCTTCTGTGGGAGGAGGGGGTACCTCAATCACATGGAATACTAGATCCAAGTCCATACGCCCCAAAATTGTAAGTCACCATGTCAAACAAATCATCACCTCACAAACATAAGTATATTTGTTATCAAGCGAAAGAGTTCCCAACTGGTATGTTCATTTGCTAGACTCCTAACTCAGATTTAGTTTCTCAGATTGCACAATGCGAAATGTGAATGATCCTCACTAGATATATGTGTTTATGCTCAAGTCTCTCAAGTGTTTAGGTTTAAGATGTTTACTCTCAAGTTCATAATCACAGAGCAAGAGATACCAAAATTTGATTGTCAGTCTTACCTCCAATGCTTAGAGCAAATTGCATGCTTGAATCAAAAGGACTTTTCCTTGGTTGTAACGGGGCTTTTGGGTAAGGTAAAAAAGATTAATGGTGATGAAATCAAAGGTTAAACTACACCAAGAAGAGATTATGTGAATTCAAGGCATACCCTTCCAGCTCACTTTATTTTCCACTACCAAGCCTCATACTTGCATATTTTGCTTCTCCCTTCATTTTCAAGCTTTTGCTTTTCTTGCAGATTTTTTTCTTTTCTTTTCTAATTCTTTTCCTCTTTCTTCATTCATCATTTTTTCTTTTTCCAGAAATTTTTTTTCTATTTCTTTTTCTTTCTTCCTTTTTCTTGGGAGATTTTCATATCCTTTTGAGGCTCTTTTTTTTTTTTTTTTTCACTTCCCTAGTTACTAACGAGGCAACCTTTCCATGCCATAACTTCACACAATCCTTCAAGGTGTTGAGTTCAAAAATGGGGATACATCAAATGAATGGTATATGGCTTAAGATGTGCTTAAAAGAAAGGAAGGCTAAGGCTCAAAAAGGGTCAACTAGAAGAAATTATGCAAGGTGGGCTATGAAAGGCTAAATTGGTAAACCTAAGTGCCCAAATCACTTTCAAGCATGCAGATATAACTTTAAACATGTGGCAAGGCTTAGAGCAAATTTCAGATATCTATACCCTAGATTGAACAAAATATACACATGAAGAAAAATATCATATGAAATCTCAAGTTGGCTTGAATGTCCCAACCATTCACTCGGCTCAAATAACTCACTTGGACCTCATGATCAATCACATTATATATTGCACAAGTTTGAAATTTGGTTTTTGAGTTAGGATTCACTCAGCCATATTCACTTATGTCATGAGTTATTCTTGTTTAATATGAGAACTACACTTTCAAGTGATTTTCTTGTTCTTTCTTGCATGCAGAATTAAGAAAAAGATGCAAAAATTGAGATGTATGGAGTAGCTAAGTCATGCAAACATGCAGAATTTTCCATTCTCCACCACACTTAAAATTTGCATTGTCCCTAATGCAAAGGAAAAATAAAAACAGAATAAAATGAAAAAGATAAACAGAATTAATGATAAGAAAAGATGACAAAAATGAAAAAAATAGACAGAATTAAAAATGCAAACATCCCTGAAATTAACATGGGTTGCCTCCCAAGAATCGCCTTTGTTTTATGTCGATGGCTCGACCTTCTTCTTGCTCATAGATCTTCCAGCCGAATTGCTTCCACCATACAGACAGCATCACCTTCATAAAAATGCTTCAACCTGTGTCTATTCACTTTGAAAATTTTGTTAGTGTCAAGGCTCCTAATCTCTACAGCCCCGTGAGGATGGACATGAGTGCAACAAAAGGTCCAAGCCACCTTGACTTAAGTTTCCTAGGAAATAACTTCAATCTTGAATTATAAAGCAGCACCTTTTCCTCTACATGAAATTCTTTCCTAGTTAACTTAGCATCATGGAATGCTTTGGATTTACCCTTATATATTACCGAATTGTCAAAGGCTTCTAACCACAGCTCCTCTAACTCTTGTAGCTGTAATTTGTGCTCTCTCCCAACTAGATTTTAATCAAGATTACATTGTTTGACAGCCCAAAAAGATTTATGCTCTAGTTCTATAGGAAGGTGACAAACTTTGCCAAAGACAATCCTATAAGGTGATATGCCAATGGGAGTTTTATAAGCTGTTCGTATGGCCCATTAAGCATCACCTAATCTCAAACTCCAGTATTTCCTATCAGGCCTAACAATTTTTTCCGAGATTCCCTTTATTTTCCTATTAGCACTCTCGGCTTGCCCATTTGTTTGGGGGTGATAGGCAGTAGACACTTTATGAGTCACCTGAAATTTGTCTAATAAAGTTTTTAAGGTGCAGTTACATAGGTGTGTGCCCTTGTCACTGATTATTGCTCTTGGCATCCCATACCTATTCACGATGTCATTCTTAACATGCTTGACTATAGTTTTCGCACCATCATTCCTAGTAGGGAAAGCTTCTACCCATTTTGACAAGTAATCAACACATACTAATAAATATATATGTAACCAAAGGAAGAGGGGAATGGGCCCATAAAATCAATGCCCCATACATCAAATATTTCACAAACAAAAACATTATAAAGTGGCATTTGATTTCTATTACCAATATTCCCAGTCCGTTGGCATAGCTCACATGTACGATAGAATTGAAAACAATCTTTGTGAATGGTGGGCCACTAGAAACCACACTCCAACACCTTGTGTGCTGTTCTTTTGGGACCAAAGTGACCTCCTCCCTCATGGGAGTGACAAAATTCTAATATAGAAAAAATTTTAGCCTCATCTAAACAGCGCCTAATGACTTGATCACTGTAGGAGTGCCACAAGTAAGGGTCATCCCATATGTAGAACCTAGCTTGAGATTTGATTTTCTCTCTAGCATGCCTAGGTAGGTCTGGAGGAAAGGTTTTAGTTACTAAATAATTGACAATATCAGCATACCAAAGGAAAGTACTAGTCAATGCATATAACTGCTCATCAGGAAAAAAATCCCCTAGTTCTCAACTTGTTTCCCCAATTTGGATTCTACTTAGGTGGTCAGCTATATGGTGGTCAGAACCCTTTCTATCCTTAATTTTAAGGTCGAATTCCTGCAGGAGTAAAATCCATCTAAGTAGCCTCGGTTTAGCCTCTTTCTTTTGCAACAAGTATTTCAGAGCAGCATGGTCAGAAAATACAATCACTTTAAAACCAAGCAAATATGACCTAAACTTCTCTAAAGCAAACACAATGGCAAACAATTCTTTCTCAGTGACTGTGTAGTTGCATTGTGCAAGGTCTAAAGTGCGACTAGCATAGCATAAAACATAAAATTCTCTACCTTTCCTCTGTCCAAGTGCAGCATGAACTGCCTTGTCCGAGGCATCACATAACAATTCAAAAGGGATTGCCCAATTTGGGGCTTGGACAATGGGAGGTGTGATCAAACGTTTTTTCAGTTCATCAAATGCACACTTACAATCATCAAAAAGAATAAATTCAGCATCTTTAGTCAATAGGGCGCATAGGAGAGAGGCAAATTTTGAAAAATTCTTTATAAAACGCCTATAAAAACCCACATGCCCCAAAAAAGATCGAATTTCTCTAATTGTAGATGGATATGGTAAAGTCTGAATTGCTTCCACTTTAGCTTTGTCAACTTCTAACCCTTTAGCTGAAACAACATGCCCTAAGACAACACCATGATCAACCATAAAATGACACTTTTCAAAATTCAGAATTAGATTAGTTTCAATGCAGTGCTTAAGGACTAATTCTAGATGATGCAAACATTTATCAAAGGAGTTTCCATGCACAGTAAAATCATTCATAAAAACTTCTATGAATTTTTCAATGAAATCAGAAAAAATGCTCATCATGCATCTTTGAAACGTGGCAGGTGCATTGCATAAACTAAATGGCATGCATTTGAATACATAAGTACCAAACGAGTAGGTGAAGGTGGTTTTCTCCTAATCCTCTGGTGCAATGGGTATTTGTAAATAACCAGAATATCCATCTAGGAAACAAAAGAATAAATGACCAGCTAATCTCTCTAACATTTGGTCCATGAATGGGAGAGGAAAATGGTCCTTTTTCGTGGCTTTGTTTAGCTTCCTATAATCTATGCAAACTCTCCAACCGGTTTTAACATGTGTGGGTATAAGTTCACCATGTTGGTTGGTCACTACCGTGGTTCCTCCCTTTTTAGGGACTACATGAATAGGACTAACCCACTCTGAATTGATGGGGTATATAACTCCCGCCTCCACCCACTTAAGAATTTCTTTCTGCACTACTTCCATAATGGGAGGATTTAGGCAGCACTGAGGATCACGCTTAGGGGTTGCATTAGGTTCTAGAGCTATCTTATGGGTGCATAACATAGGACTTAAACCTTTTAGGTCAGACAATGTCCACCCAATAGCTTATTTATATTCCCTAAGGACTCTAACCAATTTTTCTTCCTGTAATTCAGTCAAGGAGTTCGAAATTATCACAGGTAATGTTTATTTTTTTCCTAAATACACATACTTTAAATTTTCAGGCAAGGGTTTCAAATTTAGTGTAGGAGGTGAAATATGTGATGAAATAACTTTAACATGTTATGCAGGGACTACTAATTGTATCTATCAAAGCATCATGCAACATAAAATCACTTTCAGCTAAATCCCTACTAAGCATGCTCTTAGCAATGACAGTTTCCAATTCATCAGATTTTTTCAATTCATAAACATGTTAGGAAATTTCATCAACAACATCCAATGCATATAAGGAGTTAACATCAGCAGGATATCTAATGGCATCAAATATATTAAATTTAATAACCTCATCATCAAATTCCATTATTAAACTACCATTGTGTATATCAATTTTGGTCCTTGAAGTTTTCAATAATGGTCTTCCTAGAAGCAATGGAATGTCCCTTGAATTACCCTCATCTCTCATATCAAGCACATAAAAGTCAGCAGGGACTACTAATTCATTTACTTGCACAAGGACATCCTCTATGACTCCACTAATGTACACATTACTTATGTCAGCTAATTGAATTATCAAGCCAGTTTCTTTTAAATTTCCTAAGTTCAATTTTTCATAGATATTTCTAGGCATGACATTAATTGATGCTCCTAGGTCTAACATAGCTTTTCCAAAAGAAGTATTGCCAATTTTACAAGGGATAGTGAACATCCTCGGATCTTGGCATTTTGCGGGAATTTTCTTTTGAAAAACAGCAGAAACATTTTCACCTACACTAATTTTCTCATTGCCAATTAATTTTCTTTTAAAGTGCAAAGCTCTTTAAGAAATTTAGCTTACGTTGGAACTTGCTTGATAACATCCAGCAGTGGATTATTTACCTCAACTTTGCGGAATGTTTCCAGAATTTCTTGATTAGCTTCATCATGCTTCTTTTGCTTGAACCTTTGAGGGAATAGTGGCTTCGGAATGTACCTATTTTCACCAGCTTTTTCCAGCTCTGTTTCTTCCTTTTTCTGCTGCTGGAATGGTGTCTTATTGCCACTGTTTTACTATTCAGAACTGGGCTGGCAGCATTGATCTTGCAGCTGCTCAGATCTACCTTGTTTCAGTGCTTTTTACATAATCTGTTCGGGTTATTCAGTTGCTATTAATGGCTGCTGTAGTTGCTCACTTTGCTTGAACCTTTGAGGGAATGGTGGCTTTAGAATGTACCTATTTTCTCCAGCTTTTTCCAGCTCTGTTTCATCTTCCCTCTCTCTTAGTTTCATAGTATATGAGCTAGGTTGCAGCTCACGCCCGCTTCGTAACATGATAGTATTCACACTTTCCTTCGGGTTGGCAAACAATTGGGAAGGTAGCTTGTTATTCATTTGGGCTTGGAAATTCCCAACCATCACTTCATTGTTGGAGATGCGAGTTTATAGTTGCTTGATTTGGCTTTCTAGAGTTTGGAATTTATTCTCAGAATCACGCCTCAAATCACTAAAATTCTTGTTGAATTCAGTTTGCATAGAACCCATTTGCTTCATAAGTTGCTCGAGCATTAATTGAGTTTTGTTCGCAGCTTAAACTTGTGGTGGAGGACGTTAAACTTAATCAAATCCTGGTGGATTATTTCTGGGTGGCCCTTATCTGAGATTTGGGTGATCTCTCCACCCCTCATTGTAGGTAAGAGCAAAAGGATCATACCTTCTGTTATTGTACATAGCATTTACCTCTCCCAGTTGTTGTAAATTAGGACATGAATCAGTTATGTGTCCTGGTGTTGTGCATATACCACAAATAGGTGCTGAAGCTGAACCGATCATCATTTGATTTATTATAGCTTGTAGCTGGGTAAGTTGGGCATTGGGGTTGCTTGTGGCATTAGGAGAGTGCATGAATGAACCACTTCTTTCCCCAAACTATTGAGAGTTCTGAGCCATGTTGTCAATTAGAGCTCGGGCTTGTGTAGGTGTTTTGTCATCGAGGGCTCTACCACTTGCTGCATCTATCATTCCTCCGTCATGGGATGCTAATCCCTCATAAAAATATTGGATGAGAAGTTAGTCGCTGATTTGGTGCTTTGGACATGAGGCACATAATTTGTTAAAGCACTCCCAATATTCGTGTAAAGTCTCACCACTAGCTTGTTTGATCTCGCATATTTTTTTACGAATGGACCCAATACGAGATGCTGGAAAAAAATTTCTAGAAACATTTTGTGAAGTTGCTACCATGAGGTGATAGATCCAGGCATTAGGTAGTACAACCAATCTTTGGCCACATCTTGCAATGTGAAAGGAAAAGCTCGCAGCTTCACTTGGTCTTTGGTAACTCCTTCTTGCTGAATGGTTGAATAAGTTATCATAAACTCATTGATATGGCAGTATGGATCCTCTCCTAGTCTTCCATGAAATTTGGGTAGCAAGTTGATGAATCCCGAATTGAGCTTCAAAGGCACAGCAAGGGCATGATATGTTATTGCCAATGGCTAAATTGTTAAGTCCGATTCTGCCAACTGTTTTAAGGTTGCAATCTCCTTTTCAGATGTAGTGTCAGGTTCGAATAGTGGATTGATGTTGAACCTTTCTTCCAATTCTGATTGGTGTTGGCTATTGGAAAGTATTCTTCCCCTCCTCAAGAACATAAATCAATGAAACCTATAAAACTCAAAACAAAGAAAAAAAAAATCAAATACTAACAATCCTAGCAGATTAAATTGTTGCTTCCTTGGCAACAGCGCCAAAATTTGTAAGATGTGTCATAGCCTCACAAGTTAAATCGCTACTCCCTTGAAAAATAATATGGTGTAGGGCAAGTAGGATCGTTCCCACGAGGAAGAATTAATTTAATATAATAGGATTGCTTTAAAAGAAAGTAAACTACAAATGGAAATAACAAAAAAATAAACTACTAACTACTTTTTACTATACCTAAGCAAATGTAAAGGAAAACGGGGGGGGGGGGGGGTTTGAATATGTTTGATCTAAAAAATTTTGGGTAGAAAAATAAACAAGAGAAAAGTGAATTGAGTGAACAGATTAATAAAGCATGCTTAGCATCGACATATCCTCACCATGATTGACACAAATTCAATCATTGACACGAATAGGTAAACCAATTTTGAATAGCTAGACTGTAGAATTTTGTACAACAAAATTCCCTATTTTCCCTTACCATTTGTTTTGTAACTAGAACGTCTGAGCATAAATCCTACCGGGTTCAATAACCTCAATACACTAGCGCATGAAATTTAATTGAACTTGGAGCATTAAGATCCATGGAAAACATCATCTAACCTGAACCATAAGGTCCACCAGTGGCTTTATGTAACTCAGATATGAAATCATTCTAATCAATCCAATTCCAAGATTAACTAGTTGTTACTTATGCCAAACTAATTAAGGATCCAGTCTTAACTAATTGGCTAACATTATGAATCAGTTGAAGATGTTGGTTAGCTACTCCAATAAATCCAAATAGATTCAATGACAATGCTAACAAATAATTTCAGAATACTCTAAATAATTTATCTAACATTTAAACCATAATCTTGTCTCACAAATTTGGTATCATGGCTTAGATAAGTCTAGCTAAGCATATAGAAATTTAAGCTACCATTAGAAAAGATCCAGTAAAATTCTGGAATAAATACATAGTCACCTTGAATGAAAATTAACAAAAGAAGTAGAATGCTAGTGACTCGGCAAAAGGGACAAGTGAAGTGTGGTGTGTTGATCTCCAATTCAGCAGTAACATATGTAGATCCAGTTCTGGCAGCACCTGTGTATATGTGTTGTATGTTCCTCTCCAGCCCCTTTGGCTATTTAAAATATATCTAATCCTAGTTCTACTTAACATAGGACTCTTAGATGAATTATAACTTTAATTACAAAGTCATTCCTAATCATACTCTAACTAGGACACCAAGTAGATATATTTTTCCAAGACTTTAATTGCACTTGAATTATGATTCCGGAGAGTCTTCTACGCTTAGGATCCTTCAATTTTGTATGACAAGGTTTCCAAGATGCCACGGCGTTGATGTATGGGCGCCATGGCGCTCAATTGGCAGAATTGCATTTTGCTCTCGGGAAGGCAGCGCCACGGCGTTAGGACATGTGGCGCCCAATGGTAGAATTGCCATTCTCATATTTTGCTTCCCTTCGACGCTTGAGTTGGATTATAACTCTTCTTCCATACTTTCAACTCACCTATTCCTTTAACATATCCTACAAAAAAGAGAGATTAATATTCATCAAGAATTCAAATACTAATGAGAACACAAATGTCAACTAAAAATATGCAATTAGGACTAATTTATATTTTCACCTATATGAACTCAAGAATGTGAAAAGTAATCTAAATCTAATAAAATAGGCTGAAAATGTGTCAATAATCCAAAGAAAATATGTGGCTGAAATGTGATCAAAATGAGTCCTAACAAAGAGCAATAGCAAGATAATTGAGTGAAAGTGGTGGCGGTGAGAGGATTTGGAGAAAGGAGGAGCCATAAGAGAAAAGAGAAGCGAAAAAGCAAGAGGGATTTTCGGAGAAAGAGAAGCATACACAAGCGAGAAGGGTCGAGAAAAGGGACGACAATTAAGGACAAGAACTCGTGAACGATTTGCCAGCTGGTCTGTTTCTCAACTCCAGTTTGCGATGACTAATCATTTTGTGAGTAATTAACTAGATCTTAATCCTCCTGAATTCTCTGAGCTTCTAGAAATTATCTTCATGAATTTCTAAGTTTAAGATCGAGTTTTTGGAAGAAAATTTGATTTACAATGTGCAATTTACTCCTTTGATTGCCGATCATGCTTGTTGATGCTTAAGCCAAGTTTGAAATCGAACCTGTAGCTATGTGTAAGCTGGGAATAATCCTCTTGAATTCTCTCAGCTTCTAGAAATCATTCCCATGAATTTATGAGTTTAAGTTTGAGTTTTTGGGCTTGTTTTTGGAAGAAATTTTGACTTACAGTTTGTAATTTACTCCTTTAATTGCCGATCATGCTTGTTGATCCTTAAGCCAAGTCTGAAATTGTGCCTGTAGTCATGGGTAAGTTGGGAATTCCTATTGTTTGGTTTCTTTTTCTTTTGATTTGCTTGGAATGAATATTGTTTAATGGGTAAGCCTATGTGGATTATGTAGACAAAATGTTTGACATAATGCTTTAGCTATTTGCTGTGCATTTTACCTACTGTCTAATTCTCTAGCCTAAGACCACACATTGGCTTGCTTGTCTCTGTGCCTTTCTTAGTCATTAATTAACATCCAACATAACATATGATTTTTGAACCCCATTCCTAGCTAGAAATATATAAGTCACTTAAGATATTCAAATGAAGTAGATATTTCCCATCATAATTCACCTCCTGTTACTAGAAACTATTGGTTGCTGCTCATCCTGTGATTACCATTGTCTTTCTTTCCTTATAATGTACAACACAACTGATTATTTGCTCTATTGTTCCTTAGTGCTGATTGATAGCCTTGGTCTTAGATTGCTTTCCAGACATTTGATTTCAAAGGGCACCCGAGTGGAAAGGCCAATTGGCAATGCATAATAATTGCCCAGTATATTGGAATAAAAAGCCTTGTTGTGTCTGTGATTATTGTGGAACAATTTGGATTATGGTAGTCATTGTTAATGAATATGATTTTCCTTTTATTGGCTAAAAGCCTTGTTGCATTCTGTGATTATTTTTCAAATGATTGATTGGGACTATTCTCTTGTTCTTGGTGATGAGAATTTTGCTATTGGTCATTAATCTAGTCTCTATTGCTGCGTTAATTGATTCCAAGTTGATGGAATTCCTACTTGAATAGGAACCTCCTATTGATATTTTGTCTTTACTTTTGGTGATTGATACCAGTCTCAGAATAATAAAATGTTGCTTCTGTGTTTCTAGAATTTCAGCAGCAAATGCTTCCATGATATCAGCTTGATTTTTTTTTTTAATTGAACACTCATTGTGAGGTGTTGTAGGGAATGGGCTTTTATATATGACAAATGGGGGTTTGCATACTTATTGGTAGCATGAATTTTCAAGAATAATGCACTGAGTTTGCACTTAGGTGTGTTGTCATTTGAAGCTAGGGAGAGAGGTGTGATGATGGCTTAATTTTCGGTTAGCATTTTCTTTTAAATTTTTGTTCAGGTCTTAAAGATAGTACATGCTGCAATTGAGAGAAAATGGATTAGCTAGGATTTTGATTTTATTGGCATGAGTTGTGTTTGAATCCAATAGTATTTTTTTATAAATATATTTGTAGATCATGTTTTGAGTAAGTATTTTCATTTGGGGCTTGGATTGAGCTTTGCATATTTTAACATGTTTGTGAAAAGGGAAATGAGGTTCAATTTTATTTGTGTTAATACTTTAGCTTACCACTGCATTCTTTCATTTGGCTATCTTCTTGAGGTATGTCAAAAATTGAATGCCACTGACATTGTTCCTTTTCTTTAAAAGTATTGAGCTTGTTGATATGTTGCTTGTTGAGAATTTCATTTGAATGAATGCTTGAGCTTGGAGATGAATTTATTTTCACATTTTGTACATTGACATTGGAGGTTAGTTTTGGAGTATGGACCCAAATTTTGATTATCCTTGGAGTATGCATATTGGCATTTTTGATTGTGTTTGTCAGGAGGGTGCAAAAGGAAATGATGGGACTGAGAATAAAAAATAGAGAAACAAAAAAGAATGGTGTGACTCGGGTGTTAAAAAGAAAGGTAGGGTGCAAGAGAAATTGACAGTGTGGGATTACAATGGGTGTGTGAAAAAGGAAAAATTGTAATTCGTAATTCTTATTTTTTTGCCACTTTCCCCATGTAATTTTTGTTTTATCTCGTTCCCAGATTTTAAATTGTAATTAGGGTGCATACACTTTAGGATGCATTTGAATTTTTGGAATCCCGAGGCCACTCATTTATCATGGAAGGGTAGGTGGTCTGGTATTTTATAAGACTGAGCTTACACTATCTGACTTAGGTGAGGATAAGCATCATCTGGAGGGACTGTTTATCCATCTTGAAGGATGGAAGGATCCTAGGTTCATTTAGAAAATTCATGCATACATGTTAATCTTTCCGCCATTTCTTTAGAGATTATAATATTTAGAGTAAAGGCCCTTTTACCCCCCTGACAGTATCCGAAAAAACAAATACCCCCTGATACTCTAACTTTCCCAAATTAGACCCCGACAAATAAAATTAGACTCCATCATCGCCCACTAACAATTTTTGCCTACATGGCAAGTTAAGTGCTGACATGGCGATTAATAGGTAATGTGGCAGACAGTGAGTGAGTGATGTGGCCAAATCAACTCCAACTCAGCTTTTTTTTTTTTTTTACCTTTTTTTCCCTTCTCTTCGGTGACCACTACCCAGCTCCTTCTTCCTCCTCTTTGTGCCACAATGAAAGTGCAGATTCAACCATCTTCGGCGGCTCCCCCAAGTTGGAATGTCAACGAGAACAGATCCACTTTGCAAAATGTTTCCCAATGATGAGTCAAGAAAGAATGCCTTCGAAGGTGGTGTCCATCCATTCACTGTAACTTTAAGCCATTTGCCTTCCTTTATGGAGCACAAAAACCTCTCTAGTACTCCCCTATGTTTTGGATAACGAATCTAATCCAAAAGCAATAATGCATTCTCCTTAGTAAGTGGTGTTTCAGATGCTGAAAAACCAACATTCGAAGGACATAAGTGAGAGATGTCAGAGGCTCCAACACAAGTTTTCTTCTATCATCATATTATGGGTTCCTTTATGGTGAAAAATCTTTGATTTTCTTTTCTCTGTTTTAGGGCAATCGATTTGGTGCAATAAGTTCATAATTTTATGCATCTTTTGGTCTTCATGTTGCACATGGAGTTCCAATGGTCAAAAGCAAAACTGGGTTCGATGGAGTTTGGGAAAAAATATTAATTTTTACATAATAGATTGGATTTTCTTGTAATCTTTGTGAGATATGTCCTCTTAGCAACAAAACCAAGTTAGGGTTTCTCATTCTATGCACTCTGAGGTTTGGCACAAAGAGGAGGAGGAAGGAACTAGGTAGTGGTCACCGAAGAGATGGGAAAAAAAGGGAAAAAAAAAAAAGCTGAGTTGGAGCTGATTTGGCGACATCACCCACTCAGTGTCTGCCACATCACCCATTAACAGCCACGTCAACACTTAACGTGCCACGTAGGCAAAAAATTTTAGTGGGCGATGATGGAGGTGGACTGAGGTTTCGATATGGGAAACGTTTTATTTGTCGAGGTCTAATTTGGGAAAGTTAGAGTGTCAAGGGGGTATTTATTTTTTGGATACTATCAGGGGGGTAAAAGGGGTTTTACTCTAATATTTATTTTAGCGATAAATAAGATACAATTTTGGTCATATCTTATTTTGCATAACTAATTTGGGTAACTATTTTTTACGGATGCTATGAGGTGCCTAACACCTTCCTCATGCATAATTGACTCCCAAACTCATATCTAGTTTGTATTCCAATGCCTTTCTAACAAAAAAAATAAAATAAAATAAATAGGGTTTCCAATTGTACCCTAATTTTTAAACAATTGGTGGTGACTCCAAAAAAATTTAAAATAAAAGTCATTCCATTCTTTGTTGTAGCATTTTACCCCCAAAGGGTACATTATGATAGTTTGGCAACTCCACTGCAGACAAGTTCGAGAGTTAAGCCCAATAAATTAGTTATGCAAAATCTGATATGACCTATGAATTGTGTTTTATTAATTGCTTGTTTAATTTCTGTTTATGATGTTTTGTTTCACAATTATCTGTTACATGTTTTTTGTAGGTTGGGTTGAGTAGTTTAGGAATAAGGTTTGCTTGCTCTTCCCACACACGAACACCAACACGTTCCCCCCACACCCTTTTGGCTCTATACCCTAGGCCACCTTAAACCTAGGGTTAGTAGGAGGCCTAGTGTTGTTATCAAAGGTTTATCCTTTGGTGATCTACATGAAAGTCTCCGTTTGAACTATGGCTATCATTTTACTCATTTGGATTTGTGAAAGGTTTATGCGTTTGTGGACCCAAATTTGTAAAATGTGAACTCTATCAATTTGGTGGGGGCAGTTCAAGGACCTAATACTATTAGGACATTAGCCTTTTTTACAAAGCTGTGCACTTAATGCAACCATAATGCTGCCCAAATTAGGTTAGAACCTGGCTTGTAGGTTAGAAAGCCTAACCCTTAAGGTGACATGTGATATTTGGACAATGGTTAAGAGCACCTTGTCAATTTATTTTTTCTTCTTTTATTTGAGGTTGGCATTTTTCATGTCTCTCATTTTTCCAACATTTATTTTTTTCAAAAAATTTCAAAAAAATAAAATAATTAAAAAAATAAAGTTGTTAACATGACTTCTGAAAAACAATTTTGGAGATTTGGCCCTTCTCAAAAGCTTTCATGGATTGAGATTCAAGTGTAGCAAGCCAGAGCTTTAGTAGTCATTGTCAATTCGTTTTTACTTTCTCAATGAAACAAAAAGTTGTATTATTTTTATTCTTGATTTGGAATTATAACTTTGTAAATGCTTCCAATGAAATGTATATAAATTTGAATTTCCGCATTATATAGTATATCATTTGTTTTGGGATTAAAAAAAAAAAAAACAAAGAAATAGCAAAAAAGGAAAAGAAAAGGAAAATTTTAAAAAAGAAATCTTAAGTTCGTATATGCATAAAGGAATCATTTTACCTTGTTTTATCACAATTTTTCAAAGTCTATTATGGGATTCATTTTCTTTTTTTTTTTAAAAAAAAAACCCTAATGAAGAAGAAGAAAGAAAGCTTTTTAAAGAAACCCTTGCTATGTGAGGTTTCCTATGTCAGCTTAATAAAAAGGTCAAAATTATTTTTGCAAACTTTAACAATGTCAAAGGTCATGTTAACAACCAGTTTTTAAATAACTTAAATAATAACCAAAAGTTAAAAGATTTTTTTTTCATGATTTAGCCAAATATGAGTTTCTTGTGCCAACAATAATTTATCACGTTGTACATATTGTTCATGCAAAAAATGGTTTTCATGTCAAAAATGAATTTCTTAAACATCCTTGCTGACAACATTCAGTCCATTTAAATTTCTCATGCCAAAGATAAATTTTCCATGCCAAAAATAAATTTTCATCCTAAAATGAGTTTATTATCCAAAGGACATTCTTGTCAACAATATTCGACCCATTTGAATTCCTCTTGCCAAACTTAAATTTTCTTTGCCAAACATAAATTTGTCTCGCCAAACCTAGATTTCTCTTGCCAAAACTAAGTTTCCATGCCAAACTAAGCTTTTTATCCAAAAGACATTTTTGTCGAAAACATTCAACTCATTTGAATTTCTCTTGTCAAACCTAATTTTTCTTTGCCAAAAATAAATTTTTTTCTAAAGGATATTCTCGTCGAAAATGTCCAACTCATTTAAAATCCTCTTGCCAAACCTAAATTTGCTTTGCCAAACATAAATTTGTCTTGCTAAACCTAAATTTTTCTTGCCAAACCTTAGTTTTCATGCCAAAATGAGTTTTTTGTCCAAAGGACATCTTTGTCGAAAACACTCGACTCATTTGAATTTCTCTTGCCAAACCTAAATTTTCCTTGCCAAACTTAAGTTTTCATGCCAAAATGAGTTTTTGTCCAAAGGACATCTTTGTCGAAAACACTCGACTCATTTGAATTTCTCTTGCCAAACCTAAATTTTCCTTGCCAAACCTAAATTTTCATTGCCAAACCTAAGTTTTCATGCCAAAATGAGTTTTTTGTTGAAAGGACATCTTTGCCGAAAACACTCGACTCATTTGAATTTCTCTTGCCAAACCTAAATTTTTCCTTGCCAAAATGAGTTTATGGTTGAAAGGACATTTTTGTCAAAAACATTTGACAAAATTTGAATTTCTCTTGCCAAACATAAATTTTCCTTCCCAAAAAATAGATTTTCATGCCAAAAATAAGTTTTTGCCCAAAGGACATCCTTGTTGATGATGTTCAGCTATTTAAATTTATCTTGCCAAACATGAATTTTCTTTGCAAAAAATAGGTTTCGTGCCAAGAATGAGTTTCTTGTCTAAAGGACATTCTTGATCACAATGTTCAACTCATTTAACTTTCTCCTGCGAAAAGTATTTTTACGCAAGAAAAAAAAATGTCCCACCCATTTGCCATTTGTGGTTTTTTTTTACAAAAAACAAAATAAAAAAGAAGAGAGATTTCTTGCCAAAAATATTTTTCATGCCAAAAGCTCATTTGCTTTCCTGCTAAAGAAATTTTTTTCATGCAAAAAAAACACACACACACATATATATATATATATATATATATAGATTTTTGATGCAAAAAAAGAAAAGAAAAGAAGAAATTCAAAAATAAAAAATTTCTTTGCCTCAAAGTCTTTCTATTTTCTCTTCTCAATCAATTGCGCTCTGTCAAGCAACCTATCAAGCTCATACTTAGAAATGCATCAATAATAGGAAAGAAAGAAAGTCCAAAATGCAACTTGGAGGCCAAAGTGGATGAGTTGAAGTCGAAGATGAATGAAATGATGCAATTGTTGGGAGGAACTTCAAAATGCCTTAGTTCTCAGTGTAATCTTGACACTGAGATTGATGATTTGACGTTAAGGGTCAATGATATAGCGAGGTAGTTAGAAGAGAATTTGAAATTGAAAGGGCTGATGGAAAAAGTGGATGAGCCTACACAGGCAATGACCTCTATTGCAAAAAGACTGCTATTTTGACTTCTTTTGGTGCGGTAAATGCTGGAGTATTTCCTCAAACTATACCATTAAATGCAAACTTGGCTTGTCATGCAAAGTCTAGCTCAACATTGCCATGTATTCAAAAGACCCCTGGGGGAGTGGTAATTAGTGTGTTACCTAGTTCAAGTAAGATTCTTCCGAATTACCAAGCATCAATTCATCCCTCCCACCCCAATTCACTTAATTTCATCCCACCACCTCAACCCTACTATCCAACCTCACCAAATCCTACTCATTTGCACAGCTAGCAAATCCTCATACCTATTTTGCTCTTACACCTTTGGTTAGCCCTAATTACCAAAATAAACATGACAAGAAGGCACCTTACCCAAATATTCCCATTCCAAAGTTAGAGTTGTTTAGGCATTTACGTGATAAGGGTGTTATGACTCCTAGACATATTCGGCCCCAACGACCACCATCCCTCACTAGTACAATCCAGACCTCAAATGTGAATATCATTGGGGAACTATTGGACATTCCATTGAAACTCGCCTTGCTTTTAAGGAAACTGTCTTGTTAAGGCAAAGGAAAATTGTAATTGAAGGAATGGGAAGAAGAGTGATCATCAATACTAACTCTGCGCCTAATCAAGCATGAAGTAAATGGTGGAAGACTATTCAGAAGATGAGGAATGCTTGCTTGCTATAAAGCATCTTTGAAGAAAATTCAAGAGAGAGTAGGGATTAATCAGCTGGAAAATGGAATCATTACAAAAATTTGAATTATTTTAAGAAATGTTTGCTTTTGCTGTTAATTTTTGAATTACTTGCACTTTGCTTAATTGTCATCAAAGAAATAATTTTCATGGAGATGGTTTTCATTTCCATTTTCCATGCCAAACTTGCATCATTATTCCGTTTTCTATTCAATGTTTATTGACCTCCATCTAGGTTCTTTCAAAATTTTCTTCAGGAGTCTTGAGAAGACGAATTTTTTTTGCCTTCTGTAAGAGTTGTCGTTGACTCACAAATTAATTCACTACTCCCTTAAAATTATATAATATAATATAGGGCAAGTAGGATCGATCCCATGAGAAAGCTTTAATTCAATCTAATAGAATTGCTTTAAAAGAAAGTAATAAACTACTACTAATAAAAGAAATAACACTACTAATTATAAGAATAACCTAATGGAAAATATAACTAACTAACCTAATATGCCAATCACACAATTAAGGAAAAAAGGGGGGTTTTGGATATATAATTGCTGAATAATAAATTTTGGGCAGCAAGTAAACAAAAGAGAGTAAATAAAAGTGGATTGATTGGATAATTGAGAGAAGCATGCTTAGCATCGACATATCCTCTCCATGATTGACACAAATTTGATCATTGACACATAGGTAAATTAATTTTGAATAGCTTGACTGTAGAACTTTGTACGACAAAATTCCCTATCTTCCCTTACCATTTGTTTTGTAACTAGAATGTCTGAGCTCAAAACCTACCAAGTCCAATAACCTTAATACACCAGCACATGAGATTTAACCAAACTTGGAGCATTAAGATTTATGGAAAACATCATCTAACCTAAACCATAAAGGTTCACCAGCGGCTTTATGTAATTTAGATCTGAAATTATTCTAATTAATCTAATTCTAAGATTAACTAGTTGTTACTTGTGCTAATTAATTAAGGTTCCAGATTTACTTAATTAGCTAACAATATGAATCATTCAAATAGGTTGGTTAGCTACTCTAAACAAATCTAAATGGATTCAATAACAATGCTGTCAAATAATTTCAGAATACTCAAAATCAATTTATCTAACATTCAAATCATAATCTTGTCTCACAAACTTGGTATCATGGCTTAGATAAGTCTAGCTAAGCATATAAGAAATTAAGCTACATACTAACATATCCAGCAAAATTCTGGACTGAAAGCATGGTCACTTTGAACAAAAATAAACAAAAGAAAAGAATACTAGAGCTTCGGCAATAGGGAACAATGGATGAATGTCTTCAGCTCTTGATGTGTGGCATGGTCAGCAGTGATGTCTTGTGTCTATTCGATGCATAGATGGTGTGTGTGGCGTGGTGGTATTCTCCAAATCTGCATTCTTGAAATATATATCTAGAATTAAATCCTAATCCTATTCAGCCTTGGCCTCTTCCAGCAATGGGAAAAATAGAATTCTTTTCCAACTCTAACTCCTCTTGTATAATTGAGAAAAACATTGGTCTTTTGAAATGGGGTTACTAAGCCAGTAAACGACTTAGTGCCACTTAGAACCAAAAAAAAAAAAAAAAAAAGGACTTAGAGCCAAATCTTTATCATTAAGGGTCCTTGCTCGACTAACTTCTTAAAATAGTGCTATTGCTAATATATCAAAAAAAAAAAAAACTTTTATATTAGTCACCCAATATAATTGGATTCAAAAAAATAATGAATATAAGGAAAGAGACAAACATATGGACAACGCTTTTGGTTAGGAGTGCAAGAGAGAGAATAAGAGGATTAATTCTTTTGACTGTGTGGCAAAATAACAATTGAAATGATTCAGATATTTTGATTTGTTAAGTAATTGTTCTCAAGCAGGCTACTATATATCTTCACATTGATTATTCATTAATATTACTAGATTGTTCCCCGTACGTCAAACGCACGGAAAGGATGTCTTAAAAATATATGAACTAAAGGAATGTGTTAAAAATGGAAAACTACATGATAGAAGTTGGAATTTATATTGGCAGCACATGAGTATGAAATGTAAGTGATGTTTTCCTCGTCACTGATGGGTCAAAATGGTAAAAGACTAAAACAAGTTGTTTATATGCATTTAATACCTGAATTGGTGCACTTATGTATTATTACAATTACAGAACAACTGAAGCATTCATTCAATGGCCCAAATGTTGTGATAACAATATATCGAAATACAATAACTTCCTAATATAAGTGAATATATGCTTTAGATAATCACAAATCGGAATAAACTGACAAAGTGTAATAACATAATCAGAAAATGCTTGGGATAAAATGGCAAAATTTAGTCTGACTTAGCGTCATACCAAAACACAAGTGCATAATAGATAATGTTCTGTTGTAGCGGTAATGGCAAAAGCATAAGAGCGAACATCTATAATGAATGATGATGGTCTTGGCGGGGATTTCATTGTTCTGGATATAACTCATCACATCCTCAGCATATTCTCCAAAGAATGTACAGTTAAGAATTGTATCACTGCATAATACCACACTATAAGCGAGGTTTCAATGAACAAATAATGGGAGCAGTAACAGACTGAGAATCTCTAAGCAGTAGCCTACTTTTCATCTACAAGCTTCGGCTTTTACCATATTTTTTTTATAACACCAATTACATCTAGGTAGAAATTGAAGAACATATGAATTAGTTGACTATTGAATGCACTAAATTTCTTAATTGGTGCTAATAAAATTAATTACATACCCACGAGAGAGTCAGAATGTTTTTCAATAGACAAAAAAAAGTCAAGGCGTATTATTGAATTTTTTATAGGTAGTTAAACAAATGTAATATAAGACGTTTATTGTTGCATTTTATATATGTAATCAAATTTATAAAGCGTAAGAACTATTTATTCTATCGTGTTACAACTTAAGAATTAGGAATTTAGCTTATATTAATGGTATCTTGATAATTTATTATTCATGAAAAATATATAAAATATTTTTATGTCATATATTTTATAATTTGTAAAATATCTTTTTCAATTTAAGCAGTTGACCAGTCACCTAGTGGTTGAATAGTAAACTCATAACCCGGTGACTTGTTCTAGTCAATGTCTAGACCAATTTTAAAAACAATGCTAACTACGGGTAGTCAAGTTGAGTCTTGCTGTCAAGAAATAGTTAAGCCTAAAAGGTATAACTGTTAAACTTAAAAGTTGTAATTGTTTGAAGTGTGAACAAAGGATAAGTCTACTCATACCAAGTGCAGACATTTAATTTAAGAAAAAATAAATTAGCAACAGAGGGATGTGATTTCTTGAATATTAAGTCACAAAGTCTTGTGAGGATGTACACTTTCGGAGGGGATACCCTTTTTCATTTTTTAGAGGTGTCGCTATTAATTGTTTAGAAAAATTTTAAGACAATTGAAAATTTTTATTTTTATTTTTTTGAAAGAAGAATTAATGTACCACTTGAAAATGGGTTCAGGAGTCTAATTATGGGTGGGAAAGGTCTTAGGCACACCACATGGTTACCCTATTTAGCTACGAAGAATAATATAACCAAAATGTATTTTATTCAATACCTAAAAATAATTACAATTACTAGTGAAAATAAAAATGAATTGAACATGTGAGTCATGAAATCTAAATGAATTTAGGGTTTCCCATCTTTCAAGACCGAATGATCGTCCCTCCAAATGACACTTATCCTTACTTAGGTTGAGTAGTACAAGCTCTGTCCTATATAATGACCGGACTACTTATCATTTCCATAAGTGAAGGGCCTTTGTATCTTATAAACTTATGCCAATTTTCCTAGAAAATGTATGAAAGAAAAATTACATTGTGAAAGAGGGGAGTGGAGTACATACAAAAATATAAATGGGATGAAAATTAAAGTATATCATTTTTTTTCTGAATGAATTAACAAAGAAAATAAGGCAAAAAGAAACCAAGTGGCCATGATATATGTGCAGGGATTCGGTTTACAGGTGACATATCCCCATCAAGCTCTTTCCTTTCTTTGCTTTTCCTTTTATTCTGAAATAACCAACGAAGCACATATATCAAATAGGAAGAAGTGAAGGCAAATCAAACACCTTTTTTTAATGCCATGACAATGATAGCCATTTGACATATTGCAAAATGAACAAATTTGCTAGTCTAAACACCTGAAGAAAATGCTTTGCGCTCCCACTAATCATCCAAAAACCAAAACCTCATAGAACTCCCGATCCATAAGAATGGGTGCACCTATCTCGGGAACACCAAAAGGACTAGGAACCCAAGATCAAAGCTACCGTCTGACACTTACTACTCTCAGATGCAGAATAAAGTGTTAAAATTATTGCTTGTCAGTATGTTAACTGGAAGCAAAATCAACTCTTTAATGAACAAAGCACCCATACAGACAGAGCATGTAACCGTATCATGGTGGCAAACAAAAATCAGAATCTAATCTTCCAATCATGTGGTTTAGCAACAATCAAGGATGCCGCTCATGATTTCAATATGAATGTAGAACAAAAATTATAGCAACTGATGTGTATGACAGAGACGGAAACCTTACTAGCAATGACGAGATTGCCAACGAACGGGTTCAACTAGATGCCGTGAGTGGGTGCTTTCTCCTACTTCCTTTAGAAACCTTTAACGAATCTCTAATCTCACCAATCTCTCTTCTTTTGTCGATGATCTAGTGCTCTCACGTTCTTGGTTTCACGTCAAAAGTCCTCTAAACCCTAGCAGCATGCTCTCTTTATAGTGCAGCCAACTCTCACCCTTGTAGCCATTGATTGAGCACATTGTGCGTCCGAGAGATTTGCGTGAGTGATCTTGAACTTCCTTATCTCATGATCTCAGTTCTGTTGAGGCAGCTGATCTTTCTCCCACGTCTACATGTTTCCACATTCCCTTGTTTCTTTTCTTTTCCTTTTTATTTTCTTACTTCTTTATTTTGCTGTCATGATAGAAAAACCCTAGACCTAACGGACTTCATATCAAATTGGCCCAATTTTAAATGGATCACAGTACACCTAGCCTAATTTATTTAAAACAACCAAAAAAAAAAAAAGTAAAATAAATGAAGAAACCAAAAATCTGGACAAACTATTATGTCCATAGTTTGCTCTTTTTTACATGTTTTTTACAAAGGAGCAAGAAGAGCTTCAACTTATCAAGACCATTGCGCAAGAAACATGTAAAGATAAGAGGACCTGTATTTTGGCTAGGAAATGCTAGATACCAAACTTTTAATGGCTGAAATGAAATTGATATTATATTGACAAAGTAGAAACATTGAAGTGACAACACAAAAGCCAAATACTAAGCTAAGAGAATTAAGTCAATGAGTTAACAAAATTAAATCATTGAGCTGATAAAATTAAAATCATTGAGTTGACAAAATTGAAACTGAAAATTACAACATTGAGCTTATGAAATTAAAATTATTGAGCTGACGCATTGAAACTTTGAGCTGACAAAATTTAAAACACTGTTGACAATTAAAATCTTGAGTTGACGTCATTGAAACTCTATGCTAATGAAAATAAAATTCTGAGCTAACCAAATTAAAATCATTGAGCTGACAAAAATTAAAATTCTAAGCTGACAATTTAAAACACTACTAAAAGAAAATTAAAACTTTGAGCTGACGCAATTGAAAATCTGAGCTAATGAAAATTAAAACTCCAAGTTGACAAAATTAAAAACATTAAGTTGACGTGATGAAACTTTGAGCTGACAAAATTACAATTTTGAAATAGATTTCACGGCTAGGAAATTAAAAATTGACCAAACCAAATCAGTATAAGATCTTTTGAAATGATCTTTCACGAGTTGAAAATTAGTGGTAAAATTTAAATTGTTTGAATCAAATTGACCGAAATCAATCAATATAAGATCTTTTGAAATGGACTTTCATGGCTGGAAAATTAATGGCAAAATTTAAATTGTTTGAATCAAGTTGACCGAAATCAATAATAAGGCCAAGATCTTTTGAAAGGATCTTTCACAGCTTGAAAATTAGTGCGACAATTTAAATTGTTTCAATCAAATTGACCGAAAGCAATCGATAGAAGATCTTTCGAAATGATCTTTCATGACTTGAAAATTAATAGCAAGGATTTAAATTGTTTCAATCAAATTGATTGAGATCAATCGGTACAAGATCTTTTGAAATGGCTTTCATGGCTCAAAAATTGACAGTGAGATAATTATTGAAAAGAAGAAAAAAAATTTAATGGCAGGAAAATCAATCTTGACAAACTCAAATTTTCTTTCTGGTCGAACCCAAGCAGAATACTTTGTTTCATTACCCCTCTTTACATGTTTTCTTATTGAGGGAGATGATAATCTTTGCTTAGGACCTCATATAAGAAACATATAAAGATAAAACATAAGTATTTTGTCTAGGAACCACTGACTGTCCCCAAAGCAAGATTTTTCTTTTAGACATTATTTGCCTTTGATAGACGAGTCACAGTGAACCCCTTGAGAAGCATTTGGCTTAATCAATTGTGCTCTTATCAAGTGACTGGTTTGGGCACTAAAACTTACAAGGTTTGGCTTTGAATCCCCTTCATTGTTTCTTCTTTGTCTTGTTTTGAAAACTACAATATCAACATTTGCTTCTTTCTCCTATGCTTACTCCCTTCATTTTGAACTTCATTTTGCTCATGCTGTTTTGCCCCAGTATTTTGAATTGTTTGCCCTTTCACTAAGAACTTCTTCCTTGCCCCAATATTTTGACATTGCCCAATGCTGAGCTTCATTATGCCCCTACATATGCGATGATTTCTGGCATTCTTTAAATTTGGAGGCCAGCAAAGATGGTTCTTCAAGAACGCTTGAATTTGTTGTTGTTGCTAAACTAAAATCATTTTGCACCTTGACCAAATTATCACATTAATAACTAACATGAAGATGATGCATGAAAGAAAGAAATTAACTTGAATAGTTAACTTCTTTTTATTAAGGAATTCAAAACAAAGATGACAAATAATAATTTGTCCCAGTTTAAGAATGACAAGACTAATGAAATGACAAATTTGCCACAGTTTGGGTTTTTCTCATTTTCTTTTTGGATGACATGATTTAACACAAGGTTGGACTAAAGCAAACAACAAAGGCTTGTAGAATGATAATTCGCCCCAGTCAGAGAAGGTTGGACTTGCCCTCATGAATAGGTGCGTATATATCCTCAAATAAGAAATTTGCCCTAGTTTTCAATTTTGTCACATCCAATCAATTGATTCTCATTTTGCTTTGACAAGGGCTCTTGAGTAATCAAGAAAATGCGTCCACTTCTGTTATCGAAATGTAGAACTCATTGCTCATTGTTGAATTTAACCATGGCTTTCGCTTCCTTCTTTTAGCTTTCAAGCTTACAACCCTTTTAAGTTTGTCTTGTCTTAACTTTTTCCTACTTTTTCCTAGGTCAACGTTTCGGGTTTTCAACCTAACGGGCCCCTTTTTCTCCTTTTCCTTTCCTTTTTTTCTTTTTCTCTTTTCCCCTATTTTTTTTTTTTTTTTTTTGTTTCCTTTCTTTGAATGGGTAATGCTTTATGGCGACTTTTGAATTCATGAGACTTGAAAGCTCTTTTCCTTCCATATCAGCAAATATTAGTGTTCCTCTTAAATTATGGGACAACCTCTAGAGCCCCAAATCTTTTGATTGGAACTCTTGAGATTGTGCCTTCTTGTTGAAATCTAAACACTCGCATTGGATACAAAGTCCTTAATGGTCATCACTTTCTCTTCAATCATGCTCAACTGGTCATGCTTTATTTCTACCTCACTTCCATGACTTGACCTCAAAAGAAGATATGATCACTTGGGAATAGAAGCTTGTCCACTCCTCTCTCTATCTCTTTTTTTTTTTTTTTTTTGACTTTCTCTTTTTTTAATTCCCCTTCAACCATTTTGGAATCTTTAACAACTTTAAATTCTCCTTCTCTCTAACCATCTCCATCCTAATGTGCTTTTGCCATGTTAGGAAACTCAATTGTTTACAAATTGATCAAAAGTTTTTGGTCTCTTTAAAATGATATTTTTCCCTTTTACAACTCAAAATGACAATGATAGCCATTTAACATATTGCAAAATAAAAAAATTTCCTAGTCTACACACCTGAAGAAAATGCCTTGGGCTCCCACTAATCTTTCAAAAACCAAAACCTCATAGAACTCCCGATCTATAAGAATGGGTGCACCTATCTAGGGAAGCCCAAAAGGAGTAGGAACCTAATATCAAAGCCACCGTCTGACACTTACTACTATCACATGCAGAATAAAATGTTAAAATTATTGCGTGCAAGTATGTTAACTGGAAGCAAAATCAACTCTTTAATGAACAAAGCGCCCATACAGACAAAGCATGTAACCGTATCATGGTGTCAAACAAAAATCAGAATCTAATCTTCCAATTACGTGGTTTAACAGCAATCAAGGATGCCACTCATGATTTCAATATGAACCCAGAACAAAGATTATAGCAACTAAACTAATGTGTATGAGAGAGAGACGGAAACCTTACTGGTAATAACAAGATTGCCGACAAACGGGTTCAACTAGACGCAGTTAGTGGCTGCTTTCTCCTACTTCCTTCAAAAACCTTTAACACATCTCTAATCTCACCAATCTCTCTTCTTTTGTCGATGATCTAGTGCTCTCAAATTCTTGGCTGCCCGTCGAAAGTCCTCTAAACCCTAGCAGCAAGCTCTCTTTATAGTGCAGCCAACTCTCACCCTTGTAGCCGTTGAGCAAATTGTGCATCCGTGAGATTTGAGTGAGTGATCTTCAACTTCCTTATCTCATGATCTCAGTTCTGTTGAGGCAGCTGATCTTTCTCCCACGTCTACATGTTTTCACATTCCCTTCTTTCTTTTCTTTTACTTTTTATTTTCTTACTTTTATTTTTTTATTTTTTTATTTTGCTGTCATGATAGAAAAACCCTAGATCTAATGTACTTTAAGTCAAATTGGCCCAATTTTAAATGGATCACCATTGATCTAGCCCGATTTATTTAGAAAATCCCAAAAAAAACAATAAACTAATAAATAAATGACGAAACCAAAAATCTAGACAAACTATGGTGTCCACAAGTGTGATAGCATAATATCAACGGGTTATATCTAAAAACTAAAGCTATTTTGAATAATCGAAGATAAAACTTGTAAAAACTGTTACACAATTTCAAAATATATTATTCAATAATAGACGTCTTACTTTTGGTCACTGACGTACGCGCCTATAATGTCATTACTATAGGTGGCGACCAAATTAAAATCCAAGTTTGAGTTTTTAGCTGAGGGTTGTGTTCTCAAATAATCACTAATATAAGTCTCAATTAAATTAGGCTATGAGAATGGGAGTTTTCAATAAAAAAGTAGTTAACATTACGCAAACACAATAAACAGGTGAAATCATAATCAACCAATGATGTAAATGCAACAAACTTAGGAACTATTTGACACTTGGTGATTTTATTCTTGACCCAGAGATAAAATTTAATTCCAATTGCCAATTAACTAGAGTAACCCTGAAATCTCAAGATTAACCTAATTAATTAATTAATCTGGTTGAACCTTAACTAAGGTGGGATCCCTGCACTTATCTTGGCAATTCCTACTACACAATCGCATAGGTTATAGTCATTGGAACCAAACCCAACTCCAACCATAATCACATCACGGGATTAGAGTATCAAAGACTTAGAATCCGAATTTTTATCCAACTAAATAAAGTTTTATTTCATAGAAATTACTCCTACAGCGATTAGACCTAGAAAACCCACAAGCCCATCAAAGAATCATGCATAAAAATCTTCATACATAATTCTAGAGAGAGAAACAAGATATAGAGAGATATAACCTTTATTAAATCCAAAATAAATACAATATTAGTCTTAAGAATCAAACCGGTAGTCTTCAAGTCATCCTAGGTTGATTACAAGAGCTCTTAGCCTTCTATTTTCATGGAGGCAACCATGGGGGAGAAGAAAAGAAACTAAAATCTAGAGAGAAGTGGGAGAGGCGTGAATGATAAGGGAGGAAGGAGTTATGGCCCAAAATATCAAGAAGGAGGAAAAATTACAAAAATGTCATTAAGGCCAAATGACGACCTTGCCCCTTATTTAAGTTGCCAAATGTCTATCTTACTCTTGGAGTTGAGAAATTCCCATCTATGTCCTCACTTCATAAATTTATAAAGATTTGTTGCTCTAATCCTTAGCTTGGACATAGAAGTTAACCCAACACACTTTAAGGTCTCCCAAGTCCAATCCTAAATAAAAATTTCATAATAAGTAAAATTTGACCTTAAAGTGAAAAAATTAATATGAAATATAATTAATTCTAATTAGACTTCAATGATAAAAATAGTTGATAATTAAATAATTAAATACAAGTTTAAGATACTAGAGTTAAGTATAAGAGCACAACGATAAACACTAAAAAGTGTCTATCAATTAGTAAGAATATTAATTATATATTTGAAATAACTCTTGATTGTGCATCAATAAAACTAATACGAGTTGCTTTCGATTGAAATTATTGATGACTATCTGTGATATAAAAAGTTTGTTAACACAGCTATTACAGGTTTTTTGGTATAAAGAATGCAAATTGTGAAGTCAAAATGAAAATAGCAAGAAGAATGTAATGCACTAGAAAGTAATATAGTCACTGCCATCCCATTTGGTAGTTTTATTATAGACTCAAAGAGGAATAATATTAACATACTACCTCTCTAAAAGACACAAAAATCAATAAATTTGTGAAATTAATTAGGATATATTAAGAAAAGAATGCAACAATTGCAACTACACTTGATAAAAACACAATAACAAAAAAAAAAGCTATATAGGAGATTTAAGTTGCCTAAAGTATTTGGTTTTTATGTACATAAATATTTTTTATTTTACAGCCTCAGCTTAATATCATTCCATATTGTTGTATGGAACCGATGTGGAACTTGCAACATGCCCAAGCCCTTGAGGTTCGAACCTTTTTCAGTACGCAGGTAGCCTTTTGGTCCCTACATCTTATGGAGCATAGGGTAGCCCGCTGTTGCACCATCTCTCAATGAGAGCACCAATTCTAAGACTTAAACCCAAGAGGAGAGCCCAACCGAAAAGACTAACCTATTTGGTAGGAGAGCCTCATAGCGTTAGTACCATTTCACATTGTTGTGTGGAATCAATGTGAGACTTGTAACAATTTGTCATATGAAATAATTTGGTGATGACTTAATATAGAAGTATTTATGCATAAAAGTTTGGGAGAACGGAGAATTATATTAATTCATATCTAGAATATGTTTATTCGTTCATCAGGAGATGTTCTTTATTCCTTAGGGTACACTCATACTTATACATAGTGCATGTTACATAACAATGATATCATCATATGTGATATCACCATATTTGGCGGCAAATATTACTATATTATTCTACATCTCCATGCGGTGTTCAACAGTTTCTGGTGCAATAGCAGCGAAGATCTTTCTTGCATATGCCACTAAGCAAACGCTCCTCGTTCTTGCAAACATTGTTGCAATTTGGATTGGAAATGGACACGATGCACGGACCAGTGAACTTACCACTCGGTGCCTCACAAGTCCTTCCCTCTACCTGCACCACCATTTCATCTGCGATCACACAATAAGCACATAAACTAATATTAGTTGGGCATCGTATATATAGTCTTGAAATGGTACTTTTGAGAATCAAGGTTTTAAAGCTATCATAAGAATTGTTTTTGTTGCACTAACTTTGCTGTATGTTTTAGGTGCAAAGAGGTTTTCCTCATTGTCACAACATACTTAGATCGCTACAACTCGAATGGAACAACCTTAATTCAATGCCCAAAAAAGAAATGTTTTGCACGTTGAATTTAGAAGACAGGATTAGGGAAACACAAACACAGCAATTATATTGATACTCTCAGATACAAATACAAGACACAAGTGCCCTGCACTTGAATACACCAAAGAGGCCCTGCACTTACTCTCGGTACCCTGTACCAATCACTCCCACTCTCCTACAAGTGCCCAGCACTTACTGTGTGATAAGTAGCCCAGCATCTTGGCCCTCTCACACACACGGAGAGGAGGAAAATATTCTCACAAGGCGCCCAGCACCTCTATGCTGCCCTTTTCTATCTCTCATACTCTAATACACATGACACTCAATAAAAACATGTATTTATAGATTACATAGGTCAGTTTAAACATAACACTAGAATTTTCCAAACATCTCTTCAATAACGGTGGACAACTAGCATCTAGTCTTTGATCTTATCCCATATTACAGCTAGTTATCTAAATATAGTTATTGCTTTATCTCTTAAGACAACTCATGGTAAATGATTTGTGGCTAAGGATGAGTGGTGCACATTTTGTTATAACTTGATAAGTTTGACTAGGGGTGAGTGCAAAGTGGTTTAGTGTAGTTTTTAGTAATATTCCAAACAAACCACTCAAATATTTGCGTTTGGTTCAGATTTTGAAAATTTTCAAAAAAAAAAAAAAAAAACCAAATCAAATCATTGAATTGCGGTTTGGTTCAGTTGATTTGAGTGGTTTAGTGGTGCAATAAAAAATTAAAACAATTGACATGTTAACTTAAATGAAGAGTATTTTCAGTAGTTATTTTCACATTATTCGTAGCTCCCACCTAATCTTGTATTTAAAACTTAGCTTCTGCTCTTTAAAAAATTAAACACTAAGATTAGAAAACTTCAAATGTAGTCATAATTTATATTTTTAATTATATTTTCGGTCATCTTTATATATTAGTTGTCATTTAAGTAAGTGTTTTCATAAATAATATATTTTAATTATAATAAATAAATAATACATGAATAAAAATTTAAAATATACACACATATATATTACATATGTGGTTTGGTTCAGTTTTAGCAAATTGAGAATTGTACAAATCGCAAATAGTAAACATTTTGAGAAATTTTCAATCTAAACCAAATCAAATGTCATGTGAATTGGTTTGGTTTTAGTGTAAATTGGTTTGATTTAGGCGGTTTGAATGGTCTGGTTTGAATTTTGCTCATCCCTAAATTTGACAATGTTGCTACTTCATGATGCGGCAAGTAGATAATCTTTTAGCTCTAAATTTTGTGTAAAACTTTGATCAAGTAAAGATAAAGAAGTCAGTGGATTCTTTCACTGCAAACACCTCTCCTTCTCTCTCTCTCTCTTTTAAAATTTTTTTATTTTGTGTAGATTTCAAAACGATGAGCCACCTTTGTGGTCTTACATTATTTAAACTTGGTGCTCAATATTGTATCAAATACCAATGGTTTATACAAAGAAAAAAAGGGACAAAATATAGTGTCTTAAGAGTCAAAACATGAAGAAGTAAGATTCCAACTCGATATTGCAGGAAATCTGTATTTGATAGGATTCTAGGAGATGGGGCAATTGTCTGTGGAATTTACCACAAAGAAAAAGATGTGAATAAATTAATCTTTTGCTATTGAAAAATTGAAAGTGTTCCTTTTTTGGGTTTTTTGTCGATACAAGGGGCATTGAAAGTGCTCTTTCATTTACAACTGTTTGAAATAAAATAAAGAGCTGAAGGCACTCTCTTACTGCAGTAAGGAAATTATTTTGTTGAAAATTAAGGTACTTTTGATAAAAAAAAAAAATTATAAAGCAAATGAATTGAGTTCTTGTATGCTCATAAAATCACAACACATTAGTTTCCTAAATTTACAATCCAAGCACATATGTTTGTGCAAAAAGCATGAAGACAATTGAATATCTAACAGAGTTTGAAGTACTTACTAGCGGCAAAGAGAATCGCCACAAGGAAGAAGCACAGCGTAAGAAGTGATTTCTTCTCCATGACTTGACACTTCTATGACAACAATATATCGGTATTTGAGTGTACGTGGTTAATTGCCTTTCATCGAACGCACAAACACGAACATATTTATAGACTTCAAGTACGGAGCTTGTTGGAGAGATCACCTCATGGCTATCAGGTAATTACGTTGAAAAGTAGTGAAGTATATTGAAATTTAAGATTTGTGACGATTTTTTTTTCCGATAAATAAAATAAAAATATTAACTTTTTAATATTAATTCAAGTATTTAGCAAGAAGTTAAGTTTGATTTTAATGTATAAGAATGTTAGAACCTTATCTTTAAAGTTATACTATTTTGCCAAACCAATTCTTTAATGATTTGTGACAACTGGATTGGTGCACGTTTAACAATAACCTTTTATCATATCCTCTTGCTTAGACACATAACACTTTTGTATTTTTTTTTTTTTTTTTGCACATGCATTAATGTAATTACTATTTAAGTTTTAGTTGTATCCTAATAAAATTATATTTTTTAGGAAGCATGTAGTGTGGTGGCACCTTCAGGAGCCTTAAGACTCTTTGGTTCATTTGTTTTGAGATTAAATTAGATATATCTTTTTTTTTTAATAGATAATGCTCTATCACTTGTATATTCTCAAATTAAATCAGTTCTTCTTAAGCTATTTCAAATCAAATCAGTTTTTCTTAAGCTATTTGAATTAGTATTAAAAAGTTGTTATATTAATAAAAAAATTTATATTTTCTAGGAATTATCCTTTATAGTTTTTAGTTTGTTTTACAAGAATTATCGGAATGAATCTTCTTAACCAATAATCCTTTATTTATTACATCGATTAACCGACTTCAACTAACCATCTAAATATTACAAAAATGCCCTTACTTCTAAGGACTCCAGCTCACCACTTCACCGCTCCACTTGTGAAAGGCTGCTTCTTTTGTTCTACTAATTCAACACGTAACATATATAAAAACAACTTCTATATCTTCCTGAGGTTTCTAAGGCGGCATCTATATGTCGCATTTGCTTTCCAATGAGATTGAGCTTTCCCCTGAGCCACATGCATTGTTTTCTTTTTCTCTTTCTTTTTTTTTTTTTTCTTTTACATTGAATTTTTGGTAAAAGAATGATATAAGAGAGGGAAAGTTTCTCAATCCAAAAGACCACTTAAAGAAAATTTCTGTTTATCTTACCTTAACGAGAGAAGTGTGACTCTACTAACCCCTTAGGGTTGACACAGTGTTTAAATATGTTCTTCTATTTGATATTCTATTATATTTTTAATAATTGTGGATTGATTAAAAAGTAGTAAAATTATTAATATTATTTATGATATTATTTTATATTCTTTTTCAAGATTACAAGGAGTGAAAGAAATAATGAAATATCAAAGTAAGAAAAAGAAAACAAATAGAAAACGACAAGGGTGAAGGAAACCTCATTGTTATTTTATCCATAATCTTAGATTATGCCAGCACGGAACTTTGACTTTAAAACTTGATAGATACTGTACCAATGTTGAAAAATTGAATTCTAGATCCTCACCGTTAACATTATCTCGATTAACCTTTTACAAATTATACTATGTGGCTAAATATGAATTTAAAAATTA